>OU426987.1:136445009-137645009 GCA_911387755.1 Chrysotoxum bicinctum | reverse complement strand
AATCAAAAAGGATGTTAAAAAATCCATAATTGACATACAATTATTTAATTAAAGGATGTGCAGTGTTACTCTGAAAATAAACAACACAAAACTGACTATTATACAAATATATGCCCCGACACAAAATTCTACAGACGATGAAATTAACTCATTCTATGATAAACTTGAATGTATGTGACAGAGCTGTAAAAGAATGCAATCATTTGGTATTTCATCGCGAAAAGTCCCAATCATTTAACTAAATTTTGGGAATGCATTAACATTGCTTAATGCAATACTTTAACTTCGAAAACAAATTCCCAGTTAATTTTGAAGTCTTTTGTAAAAAAATCATTTAGAGCAGTTAAAAGACTTAAAGTCAAAAGAATGCATTACTTTTTACTGCTTGCATTCTTGTAAGTTTTTTAAAAGTCTTTTACATTCTTTGCATTCATTAAGTCTTTTGATTGCATTCAATGTAGTGCAGTCATTTGAATGCTTTGAAGTCTTTTTACTGCTTGAAGTCTTTCTACTGCTTGAAGTCTAAAGACTACTTTTTATGAATGTATTGTGCAGAAGGTGTGATCATAGGCTAAAACATATAAGGTGGTTCGGGCAGGAGAAACACTTTTTCAAAAAAAAAACTAACTCAAATATAAACTAAATTATTATTAAAAACAACGTGCAACATTAGCCTTCTTTTGTTGTATATTTTTTTTAAATTTCTGAATTGTATGCTTTCACTTCTTTTTGAATTAAGTTGATTGAATGAAAACTCTTATTTTTTCTTATGGTATAGAAAAATTGCGGAAATGTGGTTTTAACGTTTTTATTCAAATAATGAGAAGTACATGTTTGTGTAAATTGAATTGAAATGGCTGAGTTCGTTCAAACTTAATTTGATAGGTTTTTATTTAAATTTTCCTAACGGTAGCTATCATAATATACTCGTAGCAGCCCAATCAATTAATGCTAACTTCTTTGGTTTTTGAGAAAAAAATCATAAGGTCATAAGGGATAGAAATGATTTCCATTGAACTTTGTATGCAATATATAGAGGAAAGCGCAAGAAAACAGAATTTAATTAACAGTAAGCATGCATAAAACAAATATAGTACTGATGTTTTTTTTTTTCCTGAAATGGTCTTAACTTGGGGAAAATGATTTCATGAAACGAATTTTTTTTTTTGAAATTATGTAGGTACTTAGTATTTTATTAAATGGTTCAATAAATAGAATTAGTATTAAGATAAAACAAATTGCTTTTGGTGTACAAAAGACCTTATTTTTTTTTTTCAATTTCTCTATATATCATGGGTTTGTTTTGGAAGGAATAGCGTAAAAAAATTAGACTGCGTCGATCATACAAAATACTTTTTAAAGAAAAGAATTAAAATCATTTGAAATAATTTCAATGGTTACTTTATGGAATGCGTTTATTCATTTTCAGAGCCAGTACGCGGATTTTAATTAAACAATAATTTAAATAAAAGAAACTCATAAGTAAATGTATGTGCTTTATAACACAAAATAATACCTACATATATTTATTTAAGCATTTATCAACAGCAATATATCAAATTTCTAATTGAAAACAAAAATAAATGCGCTCATCAAATAAATAAAATGCACGACTGGGTCGCACGAACTTGCTCCTATGTACAAGACTAAGAATTTCAAAAATGAATGTTATTAGAGAAACTGTTCATAAGCATAAAATTCATTTTTTAAATGACTAAAAAAAACTTCTTTAGTAGTTAAAGGTAAGAATAGGATGCCATGTGATTCAAGCAAATATAGATTTATGCAAGAACAAAAATTATAAGTCCTTGTAGTGGTTTCTTAAAAAAATAAGGTTTTATATAAGAAAATCTTAAAACATTTTTAAGAAAAAATGTTGGTACGCCAATTTGAAGTTTTTATTATTGTATGAATAAAAATTAAATGTACAAAAATAAAGTATTGACCTGTTTTCGAGATATTGAATTTTCAAAAAACAAAAAATTGATTTTTTTTTTCAAAATTCAAAAAAATATTTTTCTTAAAGTTTTAAAATGCAATGTTTTTTAAACTTTTTAGAAGCTTCTCTCTACGAAATTTAATCAAAATCCGTTGTGCTGATAATGAGAAATTCAAAATTTTAAAAAATCGTTCTATGGTAGGTACAGTCAGTAATATCTTGTTTTAAATTTTTTTTTTATTAAATTACAGATATTAAAAAATAATAGAAAGAAAAAATATTTAAGCAAAATTCTCGGAACCGTTTTCGAGAAAAATACGATTTTCGAAAACCATTTTTTAACATTTGTATGGAGGGTACCGTTATTTTTAGGTAAAATGAATTTATTTTGCTCATTTATTGTAGATTATTTTTTCAAACTTTTATTAATCAAGTTTTGAAAAAATCAAGCATGGGGTTTTCAAAATATTGAGTTTTCAAACAAAAATTTTGAAAGTTTTTTTAAAAACCCAAAAAATTTGTTTTGGAAAATTTTAATACACAATAATATTCAAACTGCTGGGGAGCTTTAGCATAAAAAAAATGATCAAAATCGGTGCAACCGTTTTTGAGAAAATCAAAAACAAAAAAAATGGTCCCAAGGGGGGTACCAAAACTACTCATTTTTTTGAACATTTTTTTCGACCATTACCTAGGTTTAACTAAACTAAATTTTTAGAATTTTTTTTAAGAAAATCGCAGGGACAGTTTTTGAGAAAAAAAATATTTATAAAATTTCGGAAAAAAATCGTATGGCAGGTACCGTTATTCTTGGTCATAAAAAATCAAATCAAAAAACATCCGGGGGTAAAAATTCAAAACCCATATCTACCAAGTTTGAAGAAAATCGGCCGAGCCGTTTAGCAGTAATCGAACAGACAGACAGACAGACAGACAGACAGACAGACAGAATTGCCAGACCCACTTTTTTCGTCTTCGCTATCATCGTAATGTCAACTTTGATCAAAATCTCGAGTTCGATTTTTTTTACGAATACATAACTTGCCTTATAGTACCTATAAGTCGCAAGTAAATAAAATGCACGACTGGATCGCACGAACTTGCTCTTATGTAAAAGTACTTTGGAATTTAAGATACATTTTATAAATATAAAACATGAATTTAAAATGAAATTGCCGTCTGATTTCTGGAAAAGTATGAATTTATGCAAACAAACTTTAAAAAATCGTTTTATTATTAAATAAATAATTTTTTTATATAAGAAATTTCTTTAAAATTTTTCAAGAAAAAAATGTGGGATGCGAATTTTAAGTATGTAATAATATTGATTTTTGGAAATAATTTCAAAAAATAATCGTTCATAGGTTTTGAAGATATTGATTTTTCAAAAAAAAATTTTTTTCAAAAAAACCCAACAAATAATTTTTCGAATATTTTTATATACAATATTATTTTAAACTTAGGGGGACTCCTGCTGAAAATTTTTGGTTAAAATCGTTAGAGCCGTTAATGAGAAGATCGAAAATCAAAAAAACGGTTCTATGACAGGTACCGTTAATAACATTTTGCCCCAAATTTTTTTTTTACCAAAATGTAGTCCATGTCCATAATATCACACCTAATTTTTTTTATCAAAATCGTTAGAGCCGTTTTCGAGATAAATAATATTTTGCATTACGGGTGTATGGGGGGTACCGTTAGTTTTAGAGCTAAAAAAAAAATTTCAATTTCCCCTCTAGGGAATCACCGAAGACCCATAACTGCCGAGTTTGAAGAAAATAGGTCCAGTAGGTAAGGCTGTAGAGAGAGGTACAGACATACAGACAGACAGACAGACAGACAGACAGACAGACAGACGGAATTGCCGGACCCACTTTTTTCGTCTTCGCTATCATCGTAATGTCAACTTTGATCAAAATCTCGAGTTCGATTTTTTTTCCAAATGCAGAACTTGCCCTATAGTACCTAAATCGCAAGTAAAAATGTAGTTGCTATCATGAACCGGGAATTCGTGCATCACAATCGGTGGGCAAATCGTTGAATAATATTATTGATGTTAAATTTCTGGTTATCAGTGTTCAACACATGGTCTTTTGACAACGTTGAAAATTATTAATTAATGAGAACTACGAACTGCACCGTTATTTGTACACATCTATGCTTAAGCCACAACAGCCAGGGCTGTATTTAAGTACATGTGAGCCCATGGATCTTTCGATTATAACTTGTTTGACCTTTTCGAAAAATATTTGAATAAAAAGCTTTGGGCTTTCACTTCTACTGGGATTTTGTTGAAAAAATACTTTTTTTACAAACAAATTAAAAAGCTGTTCCGTATTCGCTATTTTATTTCGGTAGATCTTCTATTCTTTTTTCAATTAATTAAGTAAGTAAGTTTCTATTTCTTAGAGTAATAGGGGCCCTCGACTCTCAATATTTTAAGTTGGTACCTACCTGATATGAAAGTAAAGTAAAAAAAAAAAAATTAACGTTTGCTTAAGCTACAATTCATTTATCTTAAGCAACTACTGTCATTTGATCTGAAACTGTCGTGTGTAAAGTTAAATTTAGTGTTGTGTTAAAAAAGTGATAAGTTAAAAGTTAGAATGGACTTCTCATCTGATGACTGTGATCCCAGTTATGTTCCTAGCAGCAGTAAAAAATTAAAACGAATAAATTGTGAACCGATTGAAAAAGAAGCTAAAATAAGAAAACTGGACAGCAATTCAACTGTTCTACCCACTGAGGTACAAACTCCGCCATTGGAACAAGATTGTAGTTTAAGCCAAGTTAAAAGTAAGCTCGGCACAATACTAGTTTGTGGGCAAACTTTTAGAGTTATTAAAAACGTAAGTTTTTCATTTCAATATATAGATATATAAATGGCATAGTGTAAAATAGTAAAATTGATTATAAAAATGGAAGGGAAGAAAATACATTGAAGGTTGTCGTATGTACATACATAGGTACTTTGGATTTAAAAATATTTTTTCTGTAAATCACTGCAATTTCATAAACAACTTAACTACTTACATCATTACAAAACCAAAGAAAGATCTTATTAATACGAGGACAGCAAAATATGTAATTCAAGACCATAATGTCAAAAATATCACTTTATCACTTAAACTTCTCAAAACAACACAACTATTGAAAATAATGTTGTTTTTTTTAATAAGACAAGTTATGCAATTGGGTGTGGAACTATTGTCCGTCCGTCTGTCTGTTTGCCTGTGTGTCCGTGCCTATAGAGGTTGTCCAAATGGGGGAGAGTAACTTTGGCGCCAAGAATTGATAACGGTTTTGTAAAGAAGGGTCTAATACAAGTATTTTGTATTAGGGGGGGTCTATCTCGCCCCGTTTAGAAGGTAGGCGCGATTTTCAAAAAAAAAAAAGACTTAAAATAGAAAAAAAATCTTAAAAAACAATGGCAACACTTACAATAAAGTTTTATACTGGTTTCGAAAGCTTTAATTCTGTTCTTTTAATTTTAATTCAAATAAGACTATGAATGTCAATAGTTTTAAAAATATTTGCATGGAAATTCAAAATTTAGATTAAAAAAACTAAAAACAAGATTTCAGACCGATTTTGTTCAAAATTGTAAAATGAAATGCTAAATTTCCTTTTTGTGATCACTGCGTATATTAATTCTTAATTGAATTCAAAAAACCAAATGGTTTTATGTCTTCTAGTTTTTGAGAAAATAGAATATTACTAAGACTACTTTTTATGAGATGTTTGTTTTTTCGCTTGCTTACATTATACACAGTGCTAGCACCCAGCATTACGGTGTATAAAAAGTGAAATATGTTTGGAGGCATGTTGACAAATAACCGTGTTTTAAAATGATTCTTTAAGTTTTTTTATTTTCAAAAAACATAACCCCAAGCCCAACCAATTATCCATGACAAGAGCCTGTTCATGCGACTCAGTCGTGATTTTTTTTTTTTGGTTTTGTTGTGATGTAGTTAAGGTGTGTAAAAATGAATTTTGACTGAACAATAAATAGTGCATATAAATGGGTTTAATAGAATTAAAGCAAAATTTAAATAAAAGTTCTCATTGCATTGTTATGGTTTTCATTGAAATCCATGCACCCTGAACTCCGTTTTTATAGCGTTGTGCTATGTTATAAAAAAAAAAATATTCTTACTTCCCTTTAGTTGAATGAGACTGATTTTCAGAGGAAAAGGAATGGAATTCTGGTTGAATGTAGCTTGTGTTCATCCAGATTAAAAGGTTGTGCGCAAATAAATTCAAATTTTATCCGTCACTTAAAACTAAAGCATATGGAGGCTCATAGAGCGTACGAACAAAAAAAAATGACACAAAATACTGCAAACGCTAATAATTCAAAACATGACCAGTTTAAAATTCTCGTAACACAAATGATCGCCGAAAATGTTTTACCCATTGCTTTTGTGGAAAGTCAGTCTTTCAGAAAAGTTATTAAATTTGCCAATCCTGATTTAAAAGTGATGAGCCGACCAACCGCTGTTAAAGTTATAGATGACATGTATTTATTAACAATGGAGAAAATCAAGAACGTTTTATCGAAGAGAGAATACTTTTGCACTACTGCGGATATATGGTCAACGAAGCATCGAAGTTTTTTTGGCTATACATGTCATTGGTTGGATGATTCTTTTCAAAGAAAATCTGTTGCACTTGCTTGCAAACGTTTTTCTGGATCACATACGTATGATCGTATAAACGATTTGATCCTTGAGATCCATGCTAAGTATGGTTTAAACTGCGAAAATGTGGTTGCAACAGTTACGGATAACGGTTCCAACTTTATAAAGGCCTTTAAAGAGTTTGGTGTAAAACCAAAATTAAGCGGTGAATTTGATGACGGTATGAACTATGAAAGTGATGATTCCGAAAATGAATCTGCTGAATTTCACAGTCAAAATGAAATTTTTGAAAATTCCCTCCCTAAACATTAAAGTGTGCCACTCATACGCTCAACCTCCTTGCCTCAACAGATTTTTCCCGGATTATTCGACAATACCCACAAATATTTACCAAGCACCAAAACGTAAGTTTGTATAAAACATTCACAGAACATTAATATTAGGTAGTTATTCAATTTAAATAATGTTTGAAAGATTATGCAAAAATGTTCAAATCTATGGAACAAAATCAACCGGCCAAAAAGTTCTGAGGAAATAATGGCGATCTTGGGCTCCCAACTGAAGTATCCGGTAATAACAAGGTGGAATTCACTCTACGATTCGATTGAGGACGTAATCAAACACAAATCCAAAATTAATGATTTGTGTAAAAAATTTGGTACCCAAAACATTTTTGATGTTGACTCTGAGTATCTGGAGGAATTCTTAATGCTGATGAAACCCGTAGCAGAGGCACTCGATTTTCTACAGAAAGAAAAGCAGATGCTGTATGGTTTTTTGTTGCCAACACTGGCAACAGTGCGCAATAAATTTAGAAAAATCAAAACCAGCAATGCACTAAAAGTAATTCCTGCGGATATGATTGGAAAATTTGAAGATGCTTTATTGGAAAGGTTTACTAATCACTTCAACCTAACTCCAGAAGTGCATGACGCCATTGTTGCATCCGTGCTCTGTCCTTCAATAAAACTGAAGTGGATTACAGCACTTAACCCCGACTTCAGAGAAATGAAAATTGTCGAAATTAGTTCTTTGGTCAGAGAAAAGATTAACGCTGAAGTTAAAATAGCAACCATTCCTGAAGAGACTCCAGAGATATCATATTTTGATTTCTCTGCATCAGGTAAGAATTCTTTACCATATACAGCTGTTTTGATTTTGTTCAAACAAATATTTTATTTGCTTAACTTACAGATGCAATTGAAAACGGTTCAAACTGTAACTTGACGGGAGCGGGAGGGGATGAGTTTGACTCGTATCTGGCCCAAACGTCAACATCTTTCGAAATGTTGAACAAGTATCCCGCTTTGAAAAAAACCTTTCTCAGGTACAACACAGCACTTCCATCTTCAGCAGCTGTAGAAAGGCTGTTTTCATTTGCTGGAATGCTTAACGCTCCTTGACGTGGATCACTTTCAGACTCCAATTTTCAGAAATTGTTGATCTTGAAAGTGAATGGCGATTTTGAATAATTTTTGTTTTAAATGTTATATGTTATGTTTATTTTGTAATATCAAGTTAAGCTGATTTTGGATTAAGATTTTTGTTATCTAATGATAAAGAAATGCTTATTTTTTTTTTTTTTTTTTTTACATTATGACTTGATTTATCCTAGTCAGTTTTTGTATGTTTCATGATATGAATTTGTATAGTTATTTTGTTTTATTTCTGTTATGACTTTGAAAATAATTTGTTATTTTATTCATTTGTTTTATTTGGAAAAATGTTTTTAATTTTTGATTTGAAATATAAAATTTCGGTTAACAAACCTTCAAATTGAATAATTGTTCATGTGCTTTTTAAGGGAAAGGTGAACATTTATAACTATTAAGGGTGAGTATTTGCTTGCAGATCATTACAGACAATGTAATATTTGTTTTTGTTTGTTGAGCCCTGAAGTCACCCTCGGGTCCCTTGTAAATGGGGTTTTTCAAGAACTTATATTAAGATCTGGGGACACCATGAAGTGGCCATTTAGTGGATTTATGTTTTTAGCTGGGTTACGTTGAGTTAACGAGTAAGTTGAAAAACATTAATTATTTTATGCGAAAAAAGAAATATAACCAAACAATCAAAAATACAAACTTTTCAGGTTGTGTGTTTGTGAATAAATTGGTTATTCTTGCGTCTTTTTTAAATAACTGAAAACCTCACACCGTTTTGACAATCAGGGGCCTGTAACACAAAACTACAAGTACTTGTAATACAAGTGAATTAATACAAGTGTAACAAATTTCTGTAACACAAAGCTACAAGTTTGCTGGCTCTTCTACAAGTGTAATGAACGAACATTACAAGTGGGAAATTATATGATTTCCCTCTTTCTGTAACACAAAGCTACAAGTGTAGCAAAAAACTAGATCGTACTTGTAGAATAATCCACTCAATCTTACAAGTGATTCAAGACTTGTAGGATGAAGAAGATGTATTTAAATATACGAAAAAACAGTATTTTCAACTAATTACCATTTCCATAATTTTTTTCTTCGTAGTTAAGATATTTTTAACCAAAAAAACAATATCAAATTGTGAATATATTTTTGTGTAAAGTGTATATTTGTGATCTTTTTTCAATAGTAAATTATTTCGGTAGTAATTGTTATACAATATATATGCAAATTTAGAGATAAGTGTTATAGGTAATTTAATATACCTATACTTTATAGGGTTTTTGAAAAGTTAAACATTTTTAAATCTCAGTAAACAAAAAATTAAACATAACATAAAATAATACATTTTATTACTTTTCTTAGATTTACTTAGAAATAATTGAATTTTTATTTAATGATAATTAAAAAAAAATTAGTACTAATGGAAAACGTATGAAATCTAAGCAAAATGATCCAGGAACAGAACATGCTTAATTGTATTAATAATACAATCCCAATTAAAAAAGGCACCAAAAAGAATGTTTTTTTTTCATGGATTTTTACCAAGACGGCAATTACATATTTTCGAACGGATTCTTTATCCTTTTTACTTGCGATATGGGTACTGTTACGATTTAGCCGGTCCGAGCACTCTGCTTTGAATAAAACGCACTCTTTTCTAAGTTTTGAGAGGTTTTATTCTCTAAAAAATGACAAATTTATATATATATGTATATTGAATTTACAAAGAAAATCTTACTATTTTTAGCAGCTCTCTTCCGGGGATGTGTTCTGCTCGGAGTCCAAATCGAAATGAAAGACAAACGAAAGGCAAAGTATACAGCGACGATTCGAGGCGTATGACTCTTTTTAAAAACTATGCGCACGAAAGAAGTTATACCTCATTGTGTATTCCTACACTATACTTCGCGCGCTTTTTTGACGTATGAATAGTAAACTCGAATGAAATTGGATATGTTCTGTTCGATTTGGATTCCGAGCAAAGACCATTTCCGTAAGGGCACAAATACATCGAATCTTATCTTAACAGGTACTTTAGGGCAAGTTCTGCATTAAAAAAAAATGGATCAAAGTTCAATTAAGATGATAGTTCTGCATTAAAAAAAAATGCATCAAAGTTCAATTAAGATGATAGCGAAGACGAATAAAGTGGGTCCGACAATTCCGTCTGTCTGTGTGCATGTACCTCGATCTACAGCCTAGGCCATTGGAGCTTTTTTCTTAAAGTTCTTCAGTGATTCTCTAGAGGGGAAATTGAAATTTTTGTTAGCTCTCAAACTAACGGTACACCTTATCATACAAGCGTAGTGCAAAATCTTATTTATCTCAAAAACGTCTCTAACGACTTTAATAAAAAAAAAGGTTTAATATAACACACAAGGACTACATTTTGGTCAACAAAATTTCGAAGCAAAATGTTATTAACGGTATACTCGTACAAATATTCGAAAAAAACATATTTTGGGTTTTAAGAAAATTACTTTAATAATAAAACATTTTTAAGCTTTGTTTGCATCAATGCATACTTCTGCGGAAATCAGACGGCAATTCCATACATTTGAACATTATTATCTCATTAAGTCCATGTTTTATATTTACACATGCGTAATTTTTAAATTACAAAGTACATTTACATAAGAGCAAGTTCGTGAGATCCAGTCATGCATTTTATTTTTATTAAGATGCTATCACGTTGCTTATCTTTCTTTCATTGAGCACTTGTAAGCAGAATGCCTACAAGTGTAGGGAAATTTTTGTTTTCTACAAGTGTAAAGTTTTTTTTTGTGTTACAGAAATAATCTACAACTGTAAGATTAATATAATCCTACAAGTGGCTGTTGACTTGTAGACTTGTAGTTTTGTGTTACAGGCCCCAGGTCGTCAGTAAAACCTGGCTCAACCTTGGGCAAAATTCACCTCGTATAATTTCAGATGTGCTTGCTAAGAAACAAAAGTTGTTGTCTTTATAACTGTAAATTTATAGTTGTTTGGCATTTTTCTTATAAATATTTTTGTTTGCGCCCGCATAGATCTCTCAATTCTGAGCTTTCTTGTTATAATTTTGTTACTTTAGAGTTATATCGAAAGAAATAACAATGTTAGTGTCACTACTGGAAAATTTAGACCGTACACATTTTCAGATTAATTCAAATTTTGCGGAGTATATTAAAAGATGGCGCGTCAATGATCACCTACAAAAATATCAAATGTTTTTGGAACAGACAAACGAATTCAAAAAATCCCTGTTGATGATTTCATTTCAACAGTTCCAATTCCTTTCATTCGATATTAGTCGAATTATTGCCATCAAATTGGAACTTTGTGATAATCTTATCGCTACATGTCAAAAAATCATTTTTATATTACAAGAATATAGCTACGATTTTTATGATACGGACAATGAAAGTGATATTGTAGATTTAAGACAGTAAGTATAATTGGTATAAATTGATACTAAATGATTATAAATGTATGAATTGTAATACATTTTCTTACAGTGATTCCGATTATATGTATAGCAGTGACAGTGACACGGAGGATGTATAGCAGTGACAGAGACTTAAGGAGAATAATATGAAAATATTTTTTTGATTTATTTTGTGAAAAGATGTTAAATGATTTGCTTAGTTTGTGTTTATTAATGTAATTTTTTGTATCTTTTTTTTTTAATATAATTTATTTAATAAAAATAAATTTCGTAAATATATATGTATAAATGGATTTTTTTTTTTACTTTTTAATAGACTTTGTATTTGTGAGGCTAACTACGAGTACAATATGAATTTAATAATCAAAAGAGCAAAGTAAATGCTAGTCGTAAGGAACCTGATGATAAACTATATAGATAGACTTAAAGCACTCAAAAGACTTCAAGCAATAAAAAGATTTCAAGCAGTAAAAAGACTTCAAAGCATTCAAATGACTGCACTACATTGAATGCAATCAAAAGACTTAATGAATGCAAAGAATGTAAAAGACTTTTAAAAGACTTACAAGAATGCGAGCAGTAAAAAGTAATGCATTCTTTTGACTTTAAGTCTTTTAACTGCTCTAAATGATTTTTTTACAAAAGACTTCAAAATTAACTGTGATTTTTTTTTCGAAGTTAAGTACTGACATGAAGTCAAATTATTCAAAATGTAAGTCTTTTCAATCATTTAACTGCAATACAAAAATGATTGCAGTTTTTACAGCTCTGGTATGTGATTGGTGACTTTAACGCTAGACTGGGCTTGAAAGAAGATGGAGAAGAACATATTATTGGACGATTCGGCTATGGACAAAGAAACAAGAGAGGAGAAAAACTACTTAACTGGCTACAGGAAATGAACTTAGTTTTTGCAAATTCATTTTTTAAGAAAAAGAACAAATTCAAATGGACACTTAATTCACTTAATCACAGCACAATAAATAGAAATCAACAAAAATATTTTACGCCCAAGGAAATAACTACTGAACAAAAAATATCATACAACGAACAACTTGGCAGTCAAATTATAGAACACATAGACACAAATTTCACAAGAGAAAACATCCAAAACAATTATGACACTCTTCAAAATATCATAAAGAATTCAGCAAGGAACACAATCATGAAACAGAAAAACAAAAAGCCTGACAAAATTTCACAGAACACAAAAATATTGATAGAAAAAAGAGAGAATTTGAGAAATAAGGAAAATTTATATGAAAATGAGAAGAAAGAACTAAGCGAATTAAGAAAAATCATAAAAGCTAAAGCAGAAATAGACATTCAAACTTACAACGATACAAAACTTAAAGAAATAATTAAACATACAAAATCGATTAAAAAAGCAAAACAATTCCTATGTGACGAAAAAGAATGGATTGTATCTATAAATAAAGACACGAAACGAAAAACAAAAAGGCTGGACATCAATAAAACAGCAACAGACTTTTTTGAATCACTGCTTACATCAACGGACAAAACAGCTGAAAATGAGGATTCTAACAATAATTTTGATGACGACTCTTTAATTTTCAATGATACGGATATTGCATACACTATAGACGATTTGGATCAGGAAAAAATTGCTGGAAGTGACGGGATAGAAGCTGAAGTTCTCAAATTTGGAAAAGCAACACTAACCTCAATACTGACAAAGATTTTGAACGCTATCATCAGGACGCAAAAAAAACCAACACAATGGACAAAAATTATCATTATACTGTTACATAAAAAAGGAGACAAAGAAGATAATAACAGTATTATAGACCAATCAGCTTAATTTCGACAATTTATAAACTGTTCTCAAAAGTACTATTCAAAAAAGTAAAATTCTCACTAAATTTCCAACAACCAAGAGAATAAGCTGACTTCAGAGAGGGCTTCTCAACAACTGACCTGACCACCTACAGACAAATGTTTCAACACAGCGCGCGAGTTATGTCAAGCTCAGCAACTCCAACGGAAGTTCCCACACCCGTAGTTAACAATAAAGCAAAAGAAATGATGACAACTCATAATCGAGTTCATTTGCCAATCGTTTGGCCTTAATTCCGAATAAAGATATTATGCTGACTGTAACAAATGCATCGAATCGTGCATTGCTTGACATAGCTTCGACTTCACAAAATATAAGATTGTAATTGCAGTTGGATACCAAACACCGTTTAATAAAGTTTAATAATATTTTTTAAAAACGCTTTTGCTTTGATAACGAATCTAAGTGGCGCAGTCGGTAGGATTTCAATCCGAAGATTGGAATTCATAATTATATTATTATCAAAGTGAAAACAAAAAAGTAAAGAGAATTAAATAGTTAAAAAGTGCTATTCATATCACTGTGATTTAAATCAAAACTATAAACTCTAGAAAGAAAAAAAAATATTGTGATTAAACAAAAACAGATCCAAAGATCAAATAAAAATGAGTGTTAACGTCGAAGACAATGTGGATCCAGCTCAAGGTGTTCCTGCCTCCGCAATAAATATTAGTATTTCTGAGCTTATAAAAGAAAGTTCAAAAATAAAAGAATACTGGGGAACATCAGAGTACGCTTTAGCGTCATTCATTAGAGAAGTAGAGATTTTTCTGCCACACTTCATGGGAACTCCTCTAGAACAGTACATACTGCAACGAAACGTGATAAATAAGATACAAGGTGCTGCACTACAAGCTATACGTACACTGGGACCGAACACAGATTGGGAAAACATTAAAGCAGAACTCATACGGAATTTCGGGGTTCGAGAGACGTATTACAATCTTCACCACCAGGCGCTGAGCTTAAGGAATAATAATGTAAGCGAATACTTTGAAAATTTGAAAGAGTTATTAGATAAGTTAAATACTAAGTACGAGTTTGATATTGTAAAGCCCTTTGAGTTTTCGCCCTCTGCGAATGAGGCAATGGTTTTGAAAATATTTACTAATGGGTTAGAACCAAATTTAGCGAGCGTCGTCATAAGTAGGCAGGTTGATAATTTAAGAGATGCATATTATACGTTAGAAGAAACAGGACTTATCCAAACAAACAGAAACAAGTTTATTAAACAAAACACACACCATAGAAATTCTAATAATTCAAATCGTCCTCAATTTAACAACCAAAATGATCAGGTTAGAAATTGAAACAATAATCAACAATATAATGGAAATCGATATAATAATTCAGGTCAAGTCAGAAACTATAACAATTATAATAATTCGGGCCAATATAGAAACCAAAATACAAACAACTCAGGTCAGTATAGGAATCCCTTTAACCGAAATAGAAACAATTCGGGCCAAGTTAGGAATACTTACAACAATAATAATAATGTCAATCACCGGCAACAAAATAATCTTACACCAATGGAATGTGATCATGTCGAAAGAGATGAAGCTGTAAATTTTCACTTACAGCCTCCAGAGGTGATCTACCGATAGTAGAATTGACTATAGGGAAACAAAAGATAAAATGTTTGATTGATACAGGCTCTACCACCACACTTCTTGACCAAACAAAACTGCAAACTTACGAACGAATTCCTTTAAAAAAAAGCATAGTTTTTAATACACTTAACGGAAAAACCTCCATAGACACGGAAATCATAACAGAACTTCCACAAGAATTCAAAGAAAAAGCTCGAATGAGTTGGAAACTCTCATCATTTATAGACAAACATTTCGACGGACTTATAGGACAAAATTTATTAAAACCTTTGCAAGCTAAAATTGACTTAGAAAAAGAATATATAGAAATACATGGAAATAAAATAAAATTTATTAATGCATGTCCATATGCATATGAGGAGGTGCATATTTTAGAAGGTACAGCAGGAGACCAAAGCATACCACAGAGTCTTTTGGGTAGCCACTTAAACGTAGAAGAACGAGAGACATTAGAAAAACTTCTTAGGAAGAATAGGGATTTATTCTATCACGAAGGTCAATACCTCAGTAGTACACATGAAGTTCAACATGAGATTGTCACTACCACAGACAGACCCATTTATGCTAAAATTTACAGATACCCTCAAATACACGAACAGGAAATTAATAAACAAGTAAAGGAAATGCTTAAACAGGGAATAATTAAAGAAAGCAATTCTCCTTATAATAGTCCGTTATGGGTAGTTCCAAAAAAATTGGATAACTCCGGATTGAAAAAATGGAGAATTGTGGTAGATTACCGAAAGCTTAACGAAGCGACAATCGATGAAAATAATCATAATTTAATAGCCCAAAGTAACAAACAAATGTTCATTAATGATAGTTTTAACCAAACCTTTTTGACACTAAAACAAACAATTGAAAAAGATAGATTTAAAATATTATATCAGTTTAATAATATAAAAAGAGAAACAGTTAAATTCAACAATAAAATAATGTACTTAGAATCATTATTAAAAATAGGAATTATAAAAGACAATGTTGAACATATCCAAAATAACATAGCTTCTAGTAGAACAGGTATAATGGGAAACAATATTTTAAGTAAAGAAGAAATAATTAAATATGATATCACTTTTGAAAAGCTTAAGAATATAAAAATGGGAACTGCTTTATATGAAGAAGAAAAAATAGTTTTTGTAATTAAAATTCCAAACGAAATAATAGAAACAAGAAAATAT
The DNA here is from genome assembly GCA_911387755.1 of Chrysotoxum bicinctum. Classification (NCBI taxonomy): domain Eukaryota; kingdom Metazoa; phylum Arthropoda; class Insecta; order Diptera; family Syrphidae; genus Chrysotoxum; species Chrysotoxum bicinctum. Next base: position 137,628,960 of record OU426987.1, on the reverse strand, counting down.
CTAGTAACATCCTTAACAAATATGCATTATGAAGAACTAATAATAAATGATGAAGAAATTGTAAAAATTAATGGAACTATTTACATATACGAAAGAAATGTTGATTTTAAAAACCTTAAGAAATCTAATTTATGTATATACAATAATATTTGTACCAAAACAAAGAATTCCCAAATGAAAATTGTTGAAATAGAAGATGATTTGCTATTGCTAAAGAATGTAAAAAATATAACTCTAACCAGTACTTGTGATGAAAGAATTACAAATTTAAATGGAAACTTTTTATTGAATTTTAACAATTGTAAACTAAATATTCAAAATACCACATTCAGTAACAGAAAAGATATATTTGAACAGAGATTCATTATTCCTTACGAGATAAATCTAAATCATACAACAGAAACACTTAATTTTGATGATATAGTAATGAAACAAATAGAAAACATCGAAAATATAAATGAATTGAAATTTAATCATAAAAATCACATCTTGTTAAATGTATACATTGTAATACTTATAATTTTGTCAATCATAGCTATATTCATTTATGTTTATATTAAAGTTCAAAAAATGAAACGTACAATGTATGTAACTCAGGAGAGTTTCAAATTAAAGGAGGGAGAAGTTATGTCAAGCTCAGCAACTCCAACGGAAGTTCCCACACCCGTAGTTAACAATAAAGCAAAAGAAATGATGACAACTCATAATCGAGTTCATTTGCCAATCGTTTGGCCTTAATTCCGAATAAAGATATTATGCTGACTGTAACAAATGCATCGAATCGTGCATTGCTTGACATAGCTTCGACTTCACAAAATATAAGATTGTAATTGCAGTTGGATACCAAACACCGTTTAATAAAGTTTAATAATATTTTTTAAAAACGCTTTTGCTTTGATAACGAATCTAAGTCGCGCGGGTGTGCTGACCTTTAATACGCTGGGAAAAAAACTGCGCCATATCCTTTTGAGCTATCATCAGTGTGTAGGTCAGTCGGAATTTCGTGGTCAAATATTATAATAGAGAACGAGATGTAAGCCGTCGAAGATTATACTATCTGGCTATCTCACATTCATCTGTCCATTCGAACTTAACATTTACCTTAGGTAGGGAAGTTATGCAACTAGATTTTGCTGCGAACTCGGGAACAAACTTTCGGAAATAATTGGCCAATCCCATGAATTGGCGTATTTGTTTGACATTAGTTGGAGTTGGTGCCCTTACTAAAGAACCAATCCTTTTGTTACTTGGTCGTATACCTTCAAAACTTATTTCTCGTCCTAAATATTCAATTTTTGTTTCTAAAAATCTACATTTGTCTATGTTAAGAGAGAATCCACTAGATATAAGGGCGTGCAATACAATATCTAGTTTTCTGAGTCCCTTTTCGACGGTTGTTGATGGAATAAGAACATCATCGATATAGACAAGGGCTACTGTGTTTTTAAGATCTCCTAATGCTGCATTTATTGCTCTTTGAAAAACGGCTGGAGCGTTAGTAATCCCGAAAGGCATACGCAAGTATTCAAAATGGCCATCCAGTGTAACAAAAGCTGTCTTTTCTATAGATTCATCAGAAATAGGGATTTGATGAAAACCCGATGCCATATCTAAAGAATTAAAGTATGTGTTGCATTTAAGTCTATCCAGCTGGTCTTGAAGCCGTGGCAAAGGGTACCGATCTCTAATGGTAATTTTATTAAGTGCTCTGTAATCAACGCATAGTCTATTTTTCCCATTTTTCTTTTTTACGAGTACCATCGGACTAGCGAAAGGAGACTCACTATCTCTTATGATATAACATGCCTTAAGATCCTTGATTATTTTAGAAGTTATCTCAAGTTCGCTATTAGACATACGATATGCTTGATAATGAACAGTAGCATCTTTGGATAAGCGAATGGAAAGGGATCCAGTCATCCAGTATTGACTTTGGCTATTGGAAACCCAGTTATAATATTTCCTGAATACTTGCCCAGAATGGAATTTAAGCCTTTTTTGATTTAAAAGCGATATTTTGGGAATAGTAGCGGCCTGGGTGTTCATACAATCAGCGGGTTTAATTTGACGCAATGTCGAACCATGGCTACTAACAATTATCATCAGGGATGTATCCTTCAATACGTCCCTTCAAATTATAATTTGGTTTTTTAAATATTCTCTGTCAAGTGTCAACAACATGAAAAGCAATTTCAACTTTAGCTTCCTCGAACTCAACTAGCAGATCCATTTGTTCAGTTAAAATGATGGGATCTTTTGCTATGCCTTGTACGGAAAGGAATTATGTTCTTTTCTATGAAGATATCTTACTAGCAATATCAGATCTAATTAAGGAATAATCAGATCCCGTGTCAAGCAGGCAGTGATATAACTGGTGACTAATTATGACTGGAGTGGTTATTTCTGTGCTAACTGTTTCATGACAAAGATTAACCGTTTTCGCTCAGCTCGTTGCTTAGCCCAACATGCGCTTTCTTCATGATCTATTTTCGAACAAAATGAACATTTGTGGCTTTTGTCAGTATTATTAGTAGGTTTAAGTTTAAGGGGCTGAGATTCAATTTTATTATCTCGTATCTCGTGGTGTCTTCTGAGGACATTTGGCTCTTATATGTCCTAGTTTTCCGCAATCATAACAACGTCGATCTTCATCCATTCGAGGACGTTTGAGCACAAAATCAGTTTCATTATTTTAACGTGTAAGAGGTCTAACGCCTCGTAACTCTTTGATGTTATGACGTCGATGAGGACTCTCTCGTATAGACGATAAATGATCAATTAAGCTTTGAACAGACGATGGCATTACAAATGTCAGGGAGTTTCTTAAACTTATTTGAGAAATGCAACCAACGATGATTCTTACAATTTTATCTTCTGGTATATTGAAAGCCAACCTATTAATTTGGGAAACCTTTTCTATTACAAAGTCGCTGTAAGACGCAGACTCATTACTCTCAACATTTGCAACAGTTCGAAGTTGCTCAACAATATCGGCACCGCTTGAAAACGTATGGACCAAAGAAGCACGTAAGTCGGTCCATCCATAATCCTGGTATCCATATTTATCGTACCACAGTCTTGCCATACTTACCAGTGAAGCTTGAACTCTTGGAATTATGTCAAAATTTTGCAATTGGTCCTACAATTGGTACCTATTGCATCCAACGCTACTACAAGCTCACCTGTGCTACTTTTTGCAGGCATGTTGTGATTGTTTTGTAAGGGCGATTGCGCAGCCTCATCAACTGGTTGTTGGCTACGAATTCCTCTTTCATCAGAGTCTTCATTAGTAATACTATTCTTATCATTATTTTCCATCACGAGTTCTAAAAGCACAATACACAACACACGAACCAATTACAATTTCAAAAATATTGATTATTGATGGACTTTTGATTGTGAAACTATATGGTTACTCGCTCACATCGCTTTTCATCAACATGAACAGAAGGGGCTGCTTATTTATTTATTTATATTTTTTTTTTTCGCAGAAGCGCAAATATAGACGCACAGTACAATAATTCAAAATTGAGTTGTTGTTTTAGAAAATAAATGCGTTCATAGGAAAAACACACAACATTAAACGTATTGGCTGAGACCACGAGAGACTGTAGCTATTCACATACACGCAATTAATGTATTGATGGAGACTATTTGGGTACTGAATTTGATAAACTTGTTAATGAACTGTCGCGACGCGTCGTTCAGCTTCTAAACACATGGACAACAAATGTTTTATTTGTTTATTTATTTATTTTTTTGAACCGAAATTACTTTGGTTTTCTTTTTGTAAAAAAAATTTTACAAACGCACGTAAAACAAAAAAAAAACTATATAGGCCTGAAATCCTTAATACCACTTCTGATAATAGAAAAGAACTAGAACACTGTTACAAGTCTGTGGTGCATTCGCGGCGGCTCCGAATTCAAAAGTGAACTTTTCAAAAGCTACACACAGACATGTCTCTCAGTTTTCTGATTCTTATCGTTCCTCTTTCTATTCGCCTTCGTTCCAGTTATTAGGAGTGCTGCCAAAACTGTTGATTATCGTTCCAAATGTGAGCCAATGGCTAAATGTGAGGCCAAAGTTACACTTTGTCTTTCTTCTTAAATCAGTAATACTCTAACATGTATGAAGAATAACTACCTGGCTTTCGATACTCTACTATCCTGGGCACGCTGATCCCATTACCTAGACCAAGTTCTGCAGCGTTTGCGACGGGTTAAGGGTAGGAATTGAATAATCTCTTAGCTGAGCATTGTTGTCCATTCGCTTGATGTAGTCGTTTTGTTTTGCCTTTCTTATACAGGGTGTCCCCTATTGCGTGCATAATATTTTAGGGCGTGGTTCTTGGGTATATTCTAAGAAAAAATTTGTTCTATAGTAAGTAAGGGCCCATCTCCAATTTTTATATTATATATCGGGGATTTAAGAAAAGGCCTATTTTGGTGTACTCTGACCCACCTATTATATCAAAGATTTCAAAATTATATAATTTTTTTTTTTGAATACAGGACCAAATTTCCCTCAAAAACTGTCATAAGAGATAAGAAGATGTTGAGTCTATAATACGTTTGTTTTTTTCCTCTGGTACTTGCCAAGTATAGTGTGAAGCAATTTGGTTAGAAGATCTTTTATAAGACCTTCAGTAGGGATATGCCTTGAAGGTTCTTGTAGGACATTCGATGGCATTTCCTTTCCATCCATGCTTGGTATATGATATGATGCACCGACGCATCACGCGAATATAAAATATAAGACGCAGTTAAATATTATCTTATCACTACAATATTATGAGCTTGAAAACCAATGTGCAATTTGTGCATCATTATTTCCATTTTCCAGTTAAATCCTGTCATATTTTACTAAACGTTCCCACTTTGCTAAATCATTTTAAGGATAGTCATAATCCCTTCATCGTGCGAAAATCTACTCGTAAAATAAAAATTAACCACATCAAATCTCACATTCGTATTTGAAAAGCTTTGCTGGTAAGCCACCAGCCTCTACGACCTTGTTTGTTCTTAAGCTGTCTGCCTCTTATACAGGGTTATTGGTATAAGGTGCACCAAAAAGCTATAACTAGTAGGTAGGGTTAAGACAAGAAAAAAGTCGTATGGGTGGGGGGGTCTATTTGCCTCCGGGAGGCGAGAGGGGAAATTTTCTAAAAAAATTATTTAAAACAGAAAAACAATATTTAAAAACAACGGTAAAACTTGCAATGCCATGTTGTACCTTTTTGGAAAGCCAGAAATCTCTTCTTTAATTTTCATTTTAAATTAAGTTGTGTTTGTGAATAGTTTTACAAAATAAATTTTCAAACTTGAAATAAAAAAAAAATAAAACTATTTTTTTTTTCAAAATTTTATGTAATAAAGTATAACTTTTGTTTTAAAATTCATTGCTCTTATTAATTTTCTAAAAAAATGAAAACAGAAAACCAGATGCTAAAATGTATCTTAGTTTTTGAGAACTTAAAAACGAAAAGTACCTACTTTTTCCTAGAAAAAACACCTTTTTTTTTGGTTTTCCAAGTTTTATTTGCTCTGCTCAACTATTAAATTTGCGGATTATCCTTTTTTTTTGTTTGATTGCATAGCAATCGGTTTTTAGCAAATAATAAAAAACATAAACTGGATTAACGAGATTTCATCTTTTTTATTGAGGCATGCGTTCAATTTAACTAAATTGATCTGCATGGCTACCTGTTACCCAAATAAAAAGAATTATCTATATCAAAAAAAAAATATGTCATACCTAACCACAAATGAATATGGAAAGACATTGGCGAAAAATTTCAAAGAGTTCTCGTTTAAACAATAAAACCGGCTCTACTTAACGCAGTCGTTTAGCTTGGAGACTTTGTCTAACTTTTTCATAATTTTAATCACGTTAGACAACTCTTCTAACTAATGCGGGTTTTACAACAGAACCTAAGCGAATTTGCGTTAAACAACCCTTAATTTGACAGATACATAACTCATACAATTACAAAAACACAAAAAAAAGTAAAAAGAACAGACAACTTCAAACCAAATAATTTTTCATCGAAAAAAGTACATTTTAAATACTACCTCGGTACAGATTTTGATTGTTTATAAATTATTTACATTATTTTAGATGGAAATAAAGTATAAATCGCAAATTCACAGCATAAAAACTCAATTTGTTGTTGCAAGGTGCAGATCCATTTAGCTATACTCGTCTCGGCGCGCGTGCATACATAAGATATGTACATTTGTATGTACAGATTTGTTAATCGTAGAGTACTTTCGTACGATTGTTTCGAATTTATAATATTCAGTGATTCGGTCTATTTACAAAGAACATCTTTAAAAAAATCCAATAAAACATCAGTAAACATTTTTGCTTTGGTATGAAATGACCATTGTCAATATGGATAAAGTATACTTTTAAAAGATAAAGTAGCTATTTGCTGCTGTTAAAGTAAGACGAGCTCTTTAACGTTAAAGTATAGTTTATGTCCTTTAAAATTAACAAAAAAACGGTTCTCGTTTTATACTCAATATTTAGAGAGTCGACTCCTATTCTAAAATTGATTTGAAGTAGGTTTTAAATGTTTAAAATTTTGCGTCATTCTATTTAAAACTCATTTCTAAATTGTGTATCAATTCGTCAACACAAAACGATGGCAAGTTACTCTCGGGAAGATTTGAAAGATATGCACTTTTGCTACGGTTTAGCAGATGGTTCCAGCAGATAGTTCCAGGGAACTAATAGGAGATGTCCCCACTAATCACTTTTTGCAAGACTTTATAATCGTCTTGGGGAACATGGAGTGCTGGAGACTCGAAGGAGAAAAAAGTTTTCTGGTGGATCAACACTAGCATTGTCAGACGTCCCGGAGCTTAGACATAAATTCATCTGTCCCGTCGAGACAGCTTTTTTCCCGGGTTGGGGCTCAAACTCACAAAATAATGCCTAATGTATCTAAATATCCTTCAGTGCATTGTTGTTTATCATTAAGAAATTGCTTTTAAAATTTCAATCAAACAAACCTGTCATTAAAATTTACAGAAGAAAAATGTGTGGCTTGGCATTGTTGGACCATTGTATTATGTATATCTTATAGTATTATCAATTGACGTGATTTTATGTTAGAGACCCTAGCCTGTGGTGTCGCTGAAATCAGCAAAATTTTTCAGTGGAGAGTAGGATAAGAAAGATAGAAACAAGTAGTAAGAAAGAGAAATTTTATTTATGAATTTTTGAATATTACAACAACAACTTGAATGAACTACCACCAAGTGGGTTCTTATTTTGGCTGGAGTTATAGCTATTTCACGGTTGCCAAGCCGATCATCAGACTCCTTTATTAGTGGTGCTTAGCCTTTATACTATCAAGTTTAATCGAAAAACTTTTTGCCTTGACTGAGATTTGAACCCAGACCTAGCGTCGTCAGAAGCCAATGCCCTACGCATCACGCTACCGAGACCACATGATCAGGTCCATCCCAATTTAGGTTTTATCGTTTATCAATTATCACTTGAGGACTAGCGTTTTTATTAGTCATTCAAGTTTTGTTGTTGTAAATTCGGTTTCTTTCTATTTCTCCGAACTCTGTTTATAAGCCAACAATTCGTTGTATATTATAAGGAGGGAGATTTTAATGAAAGATTTGACTGGTCAAGTTTTAAATCTATTGAAGGGGTTTTTGTATGGTTACATATGTACATGCAGTGTACCTGCGAAGCTTCATATATTTATGAATTTTTGAATATTACAACAACAACTTGAATGAACTACCACCAAGTGGGTTCTTATTTTGGCTGGAGTTATAGCTATTTCACGGTTGCCAAGCCGATCATCAGACTCCTTTATTAGTGGTGCTTAGCCTTTATATAAATTTTATTATTTTCATTTTTCAACGAAAGACAGAGTAAGGGAGATTTCCGAGTGGTGGAAATGAAAAAAAAATTCTTTTTTCTGTTGGAATATATTTTCTTGTTTGTATGTTTTTGTGAGTATGTATTGAGGTAGATATATTTTTTGCTTGAACTTTTTTGTCTGAATACATTTTCGTGTTTGTATGGTTTTTGTAGGTATTGAAATAAAGAGATATGCCTATCATTTGATTTGAAATTTTCAATTCTGGTGAAAAATCAAGCAATTACTATCTGAAGCGAGAACTCTCAACCTATGCTACAAAGATACAGTGTGTTCTAAAAAGCATAATAATTGCAATGAAAAACTTTATAAAAAGTATATTGGCGATAAATTTTATGGAAATTAGTAATTAAACTGTTTTAATTTTAAATAAGTATATCTGCCATAAATTTTATTTCCAAATTTTAGAAAATATTTTTTTTCCCTAGAATGTTTTTGTTTTACTTTCGTATTTGAGTCGGATTGATGAAAAAAAAATCGAGGATGAAAAAAAATGTTAATTTATACTAGTTTCAGGGATTCAAATGTTCATGTAAACGCACTTATTCACGTATAATAATTGTTGATAACTTTATGTTTTTTCATAATCTACACAAAAAAGAAAAAACAAACAAATTAAAAAGAATCATACGAAAATGTTGATTTTTCATTCAAAATAATAACAATTTCTCTCAAAACTTACCTTTTTCACATATCATTTGTACCTTTTTTATCAAGTAATTATCAAAGTAATCGTTTTTTTGTAGATTAACAAAAATAAAATGCACGACAGTGTCGCACGAATTTGCTCCTATGTAATGGCACGAGTACGATAACTTGGCCGCCAAGATTTGATAACGGATTTTTGTAGCGGGGTGAAAAACAAGCACTTTTTACTATGGGTGGGGGGGGTCTATCTCCCCCCGTTTAGGAGGTAGGGGCACTCTTAGAAAAAATGGTTTAAATTAAAAAAAAAAAATATTAAAAAACAACGGCAGCTTTTACAATAAAGTGCTATACTGCGTTTGAAAGCCAGAAGATTGGTTCTATAATCCTGCATTAAATTACTCATGGCAATAGTTTTTGAGAAATTCGCATTTAAAGTCCAAATTTTGATAAAAAAAAACGTGAAAAAAAGTTAAGACCGATTGTTTTCAAAATTGTGAAATGAAATTCTAAATTAGCTTATTTGTTCTTAATCGAACACAAGAAACCGCATGGTTCTATGTCTTCCAGTTTTTGCGAAAATCGAAAATTACCAAAACTGCTTCTTTTGATTTTTAGTGGTGAAGGTGATTCCATTTAAAGGATTAATGTTAATAAACATAATGCATCTTTGTTAGTTCAGTACAGCAATTCATTTAGCGTTACCCAGAATTGCACACAGCCACGGGAGTTGAATTTTCATTTGGTATTAAACCAATTTCTTCGAAAAAGTTTTTTCGTTGGTCGACACTAAATCACCTAAAGATGAAAATATTGGAAAATTATTCAATTTGGGATGGAGTAGTGGATGTTTAACCGCCATTTTTCATTTAGAGAAAAAAAAAACACTTCACTCTTACAAAAGTTGAATAACGAATGACATTGGTAAACAATAACTTGTACCACATTTTCGTTAACGAACAAAAAACAACGGTACAAATTGGAATGTTAGCTTTTTTTTTATCTAAGTTGGTATACTTTGAACATTTCAGTTGCTTTATATAAATTGGTATGTAAGACACAAACATAGATACATTATACATAGGTATTAAGAAATTATATACATATATTTGCTGCAGTCGAGCAGTAGTGCATTACCTGTCAATTTTTCATAATGCATTTTAATATTTGAAAATTGTAAGTTTGGAACTTTGGGCTACTTATATAAATATATGTATTTAGTGGACATTGGATAAATAGAATAAATTTGAATTTTTTTAAATACAGATTCTGTGAATGCAAAAGAAACTTTGCATGCACCCAACCTCGCACCTACCCGAAATCCTATAGTGAGCCAAGCAGGGGGGTTGCAGGGGGGCAGCATGCCCCCCCATACATACTTTACTGTTTATATATTGTAATGTTGGAAGCTAGCACTGATTTATTTATGTAAGGAAGCAAAAAATAACAAACATTTTATAGAAAAGTAGTTTAAGTTATTTTCGATTTTCTCAAAAACTAGAAGACATAGAACCATGCGGTTTTTTGTGTTCGATTAAAAACTGATAGATACATGAAACGCATATAAGTTAATTTACAATTTCATTTCACAATTTTGAAAACAATCGGTCTAAACTTTTTTTTCACGTTTTTTTTATCAAAATTTGGACTCTCAAAAACCATTGACATGAGTAATTTAATTTAAATGCAGGATTATAGACAGTGCCGCCGCTGGTTGTTCGTGCGCCCTTGTGCAAGAACCTTAAATTGCCGCCCCAAATCTTGGGTGCCGGGGGTATATACGTTGAATAAGTGGAAGTTTTATTTATTCTCCATTTCGCAGTTGAAAAATTTAAGCAAACGTGCATTGTTGTTGTCGCGTTCCAATCTACATCAAATTCTTATACAACGAAAGTAGTCAGACTAGGATTTGGGGGGGTATCTCCTGTAAATGAGCTTGAGAGTTTCTGTTATAGCATATACAATATTTGCGTCCTTTTAAGATTATTTTCTCTTTTTCCTTGAGACTGATAGCTACTATGTATAAGGCAAGTTATACATTCGTAAAAAAATCGAACTCGAAATTTTGATCAAAGTTGACATTACGATGAAAGCGAAGACGAAAAAGGTGGGTCTCGAAATTTTATCCCCACACGTTTTTTTTCTTTTTTTTAAGACCAAAAATAACGGTTCCTGCCATACGATTTTTTAGCGAAATTGAAAAAAAAATTAAAACAATGTCCAATAGATTTAACAAAAATCAAAAAATTTAAAGTATCGGTACAACCGATTTTGATAATTTGTTTTATGATAAAGTGCCCCAAAATTTTAAATATTCCTCATGTGCATTCAAATTTTCAAAAAAAATAGTTTGGATTTGGTAGCTTTTTTAAAACTTGATAAATAAAAGTTTCTTAATATAAAGAGAAAAAAATATATTACCTAATAATAACGGTACCTACTCTACAAATGTTAAAAAATGGTTTTCGAAAATCGTATTTTTCTCGAAAGCGTCTTCGAGAATCTTGATAAATTTTTTTTCTTATGATACATTTTTACGTTCTATAATTAAACAAAAAATGATACATTTTTACGTTCTATAATTAACCAAAAAAAAATTGAAATCAATATAAATTACTGACTGTACCGACCATAGAACCATTTTGTCGATTTTTTTAATTTCTCATTACCGGCTGAACGGATTTTAATAGATTATTTTTTAGATTAGATTTTTGCATAAACTTATATTTGCTTGCATCACATGGCATCCTATTCTTAGCTCCAGCTACTACTAAGATTTGTTTTAGTCATCTAATTGATGAACTTTATGTTTATAAATAGTTTCTTTTGTAATCGCATTAATTTTTGAAGTCTTTTACATAAGAGCAGGTTCGTGTGACTCAGTCGTGCATTTTATTTTAAGAGGAAACACAAAATATGCCGATTGCGAATAATTTTCTTCGAGTTCCTAGCACAGTTTTTAATTTATGTATGTCAAATCAATCTTTTGGTAAAAATCAATAGTTTATAGCTTGACAGAAAGAAGACAAAGTAGTTTTTGATACTTCTAAAAGTTTTTGTTTTCAGTTCTCTTGTTAAGACACTTAGGGCCATTTGCTGAAACGAAACTTAAATATTTATGTTCAACCTAAGCGCTTATGTTCTACTACATAAGAGTTTATGTGGAACATAAGTGTTTATGTTCTGTATCAGAAAATGGGCCTTAATCATTTACTTCCGGATCTGGAAGTATTATATATAATTCCTTGACATCTTAGGTATCCTTTGATGAAATTTGACATTTTGTGGCTTGTGTGGGAACTATATTTTGATATAAATAGAGTCTGAACTCTGAATGTCAATTGAAAGCTCAAATTTGAACGACCAATGAAACGTTAAATTTCTGGATTATTCTGATTTTGTTCAATCCGTTGACATTTAAGTTATTTATCAATTCAATTCTAAAATTAATTAAAAACTATTCGTAAATCCTCATTTAAAAACAAACATAAATATTTAGAGACACAAAACTTTTTTTTCCTTTTACCTAAGACCCTGTCGTTTTTTTTTCGTTGTAAAGGTGGTTTGTTTACAATGTTTTAAATCATCTTCTATTAATTTTGTTCTCAAGGTACCAACTTAGATTTAAGATATTTAGCTACCTATATCATTGCAATCATAATATTGAAAATACGAGTAAAAAGAAAAATTAATGTTTTCGAGACACTGTTTTCGTTTTATTTTATGGGAAATACATGGGCTGTAAATAAAAAAAAATCAATATCCTTTTCGAGTTTATACATAGGTCTGAGATGTAGGTTGCGTGGAAAGCTATTTCCCAAGTGTCAATCTATGGCGACATGGCGCTTAGCAGTTTAGACTACGACTGCAATCCAAGAGGTTATTTGTTGTGAGGTGCGACAGTCACAAACAAAATATGAATACAGATTGGTAGTAGATTGTGTGTGGGCACTACGCATTACGTAGTGAACGGTCAAATGTAAACAGGTTCCAATATAATAATAAAAAGGAAAACTTTTGGAATGCTATATATGTATGTTGAGTTAGATCGATCTCTTAATTTTCCGCCCCTAGATGTTCGCGCCCTTGTGCGCCGCACATTTTGCACATATGGTAGCGGCGGCCCTGATTATAGAACAATCTTCTGGCTTTCAAACGCAGTATAGCACTTTATTGTAAGTGTTGCCGTTGTTTTTTAATATTTTTTTTTTTAAATTTAAACTATATTTTCTAAGAGTGCCCCTACCTCCTAAACGGGGGGAGATAGACCCCCCCACCCATAGTAAAAAGTTCTTGTTTTTGACCCCTCTACAAAAATCCGTCATCAAATCTTGCCGCCCAGTTTTCGTACTCTCCCCTATGTAATAGATAGACTAGGAATTTTAAAAACGAATGTTATTAGACAAAACTGTTCATAAGCATAAAATTTATTTTTTAATTGACTAAAACAACTCTTTTAGCAATTGGAGCTAAAAACAGGATGCCATGTGTTTTAAGCAAAAATAAGTTTATGTAAGAACAAAATTATAATTCCAAGTATAGTCGTTTATTTAAAAAATAAGCTTTTATATAAAAAAACATTTTTAAGAAACAGTTTTGGAAGCCCAATTTAATGTGTTTATTAATGTACGAATAAAAATTTGATTTCCAAAAAAAAAAAATATTGATTCGTTTTTGAAATATTGAATTTTATTGAATTTTCCAAAAAAAAAAATTGATTTTTTTAATTCAAAAATATATATTTTTTAAAGTTTTGAAATGCAATGTTTTTTAAACTTTTTAGAAGCTTGTCTATACAAAATTTCATTGAAATCTTTTATGCCGATAATGAGAAATTCAAAATTCAAAAAAAATCGTTCTACGGTTTGTACACTTGTACAGGCAGTAAAAGGTATCTTGATTTCAAATTATTTTTTTTATTAAATTATAGATCGTAAGAATTAATTGAAAGAAAACAATTTTCCCGGAACCTTTTTAGAGGAAAATGCGATTTTCGAAAACCATTTTTTGACATTTGTATGGAGGGTACCTTTATTTTTAGGTAAAATACATTTTTTCCCATATCTTGATTATATTAAGAAAAGAAGAAATTTGTATTTCTACTGGCACTGCAACTGATTCAAAAAAGCGGGAAAATTATTTGCAAGAAAATATTTTGATATGGCATAGTAAACAAAATATACATGTATTCACAAATTCACAAAAAAACGCTAAAATTTGCAGAGGAAAAATCAGACAGAAAGTCATGGTTGCCAAATTGATTATTTTCGAATCATTTATTTCATATAATTTTGATTATTTTTTTCATTTTCTCAAAATGTGTTCCTTTACTTGTGCAAAACTACTAATTTCAATGTATTTAACCAAAAAATAACGCTACCCACCATACAAATGCTAAAAAATGGCATCTAGAATTTTGCTAAAATTGTTTTCTTTCAATTAATCCTCGATCTATAATTTAATAAAAAAATTGAAATTAAGATATTACTGACGGTACCTACCATAGAACCATTTTTACAAATTTTGAATTACTCATTATCTACATAATGGATTTTAATGAAATTTTGTATAGAGAAGCTTTTAAAAAGTTTGAAAAATATTGCATTTCAAAACTAAAAAAAATATTTTTTGAATTTTATTTTTGTTTATTCGTACAATAAGAGAAGCTTTAAGTTGGCCTACTAATTTTTTTTAATTTCATATTTGCATAGCATTCTTTTTTATCTCTTACTACTTAAAGAATTAAAAGAAAAATAATTTTATGCTTATGAACATTTTTCTCCAATAAAATTCGTTTTTAAAATACCTATTCTATTACATAGGAGCAAGTTTGTGCGACCCAGTCGTGCATTTTATTTATTTAAAAAAATATATAACCCAGTAAGTGCAACAGACTCGGTTATTGCAACTGCCTTAATTTCTATTAGTTGCGTAAATCGAGTTAGTACTGTTTATCCTAATAATTTACTGTACACATATTCATATATATTTAATTTTATTTACAAGTATTTAATGTACTTAGTAAAATAAGGTTAACAAAAACATAAAAAACTTTCTTTAATTCTATAGTTCATCGTTACATTCTATATTTATATTTATTTGTTTGTGGCAACCATGTTGACAGATTTATATTTTTTCATACAAATATATTTTCCCTATCCTCACAAAACGTCACATACACATCCATGAATATAATTTTCTCGTTCTGTTACTATTCCTATTTTTTCTTTCTGCGCACATTCTCAATTAAATTTTTTCTCATTCTTCCATTATCTCTACACCCATATTTTGAAGTCTCCAAAATTTAGCAGAGACACATTTTAGCAAATGCGGTCCGTAGCCTGAAGATGCCGCCACAATCGTTTGACTTGTCGATATTACTATAAGATATATATACAAAGTTTGGACGAATGGTAACTGGACCACTTTTTTGAATACGGTTTTAAATGGAGAATCCTATCTGCAATTCCTAAGAACCAGATTGCCAGATTTATTAGAAAATGTCCCTTTGGTGATAACAGACAATTTAATGAACAACAAAATGGAGCTCCAGCACATTTTAGCCTTGCTGTGAGAAACTGGCTGAATAAATATTTCAACGACCGATGGATAGGAAGGAGAGGTCTCATTGAATGGCCACCAAGGTCACCAGATTTAACTCCTTTAGATTTTTACGCTTGGAGAATCATGAAGAACTATGTATACGAAGTTGAAATTTCTTCTTTAAAGCAACTTAAACAACGCATTGAAGTCGCTGGAGCCAAATTGATGAGAACATCAAGAAGCAACAAATATCATTTTGGCTGTTGGAAGTAAGAGAGGATCCGATGTATTCCTTTTGTCGATTTCCTTTACACATTAGAAATCAATTTCTGTGTGAAGATTTCGATCTCTCGACAGATTTTACGTTCCTTCATACCAAAAAAATCGATGTTTTTTTACAGAGATCAATGTCTTCGAATCCGTATTTGAAGAGAGATTTACATGTATACGAAATACGCACACCAAAAAAAAAAAATTCATCCAGGATCGAAATACCTAGTGTGTAAAGAAATCGGCATTAGTGTCCTTCGCATTCGCATTAATTCGTCAGTTGATTTGCTTTCATTATCATCGAAAAATAACAAATTGTAATGCCGTTACATATTTTTTTAAATTAATTTAAAATAAAAAAAAAACTTTCAAAAATTCAAAAAATGCAGAAAATGCAATCGTCCAGTCGACGATATATGACAGTTCAACATGTTGCATGAAGCTAAAGTTGAATCGTCTTAACGTCGTCCAGACGACTGAAATTTTATGTGTTACACGAAGCAATTCAATCGCTCAGACGACGTAGTCAAACTATCCTCGTCTTACGCGATGAAGGCCCACGAGAATTTGGCGGACATAAATTTTTCTGCAGCCATAAGAAGATATAACCTTTGCCTTCTGAAGAGTGGGGATCATATCGTAAATTTCTTATAATATCATTAATTTCAAAATGTAATTTTCCAATACAAAATGTTCCTAGCTGTGAAACATTTGATATCTTCACCCTACAAATTACTGCAGAAATTTACAATTAAACATTGATCATGATAGAAGATTCGTGTTTATTGATGGTAAATAAAGTATTGTCGTGTTTGGGCATAATAGCAATCAATTATCCTATGCGCGCTGCATTTAACCACGAGTTCCAAAGAGAACAACAACACGATACTAAAGTATTGGCCGAAACAATTCGTTCAAAAGTTCCGCAGTTGAATGAATAACAAAGAATTGGGTACGATACTTTGATGGAAGTTGTGAACCGAGGATCTGGTGGATTTTACCTCCTTGATGTTCCCGAGGAAACTGGAAAAACGTTCCTAATTTCATTGATGTTGGCAAAGGTTAGATAGCAAACTGAAGTAGCCATTCACTTCGTCGACTCAAAAGAGGAGCTTATTCAGCGTGTTTTTACGGACATAGAACAACAATTCAGAAACCATAATTGGTTGAGTGAACGAGTAATATTGGCGACCAAAAACAAAGATATCCTCAATGCAACTATTCAGAATTTTCTTCCCCGATAGTTGTTTTGTTACAAATTAGTTGACATTGTTACAGACCAGGATGATGAAATCGACTTTCTCACAGAGTTTTTAAATTCCCTGGATTTTCCTGGACTGCCACCTCACAATTTAGAATTAAAAGTAGAATCAGTTTTGATTATTCTGCGGAACATTAATCAACCTCGACTGTGCAATGGAACGACACTGGCCGTTAAAAAACTAATAAAATTTTGTATCAAGCTTTGACCATATTTTTAAAAGCCCCTCCCGTACGATTTTTTTCTTATCTTAAACCAACCGTCTCGTTATAGCTTTCTGGTGCACCTTCATCAATCACCCTGTATAATAGGATACTAGGTGGTGGAACTCATTCTTAATTGAAGTGGCTTGTCTACTTGCCCACTTACTCACTCTATATGATGTCCATTTAGCACCTGTTAGAAATGCTGCCTGATAACAACTACTATTAATTGTACTACTAGTTACTAGTTTACCTTTAGTTGATCAAGCACGATATAGCCAGTTGCTTGGTCATCTAATGAAATCCCGAGATGTTCTTTCAATCTCCTTGCGCTGGAAGGCGGCATACGACTTCTATTTTCTAACCCGGAACATTGTTGGTAATTTCGTGGTTTGTTAGAATCTGGTTGAACTACTAAAAAATGCAGCTTAAACTCAAATTTATTGTAAAAATAAATAAAAACCATTTGATTTGGATTATATTAATGCGTACAGAGGACGCACAAAATATGTAGACGTTCAATGTCATAATTTCGTGGTATTAAAGGATCGAAAAAAAAATTCTGAACACTTTGGTATTGACAGGTTGACGGAAAATGTCTTAACGAAATACATATGTTCAAATATTAAAGATTTACTTTTGTTCTTACGGTGTGGGAGTAGAAGTTCATGTTATCATTCATTAAAATTGTGAATATAATTACAAACTTGTTATATTATTCTAGCCATATTGCTCAAATAGTTCTTAGACGCCAAACTAACAGTTTATTAAATTCTTCTTTTTTTTAACATTGAAGCACGGTTCTTTTTACTTGCGACTTTTAGGTACTATAAGGCAAGTTATGCATTCGTAAAAAAAAATTGTGTATTAAAATTTTCAAAAAAATGTTTTTGGACTTTTAAAAAAAATTTCAAACTTTTTTTTTCAAAAGTCAATATCTCGAAAACCTCATGCTCGATTTTTTAAAACTTGATAAATACAAATTTTTTAATATAATCTACAAAATATGAGCAAAAAAAATATTTTACCTAAAAATAACGGTACCCTCCATACAATTGCAAAAAAATGGTTTTCGAAAATCGTATTTTTCTCAAAAACGGTTTCGAGAATTTTGGTAAAATTTTCTTCTTGTTCTTTCGATTAATTCTTACGATCTATAATTTAATAAAAACCATTTTGAAAACAAGATATTACTGAAACTGAAACTTTACATTGGCGTACTAACATTTTTTCTTTAAAATGTTTTAAAGTTTTTATATAAGAAAGTTTATTTTTTTTAGAAACCACTATAACGACTTATAATTTTTGTTCTCTCATAAATTCGTATTTGCATAGCATTCTAACTAACAGAGTTTTAAAAATAACTTTTATCCTTATGAACAGTTTTCTCTAATAACATAGTATGCCCAACAAGGATGAAAAACGAATAAAATAATGCGAATTATAAGGGACATAGAAATAAGACACGGCAATTCTCCGCTTTAGTTCAGCCGCCATCCCTGGAGATAAAAAATCTGAGACAACCACCTTAGTCTCAGAACATCGTGCCACACATCTTTCCTATCCTTCTTTCTCTTCCGTAACTTCACGCCCACGCTGTGTTGAAACATTTAAAGGGTATTCATATTCCCTTGAGCGTGAGTAAATTATAAAAAAAAAAAAAAAAAAAAAAATTCATTTTAAAATTCCTAATCTATGCTCCAAATTCCCACTATAATTTCACACATATTATATAAATGTGAATAATACAAATCCATTGAATACTCTTAATGGTATTTGTGTTGTACTGATAAAAAGTTTACAGAAGTGTAGATTCAGTGTATATGTATATTTCCGATAATATTTTTGTATGATATATTAAAATAACTTTTCAAAAATTCATAAAATATTATTAGAAAATATTAAAGTTATTGAATACTTTCTGACCCCAAA
Source organism: Chrysotoxum bicinctum (assembly GCA_911387755.1). NCBI lineage: Eukaryota > Metazoa > Arthropoda > Insecta > Diptera > Syrphidae > Chrysotoxum > Chrysotoxum bicinctum. Next base: position 137,610,197 of record OU426987.1, on the reverse strand, counting down.
TACCTTCTTTCCAATTACATGTAATATGCCAACTTTCATTGGACCACAATAACATAATAATTCACCTTCAAGTGATTGGTCATAGCCCTTTGTAAAAAATAGCATAGCTTTTGCTGCACGCTCCGGTGTTTTTATTAATCCTTGGCGATCAGGATCTTCTCCAAGACCTCCAAGTAAAAGACGATATGATTGAGCCATATCAGGAAGTAAGGCTTCGCGAGTAGGCGGTTTATGATCAAGCTCCAAATCATGATGAAATGTGCACTTTTCATGTCCTGAAATGAAAAAAAAGGGTTTATCAATTGTTATAAAGTGTGTATAAAAACGACATCTTGGAACTTGAAAGATTTAATTTAACATAACTTCTTAACTTATGGAATATCTATTCGAAAATTCAAATTGCATTCCAAAAATTGATTTTATTTTCCGGAGAATGAAATACGCTTTCAAATTTATTTCTCTTTATCATTATATTCCTGTAGTTTCTGTTTGTGTTGAAAAATAAAAAATCGGTCTTAAGCAAATCGCAATAGAGAAATATGATCTTGATTAATGTATGGAAATATTCTTAGCTACTTACAGTTTTTACTAAAAAACAATTTCCTTCCTATTGTGGATATAATTTGCACAATTTAAAGAAGTTATGTGTAAATCTGTCGAAAAAATGATATGTATTTTTTAAAGTTGATAATAAATCGAAAAATAAATCGATTCTTTTGAGCAATGAAAGGAAAAAATTGCCAAAAGTGACATATTGATATATTCAAATTTAAAATAAATTGAATCGTTTAAAATTGATATGATAAATGATGATAAAATGATATTAGTATTTTGTTTATCTATATATATAAAAATCAATGCCACTTTTCGTTGTGTTTCTATAACTCAAGAACGGGCTTACCTATCCAAACCAAATTTTATGGCTTTGTTTGGACTATTTAGTAGATGGTTTATGTGAAGTTTGCACAAAATCGGTCGAGTGGTTCTTCATTTATCACATTTTTTGTAACAAATGAATTCAATAAATGTCGGATCATTTTGTTAGTGGGGATTTTGCTGTCAAATTGAAACTTATATTTTTAATTTGATTTATTCTTTTTTATATGAAGGAATAATGTCACAAGCCGGGCGAACAAATATAGGTCGGCGAACGCGTAATGCAAATGATGTGGCATTACTAAGTCGATCACAGACTGCAGATGAACGCGCACAAGCTAATGCATCGCAGTAAACGTAATGCACGAAATAGATCTGTTGACCCTCTGTACCTGTACTGAACCTTGCACGCCGATCACGAATACGTCGTGCTGCTCTTTTGGCTAAAATGATGCGTGCTGTTTTTAATTACAACAGTCCACATTGTGATGCGGCTAACTTTCTACGTGAAACGCCCGGCATGTGTTGTACTAATGGCAAAGTGAGATTTCCAGCATTAGAAACTCCACCCAAACCATTGTATTTATTCATTTATTTTTGGGACATCTCAAACGTCGAATCACTTTTTGATCCATATTCAACAACACAATTCGGCATTTCAAATGACTTCTTTTAGTTCTACTAAAATTATTAGAGATGGTGGGGTGGCTTACGTTTTTTCTCCGGCTTGCTGGAGATTAGACAACTAAGAAAACTCAATAAGACCAGAATGGTCACGGTCATACATAATTTAAAGCGATCGAGACATCTCTTTCGTTCGATGTATCTATGCATAGCAATCTATGGAATTGACGTAATAAAATAAAATAAGATTGCTAAATAATAAAAGTAAAATTTTGAAAGCGAAAGGACATCGGTTGTAGTTCAAACCATGTCCGAAAAAATTTTGGTACTATATCCTATCTCAGTTATCTGAGCAACGGATCCCTGGTGCTGATTTATACAAATCTTGAACGATGTGATGTGGGGGTCACGGCCAACGACAAAAGGTAGTTGAGTGAATGCGTCTCTCTTGCTTAGTAGTCTTGGTTAAGCAATCGTAATTGATGGTCCTTCCTGGTACTTGAAATTAAAAGATTGCGGGGAATATCTCTATCCCTATTTGGTGTAGGACGAAATACAAGACTAATCGAAAAATTGTGCAGATTGTGGTTGGCTTCGGTCAGCTGTGATCGGCACCACGGGGTTTTTACTCCATTTGCTTAATTTATTAAGCGCCTGTAATATTATTGGTGATATTTTTAAAATAACTCCATAATATTTGTAACAATAAAAGAACAAAATAAAGATAAAGATATCGGTTATTGATATCTATAAGATAAAAATAATAAAAATAAAGATATTACATACTATATCTATAAACTAATAATACCCCAATTGGGTACCTCGGGGACAGTGATTGCTGAATCCCCCGCTAATTATAGCACCCATGGAGTAAGGACCATGGAATCACTGTCACTGGGAAGGCCCTCTGTAAAGAGAGCTAGAGGTGGCTGTGGTTAACCAATCAACATACGTGATTGTCTATTGTAGCAGATGTTGCAATAGATAGACAAAACAATTAGATCCGTAACCAAAGAGAGAACTGCCTACACAGTACAAATTTGGAATAGCCTGGAGATGCCTGACTCGAATTCCGAAGACAAGAACAACGATGAAGCACTTGAGAGCGATGTGGAGAAAAGTTTGTCTAGGAATCTAGTCTTGCACAAGGCTGGAAGGGGCTGGCTTCCTTTCATCCAGATAAAAAGCAACTGGGATCCTGTCCTAGGCCGTCAGTGCTTGGTAACGGTAAGCCAAGTAGTGGGGTAAAGCCATAACAGGCAGGTATCCACTATAAATCCTATTTCAGTTCTTAATTTTAAACATTTTCTAATTAGTATCGTACTAAAAGAATTTTCTTATTAAAATTTTGCGCCATTATATTTAATATAAACAGACGTATTTCTTTAAATGTGAGTTTTGTCTTGTGCCTTGCGATGAGCTTAAAAAAAAACTTAACTTTATTTAAGTATCAAAGGGCACGGTAGTGCCCAGCCAAGTTCTGGCACTACACCCTTTTTACAGGAATAAACTCAGGCGATTTTTGACCCCTCCCTATCTTCAGTACCAATGAAGTCAGAAACTAAAATTTCCGAATTTTGCTAACCTAGTCACAGGCGCCTCACCAAATTTCAATTTTCTAGCATAAGCGGTTCCTGAGATATAAGGACTCAAAAATCACAAAAGCCGTAACTGACGGACTCAGTAACTGACTGACAGATCATCAAAATTATGGAGCACTTTCCGACATCGTAGAATCTTGTAATCTTGCAATAATTGCACAACGGTAGGTCTTGTCATGCCAGCAGAGGAAAAAATCGAAAATTTGAAGTTTTCCGTTCATGGGCGTGGTATCCGCCCACTTTCTCCGAATTGTTGTTGGTTGAATGGAGCACTTTCGACTGCTGTAAAACGATGAAATTTGGTAAAGTGGTAGGTAAATTGCATACAAAGAAAAAAATATAAAATTTGAGGTTTTCGATTCAGGGGCGTGGTATCCGGCCAGTTCCTCAGAATTAATGTAAACTATATATGGCACACTTCCGATTCCGCTTGCAGTAGAACAATGAAATTTGGTAGACCGGTAGGACTCAAATTGCATATAAAGGAACAAAAATTAAAACTGAAGTTTTCCATTCAGGGGCATGGTATCCGCCCCCTTTCTGGTAGAGCGGTATAGCGAAAAATAGAAAATTTAAGATTTTTCATTCGAAGTGTCTTTTTATTGTCATTCTGAAACATGCATCTTGAAAATTCATGACTTTTCTTAGAACTAGAGTGCTCGATTTGGTACTCTATGTTATGTTAACATGAATAAAAAAAGAAAACCTGAAAAATAAAACCACTAATAAGGCTATTAATCGGTGGGCTACCTTCATTTAAAAAAAGGAGTTAAAATTGCAACAAAAACATTATCGCATCCTCAACAATTATTGCTTTTTTATGACTTTGAGCGGATGTAGGTACTAGTATTTATAATTAAGGTAGGTATGTTAGTGTTAGGTATCTTGTCAGTATAAGAAAAAACAATTGAAGCGCAAATCGAAACAACCAATAACAAAAAGAAAATATACCCGAAGAAATAGGAAGCTATAAACTACGTTGATTTCAGTAGGTATTAGAGTCCACTCTTCTATCTTTCCGTATCTTTCGAGATTTTGACATAGCAAAATATTAAAATCTTTGCAAAAAGGAGTGAGATCAGTCCAAAAACATAAATGTTAAAAAAAGTGCCAAGTTCTTCTATACAAAAACCTTTGTGTAACAAGTCAGCCGTGAAAAGTACTGAGATCTAAAAGTACGCCAAGTTCTTACTTCATAAGTTGCTTATTAAACAAGTGTGATTTAAACTTGAATAAATGTATTTGTGTTTATTATAAATTGAGATTTACTGTTTTGAATTGGAAAGTGTAAATAAAGAAGAAATACTAAAAAGAGTAATAAGTTTTATTTAACGAACCTAGTAAAAATATTACAATATTATTAAAAAGATCATGAATAAAATCTAAAATGAAAATGTCTTAAGAATTTTGTTCAAACTTATACTTTCTTTCAAGTTGTGTTTTGTAGAATGTACGTCCTCTACTGTCGATAACGTGGTCTTTGTCTACTACTTCGGGATTATCTTTTGTATGTTTAGTTTTAAGCTTATTGTCAGTTCTACATTTAAGGTAGGAATGGTTTGTTTCATTTAGATCAACGTCTGTCCTGTCTTTGTTAATTTTATTTATATAACGTTCTTTATTTGTAATAACCATTTCTATAACTTTTGGGTAGTCTTGGTTTGTTATGGTTCCATTTACAAAGTCAATTGGTCTATGTTTCGTGGTTGAATGTATTGTCCTATTGTAGATTGCTACAGCTTTTAATACCTTGTTTCGCAAAGTATCTTTGTTTTCGTCGTCGGCATTAAATGTCCTTATATGCTCGTTAAGAGTTTGGTGGAATCTTTCGATATCCGAATTGCCTGTTTTGTGATAAGGAGTAGTTAAATGTAGTTCAACCTTGTTTTCTTTCAGAAATTCTTTAATTGCGATTGATGAAAAACCTGTCTCATTATCTGTAACTATCTTTCCTGGGATGCCATGATTTGCAAACCTATATTCATTTGTATTTAAAAGTGACGTCCATGTTCTGTGTTTTATTTTTTGTACTGTAACATGTTTCGTTAATTTGTCAATCATATTCACATACATTAGATTTAGATTAGATTAGATTTTTATTTAACAGCAAAATCAGTTTTACATTTTCTTATTCAAATTTTAAAATTTGGCAATTTATGCCGTCAGCCTGAGTGACATTCAATATTAAAGCTAATTTTACTTGAAATACATTAAGGTATAGAATTTGAAAAATTTTAAAAATTAAATTATTTGAAGTGAGGCAAATTAAATTTATGCAAATTTATTATTTACAAATATATATATATAATTGATATTAAAGGGCTTTGAGTTTAGCTAAAACGAAAATATATAATCCTAAAAGTATTCATTAATTATATTGTATCGGTATGATGACGCAATTTTACAGTATCCATATAGCATCCGGCAGTTGGCTCCATTCAACAGATCGAAAATTTCACTTTCTACCAACACGTTTTTGCCAAACTGTAATCTCCTTATTTCCTGTAGAATCGGACATGTCCCCAGAAAATGACCAACGTCTTCCTTAACTTGTAGATTACACAAGCTGCAGACCGTCAACCGATTATTTCTATGCGGAATACAGTTAAGGCGTAACATTTCCCCTCGTACTTTAAAAATAGTTCCAATAGCTTCACTTGTCAGGATGGAGTTGAAATAATTACGATCGCATAGATTGTAGTTAACCTTGGCGTAATAATATCTCTCGGTTGAAGGTTTCGCTTGTTCTATAAAGGTATACCTTTCATTTTCATCAGTGATTTGTATGATTTCATATAAATGCTTTCTTATCTGTGTAGCACTTTTTCCTTCAACGTTAAATGTTAAACCACAGTCTGCCGCCAATTCAGCCCAATCCTTAAAACAGTTTTTTTCATACTGAACTGCGTAAAGCCATATAAGTTTTGGTATCCTAGAGTTACGCATATCCGCATTTCTAACGATATAATCTGCATGCAGTTTAAAAGTTGAAACCAATAGAGTTGAAAGACCAGTTCCTAAATAAAACATGTATCTGGGTGTGTTATTCGGCAGATAGAAGATTTTCCTTAAAAAGAATTGCAGTATATTTTCCACTACATCACATTTGTTAACACACCAGACCTGCGCTTTATAGAAGAGTATTGAACGTGCAGTAGCGTTGAAAACTTTATACTTAATTTTAATTGAAACATGTTTATTATGAAACACTTTCTTCCAGTTAGTACAAATCGCTGTTTTGGCATTGTTTACTTTTTGTTTGAGATGTTTTTCAAGATTTAAATTATAAGTGAAGGCCATCCCCAAATACGTGTACTCTTTGACTAACTCTATAAGGTTTCCGTCAAATGTCCAACTTTCTTCTCTCGAAGCTCTTCCACTTCCATTTTGAGAAATCATTACTTTAGATTTTTGAGTATTTACTTCTCGGCTCCAGATCTTACAGTAATCTACCAGTCTATTTATCATCAGCTGTAACGATGCAGGGGACTCAGTGTTTTCGAATTTCTAGAAGACTGTAAATTATTAGAGATTGCAATTCCAGTAATCTTAAGACGAACGGATAAAACCCAAATCTATTAAAAACAACGAAAACACCAAAATTTCAACCACGTTATAATATAATATTTAATGAAAATTAATTTGTTTGTTGAGCAAAATATATTTATTCAAATGGCCAATGATGTGGTTCCTTCAAGGTTCTCGATCCAAGTGAACGAGATAAGCAATCGATAGCAGTGAAGATTGCTATAATCGCAGAATTTCCACCCACGCATATTCGCACAAGAGTGCTTCGATGTTGAGATCTGTGGATGATGTTGCAAACCAAAAGCAGAGAGAGAATTCACCACACGATTGACCAGTACAAGTGCCGTAATATCAATAGATAAAAAAATAGAATTGATAAAAAATTAATAAGCAAATTGAGAAGAGTTTAAATTAAGAAGTAAGTATTAAGATTAGCACAAAAGTTAAGTTAAATTAAAAATGAAGTTAAATGTATAAGATTATGTACACTGTACGAAATATTAGGTAGATTAAATTCAGTTAATTGATTTTAAGTTACAAAAATGCAAATTAATTAAAATAACGAACAAAAATATTATGATGATTGATTATAGTGGGTTGGTTTCAAAACATCCCGGCCCCCCTGGAACGAGTTTCAGGATACGGGCAGCAAAGCCAATTTCGAGATAGGTCGAACAAATGTTCCTGCTGCTGTGCGTACATTGGCAGCTCGTACCTTTTGGTCTGTGCCAGGATTGACCGATAGGATTCGGCCCAAGACCCATTTTGTTGGTGGGAGATTCGGTTTTTTAATAACCACTAAGTTCTCAGGCTTAAAGTTGACTGTGCCTTTCTGCCACTTTGGTCGCTCTTGAAGATAATGTCAGATATTCGTTGTGCCAAAACAGATTTGTTTCCCGTAAGAATGTATTAAGACTCATTTTTAAATTTATTTCGTCCAATAAAATACACAAAATAAAATGCACGACTGGGTCGCACGAACTTGCTCCTATGTAATCGACTGGGAATTTTAAAAACGAATGTTATTAGAGAAAACTGTTCATAAGGATAAAATTAATTTTTAAATTCTTTTAGTAGTAACAGAATGCTATGCAAATATGAATTTATGCAAGAACAAAAATTATAAGTCCTTGTAGTGGTTTCATTTAAAAGAAGCTTTTATATACAAACTTTTTAAAAGCTTTTTAAGAAAAAATTTTGGTGCGCTAATTTAAAGTTTTTATTATTGTTCGAATAAAAATTAAATTTACGAAAAGAAATATTGACCCGTTTTGGAGATATCGAACTTTCAAAAAAAAAGAAAAAAATAGATTTTTTTTTTTCAAAAATTCAAAAAATATTTATTTTAAAGTTTTGAAATCCAATTTTTCTTAGACTTTTTAGAAGCTTTTCTACAATAAATTTGATTAAGATCCGTTATGTCGATAGTGAAAAATTCAAAATTCGAAAAAATGGTTCTATGGTAGGTACAAGCTGTAATATCTTAATTTCAAAATTTTTTTTATTAAATTAAAGATCGTAAAAATTAATTGAAAGAAAAAAAATTTTATCAAAATTTTAGGTGCCGTTTTCGAGAAAAATACGATTTTTGAAAACCATTTTTTTTAATTTTTTAGCATTTGTATGGTAGGTACCTTTATTTTTAGGTAAAATAAAAAAAATTGTTTCACATTTTGTAGATTCTATTGAGAAACTTTTATTTATCAAGTTTAAAAAAAATCTAGCATGGGGTTTTCGAAATATTGAGTTTTGAAAAAAAAATTTTGAAGTTTTTTTTAAAAATCCAAAAAAAATTTTTTTCAAAATTTGAGTAAGCAATCCTATTCATGTTTTTATGGAACTTTAGCAAAAAAAAATTATCAAAATTGGTTGAACCGTTTTTGAGAAAATCAAAAACAAAAAAAATGGTTCCATGGGGGGTACCCTCAATAACCCTTTTTCGGAAAATTTTTTTCAACCAATACCTAGATTTAATTAAATGAAATTTTTCTGTATCTTTATTTTTAAAATCTGTTGAACAGTTTTTGAGAAAAAAAAATATTTATAAAATTTCGAAAAAAATTCGTATGGGGTGTACCGTTATTTGGTCTTAAAAAAAAAAAGAAAAAAACGTGTGGGGGGAAAAAATTAAAAATGATATCTACCAAGTTTAAAGAAAATCGGCAGAGTCGTTTAGCCTGTAGTCGAACAGACAGACAGACAGACAGACAGACAGACAGACAGACAGACAGACAGACAGACAGACAGACAGACAGACAGACAGACAGACAGACAGACAGACAGAATTGCGAGACCCACTTTTTTAGTCTTCGCTATCATCGTAATGTCAACTTTGATCAAAATCTCGAGTTCGATTTTTTTTACGAATGCATAACTTGCCTTATAGTACCTATAAGTCGCAAGTAAATAAAATGCACGACTGGGTCGCACGAACTTGCTCCTATGTAAAAGACTAAGAATTTCAAAAATGAATGTTACGAGTATTAGAGAAACTGTTCATAAGCATAAAATTCATTTTTTAAATGACTAACAAAAAACTTCTTTAGTAGTTAAAGGTAAGAATAGGATGCCATGGTGTTTCAAGCAAATATAGATTTATGCAAGAACAAAAATTATAAGTCTTTGTAGTGGTTTCTTAAAAAATAAGGTTTTATATAAGAAAATTTTAAAACATTTTTAAGAAAACATTTTGGTACGCCAATTTGAAGTTTTTATTATTGTATGAATAAAAATTAAATTTACAAAAAAAATTATTGAGCCGTTTTCGAGATATTGAATTTTCAAAAAACAAAAAATTGATTTTCTTTTCAAAATTCAAAAAAATATTTTTCTTAAAGTTTTGAAATGCAATATTTTTTAAACTTTTTAGAAGCTTCTCTCTACGAAATTTCATTAAAATCCGTTGTGCTAATAATGAGAAATTCAAAATTTTAAAAAATCGTTCTATGGTAGGTACACTCAGTAATGTTTTGTTTTCAATTTTTTTTTATTAAATTACAGATATTAAAAAATAATAGAAAGAAAAAAAATTTAAGCAAAATTCTCGGAACCGTTTTCGAGAAAAATACGATTTTCGAAAACCATTTTTTAACATTTGTATGGAGGGTACCGTTATTTTTAGGTAAAATGAATTTATTTTGCTCATATATTGTAGATTATTTTTCCAAACTTTTATTTATCAAGTTTTCAAAAAATCTAGCATGGGGTTTTCGAAATATTGAGTTTTCAAAAAAAAATTTTGAAAGTTTTTTTAAAAATCCAAAAAATTTGTTTTGGAAAATTTGAATACACAATAATATTCAAACTGCTGGGAAGCTTTAGCATAAAAAAAATGATCAAAATCGGTGCAACCGTTTTTGAGCAAATCAAAAACAAAAAAAATGGCCCCAAGGGGGGTACAAAAACTACTCATTTTTTTGAAAATTTTTTTCTACCATTACCTAGGTTTAACTAAACTAAATTTTTTGAATTTTTTTAAGAAAATCGCAGGGACAGTTTTTTAGAAAAAAAAATATTTATAAAATTTCGGAAAAAAATCGTATGGCAGGTACCGTTATTTTTGGTCATAAGAAATCAAATCAAAAAACATCCGGGGGTAAAAAATCAAAACCCATATCTACCAAGTTTGAAGAAAATCGGCCGAGCCGTTTAGCTTTAATCGCACAGACAGACAGACAGACAGACAGACAGACAGATTTGCGAGACCCACTTTTTTGGTCTTCGCTATCATCGTAATGTCAACTTTGATCAAAATCTCGAGTTCGATTTTTTTTACGAATGCATAACTTGCCTTATAGTACCTATAAGTCGCAAGTAAAAATAACTAAATGAGATGTTTTTTTCGTTTCCTGAACAATTTTAAAAATGTCGCTTAATACATTCTTACGGGAAGGTATCGATTTGATGGTGAGAGGTCCAGCGTAGTCATATCCTGTGTTCGTAAAAGGGCGACTAGGAGTAATGCGGCATGACGGGAGATCACCCATGATCTGTTGGCTGGTTCCCTTGCGTTGCATGAAGCAAGCCTTATATCGACCAACAATTTTCCGTATTAGATTGCGGCTGCCCATTATCCAATATTGTTGTCGAATGAAAGCAAACGTTTCGGATACTCCAGCATGAAGATATCGATTATGAAAATCTATTATAATAAGTTGAGATATTGGATTAGTTTTTGGTAAAATAACAGGATGTCTAGTATTGAATGATACGTTTGCGTTTTTTATGCGACTACCTATGCGAAGTAGCCCATCACTGTCCAAAAAGGCGGAATGTTTCAGAAGTTGTGATTTAGCAGGTAGCTGATTTTTGTTTTGTAAGTGCAAGATGTCATCTTCGAAGAAAGTACGTTGAATGAATTTTAAGATGGTGAGTCTTGACTTTCGAATTTCAGCAAAGCTCAAACCATGAACAGCTCGAGGTTTGGTTTTATACGTTGCAGACGATTCCAAAACGAAAACTTTCCTATCAGATAGTGAAAAACATGTCCATAAAACGACGTGACGAGTGTATGCCTTACGACTGATTTCTCCTCCAGGTTTACTGATTCAGCATCCAACGTACTTGCTGAAAGTTTCGATTTTGGCCAATGGTCTTCTGAGTCCGATAGCCAGGATGGACCGGTCCACCAAAGAGAGTGATTGAATAGTGAAGAAGGTGGTACGCAACGCGACGCACAATCAGGAGGGTACGATTCAGAAGGAACGTTTCGCCATGCAGATCTAGGTAAGGTTTCCAAGATAGCGGCAGTTATATTCGCGACAAAGGTTGCCCAGCGACGCGGGGGTGATGACAGCCAATGCAGAACAATTTCGGAATCACACCATGTAAATATTCGGTGTATATTAATATTGAATGAAGATCTTACTAAAGTCATTAACCGAGCAAGCAAAACTGCAGCACAAAGTTCAAGGCGGGGAATAGAGACCGGTTTTAATGGGGCCACTTTGGTTTTAGCAGCAACAATTGTAACGTTTACTTTTCCGTTCGCAGATTTAGTAAGAGCATACACTACAGCAACGTAAGCGAGTGAGGAAGCATCTGAAAAACCGTGAAGTTCGATAGTTTCTTCAGATGAAAATACATTACGCGGCACACAAATCTTTTCAAAATATAGCAATCGTCCACGAAAGTTCCACCATTTTTCCGCGAGATCGGAGGGAAGGGAATTATCCCAACCCAAACTCAAATTTGAAGACCAGAGATTCTGAAAGAGCATTTTGAACAGGATCACTGACGGAGCTAAGAGCCCTAAAGGGCCAAAAATATTAGATATTTCAGATAACAATGTTCTTCTAGTTATCGAGCGGCAAGGTTTGGGAATTGGTAAGCGATATGAATACATCTCGACTAAAAAAGGTAAGGTATCTTAAATCAATTTTGAGAGCAAAAAACACTTCAAAGCTGCCTCCCAAAAAATCTTTCAAATGTAGACTTTATTCATCAAAGCATTTATATGTAAAATTTTATGATCTTTTTATAGAAATTAATTTCAAAAAGATATTTTTAATATTTCGGCCGTTATAAGGAAAAATATGACTTAAGATAGTTTGGCTTTTCTTTAAATTGAATTTTATATTAATTTCCAAAATCTTAAGTTGAAATGAGATATTTTGCCTCGCGTTTTCGAAGCACGTTTTCAATTCTTATGTCCATTTAAGATGAGTTGCAAAAGTGGAAAAAAAGAGATTTAAGATGATATTTTCTGGTTTTTATGTAAGTTCTTAATATGAAAAAAAATCACATTTGTTCTATAGAGCTAAGTAATAAAAAAATTAAAATAACAAAGACGAATTTCTTAAAAAAAAAAACTAAAATCACATTTGGTTCACAGAAAAATATTAATTACAAAAAGACACAGTTTAGTTTTATTTAACTTATTTATTTAAAAATTATTAAAATAGAATATAAAATAAATTATTTATTATTAATTTATTAAAAAAAAAATTCATTGGCAAAAACTTAAATCGATTTCATGTAACATTGTTTTAAAAGTCCAATTCCCTAGAGGAGAAATTGAAAATTGTTTTTACCTCCAAAACTATTGGTACCACACCCGTAGAGTAAGATCTCATTTATCTCGAAAACTGCTCTAATGATTTTGATAAAATGAAAATTAAGTGAGCTATTATGGGCATGAACTTTATTTTGGTTCAGACAAATTGTTATTATGTTATGTTATGTTATTAACGGTACCTGTCATAGAACCGTTTTATTTCCGACTTTGTCATTAACGGCTCTAACGATTTTAACCAATTTTTTACCAGGAACCCCCGAAGTTTAAAGTTATATTGTATATAAGAATATTCGCAAAAATATTTTTTGGATTTTTTGAAAAAAAAAATTCAATTTTTTTTTGAAAAATCAATATCTTTAAAACGGGTGAACGATTATTTTTTTAAGTTATTTCCTTAAATCAATGGCTCAAAATTTTAATTGAATTAGTACGAAGTTAAAGCTGTTTTATATGAAACTAAGTTAAATCAACGATTTAGCAAATTTTATTCGAATATAGCATCTTACTTTCTCTACCCTTTTATTAAAGTGAAAATCATCCTAGTTAGAAAATGTTTAAAATTATGAATGAGCTAGTAAACTACTTTAAAGTTAGCAAATTGTTAAGTAGTATCATACTGTTGCGAACAGAGCTTTATACTCTTACAGCGCCATCTGTTGAAAAATTGCATATCTCCTTTATGGAAGGACAAAAAGCTCTTTTCCAATGTCATATGTATTTCCCCTTATTTTAAACAACTAGAACATTCTAAGACAAGAACCTCCATATGTATTTCCCCTTATTCCAAACAACTAGAACATTCCAAGACAAGAACTTTCGAGAACAACTAATTTGAGTATAAGGGAGTGAGCGAGTTGAGCGGAACACAGTTGATTTTTGATTACGGAAGTGTGCAAAACTCTGCTTATTGGATTGTGGAAAGTGTAAAACAAGTGTGATTTTAATTTGAATAAAGTATTTGATTTGATTATAAATTGAGATTTATTGTTGTGATTTGGAAAGTAAAAATAAAAAAGAAATACTAGAAAGAGTAATAAGTAGGGCTAGGATTTTCATGCACTCAAAAATGCAAAATATGCGCTTTAAATATGCTCTTAAAAATGTAAAATATGCACCTAAAACATGCATTTAAGACCATATCCCTTGCGAACCATCTGTATGGGAAAAACATAGTATTTAAATTTATATAACAAATTCAGTCTTTATAATCGAGGAACACAAAATTATATCAATAATAACAGAAAAATAAAATTCTTCATTTCAATTAAAATAAAAAAAAAAACACCAAAAGGTCCTTCAACTGCACTTATTGAAGGGTTGTAAGTCTTAAGCATTTGCTACAAATAAGTAGCGACAAAAAAATCGCTTGAAAAAATAGAACTTGTTTCATTTTTATAATCGCTACGATTTTAAAGTCGCATGTGCGTGCATTCACATTTAACGCCATGTGTCTTATTCATTGCGGCTAAGAAATCGTGGATTAAAAATCGCAAGTGCGTGCATGCCCAATTCTCTTTGCGACTACGATTTTTAAGTCGTAGTAATTTGAATCGCAAGTGTGTGCATATCCATTTGAGTACATGTGTTTCATTTAAGTTTACGACAATCGCATCGCAAGAAAAATGAAACAAATTGCGACTTTTAAATCGTGATGATTTGTTGGTAGCAAGTGCGTTCATTCTCATTTAAATTCATGTGTTCTATTTTTGCGACTAAAAAATCGTGCGATTGAAATCGCAAGTGCGGTCCTAGCCTTATACTGGTATTCACCGAGCGCTCATAGCTTAAGAAGCTCATAAACCTATTCACCAAGCAATATTAGTGAAGATCTACGAGCGCTCTTAAAAGTTAGGAGTAGTCCCGACCTTAGCCTTAGACTCTACCACAACTCTATTTGTGTGTGTGTACAGTTTTAAAAGAAATAGGCACTTGAATCCATTTTGATATTATAAGGCTTGGCACTTAGATTGTATTTTGATAAAAATATTGACTTTTGATTTTTTGGCACTTAGACCCTTTAGGCTAGTCGCGCACTGGCAACTGTGATCGAAATCAAATAGTTTAATCACCAGTTGAAAGAGAACCGCGCACTGGCGTTGGTTAACCTTATTTTACTTAGTACCTTAAATACTTGTAAATAAAATACATAAAAAAATATATGAATATGTGTACAGTACATTATTAGGATCAACAGTACAAACTCGATTTACGAAACTAATAGAAATTTAGGCAGTTACAATAACCGAGTTTGTTGCATTTACTGGCTTATATTTTTTTAAATACATAAAATGCACGACTGGGTCTTACCAACTTGCTGCTATGTAATAGAATAGGAATTTTAAAAACCAATTTTATTAGAGAAGACTGTTCATAAGCTTAAAATTATTTTTCTTTTAATTCTTTAAGTAGTAAGAGATAAAAAGAATGTTATGCAAATATGAAGTAAGACAAAAAATTAGTAGGCCAACTTAAAGCTTCTCTTATTGTACGAATAAACATAAATAAAATATTGAGCCGTTTTTGAGATGTCGAATTTTCAAAAAAAAAAAAAATTTCAAAAATTCAAAAAATATTTTTTTTTAGTTTTGAAATGCAATATTTTTCAAACTTTTTAAAAGCTTCTCTATACAAAATTTCATTAAAGTCCATTATGTAGATAATGAGAAATTCAAAATTTGTAAAAATTTTTCTATGGTAGGTACCGTCAGTAATATCTTAATTTCAATTTTTTTTTATTAAATTATAGATCGAGGATTAATCGAAAGAAAACAATTTTAGCAAAATTCTAGGTGCCATTTTTTAACATTTGTATGGTGGGAAGCGTTATTTTTTGGCTAAATAAATTGAAATTATTAGTTTTGCGCAAGTAAAGGAACACATTTCGAGAAAATATAAAAAAATAATCAAAATCATCTCAAAATTATATGGAATAATTGATTCAAAACATAATGCATTGAAAATAATCAATTTGGCAACCATGACTGTCTGTCTGATTTTTTCTCTGCTAATTTTAACTGTTTTTTGTGGATTTGTGAATACATATATATTTTTGTTTACTATTTAGATATATGCCATATCAAAATATTTTCTTGCAAATAATTTTCCCGCTTTTTTGAATCAGTTGCAGTGCCAGTTGAAATAAAAATTTCTTCTTTTCTTAATATAATCAAGATATGAGAAAAAATGTATTTTACCTAAAAAGTAACGGTATACGGTACCCTCCATACAAATGTCAAAAAATGGTTTTCGAAAATCGCATTTTCCTCTAAAAAGGTTCCGGGAAAATTGTTTTCTTTCAATTAATTCTTACGATCTATAATTTAATAAAAAAAATAATTTGAAATCAAGATACCTATCACTGACTGTACATACCGTAGAACGATTTTTTTGAATTTTGAATTTCTCATTACCGGCATAACGGATTTCAATGAAATTTTGTATAGACAAGCTTCTAAAAAGTTAAAAAAACATTGCATTTCAAAACTTTAAAAAATATACATATATTTTTGAATTAAAAAAAAATCAGTTTTTTTTTTGGAAAATTCAATATTTCAAAAACGAATCAGTAATTTTTTTTTTGGAAATTTAATTTTTATTCGTAAATTAATAAACACATTAAATTGGGCTTCCAAAATTGTTTCTTAAAAATGTTTTTGTATATAAAAGCTAATTTTTAAGAAACCACTACAAGGAATTATAAATTTGTTCTTACATAAACTAATCTTTGCTTAAAACATATGGAATCCTGTTTTTAGCTCCAACTGCTAAAAGAGTTGTTTTAGTCATTTAAAAAATAAATTTTATACTTATGAACAGTTTTCTCTAAAAAAATTCGTTTTTAAAATTCCTAGTCTATTACATAGGAGCAAGTTCGTGCGACCTTGTCGTGCATTTTATTTTGTTAATCTACAAAAAAACGATTACTTTGATAATAACTTGATAAAAAAGGTACAAATGATATGTGAAAAAGGTAAGTTTGAGAGAAATTGTTATTATTTTGAATTGTAAAAACATGATTCTATTTAATTTGTTTGTGTTTTCTTTTTTGTGTAGATTATGAAAAAACATAATATGAAAATATTAGAATATATAATAAAAACTTCTTTCGATTGCTTGTAAAAAAGTTATCAACAATTTATTATACCTGAATAAGTGCGTTTATATGAACATTTGAAGCCCTGAAACTTATATAAATTAACATTTTTTTTTATCCTCGAAATTTTTTTCATCAATCCGCCGTAAATACGAAAGTAAAACAAAAACATTGTGGAGAAAAAAAAATATTTTCTAAAATTTGGAAAAAAAATGTATGGCAGATACTTATTTTAAATTAAAACAGTTTAATTAGGTACTAATTTCCATAAAATTTATCGCCAATATACCTACTTTTTATAAAGGTGGTCATTGCAATTACTATGCTTTCTAGAACACACTGTATCTTTGTAGCATTGGTTGAGAGTTCTCGCTTCAGATATTTATTATTTGATTTTTCACCAGAATTGAAAATTTCAAATCAAATGATAGGCATATCTCTTTTTTTCAATACTTACAAAAACCATACAAGCAAGAAAATGTATTCAGACAAAAAAGTTTAAGCAAAAAATATATCTACCTCAATACATACTCATAAAAACATACAAACAAGAAAATATATTCCAACAGAAAAAGGTCAAAAAAGAATTTTTTTTTTTCGTTTCCACCACTCGGAAATCTCCCTTACTCTGTCTTTCGTTGAAAAATGAAAATAATAAAATTTCTCTCTTTCTTATCCTACTCTCCAATGACAAATTTTGCTGATTTCAGCGACACCACAGGCTAGGGACTCTAACATAAAATCACGTCAATTGATAATACTATAATACAATGGTAATACGGAACCCAAGTGTCCCATTCATGATCTTCGGTAAAGTTTAAAAGAAATTCATTTAATGTTCTATGGTTTCTTTCTAGTGAACCTATACTTTGATGATGATATGGAGCTGAATAGATTTGGTTTGATTCTTAACATTTCACAAATATTTTGCATTAACTCATTTTTAAATTCAGTTAAGCCCATCTTCTTCGCTTCCGTCTCAATGCTCACAAATGCGCCACTGACATCACGCTCTGTTCTTCCAATAATGTCAATATCATCGGCGTATCCAAGTAACTGGACGGACTTTTGAAAGATTGTTTCTCTTGTGTTGGCGCATGAGCTTTGCACTATTCTTTCAAGAACGATGTTGAAGAAATCGCACGACAGAGTATCGCCTTGTCTTAAACCTCTTTTGACATCAAATGCATCGGTGAGATCTTTTCCGACCTTGATTTAGCAGCGTGAATTATCCATCGTCATCCTGCACAAGCGGACAAGTTTGTCAGGGATGCCAAAACTAGCCATTGTTCTGTATAGTTCGCTCCAATAGATGCTATCGTACGCGACTTTGAAATCGATGAAAAGGTGGTAGGTGTCGATTTGTAGCTCCTGGGTTTTTCCCAAGATCTGCCGTAATGTGAATATCTGATCGATGGTGGACTTTCCAGGTCTAAAGCCGCACTGATATGGATCTATCAGGTTGTTGTTCAGGAGACTTATGCCTCTGTAGTTGGCGGAGTTCAAAAGGTCTCCTTTCTTGAGGATCGGACAAACAATGCTGAGATTCCATTCATCGGGCATGCTTTCTTCCGACCATATTTTTCAGATGAGTTGGTGCAAGCTCCCAACCAAGTTATCGCCTGCCGCTTTGAATAGTTCGGCAGCAAGGCTGTCAGCTCCAGCGGCTTTGTTGGACTTGAGCTTCGATATAGCTATCTTCACTTCGTCCAGGTCGGGTGGGCGGTATTGTTGGTCTAAGTCGCCAAGTCGAATGGTACTATCGCTTTAGCAGCGGCATTCTCTTCTTCATCGCCATTATGAAGATTGGAGAAATGTTCTTTCTGAGAAGCCAGTGTCCTTCCTTCCTTTTTTGCTCGTAGAGCTCGCGAGCAGCTCTAGTCCTTCTTTGCAGCGCCGCTTTGTATGCCTTTGGCTTTGCTGCATGTGCTTGCCGGCACTCATCGTCAAACCAGGGGTTTCGTTGCGGTGGTCGTGTAAAACCCCACACATTAGAAGCAGCATCTCTGATGGCTGCTTGGCAACGTTGCCACTGGTCCTCAATACTTGATGCTGGCGGCACAGGACTCCTTAAGAGGTTGTTAGAAACTCGACCGGAAAAGGACCTTGCTATCTCTTGTGATTGTAAACGTCCAACGTCGAACTTCCTCGCAGTACTTCCTTGTTTTGGGTTGGGTCAGGATATCCGCAGCCGAACCTTGGCTACAACGAGGTAGTGGTCCGAGTCGATGTTAATCCCTCGGAGAAGTGCCTTGAATCGATCGCAATGTGATCAATCTGATTCACGGTTGATTGATCAGGAGATCACCATTTATGAATATCAAGATGTTTGAACTGCGTACTGGCTACAAGAACGTCTCGTCCCACAGCGAAGTCGATCAGCCTGAATCCGTTATCGGAGGTGGTGTCGTGCAGGCTATATCTTCCGATTGTATCACCAAAGATGTCTTCTCTTCCCAGCTTGGCGTTAAAATCTCCAAGGACTATTTTAAAGTCATAGCTAGGGCCACTGCTCGTATGTTTTGTCCAGGAGCTCGTAGAATATGTCTTTAGTGTCTTCATCTTTCTCCTCTGTTGGGGCATGCGCGCAAATCAGGCTAATGTTGACAAATTTGGCCTTGATACGGATTGTCGTGAGGCGCTCGTTCAAACAGTTGAAACTTAAGACTTTTTGCCTGAGCCTTGTTCCAACAACAAACCCGCCGTAGTATATGTATATCGCAGTCTTTTAATCTTCGTTTCCCCGGTCCGTCCCATCGCATTTCTTGGATGGCGGTAATATTTGCTTTGCAGCAGTTTAGGGCTTCCGCTAGTTGTTCGGCTGCACGTGGTCTATTAAGGGACCTAACATTTCACGTACAGATTCGATCTCTCATACAAACATTAAAAACCTCCAATTTTATAAAAAAATGTTATTAATTTTTTTTAAAATATTTTTCTTAACAAAATTTTTATCAAATATGTATTAGACTGATTTAAACATGTGTGCCAAATTTCATTTAAATCCGTTGAACAATTCAGATTCAACAGGCTCTCCCATACAAGCCAAACCACTGTGCGTCACGTCGCCGAGTTCTTATCGCGGATGCTTACTCTGTAAAGAATAAACACGAAATGAATGTTCGCCAAATGTGTTCGCTGTGTAGGGGATAACGCAAACGAACAAGTTCAGCGAGCATGTTCGTCGTTTAGGGCTAGCTTTATTGGTTTTGGTGGCTGGTGTATGTCGCGGCGACTCCTTGGCTGGTGTTTTTTTTTTATTTTTTTTTTCTTGTGAGGGTATTGCACTTTTTGATAGGAATTTTCTTGTTTGGATTTTGGCAATATCTTTTCGTTTTCAAGTGTATCTGCTTTGGGTAGGTATAGAAAAATGCAAGTGGATTTTGTATGTTATGTAAGTAGGTTACGTTGATTTGCTTATAACTTGAGAATTATTGATTAGATCTTTAAGGACAAGCACTTAAAATAAAGGTAAAATTTCTAGGTTTATTATATAAAAAATGCTAAAAATGAAATTTGATATTTAGATTAAGCCCTTTTTTTTGGCACGATGTTCTGAGGCTGAAGGTGGTTGTCTCAGATTTTTTATCTCCAGGGATGGCGGCTGAACTAATGCGGAGAATTGCCGTGTCTTATTTCTATGTTCCTTATAATTCGCATTATTTTATTCGTTTTTCATCCTTTTTGGGCATACTAGTTTAACATATTTTACTAGTTTAACATGTTGTTAGTGTTATGTCTGAACAACATGTAATGAGTAAAGTAACCCATTGATGACAATGTATAGAAGGTTTTAATGGAATTAAAGACGTAATAGACGATGGCAGGGATCGACCCTGTGATATTGAGGTTGACAGCCGGGCACACAACCATCGCGCCACGGACACCCTCTTTTGTTTCTTGTTTTTTTTGGAGATATTATGTAGACAGAATCGAAAGTGAAAATTATTTCCTCGTCCCAAGAAAGAAGAACGGCATAAGCAGGAAGGTTAGGTATTAGTATTTAACTTTCTTTACTTCTTTTTTTAGATTAGTACAATATAGATCTGTGATCACAGAGAAAAGCCGCTAAAGTCTTTTTTACTAATTTTTCAGGAGAGCAGTTATGACTATATTGGGCGATTGGAAACTCCGTTCAGGTTGAAACAAAAATTTAAAAAAAGATAATTTTACTCTTTCTTAGTTAAAAGTTAAATTAAATTATCTGCAGTTTAAATGTTTTTCCATTTTAAAGAAATTTTTTGTTCTGGTCTAAAGACTACTTTAGCCGATTTTTCTTGTCTATTCTGTTAATGGCGGTCAGCCATCAGACGAATAGGGGGAACAACATGTAGCATACGAAAACATGCACGTGCCGTAACTATTCGGAACTGGTGGAAGTGTGATCATAGCCTCTCCGCGGCGGCCGCTAGAAACAAGCATTTTAAAAAAGGTTTGGCTAATATGATCAGGCTGGTTCCTCAGGTTGGCGACAGGTTAATTCCCTGTCCCGCAAAACTAAAAGAATTACGAGACCGACAACAAGCCTCGGAAACGGACTGATCTCACGACGACAACCCACGCAAAGAAAAAGGAAAAACGATTTACGAATTTTCTTATGGAACGTACGATCGCTCTATAGAGCTCGAGCTGCTCAGCAGCTAGCCGATGCCCTGTCAAAGTATAAAGCTAACATAACAGCTCTTCAAGAAATCAGATGGACAGGGAATGGTGTTTTACAGAAGAAAGAATATGACATATACTACAGCTGTCATACAAAACACCATGTGCTCGGGGTAGGCTTCCTAGTCAGCGAAAAAATGAAGTCTACTATCATCGGCTTTAACGCTATAAGCGAAAGGCTATGCACCCTTCGCGTGCGAGGCAAATTTACGAACATCAGCCTCATTAACGTTCACGGACCTACGGAGGAGTCCTCAGACGAAGAAAAAGAGACTTACTACGAACAAGTCGAGAGGGCCCTCAATGCCTGTCCAAGGTATGATGTTAAAATCATCCTTGGGGATTTGAACGCAAAAATAGGTCGGGAACCGGTATTCAGGCATTACGCAGGCACCCATAGTTTGCATGAGAACACTAATGACAATGGACTTCGAGTCTTAGAATTGGCAGCATCAAAAAACATGGTCGTTGCGAGTACCAGGTTCCCGCGTAAAGATATCTACAAAGCCACCTGGGTATCACCTGATGGAGTCACTCGTAACCAAATAGACCACGTGTTGATAGACCGTCGCCACTACTCGAACTTGATGACGGTACGAACGTACCAAGGTGCCAATATCGACTCGGATCACTATCTTGTTGGTATGGTTTTCCGAGGGCGGATTGCCTTGCGAACACGCATTGCATCCGCCGATCAGGTTCGAATCAACACGGCTGCCCTGCGCAATGAAAACACCAGTAACACCTTTGGTAATGCGTTAGGACTCGCCCTAGAAACACCTGACTTAGGGAGGCGGGCCAGCCTTATGTCAAGCAATTCATGATATTATAGTGCACGTATGGAAGCAGGAAGAAATGCCAGAAGACTGGCGAAAAGGCATAATATGCCCTATACATAAGAAGGGAGATGTCACAACGTGCAGCAATTATAGAGGTATCACGTTGTTGAGTACCGCCTATAAGATACTCTCCTCTATCCTACAAGACCGGATAACCCCATACGCTAAAACCGTCATCGGACAATATCAGTGTGGTTTCATTCCAGGCAAATCAACAACTGATCAGATCTTTACCCTTAGGCAGGCGATGGAAAAATGTCTAGACGACATTGACATCATCGGAAGAACCGAACAAGCTGTACACGATTCCTTCATCCAGATCGAGCAGGCGGCACAAAATCTGGGGCTGCACATTAGTGAAGGTAAAACAAAGTACATGGTGGCGTCGAAAGCGAGAGGAACAGTTGGTCAAACAATCAAGGTAGCGGAGCACGAATTTGAAGTGGTGCAATCCTTTAAATACCTTGGGTCAATAGTAGCAGCCGATAACAATATAGAAGAAGAAATACGCGGGCGGCTTCTCAAATCCAACAGAGCCTACTATAGTCTGTCAAAGCTTTTCAAATCCAGAAATCTCACCATAACTTCAAAACTGCTGCTCTACAGGACCATGGTCCTGCCAGTACTCACATATGGATCCGAGACTTGGGTGCTTAACAAAAGGCACTCCGACCTCTTAGCTGCGTTCGAGAGAAAAGTCTTAAGGAGAATTGTTGGCCCCATATGTGAGGAAGGACGATTCCGGAGACGGTACAATCATGAATTGTACGCAATCTACCTAGAAGCAGATATCGTGACAAAAATTAAGTTCGGTAGACTCCGGTGGGCAGGGCACCTAGCTCGCATGAGCGAAGAGGAACCTGCTCCGAAAGTTCTTTGTGGTACATTCTATGGTAGACGACAGCGTGGTAGACCATGCTTGCGCTGGAGAGATGGCGTAGACCAGGACGCCCGAAGCCTTGAGGTGCGCAACTGGATGGCGTCGGCTAGAGACCAGGATAGGTGGAGAGACTTGTTGAAAGAGGCCAGGACCGGAACCCGGTTGTCGAGCCGATGATGATGATGATCCTATTAAATTATCCAGTTCTTGTGTCAACGTTAGTTCTTACCTATTCCTAACTTAATAAAGAAAAATATATTGTTTTTAGCAGAGAATGAGAACCAACTTTGAACGTTCAGATATAATGAATGAAAATACAAAAAAAAAAAACAACAAACTTTTCATCATGCATTGTAAATCAATAAAAAACAAATTAAAAATTGAAAACCAAAATTAAAAAAGTGTTTTTTATCTTCATCGTCACTTCTTTAATCTGATTGAATGTTCATTTCGTTGGAACTAGTTTTGAGATTTTTATAAAAATAACTTAAATCTGGATTTACGTATTGTAATAAACCCAAAAGATCTTTTTCTTATCTGGGCCTGCTGGGCTACTTTTATCTTAGATTAAAATCCATAGCAAGTTGCGCATGTGTCTAATTTGGAAACACAGGATTACAAACTTCATTTCTATATGGTACATGGAGTGATTTAAACTGTCGTGAATATATTTTTTTTTATGTACCCCGACAAATCTCAAGTGGTTCGGTTGGACATGAAACTTTTACGGCTATTGCGTTTTTAATGAAACTTTCCGTTTCAGATAAAAACATATTGTAAAATGTGGTCTTCAAATTTGTATAGGCATGCCATCATATTCCAAAGCGTACTTCACTCAGGTTTCACCGCGTCGCTTTCTTTGCATTGCGTTAGACAGAGTACTTCATTTGTTATTTCCTATAGTCAGAAGATTTCCTAAGTATACAATTTTCTGGTAATAGGTTCCCAAAACCAAAACTGGATAAATAGTTGTTTTATTTGCTCGAAAGAAATTTTGTCTTGGCAGTTGCTTCAACACAATCCAAAGGGTTTTGGAGATCTTGCATGCTTCACTTTTCTAGAAAGTGTCTTATATGACTTTTTTCAATGATTGTGAATCGTAGTTTTTGAACGGAATATCCAAATTTTGCTCTTTTCACTTTTTGGGTGCGAAACATGAGAAGCAACAGTATTATTTAGTATAAAATCATCGGAATTTTCCCATTCTGGCAAATTATCATAAGTTATATTCCCTGATGCTGATATTATATTATTATTATTTTATGAAAACGTTCACCGTCAAACTCATTTGAATTGTGGTAATTAGTAGATATATTAACTTTTTTGTAAAACATATTTCCGGGAATTCAAAAAACGTTAACAAACTTGATTCAATGTTTTCTGTGCATTTAAAACATTTTAAGAAAATGTTAAATATATATCGTTTAACCAATATCTTTATTGTATTCTGGTGTAAAAGATCTCGGTGTCAGTGCGATCGACGTGACACCAAACATCTAAAATTTAGGACAAATCTCAAGTGGTTCGGTTGGACATGAAACTTTTACGGCTATTGCGTTTTTAATGAAACTTTCCGTTTCAGATAAAAACATATTGTAAAATGTGGTCTTCAAATTTGTATAGGCATGCCATCATATTCCAAAGCGTACTTCACTCAGGTTTCACCGCGTCGCTTTCTTTGCATTGCGTTAGACAGAGTACTTCATTTGTTATTTCCTATAGTCAGAAGATTTCCTAAGTATACAATTTTCTGGTAATAGGTTCCCAAAACCAAAACTGGATAAATAGTTGTTTTATTTGCTCGAAAGAAATTTTGTCTTGGCAGTTGCTTCAACACAATCCAAAGGGTTTTGGAGATCTTGCATGCTTCACTTTTCTAGAAAGTGTCTTATATGACTTTTTTCAATGATTGTGAATCGTAGTTTTTGAACGGAATATCCAAATTTTGCTCTTTTCACTTTTTGGGTGCGAAACATGAGAAGCAACAGTATTATTTAAAATCATCGGAATTTTCCCATTCTGGCAAATTATCATAAGTTATATTCCCTGATGCTGATATTATATTATTATTATTTTATGAAAACGTTCACCGTCAAACTCATTTGAATTGTGGTAATTAGTAGATATATTAACTTTTTTGTAAAACATATTTCCGGGAATTCAAAAAACGTTAACAAACTTGATTCAATGTTTTCTGTGCATTTAAAACATTTTAAGAAAATGTTAAATATATATCGTTTAACCAATATCTTTATTGTATTCTGGTGTAAAAGATCTCGGTGTCAGTGCGATCGACGTGACACCAAACATCTAAAATTTAGGAGTTTTTCAGTTTTGTAGATTCCGATTTAAGAGAAGCTTAATTGCTTTCAAATAAAATCAAGTAAGTGCATAATATCAAATCTTATAAAAACAGACTTCTTCCAAAGGACATTCGGGCTACTCGTAAATTAAAATAAAATCGCTCTTATCGTCAGCTCTTGATTTTTTTAAGCGTTCGAGTCAATACCAAAAGTCTTTGCGATAGATAAACTAATTAAGTTACAGTTACTAACTAAAAGTATTCATATTTTATTCTATTTCTAATAGAACTAAGTGCTATTTTGCATAATTTTAACATTTTCGATACATCTATTTCGTTAAGAAGATCCATGGTTTCGTTTTCTGTTAAGAAGTCAGTACTCCAGTTTTATGTCTTCTAGTTTTCCTTAGAACGGGAACGGGACACCTTCCATTAAAATGAAAAACATCCTCACGTTCTGTGAGATTACACATCACACAAAGTAGCATCAATAAAGAAAATGTTGATCATAGATCATAGCTCTATAGTTCAAGAAGAGAACTTACAACTAGAGCTATTTAAATCTAATTGGAATGATGGTTATTTTTGGGATAAAAAAGAAATTTCATTCAACACATTTAACATAACAGAAATAATTACTAATAAAACTTAAAGAATATGACACCTATAAAGAAACACCTCTACTTTTATGGCCCTCTGAAACGTAATTTCAAAAATTCGTTTGCAATATTTAAACATAACAAAGATTTATTTCCCAGTTTGGTTTGATTATACAAATGAATGTCATATGCAATGCACAAACTTGAAACCCTGATTGTGAAATGTCAAAATCATTAGTTGTGTTCAACCAGAAAGAGGCCAGTGTAGAGTAGTGTAGTGCAGTGCAAGTTCATGA
Source organism: Chrysotoxum bicinctum (assembly GCA_911387755.1). Lineage (NCBI taxonomy): Eukaryota > Metazoa > Arthropoda > Insecta > Diptera > Syrphidae > Chrysotoxum > Chrysotoxum bicinctum. The sequence continues at coordinate 137,583,881 of OU426987.1, read as the reverse complement.
AAACTGTCAGAGCAAACTTAATCAAAAACGTCATACGTCAGGTCTTAAAAACATGCATTTTTTCTAAATTTAAATTCGAAAACACAACGCGCGGACAAAATTCAAATTAATTCCTTTGGCAAATATAATCCTATAATGACATCAGCTGATTTTGACAGTTTTCACCAACCTGCACTAGCTCAAAAGGTAGTGCAAGATATTCTGAACTAATGTACTTTCAGTTAATGGAGAAATTTTTTCAATGAACACCAAAAAGCTACACTTGTCTGCCCAGAGTAGTCCAGTGCAGCTGGTTGAACACAACTATTATCAACTAACTTTGAATTCGAAGTGCTTACACTACGTTGGAGTGGAATTTTCAACTCATTTTATAGTTATATTTACCCACTCACAGTTAGTTGGCTACATAGTCACATAATTTGAATATTGAGTTATCAAAAATAAAAATGTGTACTTTTTTTAAAATTAAAATAAAGTTTTCTTAAAATGTTGTTCTCACTATGAGAAAGAAGAAAAAAATGAAAAAACCAAATATAAAAAATAAAATTATACTAGAGGTAACAATAATAACTATTTAAGATAAAATACAAAAAAGCATCATTTTCCTAATTTAATTATTTGAATTATTTTTACAACATTGTAAAAGTCGTTTTTGAGAAATATATTATTTTTCTTTTTGGTCAAATGTGTGGCATGTACGCTCGAATACCAAGGACAGCAATGTGAAATTGCGAGACATACTTTCTTTTTCTTCGTCTTCTCTACCATCCTATTAACAAAATTGATCAAAATCTCGAGCTCATTTTTTTCATAACCTGCCATATGTATATTATAAGTACCTGCATGCCTGCATCGTAAGTTAAAACCGAATCGGCGAAGGGTCTATATCATCTCGGCGGTAGGCGCAAATTTTCTAGTAGGTGCCTACAAATTTTCTTGTAGGTACATATCACATAGACATAATAGTTACAGGAAGGAATTATGTTAATAAGAACCTAGGAACATTTTTGTATAGATACTCTGTATCTATATTTATTAATGTCCAACTTTTTACATTATCAAACAAAAAAAAAAGTTATTAATTATTTTTGTTTAATAATAATTATTTTATTTAATTATTTAAAAGACCATCTAATACAAAAAGTTCTTAATAGATAAATGATTGTATTCAAGCTATTTAAATTCTTATCTTATCTTCCTACATACAAACATATTTATGTATATACAGGGTGCCCCACAGTCACCGCCCCAAATGAAAACCATGGATTCCTGAGGTCATTTTAATTCGAAAAACTTAAGAGGCCATTTTTTCGTTTTCGTCCCGTTTTCGAAAACGGGCTTTATCTTTGCCAAACTGCGTCCGATTCGTAAGATTTTTTTTATAACCAATCAAGAATTTATTACAGTTTTAGTTTGTCCAAAGACTTTTTTTTCTGCGGACAACCGTTTCTCCGCGATTTTGCATCAAACCCAATTTTTTCGTTTTTTAAGTAGTTTTTTCACTTTGATATCAATTTATTCAAAAAAACACGTTAATGAGTATTAATTTTTTTTCACTTATTATTAAAGCCCAGTTCATTTTCTAAAATTAAATATTTTTTTTCCTTAAAAAGAATACTAAATGTAATTAACAAAAACTAAACAAACTGAGTGAATTTAAAAAAAAAATAATTTTTAAATACAAAATTAACTTTTTCTGAGCTATTGTGGTTAAGAAAAGGACAAATAGATAAAGTTAATTAGTAAGACCGTTAACTAATGTAAACAGTAAAGATTTGCATTATGATTTGAAGGTTGTAAATGTCTTTCTCGCGTGAACTAGTGTCCGCGTCGTGTTCTTTCACTTGATACTCCACTTTGGATTTGTTATTCAAGTTGTAGTTCTTTTTTTTTCAATTATTTGCGAACAATGGATTACACTAATCAAGAATATCTGGAAATGTTATTAATGTACGCTGAAATGGGACACCCTTATCTATTTGTCCTTTTCTTAACCACAATACGAGTAGCTCAAAAAAAGTTAATTTTGTATTTAAAAATTATTTTTTTTTTAAATTCACTCAGTTTGTTTATTTGTTGTTAATTACATTTAGTATTCTTTTTAAGGAAAAAAAATATGTTTTTTAAGAAAATGAACTGGGCTTTAATAATTAAGGAAAAAAATTAATACTCATTAACGTGTTTTTTTGAAAAAAAATGATATCAAAGTGAAAAAAACAACTTAAAAAACGAAAAAAATTGTGTTTGATGCAAAATTGCGGAGAAACGGTTGCCCGCAGAAAAAAAAATTAAATAAAGAAATTCCTTCCGTCATTTAAACTATGTACAAATACAATATAACTACCGACGACACAGTTTATTGAAAAAATCTTTCTAATTATCAACCAACTTAAATGCATCCATCGGTCAAACCCAAGAAGCACACATTTTATATTTATCGCAAACCTCAGACAACCCAAAAAAAATCTTGAAAGTACAAAAAAAATCAACTGTCTGCGGCTTGATCGTTACAAAGGGGTGAACGAATATTGCAAATATAAACAAAACTTGTAGGAAAGGGTAAACAAAAGAGAAGCAAAACATAATTGAGAGAAGAGAAATCCTATCCTACAAAATCCTGCGAAAAGAACTTTGATTCTCGCAGAAAAAATGATTTTTAAAAAGCTTTATAGAATAAAGCCTTTTCAATTTCATAGGTCACTCTGCTCCATAAACGTAAGACATCTGTGCATGATTATTTGTTCTTTTACCTTATAAGCGCAATCCATTTACGTCACTTGAAAAATCAATTTTGTATCTTAAGAAAATAATATCCACCAATTTACATTCTGCCGTCTCGAACTAAAGTTTTTAAAATGTTCCTTTAAAAATCAAATTTTAAACCCATAAAAAAAAATTGTTGTTTTTCAACAATTTATAAAAAATACCTAGCTATTCATCATAATTTGTTTATAAGTTATATTTTTTTATTTTAATCACAGTCATGAACAAAAATCAAGTAAGCAAAATCTGTGTAAAATAAAAAATAACCACAAGCGACAAAACGTACCTGCATACCAAATTTCCAAACATAAAATACTGCCACCAAACTGACCTTAAATAAAACACAATAACATCCTTAGGAACACAAACAAAAAAATCTATCCCTTTCCACGCCTATTGGTCCAGCACCCTTCTATGAGAAGAACAACAACAGGGAATAATAAAGCCCATTCATCAAAACCAAGCACTGAGAGCTTTTCGGTTTCTTCGATGCAAGTGCCATTCAAGGACAATGGCATAAGGGAACATTTTGTTTCAACGACAGTAGACAGCATTGAGTTTTTGAAGCATTAAACTCCACACGGTTTTTATACCCCATTCAACAATCCTGTAAAGATCGGAGTTTAATGAGCTTATCATACGATTCGGTTGGAATTTCACTTCCGAAGGAAATGGACTTGAATTTGAGAACAAGTATGAGAAGCTGATAGCAAAGTCATCGGCAAAATAATGAAGTGGATTAGAAGTTTCCGACAAGAGATCATTTATAAAAATGAGGAAGAGAGTCGGAGACAAAAAGAAGTCCTGGGGAACAACAGTAATTATTTTGTGAATATCAGACTAGAAACCGTCCAATACAACATGTATTAAACGATCTAGAAGGTTATTTCTAATCCAAAGAATAATGGTTTCGTTGATACCAGAAGAATGCATTATCGATTAGAGATTCTGGTGCCAAACTCTATAAAATGCCTTGGAAATATCAAGCGTAATAATCTTACTATCTCCAAAATAATCTAAAGGTCTGTTTCACTTTTCGGTGAGATATGCCATCGGATCACCAGCCGTATTGACCTTAGAAAGAAGAGACGTAATTTGCCTTATCTAAAGAGCTAATCATCCCGTTGTAATTGTAGATGAGCGTTGGAACTGAAGATGACGTTGAATTTTGTACGTTCTTGACAAATGACCAGAAATGCTTACTGCTTTTGGGACATTGTAGGATTTCTTGCCTTAATTTCTGATCATGTAAGAATTTGGTTCCTTTTATAACAGCGTTGTAATTGTTTCTGACTTGTTTATTCTTTTCCGATTTTCCTCAGTTGTAGCGGAAACTTACTTCTGTCAATATGATAGCTTCTTTGCAGCTTGTATCGAACAAAGACTTTTTTTTAGGTTTAATACTCTTAATTATATTAGGAATAAATTTATTTTTTTTTTTATTTATTTATTTATTTATTTACATCAATTAGATTACATTTAATCTATTAGACTATGATAAAAAGTACATAATTTTATTGTTGATGGGGACTATACGCATCTCGAGAAAAATCACTTCTGTGATCATCCAGGGATAATAGTGACCAGTTAAAAACTCAAGAAAAAAAGTTATTCAGATCGTTCCAGTTGGCTTTTTCTTATTGAGAAACGGTCCAAGTGAGATGCTTCTTTTTAACTGGATGAATGGTACACGAGATCGCTGATATTACACAATGGGATGGGCCCAAGTGCCGAATGGAGATTTATCGTTAAGGTCTACTTATCGGGGTAAAAATAAGGATCAAAGCGGGCGTTTTGCTCAGCAACATCTGTTATTTGAGTGGGCTCATCTTTCAAAAGCTGAGTAGGGTAGTTCATCTCAGCAAAGATCTCAACATAAGTATCTTTCTTCGGGTGTTATCTGTCCTAATTTAGCAGAGCCAACTTTTAGATTTTTGTAAAAACCGCTATCGTATATACATTACTTTCATGAATCTCAAAACATTTTCCAAGAAAGTGGTAATACGAGTATTTCAGTTCGGGGTTTATTAAAAAATTAATTTTGGTAGTGCAACAGCTGGGAGTGAACTAGGACCTAGTGACTTACAACTCTCAACCAGTGTTACCAGGGAACGGCCTCCCCGCCGGGTTTCCACCTTGGTGTGGTGGGGAGGTTTACGTTTGAAGCCTCAGCCGATCGGCTGTAGATTTGTATTTATTAGATCCTCAACCGATCTGCTGAGGTTTTAAGCCAACTAAGAGGAACCCACAACGATAAAACCATGGACTCTATACAACAAACGAACAAAACTCCAGCGGGGATATACGCTGAAACGTCGACAGAAGTCACGGCTGCCGGCGCGGGCTTGGCCTCTCCAATAGGAGGAGGGGATAAGTCGCCAGTGACTAACAACAACGAACAACAACAACAAGACGGCAAAGACAACGACAACGACAATTACAACACAAGAGGAAGAAGACCTTCTCCTCACCCCTTCAGACGACGACGCATGTTCCGTTGCCAGCTCCACCTTCTCATGGTTGTCGACCACTTCAGTTCGGAGTAGAATGTTTAACTGTAAGAAGACGGTCGAACGACTTGGAAGGCGTAGTTGGGAGGAACTCAACGACAATAAACGAAGACGTCTTCAAAACGCTCGTGGTTTTCTGGCGAATGATCCTAAGAAGACAGAATGAACCTTAGTTTTACGTGGATTCCTACCAGTTAAAGGTTTTACCCCACGGGTGGCCTACCACCATTGGAGCCAGATTTAGTCCTAGCCATTAACCCCTCCGTAGCAAGCTACTTCGGTAACAAAGTTGTGATATGTTGCAGCATATGCACATCTCTTGTTTTAAGACGAGACCTACCAACGCCTCTTGAACCCAAGAAAAGAATCCTGAGTCCCATTCGTTTCCGCATTTGGAGTAAACCACGCCACCACGATCTCCCACTAAGGGGCCGACCTCAAGATAGCAGGAAAAAGAGAACTGACACACCCGAAGATGTGCACTATTGTTCTCAAAATCCCGGGCACTATCACCCGTGGTACCAGTATAAGGCTACCGGTGGAGCCTCGCAACGTCATCAAATCCCCCCTAGGCGATTGCGGAAAAGAGGACATGGCCTAATTCCTACTCAACCTAGGGGTTATGGATATGAATCAGTCACTTCCAGATAGGTTACTGCAAAACCCTGGGCCTAGCAACCCTAGGATACACATATTGAGAAAGTAAGTTGAGGGCGGTCAACGAACATCTCATGCATATCCTAGTCTTTAGATCCCCTTTTACGGTTCACACGGGTGACACCCCGGTCTTTAGCCACCAGTTGGTGAGCAAGGAGAGACGCTCCTGTCTTTTGATCCCCTTACGGTTCACACGGGTGACGCCCCGGTCTTTGTTCCGAAGAACTCTGGATGACGCTCCACTTCACGCTATTAACGAAGGACGCCAGGTACAAGTACCCGGAACCCCAAACCCTTTCTGACACATCTATAAAAACCTTCTGACACCTCTTGAACCTTAGAAGAACTCCAGCCGGGCGAACCAGCCGAAGAACCTCCCAACATCCAACTACAAGACCACCATCAAAGTTACTCAGCACACGTTCACTTGGGAACTACACATGGTACGCACGGGAGACATGCCACCAAGCCACATGTATATAAGAAACCTTTAACAGTAGTCCAGCAATTGGACCCCTCTGACACCTCTTGAAACCTTCGAAGAACTCCAGCCAGACTCCGAACCAGCCGAAGAACTTCCCAACATCCGACACATCCAACTACTAGACCCACCATCAAAGTTACTCACCACACGATCGCTTGGGAATTACGCATGGTACACACGGGAGACATGCCACCAAGCCTCATGTATATAGTGAGCAACATTCAACAGTAGTCCAGCAATCAGACATGCCGGACCCCTTCTGACACCTCTTGCACCCTCAGACAGATATGACATTACTGCCACATCTGCCACTTCTGACACCTCTTGTATCCTTACCACCCCTGACATCCTTAAACTCCTCTACATCCTTCCAGAAAAACTTTCGAATCCTCATCCGCGAACGGACAAGGACGCTACTAATCTAACTGCCTTTAGGTGAGACCTATGACCCCCAACTGCATGCCCAGTCAAGAATCCACAGTCCCACCCCAACTACCATCAAGATCAATCAAAAGGTTCTCATTGGTCTCGTGTCCCAATGAGAACCATGCCAATTTAACTCAAATTCCAACATATACTCCCCTTTTTTGGTAGGACTTTCAGACCCCCAGCCACCTAAGCAGCCAGAGACCCTACGGTCCCACCCAACCTTACCAACCAAGATCAATACTACGGGATGCATTAAATTTCCGGCTTAGGCATGTCACCAGAAACCTAACCATCCCATATCGTCTCAATCCTGACTGTCCCTAAACTCCCTGCTGGGTTTTCTTAGTTACCTATTCCACCTGCTGATGCTTCACAGCAGGAGGATAGGCGTAAGCCCCCCCACCACGACAAGGTGAAACCCGTCGAGGGGGCCTAAGAAGACAGATAGGCTACTTTCCCTGCCGTCCAAAGAGGTGAACTTTAAAGAAGGTACGAACGTGAATAGTACTCTAATGGAACCGCCCAATCCGCCGACTGGTAAAATCCAATCAAGGGAAAGTACGATTTCATTGGAGACTCCCTCGACGACGAATACGCTTACAATGTCGCTGCTGAAGCAAACAGCGCGACCACTTCTCAAAACCAGACCTGCTATGGAGCCACTTGCTCCATCGGGCCTGGAAGGCGGGAAAATGGGACCATTGGAGAAGAATATGGGAGGGTCATGCGGGAGTGGCGCTTGGGGCAGTAGCCCCATAGGCAACTCCGGCACGTCTCTTCCATCTTTATCAAGCGGAAGTAGTGTCATAGACTTGACAATAAACACAACCATGAACACGACACAGAACACCGTAATCGAGGAAAACGCCTCACAGAGAGCTGAAAATCTCACCCAACGGATTCTGAGGAAGAAACGACGGAACGCTGAGAGGATTGTCCGGCGTCTATCTAGCAAAAATCCCGAAACCTTAACGGCCAGGGAGAATCTAGCGCTGGGCAATGCTACTCAGAAACTGAAGACTTTGACTACTGACATAACGACCAACTTGAATAACACTAAGACAAAGACCTTGAGAGCGGGAAAGGAGACGGTCGGCACTACGCCCCACCCTGAACCAAACTCAACGGCGCACACTGGGGCAGAACGACCTTATTTATGGCAATAAATCAACCAGTAGAGTTAGAGACCTGAAACCTTACGAAAATATTGATTAAACCATTTTGTTTATATATTTAAACTCAACAACGACCACGCCTATAAAAAACGCCCACTTTTTTAAATTTGAAAACAATTAAAAAACTATGTACCTAGTTTTTATTTTATTTTATTTTTTTTTATTTTTTTTTAAAGTTTTTAGTGAAAAAAAGTACACACATTTTTTTTAAATAAATAAATAATTAAATAAATAAATTCATTGCATTTTTTTTTTAATTTAAAACAAAATCTTCAGATTGCATGGCATTGCTTTCTTCATCACTGCTTACGTCATCACAGCTTTCATCACTAATATTGATTTGCTCTATAGTGGGTGCTATTAGCAAATTGCTTCAGGGGGCAGGTGTTGGTCCTTTTTTTCAGGTAGTTTCCTCATGCTTGTAAGTATGGGATCAGAGCTTAATAAGAAAAAGTTTAATATATCCCGGTTGGTATTTTCTCATTAGATTTCCTAGAATGATGCTCTCTATAGTTTTTAAAGTCTTTGTTTCTGGACTCTTGAGCTTCCTCGGTAAGTTGGCCAATCGGTAAGAGAGCATGGGCTATTATCTCCGATCCATGAATAAAATATTTATGAAGTGTTGTTGACATATAGTACCATGGATATTTAGCTACATAATATTTGGCGGTATCAATTGCGAAATTTCTGAATTTTTCTACATCAATTTCATAACCACTAGCAACGACAATCAATATAATGTGCATTTTGTTTTATGAGCTCAATGTCAATTTTGGTTATTTCAGCAGAAATTTCAGGGTTTTGAAAAAAAAAGCCTTGCCGTGTTACCATCGTTTGAGTTACCAAATCCGGGCTTTGGTTTATCTATGATCAATCCACAACGATCTTTGAATTCTTTCTGTATCCTTTTTTTATTTTCAGCGACAACCATCTTGTCAGCATCCCCTCGAGCTTGCCACTTCTCAAGAGGTAGTTTGTAGGATAAATGCAGTAAGTTCTCAAAAAACCGTATCCAACCATGAAGAATCGACATGCCAAACTCCAAATTTTCGGTTTTTGTTTCTCTTGTCACCATACTATCAATATCATTGACGCTTTTAGATGACGCACCACATATAAAACATTTAACAGTTGATGACGTCTCCGTTATAGCGTTGCAAACTTTCTCATCAATCAAAGTTAAAAGTAGAGTATGATTAACTTTCGCTTCTCCTTCTTCATAAACTTTTGTTGTCTTTTGCAAATTGTGTACTTCGTTTTCAACTCTATTTTTTTCGGCGATTGACATTTCTGTTAATTCTTTAACAAATTCTATTTTTAAGGGTCTGCAATATCTTGTAGAACCGGGGCGTGGATTTTTCCAGATAACCTTGGATCCAGAAAAAAGTTTTAGTGGAACAACACATGTAATGAAAACCGATGAATCATCAGCTTCAAGACCATGGTAGGCTTGTTTGTAGGAGCTATGTCCCGAACTCCCATCGAATTCCCATTTGGAAAACAAACAAAGGTTTTCCAATTCCTTTGCTGTTGGAGAATCCATTACTTCCTTCTGCGATTCTAACAATCGTGCTGTGGTAAGATCGAGCAATCCCTGAAGAGTAACCTCTACCAAAGTTTCAGTAACTGTAATGCATTCGGAGGGTGGATAACACTCTTTTTTTGCAGCTTGAACGACTTTGTATGAGGGGAATTTTTCTGGTGCACTCATTCTTATGATATCATACTGATGTCGAGATAGTTGCGCTTCAACTGTGACTGCAAGTGCTTCTCTGCCTGACATTCGAGAACTTTTTGTGTCAAGTGACTTCTCGTATGACCTCCTGTATTTTTTTGCTCGATCAGGAGTTGTTGTTGTTATATCTTTCAACACTTTAGAAGCATTAACTTGACCCACTGCTCTCAAGCTCATTTGAGTTGCATAACACAACTCAGAAACTGATGTAGACTCTCTCAAATTCGCAGTTTTCATTCTTTTTGTACTTTCAGTACTTTCATAGAAAGGAACACTTGGTGGCCCTCGTTTAAGACCTTCTTGAGGTTGGAAAAGAAAACCAACAGATGTATCAAGCCAAACATTGTTCATTTTTAAAAACGTATCATACATTCTAAGTGCCTTACCCCATCGAGTTTTATATTGCCATTTGAAATATGATAGTGTTTTTTTTAAGCTGTTATTGTCGACATTTGGAATTTTAGTTTTTAACTCCTCTTCAAGAAAAACAATTTGTGCCTCAAAATTGTTTTTTTCTGACTTGCGCAATATATTTACAAGCTCCATTCGTGTCATAAAAAATGTATTCGCACTTGTACCTAAGGTTTAAGACAAATACAAAATAAATTCCCGGAAAAAAATATTAATTTTTTCAGAAAGCACAATTTTTCAAACAAAAAATTATGAAAACTGCAAAAAATCTGCAAACTTTGTATGCAGATCCTTATAAAAAACAACACAAAAAAAGCATTTTTTGAGGGGTTTTTTAATAATTTTTTTTATTGACTAAAAGCACTTTCTCACAAAAAAAATTAATAGGTCATCACATACCAGAAGTTGAAGACTCCATACTAATTTCTTTTTTTTAACGATCGGAATTTTTTTTCTTTTGTAATATAAAAGACTTCACTAAATTTCTCACACTCAACATGAGCTATCAGTCAACAAGAATGGCTTGCGCCGAGGTTTATTGTGACTATTAAATTTAAGATAACGCTTGACATTTTAACAATAATAACAGTGGGATATTTGACTAAAAAAAAAAATAGCTTTGACCCCATACGAGCATTTCCATTTTTTGATTTATTGCCAGCAATAGGGTCGTTTTGCCCCAGTGTGCGGCGGCGTCAAAAAGAACTAGGCAGGATGATAAATCATCGCCTATTAACCCGTCACCGAAAACGAAAAGAAGAAAAACCTTGATCACGGAAGGGACTACGGAGAAGCGACAATTTGCCATTGCAGATTTCGGCACACCCTTTCGAAATCTCTCCGATGATCAATGGCAGTTGATGGAAGTCAGAATCCTGGACGAGGTGAACTACGTTATCGTTAAGAACGGGCAACCGCCTCTTTTCGGTAATCTTAGAACCGTCCACGGATTCAAGATGCTGACATGCTAAGACGATTACACTCTCGTGTGGCTGCAGGACTTCGTCAAAAGAACGATTGCTCCCTGGCCAAATGCAAACCTTCGCCTTATGGGGCTTAAGGACATAAAAGACCTTAACAGACCCAAGACGAAGATGATGATGCGAGGACCGACCATCCCTAGGGACCGCATCGAGAGGTACCTGCAATCCCTAAATACTGAGCAGCTCAGTGAGAACTGGAAAGTGCTTGAGATGGGAGAGCAGACGAAAGACGGCACAGAAGTGGTTGTGCAGCTCAGTCACAAGTATATACCAATTTTGAGGAAAATTGAAATCCTTAAGAAACCCAATGAAAGGTGGAGTCTACTTGACACCTGTGATACTACTAGGAAAATATGGCCCTGCTTTAAGAAGCAGAGGACTGACAAAATTATGCAACTTAGTTAGAAGTCCATTCGCTCTCTTACGAGCATAATCACCATAGATAATTTATTGAAATATCATAAATTTAAAATGAAACTAAGTACAGATGACCTATGCAGAGGATGTGGTGATGAAGAGGTTCGTGAAGACACATCACACTTTCTCTTTCATTGCCCGTCACTATGCCACCAGAGAAGGAAATGGCTTGGTAGCTAGTTCTTTGACAATCTAGAAGATCTTTCTAATATTTCAGGGATTCACATATTGAACTTCGTCAATGCCTCAAAGTGGCTTGACTGATTAATAGAATACATAGGTTTTATCAGGAAAGAGTGATTACATTCACGGGTAACACAAGGGATCTACATTGATCTAATTGTGACGATAGCAACATCAATTGTCAGCCCAACAACCTAACCTAATATACCAGGGAACGGAGGGGACCTACAATTTTCTACCGATTCCTAACGGCTAATAAGCAGCATTTTTCATGCCAAGAGATACTCTAGGACAATTTGTCAATTCGTCGCAAGAGGCAGTACACCCCTGAAAAAAAATTTCTAGCAGCGGCTGAGAATCGAACTCGAGACCTACCGCATGACAGTCCAAAGCACTAATCATTATGCCAGGCAGGCACGAGGCGTGACTTTTTCGAAAGCGGAAGCACTGAACATAAAACCAAAAATGAAAGACCTTTGAGATCCAACTTTTTAATTTCTACTTAATGATAATACACATAAAATACCATAATACCTATACATAGATAATATACTACTATACTTGCGCAAAGATTTATCCTTTTTCTTTTAAGGCAAAATTATCTAAGTACGATTTGATGAGAACTAAGCTACGAGTAGATAACCTTTCTTGTCCACATTTATTTCTAAAAAAATATTTAATTCTCTCAAAACATGAATATGATCTCTCTACAGATGCCTTTATTACGGGATATTAAAAATCTTAAGATTCCTTGAAATTTTTTTTTATTTAAAATTCTCATAATTGAAAATAACCTTTAGTTATATTTCTGCTGGAATGTCAAGAAACCTCAGATATGAATATTAGAAACACTACATATTTTTAACCACTTTTTTTTTATAATAAACAATAAACAGAAAACAGGTGGATTGTATTTATCGCCACGAAAACAATTAAAAAACTACCACCTTTTAAATTCATATTATTTGTTTGTTTTCTGATAGTTATGAATTGCACCTAAATTTGCACACACATTATATTAAAATAAAACTTTTCTACCCCTTTTGTCCATGAAATTAAACTCATTATCAGTTTGAGACAATAAGCAACTCAATAGATACATCTTTGTTTTTCTATCTATCTCTTGTAGGAAATTCTCGTAATGCATTCACTCAACTCATTCTTCACACATTGGGCAAAAGGCAAGAAACGAGCCAAATTAATTTTGACTTTGGGTTGAGCTCTAAGTTAAGTATGCGAAATAATGGAATGCCCAGCTGTTGTGCATTCTATATATCGATACCTTCCCGTAAGAATGTACTAAGCGACATTTCTAAAATTGTTCAGGAAACGAAAAAAACGAAGAAAGTTCTAGTTGAATCATAGTGTGCTAAGAGACAATTTTGGTTAAACTAAGTGACATCTAACAAAATTTTTTGTTGCTCACTACAATGAGATCTTTATTAATGTCGCTTAGCATAATTTTTTTGGCGGATAATGCAAATTTCAGGGGGCAACATTATTTTAATGAGAAAATATGGCAGTTGATACATTTTTTTATTTGTACTCTAGTTTCCTTTTCATGCATAATAGGTTGCCGAAACCCAGGCCAAAACGTGGCCCTTAACATATAGTATATTTCCTCATCAAAAAGTCATTTTCGAAAAAAGTGTCGCTTAGAACATTCTTACGGGAAGGTATCGATTGTTTGAGAATCATGTTGTTTGAGCATTTTGTTATTATTGGTGAGTGATGTTGTAGGTATATTTTCAATTGACTTGGAGTGGAAGGGTATTTTGAAATTGAATTAAGGAGGCGATAATAAGGAATGCATAGCTGTTAAACATTTTAGCAAGAGGTTTCATTAGGCTAGCCGCGCACTAGCAACTTTTAGTTGCGAAACTGTTTGGTTACTTATAGAAAACAGATGAACTGTTTGGTTGAATGTCCGTGAATTTGGAGATAATTATATGTTCAATCAAATGGCGAACTTATTTTAGGCAATCATTTAGTTTGTGTCAAAACACAAACTTTTTAGTTGCTCGAACCAAGCAGTTTCGCAACTAAAAGTTGCTAGTGCGCGGCTAGCCTTAGATTGAGCATTATAAATAATGGAGTGATGTTGAGCATTCTCAGTTGGTTTGCAGTGTGACATTTTAAGTTGTAATAACCAGAGATATCTTGATTTCCTTTAGTAATTTTAGTAAAAGATGATACTCGTAATGTTGTCATAATGATGTTGGAATGTAATTTACAGAGTAAATGAAGATTCATTAATAGATACAAATAATATAATAAAAATATTAATAAAATTTGGAATTTTGAATTTAATTCCTTGAAAGGTACGATTTTTTCAAATGATTCAACGGAAGCACTCATTCCACTCAATATATGGACGCTTCGTCCCTGATGCCAGGGTTTATTAGAAGCTCATAATAGCATTTCAGCACTGCTTTAATCGTTCAAACAGAGGGAGCAGTTTTGAAATGCCGTTGTGGCGTATACATCACTTTCATGAACTTCAACGTATTTATCATGAAAATGGGTATGTGCAAATAATTTCAATATCAACATTGCTTGAAATTTTCTTTCAAAATTTAGATGCAATTTTTTTGAAATATTTCCTTGAAATTAAAATGTTCTTCAAAAGAAGATAAAAAGCTTCAATTGCAACTCATAACTGTTTCAATCATCCTAATGAAGCAAGTAGTTTTCAAATGACTGATGAGTCTACCCGGCACTTTCTTAAACTGAATGAGAAAATTGAGAAAGTCATGTATAAGCCATGCTATCATTTCCAAACTGCTTTCTTCTTTCAGATGATTGAAATGGTCTCGAGTGTTGATTTTAGTCCTTTAAGTGTTTCGGAAACCCAATTTTAATTTGAGCAATAATTTGAAAAAATTTTCATATAAGGAACGTTTTTACATTGTTACAATTTTAATTCGCGATATTTAACTTTGATTTATTAAAATAAAATAATCAAACGAAATGACGAACAGAAATACGCCGACGCGACCGAAACCGAACAACAACTATGTAATTAAAAAGACTAAAAGAAAAAGAACTCGATGATGAACTGTCAAACCACAAGCAGACGAGTTCAGCGAAAAAAAATTGCAACTGGTAGCAACAATATATGCTACCACCACGGCTATGCTCAGCAAGGGGGTGGGTTCACGATGTATTATTTTGATGATGATTATTAATTAAAATAATAAAAAGAGTGAAGTAATTTATTTTCAATTTACGCAGAGGCGTAGCTGAAAAATGAAAAAGGGCGCCAGTGATTTTTTTTGAAGATAAGGAAATCACAAACCTTTGGAGCGAAACCGACGGTGAAAGATATTTTAAATAAAAGATTTAAATTTATAATTCCGAATGGGAATTTGAAAATTTTATTGGATTGCTTGGGAAACCTTGCAATTAAGTAGGGCTAAAACCCAAGATCTTTTGAACAGTAAGAATACAAAAAAATGAAATTATTAAGATGGACCGTTAACACTCGGTCCCGAAAGCACAAAAACGGTGTTAAGAAACGGGTCGCGCGTTCCGCAATATCGGAAATTTTCGATAGCAAAAACCAAACGATTATAAAAAAACAATTTTTAAACGAAATTATCGACCAACCAATGAAACTTTAAAATTACAATTTTGATTTTAAAACCACTATACTTAGCTTTATTATACCACCAAATTCCTCTCTAGTCCTCGAGTCAACTTCAACTTTCTATGCAAATATTTTTCCCAGTTTTCCTCTGTTCCTCGAACTCCTTCCTAATTCTTCAATTTTCGATATTTTGAGATAAAAAAAATTCCTTTTCTTTTTTGTTTTCAAAAAAATTTGCTGCTAATAATTTTAACACTCTTGATAGCTTGGATCTCCGTAAAGAAGTGTCCTTCCAGGCTTTCACCTTGCCTGGAAGACCTCTTCTCTTTTTAAAACCCAGTGCTTTCCGCCAATCAGTGACGTGGGCTTCGATCGCGTCATTTATCAGCAACACTCAGCACATTGGCGAGAGTGCGCCAACGCAGTTGGAACCCATCAGCCTTCTCGTACTCGCACTTTACACCCAGCTTTATGCACAGTCATCAGCATTGAATTCGCCGACCTCCGGATTGACCTTCCAGTGGCGGGCAATTCAATGGGTGCATTCAGCCACCTAACATCCCCATACAAGTTTTTAAACAAAATTTTTTTGAAAACCAAAAAAAAGGAACTTAATTTTTCTAACATACAACCCGGTAAGAAACACTGGAAAACCTGTGCAAAGAAAGTTGCTATAATTTATAAACTACATTTAGAGGAAGTTGGTGGTAATTTTCTACCTCGCGAATTTACTTGATTCGTTGGGTTTTTGCGCAGATTTGGGGAATGTATAGGGACTAGCCGTTAGCGTTCCATCTTTTACATACATATATAGAAATAAAAATTTATGTTTTAGGTTGGGCACGCCGCCATTCTCACCAGGAGTAACTTCAACAATTGGGAACAAAACTTCGCCAATGTTACTTTTTGTGCATATTTAACACAGACCGCCCGTCTGTTTCTGTGACCAGCTGTCACCAGCAATAGCGATTTGAACAGACCACCCGTCTGTCGTCCATTAAGTTTCAAAATTGAACACACTGGTATTTTGTTTCTTCAAGTTACTGAGCGAGTGAACCGATGGCTGATGGACCATGGCTGCCCTTCTCTCTCTCAGTAAGTTGAAAGAAACACCTGCTTGAAGAAAGTTATTAAAAGAAAGGAATAAGGATAGGGAACCGAAAGAATGATTCTTGTTACGGAAAATTTTACCGTAACAAATCCCACCCTTTCCTCCTCGGAAATTGCTTAGTTTTGAAGAAAATAAGCAATTTCCTGCGGATCAACTTGGTTAACAACACAACAAAGGGGACCATCAGACCAAATATGGTAGTCTTATAAAAAAAAATTAAAAGGCAAAAATATGAAAATCAGAAAAAAAATTAAAAAAATTTAACAAAACAAATAGAAATTTACTCAACTTTACTTTACTTTAATTTACTTTACTTAACTTTACTTCAATTTACTTTACTTTGCTTTACTTTACTTTATTTGGGACTTTAAGACTTAATCATTTTCAGATAACGAAGTAAAAAGTTTCAGATCTTTCGTGTGCCAAGTGCCACGATCTTTACCATTTTCATCTTCAAGGACATAAGTCCAAGGAGACAGTCTTTTTCTGATTTTAAAAGGGCCCACAAATTTTGGTGCCAACTTTGCTGCGTAATAATTTGATGCGTCTGAAAGGACAAAATTTCTTCGCCATACAACATCATTCGGGAGATATTGAACATCTCGCCTCCTGAGGTTGTATGCGTCTGCTGTTTTCTTACTTGCTGCCTTCAACTTGACAGCAATATCTTCCCTAAGCTTCCTAAATCTATCTCCTATATCTTCTACCGAGTGTACACCAATATCCCTATCTAAAACCTCATTACTAATTCCTATTGTATCCTGACCACTAGTAGACATCTCCTTTCCAAAATTAGCATAATACGGTGTAACTCCTAAAACTTCATGTTGGGATGTGCGGATGGCACAAGCCACTTTTGCTAACTGAGAATCCCAACTTCGGTGATTCTCTGAAACATATGCCCTCAAAGTAGTTTTAATAATTTGATTAATCCTCTCCGCAGGATTAGCCTGTGGATGATAATGTGGAGTAAACCTAATCTTTGAAGAGTATCCATCACAGAGTGCCCTAAGTTCCTTACTCTTAAATTGAGGACCGTTGTCGCAAATGACAATTTTCGGAACTCCAAACAAAAGAAAAACATTATCTTCTAACTCTCTACACACTGCCTTCGAAGTGGCAGACCTCAATGCAAACAACAAAGGAAATTTTGTTAAATAATCTACTACTGTGAGGATATACATATAACCTTTACTAGACTTAGGTAATGGCCCTACTAAGTCCACACTTATCATCTCCCACGGAGAAGTAGCTCCTACTCTTTCAGTCATAAGACCGGCTGGTTTATCGTTGATTGGTTTCACCTGTTGACAAATACTACACTTCCTTACATATTTAGTTATATCTACCCTCATCTTAGGCCAATAATATTTAGCACCTACTCTCGCGAACGTTTTTCTTACCCCCATATGTCCTGCTAATGGATTATCGTGACAATCCCTAAGTATTCCTAACCTATCTTTTCTACCTACTACTAACTTCCACTCGTCGTTACTGTCATAAACTCTCACATGATTTGATTTTACAAATTTATACAAACGGCCACTATCCACTCTCCAGGCCGGAAAAGCTAACGGGTTTGACTCAATTTTCGAAATCATTTTCGCTACCCACGGGTCCGAATCCTCATCTGATATCCCAGCCACTACTGGAACTCCCCGAGATAACATGTCTGGAACTACATGATCTTTACCCTTCCGGTGAATGATCTGAAAATCAAACTGCTGAAGCCTAACTGCCCAGCGCGCGAGTCTACCCTGTGGGTCCTTGAGATTACTCAACCAAATCAATGAGTAATGATCAGTTACGACCGTGAAACGAACTCCTTCGATGTACGGCCGCAACTTCTCAACTGCCCACAAAACTGCTAAACACTCCTTTTCCGTAGTGGAATAGTTCCTCTCGTTTCTGTTCAGAGACCTACTCAAGTAACAAATTACTTTTTCCCCTTCCTCAAAAGTCTGTGTGAGTACGGCCCCGATACCGTAGTCAGACGCGTCTGTTTGGACCACGAATGGAAGATTAAAGTCGGGACATGTCAAAATGGGAGCCGTTATTAAGCATTCTTTAGCTTTCCTAAAACAATCTTCACATTCTTGAGTCCAGACGAACTTTTTACTTTTCTTAAGTAAATCTGTTAAGGGCCTAACTAATGTTGCAAAATTCGGTACGAAGCGCCTGTACCATGAAACAGTTCCTACAAAACTCCTAACCTCCTTGACATTTTTCGGTGCAGGTATCCTAACCATACTATCCACTTTTTCCGGGTCCACATGTAACCCGTTCCGATCAACCACATAACCTAAAAATTTAAGAGAGGGTCTGCAAAAGTTGCATTTCTCCCTACCTACTTTTAAACCTGCCTGACGTAATCTCCTAAAAACTTCGTTAAGAATTTCGATATGTTTATCGAATGTATCTGTGACGATAATAATATCGTCCAGATATACAAAAACGTATGGCTCCAACTCAGGCCCTAAAACACTATCTATAAATCTCTGCCACGTAGCAGGGGCGTTGTGTAACCCGAAAGGCATTCTTTTAAAATGAAATAATCCCCTACCCGGTACCGTAAAGGCAGTAAATTTGCGAGATTCCTCAGCTACTGGAATCTGCCAATACGCCGACTTAATGTCCAACGATGTTAAAAATTTCGCGTTCCTAAGTTTGTCTAAAATGGCTGAAATGATCGGAAGTGGATAAGCATCTCTTTCTGTAACCTGATTAAGTTTCCTATAGTCGACGCAGAACCTAAAAGTACCATCTTTCTTTTTGATTAAAACTATTGGAGAAGCCCAAGGACTATTTGACTTCTCAATCACCCCCTCTTCTAACATCTCGTTAAGAGCTTTATCGATATGCACCTGCATTGCTGGTGATACCGGATAGTACCTCTGCTTGATGGGTTCTGTCGACGTCCTAATAATGTGTTCTACCATTGTTGTCACTCCGAGCCCTTCTGGCATGTCCCTAAACAAATCTTCGATCAAAGAATTTAGTTTGCCCTTTTGATCCCCATCTAACTCAGACTCTTCTGTGATAGATGTAGTTTCTATCGAAGCCACCATATCCTGGCTCGAAAAACTCCACATGCGCGATCGAAGATCCGGAACGATTCCCGACAGTGCCCAAAAATCTGCACCAAGTATCATCGCATGAGGTAGAGTGGGTATAACTAAACACTCAATCAAAACAGATTTGTTCTCGACAACAATAGGTAGATTAACAACCCCCAAAACTCCTACACCTGCACCATCTGCTAAAAGTACCTGCCTAATATTTGCTTTTCCTAACTGTAGCCCTAAATCTTTCAAAACTTTCCAAACGTCCCTACAAATAATCGTTCGCGATGCCCCGGAATCCAAAAGCCCTAAAAACCTAAACCCATAAATGTTGATTCCTAAATATGGCCTACTATCATTCCTACTTGTATCTAAAGTGAAACCTAACCTAACCCTATCCACCAGCTGGTCGTCAGCAGGCCACCTAACTAATTTCGACGGCGCTCTTGACCTGCTGGCCCAAGAGTCCGTTGCCCGTTTCCCGAACAACGTCTACAATTCCTATGTGTGGTACCTACAGTGCCACATCCAAAACAACGCCTAGGAGCGGAACAATGACTTGAAAAATGACCTTCCCTATTGCAGTTAAAACAACGAATGGGCCTACTGGGTGGGGGGTTTCGATTAACTGCAACTGTTGCTTCTTGAACTGAAGCAACATAAGCAACATCAGGCTCCAAAGCCTGCCTGTTGCGACCTGAAGGAGGAGGAACAAAAGACTCCACATTTGACCTGATTGTCTCTAGCTTTCTACCCAACGCAACCAGTTCATTGACTGACTTGATATCAGCCAAGCCCAATTGTGTTTGGTAGAAAGGAGCTATGTTCTTCATGAGAATAGCCAATTTTCTATTCTCACTCAGAGGCTCAGAGAATCTTTTAAAAAGGGTTTGCATGAGAGCAATGTATATACCCATTGTCTCATCCCTACCCTGGGTACGCCGCCTGATCTCATCCAACAAGAGGTCATCATAATTGGAGGGCAGAAACTCCAATTTCAACTCCCTAACCAACTCTTGCCATGTTGAGATATTGTCCCTAACCGCCCTAAACCAAAGAAGTGCCTTCCCTGTAAAAAGATCCACCGCCGACCTGAAAACCCTAGCTTCCGATACTCCACGCGATTCCCTAAGTTCATCAATTCTCTCAATAAACGAATTCACTGATGAGCCGCACCGCTCACCAGAGAATTTCACGTTCCACTTTTCAATGCACTCAGAATTCCGGTCACAGTCTTCCTCCTGTAGTTGGAACCCTGAGCTCGCTCGTTGGCCGACCTGTGCAGCTGGTAACGCACCCATGTCTGCTGTCGACGTATTGTTATCCTCCATTACTTTATCTTTTTCAGGTGGTGCTTCTTCACCACCTTCACTTAACGCTGCCATCAACATCAATAATTCGCCCTTAATATCCGCTACTTCATTAACTTCATCCGTCGACTCTGCTTTCGCCTTATTAATCCTACCTAACGCCCATTCGATTTTTGTTAAAACTTTCAAATACTCTCCTGACTTTTGATTTTTCGGAGGGGTTTTCAAAAGATCCCTAATCTCTAAAATTTTTTCTTTAACCGCCCTAGCGTCTTCCTCAAATGAGAATGGGTAATGAGGGCTATCGCTTGATATAGAACCCGACCGCTCTAGAGTACGCGATGCTCTCAACGTCATCCTCATATTGTCTACCGTCCCTCCTTTAAGGCCCCGGGCCTGTAACTCGTAAAGAAGTTCCTCTTTATTTAACCTGTTCACGTCCATTATAAGAAAATAAATTTACAAACGAAACCGAAACAAATTACCAGATCAAAATCAAAATCACTAAAATGAAAATGTACCAGTAACAAAACAAAATTAAATTGAAAGCACCAAAATCAACACCCAGTTGATTGCTCTAAGAAAATCCATGATAAAATGCAAACCAAAAATCTCGAAACCTAAATAAAATGTTTAGCCCAAATCAAAATTTTGAAAAACAAACCAAAAAAAAAATGTTTGCAAATTTTTATTTCGAAACACCGCAAAAGAAATCAACACTCAAGTGAAAATGACCACCAAAAACAACACCAAAAAAAATACAAAAACACTATACGAAATATTTAAATTTTCTTAAATTATTTTGAAATGACACACTTTTAACTCAATGAGCTCAATTTTATTCAACTGGAAATAAATAATACCAACTTTTCAACACAGAATTCCAAAGAAAAACGAAATTTCAAATAAAAATTTCCGAATAATAAAACCTAGTATGGTCACACTAGAAGGAAAATTCTTATCTTCTATTAAAATTTACTTCGCAAACCAATGCCAAAAATGTAAACAAAACTTTTTTTTATACAAAAAAAACTCAGCCCAAAATGCAAGAAGAGAAAATGAATATTCACTAGAACACCGAAAAGAACTATCAAACTTCAACACAAAAAAAATAAATGTCGTAGATATGTATATGCGTCAGAGCGAGACAAATAAACACTTCAAATAAAAACCACTATGTAAATGTAAAAATTAGTAAATAAACCCCGTAATGAAAATAATCCGTAATGTCAGTAAATGAATTTATAAATTTTCAATTTAAATTAATCAAATTAATTAAAATGAAGAAACTTACTCACAAAAATGAAATAATTGGTATACTCGTATCAATCAAATTTTTCAACTGTTTACTTCAGTTTATCCCACTGTTGTAATCACTTTATTTACTTTCAGACAATGCGTATGTACTCCAATGATAATTTTTGCATAAAATTTAACCACAATATATTCTGGAAAAGAAAAACAAAACAAAAAGTAACTTGGCACAGACACAATTGAATAAAATAACTTCCCTAAAGATAATTCACTTTATAACACAATCGTTGGTAGGTATTTATATTGAAAAATGTGCATATGCAATTGCAATATGCAAACAACACTTTCACCGCGGTAATTGAAATATTTTTTTTTTTCGAATATTTATATTTTGTTTATTGAAAGGCCCCACGTTGGGCGCCACTTGTTACAATTTTAATTCGCGATATTTAACTTTGATTTATTAAAATAAAATAATCAAACGAAATGACGAACAGAAATACGCCGACGCGACCGAAACCGAACAACAACTATGTAATTAAAAAGACTAAAAGAAAAAGAACTCGATGATGAACTGTCAAACCACAAGCAGACGAGTTCAGCGAAAAAAAATTGCAACTGGTAGCAACAATATATGCTACCACCACGGCTATGCTCAGCAAGGGGGTGGGTTCACGATGTATTATTTTGATGATGATTATTAATTAAAATAATAAAAAGAGTGAAGTAATTTATTTTCAATTTACGCAGAGGCGTAGCTGAAAAATGAAAAAGGGCGCCAGTGATTTTTTTTGAAGATAAGGAAATCACAAACCTTTGGAGCGAAACCGACGGTGAAAGATATTTTAAATAAAAGATTTAAATTTATAATTCCGAATGGGAATTTGAAAATTTTATTGGATTGCTTGGGAAACCTTGCAATTAAGTAGGGCTAAAACCCAAGATCTTTTGAACAGTAAGAATACAAAAAAATGAAATTATTAAGATGGACCGTTAACACTCGGTCCCGAAAGCACAAAAACGGTGTTAAGAAACGGGTCGCGCGTTCCGCAATATCGGAAATTTTCGATAGCAAAAACCAAACGATTATAAAAAAACAATTTTTAAACGAAATTATCGACCAACCAATGAAACTTTAAAATTACAATTTTGATTTTAAAACCACTATACTTAGCTTTATTATACCACCAAATTCCTCTCTAGTCCTCGAGTCAACTTCAACTTTCTATGCAAATATTTTTCCCAGTTTTCCTCTGTTCCTCGAACTCCTTCCTAATTCTTCAATTTTCGATATTTTGAGATAAAAAAAATTCCTTTTCTTTTTTGTTTTCAAAAAAATTTGCTGCTAATAATTTTAACACTCTTGATAGCTTGGATCTCCGTAAAGAAGTGTCCTTCCAGGCTTTCACCTTGCCTGGAAGACCTCTTCTCTTTTTAAAACCCAGTGCTTTCCGCCAATCAGTGACGTGGGCTTCGATCGCGTCATTTATCAGCAACACTCAGCACATTGGCGAGAGTGCGCCAACGCAGTTGGAACCCATCAGCCTTCTCGTACTCGCACTTTACACCCAGCTTTATGCACAGTCATCAGCATTGAATTCGCCGACCTCCGGATTGACCTTCCAGTGGCGGGCAATTCAATGGGTGCATTCAGCCACCTAACATCCCCATACAAGTTTTTAAACAAAATTTTTTTGAAAACCAAAAAAAAGGAACTTAATTTTTCTAACATACAACCCGGTAAGAAACACTGGAAAACCTGTGCAAAGAAAGTTGCTATAATTTATAAACTACATTTAGAGGAAGTTGGTGGTAATTTTCTACCTCGCGAATTTACTTGATTCGTTGGGTTTTTGCGCAGATTTGGGGAATGTATAGGGACTAGCCGTTAGCGTTCCATCTTTTACATACATATATAGAAATAAAAATTTATGTTTTAGGTTGGGCACGCCGCCATTCTCACCAGGAGTAACTTCAACAATTGGGAACAAAACTTCGCCAATGTTACTTTTTGTGCATATTTAACACAGACCGCCCGTCTGTTTCTGTGACCAGCTGTCACCAGCAATAGCGATTTGAACAGACCACCCGTCTGTCGTCCATTAAGTTTCAAAATTGAACACACTGGTATTTTGTTTCTTCAAGTTACTGAGCGAGTGAACCGATGGCTGATGGACCATGGCTGCCCTTCTCTCTCTCAGTAAGTTGAAAGAAACACCTGCTTGAAGAAAGTTATTAAAAGAAAGGAATAAGGATAGGGAACCGAAAGAATGATTCTTGTTACGGAAAATTTTACCGTAACAACATTTTAAATAGGAATATGAAAATGCTAAAACAAATTATGTATCACATTTTTTCCATATTCTTGTTAAAAACAGTTTTCAGAACCACTTAGGGGACTAAGATCAGCACTCGAAACTGTTTCAACCATCCGAATGAAGCAAGTAGTTTCGGTTTATCTATCATTTTCAAGAATTTTATGAAAAACTCATAGATTTTCTTGAAAATGATCGATAAACCACGTTGTCGTATCCAAACTACCTGCTTTATTCGGATGATTTTGTATTTTATAGATCAGTGGTAACAGCACTCCACACAATGGAAATTGGGCCGCAAAATCGAAATCCCCGATCGGACTATACAGTAAGAGAGGTGAAAATATTCCAAGGTGAATACCGGAGACCAATCACAAAACTATCTTCAACTCCGCTACAAAACATCTCAGAAAAAATCACTGCGCAAAATTTTAAACAGCTTAATATTAAGGTATTAATATGATACTACTTAACAGAAAAGAGATTCGTGAGTAGATCAGTCGTGTTCAAAGTCAAGCTCCTGAAGTAATTAAAAAAAAATCCGATTAAAACCCAAATAAACTAACCAAAAGTGCAGCAAAGACCGAATTTTATATAAAATTGCAAGGGTGAGTCCAAAAACACTAGGATATTGCATTTAGTTTTACAAAACCAAAAATATAAAAATGCATCGAACCCCACCTAACAAAGGAAACGAACAAAACACTACCTGCCCCTCAACCTCGTCGACACCCTCGCTCCCAAAACGTAGCTTGGAAGAGATTTCTCCGGAGTTTCCACCACAAAAAATGACTTCATACCAAGAAAGTAAATTATCCGTCGGTAACATGTCAGTTATTGACCTAAAATCATTGATAATGGGCTCAATGTCATCTTTATTGGATGAAAAACTAAAAGACTTGCCCACCAAAACCGATCTAGAGGGTATATTTGAGGAAATACACAAACTCCAACAAAAAAATCTCTCTCTACAAGATCAACTACAGAAAATGGAGTCTCGCTGCATATCGCTTGAAAGACATGTCGAGTGGCTGTCAAAAAAAGCAAACGAAAAGAATTTAATCTTTCACGTCCCAGCGATAAACGGTGAAGTAGCTACCGATAAAGCAAAATCTTTATGCCTCGATCTGCTAGAAACACAAAATTCTGCAGTTATTACATCGGCTAGAGTAATCAAATCCCGAAACCCGAAGGTGGAAAATATAATTGTGGAGCTGCACAATCGCGAAGATGTCGGCCGAATTTTACAATCGGCAGTAAGACTCAGAGGTACTGGCATTTCGGTACATAAAGATTATCCAGCAGCGGCACGTGAGAGACGAAGACGAGTAATAAAACTAAGAGATGAAATAACGTCAAAAAACCCGAGAGTTAAAATTTATTTACGGGGAGAAACTCTTAAGATCCAGGATAAAATCTTTTATTTTGATATAAACAACAACCTGTCAAGTGATGATGAAGGCGGAATGCTGCTCATGGACCAGCTGTTAAATGTCAGTGGTGAAACGTCATCCCATGTCAAAAACAATATGGACGCAGTAGCCAGTGGATCTCAAACTGTGAATCGAAATGAACGCAGTCAGCGCTTTTAATGATAATGCCGTCAGCCGTTTTAAATTTAATTTTAATAAAAGAAATAATTTAAGTAACTTTTCGTTAAGTATTACAGCATTTAATATAGCAGGGCTAGGAAATAAGCTTCTTTTCAACGATTTTTTTAAATTTGTAAATAAGTTTGATATTTTTATGCTTTATGAAACTTTCATTGATAAGGGTATGGATAGATTCGAAAATTTCTTCATTAATCATAAACTATTATGGATACCAGCAACTAGAACGTCTACACAAGGAAGAGCTAGCGGAGGAAGCCTTTATGGAATTAAAAAAGGTTTAGGCATTGATTGCAGTTATGTCCAAATACTTCAAAGAGATTTGATTGAAATAACAGTCGCTCAGAGAAAAATGTATATAATACCAGTTTATACATATAAACTGCAACAAATGGCCGCAAGACTTTAGCAGTTTATACAATTTTCTTTTAGAATTTGGAAAAGAAGACCTAATGATCATTGGCGATTTTAACGGGAGAATTGGAGATTCACAAGTACTGAACGAAGAACCCGAATTTTTGAATCAATCTATAAAAGCTGTAAGAAGTGCAACAGATGAAGTTTTGGATGGCAATGGAAAAAAACTGATCGAAATGTGTGAATCCATCGGCTTAACGTTGATAAATGGGCGTGCAAACAGCGATACAAACGGTCATTATACATTTATCAGGGGAACTGCTTGCTCAACCATCGATTATTGTCTTACAAAGGGAATGTGGCTTAGATATGTTGCAGACTTCAGAGTAGATGAACTTACCTATTCAGACCATTTACCTATTTCTGTTCAAGTTAATGTTAAGTTTCAGCAGGATACTCAGTCTAAACAACAGTGCTTACTGCCAAAACTACGGTGGTATGAAAAAGATTTACAGAGGTATAGAACGAATCTAAATCACAATATTGGCCTTATAAGCGACGCTGATCTTCAGTCCATAAGGGGCACAGATATTCTTACTTCGTGTATTATGGAATCAGCGAAGCCGTTGCAGAAAAAATCAAAAAATAAAGGCAAACAACCATGGTATGATTGGGAATGCGAATCAGCAAGGAAAAAATCATTTGCCTTTCTTCGCTTGTTAAGAAGATGCAATACCAATCACGCTAAGATCATGTATCGTGAGGCAAACAAAAACTACAAGATTTTATGCGCTCAAAAACAAAAGCGATATTCAAAAAATTTATCTTTAACTTTGATTAACATCCAAGACAGCCGTTCCTTCTGGAAAACTGCCAAAGCGCTAAATGGAACCCTATTCACGCAAAGTATCAAAGTGGACGCTGCAACGTTAGCATCACATTTTGAAAAGCTTCTGAATCCACCTCCAAACCCTAACCCCATGGAATATGCACTCCCATATCATCAAGACAGCTTCTTGGACCGATCTATATTGTTCGATGAGGTTACAAGTGTCATACACCGATGTGGACTAAATAAAGCCCCTGGGGAAGATCGCATCTCGTATGAGTTTTTCAAAAACGCTTCAACAGATTTTTTAGAAAAACTAACGTTAACATTCAATTTCATATGGTCCACAGGAGAAATTCCTGAAAGTTTTAAAAAAAGTGTAATACTACCAATTTTAAAAAAAGGAGATCCGAAAAATCCCAGTAACTATAGAGGTATATCGTTTTTAAACACTATCACAAAAATTTTCACAGGGATCTTACTACAACGTTTAACCGACTGGATAAACGAAAATGACTTGTTAAGCGAATTTCAAGCTGGATTTCGCAAGGGGTACTCAACAGTAGATAATATCTTCTCCCTGACAAGTATTGCTCGTACGTATTTGGACAAAGGAAAAAAATTGTACGCATTCTTTGTAGACTTCAAGGCGGCTTTCGATTGCATAGATAGAAGATCTTTATTTTTCAAACTAAGCAACATTGGAGTCTCAACAAAAATGCTAAGAATCTTCCAGAAACTATACGAACAAAATAAATCGGCTGTTTGGGATGGTAATATTCTTTCGAATTGGCTAGAACCTACAACTGGTGTAAAGCAGGGATGCCTCTTGAGCCCACTCCTCTTCTCTATTTATTTAGATGACCTAAGTATGGCTCTTCCTGGAGGAATTATTTTTGATGGAATGCCCATAAAAACACTACTTTACGCTGATGACATTGTTGTACTATCAGAATCGCCCAACATGCTCCAGATTATGATAAATAAACTTCATCTTTACTGCAAGCTGTGGAACCTACAAATAAACACATCTAAATCTAAAATAATGGTGTTTCGAAACGGCGCCGGGCGTCTTGCCAGGAATGAAAGTTGGACTTGGGAAAATGAAAATCTGGAAATTGTAAATGAATATAAATACCTCGGTGTTTTGCTTAATCAAACGCTATCATTTAAAAAGCATTTACAAGAAAAGCTTAAAGAATCCAAACGCGCGATAAATTGTAATTGGAAAACTGTCTTCTGCGATAGAAATATAGCTCCAAGTACAAAATACAGAATTTTTGATTCGGTCGTTAGATCAATTATGTGTTATGCGGCACAAGTCTGGGGTTTTCTCGAGTTTGAAGAAGTAGAAAAACTCTTACGATTTTTCTTAAAACGAATATTCAGACTGCCAGAAAACACACCAACGTACTTGTTGCACCTTGAAACTGGTCTACCGCCAATGTACATATACACTCTTGATTTACACTTCGCATACATACAAAAGACTTTAAAACATCCTTCCAATCGCCTCACAAATAAAATCGCTTTACACCTTAAAAACAGAAATGCACACTTTTTTTCGGAATGGAGAAGACTGAGCCTTGAACACGATGTACCACTCCAACTAGGAAATGAAGAATCTTTAAAAATAAACCTGCAAACACTTTTAGGGAAAATTGAAAACTCTTCAAGAAATACTTTCAACGAACAAAGCCAACAAAGTCAAACAAGAAGCTCTTACAAATTATTAAATCATTTTCTGGGAGAAAAAAACTACTTTAATGACCAAAACAGTTTAGATGTAATTAATACTATATTTAAAGCGAGGGGTGAACTCCTAAGGCTTAATTACGTACCTTATATAAGTGAGCAAAACACGGAATGTACCTTGTGCAATATGAGAACTAGAGAAGACATTTATCATTTCATTGGCATCTGTCCTATCTTCAACTCAATCAGGAAATCAATTTGGAAAAAAAATACCCTTTCTGGAGATGAAATTCAGTGTATACTAAATGGCGATAATTGGAAACTTCTTTACTTCTATATAAAAACTGCCTATAAATATCGAAATCAAATCATGAACGAATCTTTTTGACCCTGCTTTTTAATGTTATATATTATTCTTTATATTTTTTATTAGTTTTGTTTATTTGTAATTAATGTAAACTTGGCTTTGAACTAATTCATACTTTGTAATACCAAAATATAAATGCTCTTTTTCGGCTGACGGCACATGCCAATGCTCTTTTGTGAAAAATTATACCAAACTATGTAATTAGATCTTATATAAATGTAAATAAAAATCACACTTACTACTACTACTACTACTACTTAACAATTTGCTAACTTTAAAGTAGTTTACTAATTCATTCTTAATTTTAAACATTTTCTTACTAGTATCGTAATAAAGCAATTTTCTTAATAAATTGCTTCTGAACACACCTAAAACAATTACAGTTCTTGCAAAAAATTAATTAAACACACCTTTTGTAGCGTTTGTAAATAGCGCGATACTAAAAAAATAAAATAGGTATTCGATGATTTTAACTTTAATAAAAGGGTAGAGAAAATATGATGCTATATTCGATTGAAATTTGCAAAATCGTTGTTTTATCCTAGTTTCATAATAAAAAAAACTTTAACATCGTACTAATTCAACTAAAATTTTGCGCAAAATTTTAAAGTTAAGCAATAAAACCGGCTCTACTTAACGCAGTCGTTTAGCTTAGAGAATTTGTCTAACTTTTTCATAATTTTAATCATGTTAGACAACTCTTCTAACTAATGTGGGTTTTACAACAGAACCTAAGCGAATTCACGTTGAACAACCCTTAATTTGACAGATACATAACTGACACAACTACAAAAACACAAAAAAAAAGTAAAAAGAACAGACAACTTCAAACCAAATAACTTTTTCGCCGAAAAAAGTACATTTTATATAGTACCTCGGTATTATTTTGATTTTGATTGCTTATAAGTTATTTACATTATTTTAGATGGAAATAAAGTATAAATCGCAAATTCACCTCATAAAAACTCAATTTGTTGTTGCAAGGTGCAGATTCATTTAGCTATATTCGTCTCGGCCGGCGGCGGCGGCGAGCATACATAAGATATGTACATTTGTATGTATTGTTAATCGTATAGCACTTTCGTACGATTGTTTCGAATTTATAATATTCAGTGATACAGTCTATTTACAAAAAAACATCTTTAAGAAATCGAATAAAACATCAGTAAACATTTTTTCTTCGATTTGCTTTGGTATGAAATGACCATTGTCAATATGGATAAAGTATACTTTTAAAAGATAAACTAGCTATTTTCTGCTGTTAAAGTAAAACGAGCTCTTTAACGTTAAAGTATGGTTTATGTCCTTTAAAATTAACAAAAAGTCGGTTCTCGTTCTATACTCAATATTTAGAGTCGACTCCCATTCTAAAATTGATTTAGAGTAGGGCACGAGTACGATAACTTGGCCGCCAAGATTTGATGACGGATTTTTGTAGAGAGGTCAAAAATGAGCACTTTTTACTATGGGAGGGGGGGGTCTATCTCCCCCCGTTTAGGAGGTAGGGACACTTTTAGAAAAAAATGGTTTAAATTGAAAAAAAAAAATATTAAAAAACAACGGCAACACCTACAATAAAGTGCTACACTGGGTTTGAAAGCCAGAAGATTGTTCTATAATCCTGCATTTAAATTAAATTACTCATGTCAATGGTTTTTGAGAAATTCGCATTTAAAGTCCAAATTTTGATAAAATAACGTGAAAAAAAAAGTTTAGACCAATTGTTTTCAAAATTGTGAAATGAAATTGTAAATTAGCTTACATATGTTTCATGTATCTATCAGTTCTTAATCGAACACAAAAAACCGCATGGTTCTATGTCTTCTGGTTTTTGAGAAAATCGAAAATAACTAAAACTACTTTTCTACAAAATGTTTGATATTTTTTGCTTCCTTACATAAATAAATCAGTGCTAGCTTCCAACATTACAATATATAAACAGTAAAGTATGTATGGGAGGGCATGCTGCCCCCCTGCAACCCCCCTGCTTGGGCACACTATAGGATTTGGGGTAGGTGCGAGGTTGGGTGCATGCAAAGTTTCTTTTGCATTCACAGAATCTGTATTTAAAAAAATTCAAATTTATTCTATTTATCCAATGTCCACTAAATACATATAAAATACAATAAACGATCTTGAAAACCAAAACAAACTTCTGACCATGTTCACCAATACATGGCACTATTTTTCTATCGAAAATACTGCCTAGAAAGGAAATATAAGGACGACTGGGGTTCGCAAATAATAGAGTTTTTATCAGATGTAAAAAAAGTTTACCCTTGTTATACCGATGGTGATATATGTGAGCGTTTACAGTTAAAAGACATCGATCCTCCCACCCTTCAGAGCGAAAATTTAGAAAGTGTTTTACCCCCAAAACATCCTCGGCTTCCCACCATAAAAGAGTAACTCAACGAACTCGACAGTTATAGTACGGACGATGGCTTTATTGACGAGACTTACACACCTTTTTAATACATTTTGACCATTTTTAACTAACTATGACTGACTAACTTCTGACTAACTGACAAAATAACTGACCCAGATGCAATTCTATCTCCTCATGGTGCATTCTGGGTAACGATAAATGAATTGCGGTACTGAACTAACAAAGATTCATTATGTTTATTAACATTAATCCTTAAAATGGAATCACCGTCACCACCAAAAATCAAAAAAAGTAGTTTTGGTAATTTTCGATTTTCTCAAAAACTAGAAGACATAGAACCATGCGGTTTTTTGTGTTCGATTAAGAACTGATAGATACATGGATCGCATATAAGTTAATTTACAATTTCATTTCAAAATTTTGAAAACAATCCGTTCAAAATTTTTTTTTTACGTTATTTTATAAAAATTTGGACTTTAAATGCGAATTTCTCAAAAACCATTAACATGAGTACTTTAATTTAAATGCAGGATTATAGAACAATCTTCTGGCTTTCAAACGCAGTATAGCACTTTATTGTATGTGTTGCCGTTGTTTTTTAATATTTTTTTTTTCAATTTAAACCATTTTTTTTTAAAAGTGCCCCTACCTCTTAAACGGAGGTTTTCTCAAAAACCAGAAGACATAGAACCATGCGGTTTTTTGTGTTCGATTAAGAACTGATAGATACATGAAACACATATAAGCTAATTTACAATTTCATTTCACAATTTTGAAAACAACCGGTCTAAACATTTTTTTTCACGTTTTTTTTTATCAAAATTTGGACTTTAAATGCGTATTTCTCAAAAACTATTGATATGAGTAATAAAATTTAAATGCAGGATTATAGAAAAATCTTCTGGCTTTCAAACGCAGTATAGCACTTTATTGTAGGTGTTGCCGTTGTTTTTTAATATTTTTTGTTTCAATTTAAACCATTTTTTCTAAAAGTGCCCCTACCTCCTAAACGGGGGGAGATAGACCCCCCCCTCCCATAGTAAAAAGTGCTTGTTTTTGACCCCCCTACAAAAAACCGTTATCAAATCTTGGCGGCCAAGTTATCGTACTCTCCCCTAGAGTAGGTTTTAAATGTTTAAAATTTTGCACCATTGACTTCAAAAAAAAAAACTCATTCAAAATCCAAGACCTTTCTAAAAAAATACAGCCAACTGTTTAGTTTTAGTACACACACATCCGCACCCCAAACTTTGTTAACTGTATAGTGCTCTCAAGTAACAGATTAACCATGAAGTAAGCTCTTGTCGTGGCCCTATGTATATTGCATACAATTTGACTTTGGAGACTTTAATAGAACCTGAAAGAATTCCGGTTTTTATGATGACTGGAAATTCATTTTTAATATCAAAATCAAATATCACGTGTCTTTCTACATTATGCAAGCTTCTAAAAAAAATCTACCAATCGCGTGTATCGACACTGCACTTTAATCAATATCATATATACATATATATCAATATATACATATATGCAATATCATGGGATGCAAGGAAAAATTGACAATTGAATCTGTTCTGGACCACCAGGCGCTTCAAAACAAACGCAATATCTCTATGGGGTGTATCGATTATAAGAAACCATTTGACAGCCTTCCGCATTTGTAACTGCTAAAAATCCTTCAAACATACAAGATTGAAGCAAACATCGATTTATGGAGGTCGCAATGAAGACATGGAATGTTAAATTGGTCTGGGTCAAGTCCATGCATCCCAATTAAATGTGGAATTTTCCAAGGAGGTGCGCTCAGCGATCTATGGTTCTGTCTTGGCATGAATGAACTGAGAAAGGATGCTCAGAAAAATTAACATTGTAACACTCACTTTTCATCAAAATAAGAAATTTACTAAACCTTATCATATTTTTTCACATTTTTTTGCACTACACTGTAATTCACAAAAAACACATTGTATTATATTCTTGTAACAGTAAAAGCTTCAGCTCTGAGATATAGAATAGCGAAGCAAATGAGAAACTTTAAGCATTTGTTCTAATAAAACGTATGAGTAAACATACAATCTATAGTTGGAGTTGCTTATTATTTTTTTTCTTGAATACTTCGCTTTCTCGCTTTCTCGTCAACAGTAGACAGGCTGAACAATATACTCGTAGGTCTCCTGGCTCTGCAATGTTTTTCCTCATCATCGCTGCTGTTGGAACATCCCAGCTTAGCACTCGCTCACGCACCCACTCACGCACCCGCTCATACACCCGCACACACACACACTCATGCTAGCACATAACACCTACGCTTCAACATTGGTTTCAGCTTAAAGGCTTTGATATGACACTGTTGCAAAGAAATAAAGAACGGTGCAAATGCGAAAATTTATCGGGATGAATGTTCTTCTTCGTCCTTGCACCATGTGTGGTCTTAGTTCCTCACACAAAAGATGCGCCATCTCACGACTTAACCTATATAAGTACATACATAGCTCGCGGAATCGCTCTTCGGGCATATCAAAAGGATTCGTGGTGTCTCGCAGGTGCCTTCGTTGAATCCGCATTTTATTGCGGCGGTCATTTGATTCCCCCAATAGTAACAAAGCGAACATTGTTTTTTTTTATAAATTGATTTAAGTAATTTTAAAATTGAATATATTCTTAAGGGTATGTCTCACGAGGAAAAATAGGTTAGAGTTTTGCGCTAAGCTATATACTCGTAGCTTTCACAATTTTCCGAATATTTCAATGAAATAAACGATTATCGATTAGAAAAATGTTAAGGAAAATACTTTTGCAGTTTTGAAAAAAAGTAAAAAAAATCGTGCCCAGAAACTGCGACAGAAGTGGAAAAATCATACATTTTAGTACGATCTTTCCGCAAATGATAGGGAAATTCCGAAAATATTACTTTTTTATTTTTTTTTTATATTTTTCTTATAGAAACAAGATATCCCTAAACTGAGTAACCCTGTTCTTTTTTTATTCTGTTTACTCAAAAAAATGAAATGTACAAAACTATGAAAAATGAAGGAAATTTGCATAGTCGTATGAATGCTCTACTGGATAAAACTTCATAAGTATAAAAGATAACGAGGTCAAATTCACTCTTGTACAAGGCCAATAAGTATATACAATTAATTTAATTTTTTTTTAAATTTTTACAGTAATTTTTCACTAGCAGAAGTCAAAAAATATAAATTTTTTGCAAATATTATACGCCTCTCCCTGGGAAATTGAGAGTTAGATAGATAGATAGATAGATTCTTTATTTTTTCATCATAAGCTTTACAAATTTGTATACTTTAGAATAAGGACATGGCAATACTGCCGTCTGCCTGAGATGACATTTCATAATATGATTTAAAAATAAAAGAAATAATAAAATTGAGAGTTATATTTTGTAATTTTTGGAAATATTTTTTTAATCAAAGATTTATATTCCCTGAACTGAGCAATGTTCTTAAAAATTAAATAAAACTCCTCTAAAGTGCATTAAAATGGAATTCAATATGACAGTGTTTGTAATGCATCTGTAAGGGAAGTAATGGCAATACAATTCTGACATATTTTTTTTTTTTAATTATTTTATGCTTATGAACAGTTTTTCTCTAATAACATTCATTTTTGAAATTCGTAGTCTATTACATAGGAGCAAGTTCGTGCGAGCCAGTCGTGCGTTTTATTTTTCTTAACTTTGGTTTGGAAATTTAATGAATATTTCATTTGAGAGCAATTTTTGAATTGCAAATTTTTTCAAACTTTAATTTTCTGCATTAGAAAGAATCATAAATATCCGAGGAAATTCCCCGAGTTCCTAATATCTAGGTATATCTGTGCTCACTTTTCTTTATTTTTTCAAATATTCTGAAAAGTAAAAGTCCTAAAACTAACAGATTAACCTTGCATAAATACGCAAAGAATAAAAATGCTATCTACCTAAATGCGAAAAGTTTCAGTTCACCTGCAACCAAAAATAAAACAGAAAACAAACCGTCTAATATTGTATCTAATTGTGAGCGCTGAATGTAAAAAATTCAATTTCCCTGTCCTAAACCTCAAACAATCACGCACGATTCACGAAAAATTATTTTATCTAGATACCTAAAATACAAAAGGAAAAAAAAACTTTCATTTATCTTCTGCGCAATCCGAGTCAATTTTTTTTTTTTGATATTCTATTCTATCTTACTCTATCTCTATGCGTAATGTGAAAAAAGAGGTATCCTGAAGAGACGGGACGAGGTATATTTATTTTCTTAACACAAAAGTTCTTAACTAAGAGAGCCATATTTGTGCACCACTAATGCAAAAGTTTTTACATGAGATTTGAGTTTGCTTTTGTATGAGACTGAGACCTACCCTTAACACACAAATAATCTTGAACTTGAAAACACTGAATTGAGAAATGTTTTTGTTTTTAAATGTCAACATGACAGTTCGTCTTATCGCCTTCCAATTGAAATTCCAGTCAAAATATATCTCAAACTGAATTTATCGCAACAAGTTACAGAAATACAAAATTTTCCAGAGGTGATAAGTGGGGAACAAATCATTTCATTTTGTAACGATGTGATAAGTTATCGCCTGAGTTACAGAACATGGGTCCTGGACAATTCCGGTACCTACTGCCTTACTCGTTTGGAATAGTTAAATAGTCAGATACAGATCTTGATCAAATTCAACATCCATTACAACAAGTTTTCTAGCTCAAATTGTAGTACCCCTTAGCATAATGGTTAGTTCGTTGGACTGTCATGCGGAAGGTCTCGAGTTCGATTCTCAGCCTCTGCTAGAAGTTTTTTCATTGGTGTACTGCCTCTTGAGAGGAGTTGACGAATTCTCCAAGAGAATCTCCTGTCATTTAAAGTGCTGCGCATTAGCCTTTCGGAATCGGCAGAAAATTTTTGGTCCACTCCATTTCTTGGTAACACGCACACAGGAATGGTTGAGAGTTGTAAGTCACTAGGTCCTGGTTCACTCCAAGCTGTTGCACCACCAATTTTTTTTTCTATTACAACAAGTTTGTCAAAACATCTTTGTCATCACCCTACAGCGGTGCACACTCCTAAAAAAAAACTGCAAGAGAAAAGAAAAGGAATGTGAAAGCCCTTCACTGGGAGTTGCATACTTGGCTCCCAATGAATGTACAACTACAAGTCAGATTAACGAAGATATCTTTGACCCTTTCAAACGAGGATCCAAAGTACCACGTATACCACCATCCAGTATTAGACCCAGAGAGAAAGGAAACGACCCAGCTTCGGCAACACCAATAGAGAGTCAAATAGTCATGGATCTAGATGAAAAAACACCTTCTAGTAAGACCGAAGAATCTGAGGAAGACACCATTTTGAAAGAGATATTTAAGTGCAGAACGTGCTGAGGCTGATGAAACTTGCATGCGGCAAACAAAAAAATGTAATCAAGGACATCAAAGTCGGCATAGAAAAAATAGAAGAGTCAGTGGACAAAATGAGCTGGTTCTACAAGAAGAAGAAAGATATCTGCCTTCCAACTGCGGATGAACGCCCGAAGAGCCAATCTCAAGATGTGGGACCCCAAACAGACAAAGATGTAAGCAGACAAATATCAATGTTAACAAAGAGACCACCTACGAGTTCACTTGCAAATAAGCAAGGCAAGAGAACTAGAAAGTCTCCGATCAGCGATACAAATCTCACGGTTCTGGAAGGTGGAGACCAAGTGCAACAATCATCCGCCTCTGAGACCCAATAAAAAATAGGCAAAATGTCGGTAAACAAACCAGTTTGGAACTACGCACTGATTGTCAAAATCACTTACAACACAAAGAACCACCAAAAAAGGATACAACGCAATTTGAAGAACACAAAAAGCGGAAAAAAGAAAAAAACAAAACGGAAACGGAGATCAAAAAATGAAGCGATAATTATTAAACCGAATGAGGGAGGAAGCTTCACCGATATACTCCGAGAAATTAGACAGAAGGTCAACCCTGAAGACACCGAAACTACAATCAAAACCGTCAAGAAAACAAAAGCGGGAGACCTGTTGCTGGAACTTGGACCGAAAGCCAAAAATCGATCAATTTTTGAAAAAAAAACGATCCAAAATATACTAGAAGACAAGGCCAAAGTTCGAAACCTCGAGCCAAAAACTAAACTGGAAATAAGAGACCTCGACGAACTCACCACAGAAGAAGAAGTGCAGGATGCTATCAAAAAGAAAATGGGCGGCCAACCGGCTGAATTCAAAATCTTTTTGACCGGGAAAAACAGAAATTCTTTGAAGATGGCAATAGTGCACATCAACGAGCAGACCGCAAACGAAATTCTAAAAAACCCGGTTCTAAGAATAGGATGGAGCCAATGTAGGATCAGAAGAAGGATTGAGGTCTCAAAATGATTCAGATGCCTTGGTTATGGTGACCTGCAAGCAAACTGCAGCGGCCCAGACAGGAGAAAGCAAGGAATATGCTTCAAATGTGGAAAAACAGACCATAAAAGGAAGGAGTGCAAAAAACAACCAAAGTGCTACTTATGCGCAAGCCTGGAAAACAAACCAAGTGCAATTGACCAAGTATTTAAAGAGCCACTAAAAAAGCAAAAACGGCCTCCTCAAAATGATCAAAATACTCCAAGTGAACGTCAACAGTAGTCGAACGGCGGACAATCTCCTGTTCAAGCTTATAGACGAATTACAAGCTGACGCCATCATTATAAGCGAGCAATACGTTAATAGAAACGAACAAAACTGGATCTCTGACACTTTAGAAACCGCCGCTTTATGGATCCTGAACAGAAAGATCCCCGTTAAAAGCAAAGGATCCAAAACAAGTTTTGCATGGATGAGAAATGAAAAATTCACAGTAATCAGCACATACTTAAGCCCAAATGACCGCATAAACGGGTTCCGACAAAAGCTAGATGAACTAGAAGATTTCATATATGCGAGACCGAAGGAAAAATCATTGGTGCGGGTGACTTTAATGCGAGAGGTCAAGAGTGGGGTATGCCAACAACAGACTCCCGAGGAAGGCAAATCCTTGAAATGGCAGCGAGTAATGGCCTAAACGTTGTGAACGTAGGAAGCACCCCCAACTTTAGAAGAGCAGGAAATATAGGCACTATACCCGATATAACTCTTGCTACAGTAGGCATTATGTCTAAGATCAGAAATTGGTGAGTTATGGAAGACTATACAGGCAGTGATCACCAATACATCATGTTTTGTATTGAGGAAATCCACCGGATCACAAATCGAAACCAAACCCAAACAGTAAGTTGGAATGCCAATAGACTTCACGTAGAAACAATGAACAAAATGATCGAAGAAGGAAAGAGCACTGTACTCCAAATGGAAGGGACTGCCGAAGAAAAAGTTGAAGCCACAATGCAGCTTGTTCGGCAGGCATGTGATGCCTCAATGCCCCTAAAGAGCTTCTCCGACGAAAAAGCCGGTCTACTGGTGGACGGATGAAATTGCCGAACTCCGCAGGAGTTGCTTACTTCTGAGGCCGAAAAGTCACCAGATGCAGAAGAAGACATGACGAACATCTCGAGGACGAACTTCAAGAGTTCAAGATCAAACGCCATGAGCTCAGAAGAGCCATTAAACTGAGCAAAAAACGGAAATGGGAACAACTTCGACAAGAAATCAACAACGATCCTTGGGGACTCGGCTACAAAATCACTATGAAAAAGCTTGGGGCCGAGAGGAGCACAACACACCTAAATGAAGAAAAGATGGGATATATTGTGGATACACTATTCCTGACTCACCCCATTAGACCGCCTGATCGTGTACGATCTGGACTACCACGACAAGATATACAAGCCTTCAGTATAAAAAGGCTCCTGGACTTGATGGGGTACCAGTAGAAGCAATCAAACAAATCGCCAAATCCTGCCCACAACTACTTCTCAACATGTACAGCAGTTGCCTAGCTGAGGGGACTTTCACCAAACGCTGGAAGAAACAACGACTGGTACTGATAAGCAAAAATAAAGATGATCTAGATTCTCCATCTGCATACAGGCCTCTATGCATGCTGGACACAGCAGGAAAGTTGCTAGAGAAATTGCTCCGACCACGCCTTATAGCAGCGATACAAAGAAGGGGAGACTTATCTAAAGGACAATTTGGCTTCAGAAAATGTCGCTCCACAATAGAAGCAATAGAAGAAGTAATTAGAGCTGCTGAAACCGCCCAGAGGGGAAATAACTTCTCGAGGAAAATAGTCCTACTGGCAACACTAGACGTCCGTAATGCCTTCAACTCTGTTAGGTGGACTGGTGTTATATTGGCCGCGCTGGAAAGGAAGTTCTAAATCCTGGAAAATCTTTTGCAGATGGTGAGAGATTATCTCAGAGACTTCGAACTCATCTATCAAAGAACAGAAGGAAGTACCGGAAGCAGATGCCATCGGTACAGATGCGCGGTGCCTTACGGATAGCCAGCGAGTACGGCACAGTGTCGGAGCCAGCTGTTCTAGTGGTTGCAGGTGTGACACCAATAGACCTCCTTCTAGCACAAAGAAAGTACGTATACGAAAATAAAGCGGAAATAATTGGAGTGGAAGCGGCGATGGCAGAGGCAAAAGCTCTCACACAGCCGAAGTGGCAAGAACGGTGGGAGTCGGAAAGCAGACGGCGCTGGACTGCAAGGCTCATCGGACAGGTGGGTGAATGGAGTAACCGGAAACACGGCGAAGTGAACTATTACGTCACCCAGTTCCTCACCGGTCACGGATATTTCAACTCCTACCTACATAAGATGAGTAAAACAAGAAGCTCCTCTTGCCAGTATAGAGATTCGAACTCTGATGACGTATACCACACTTTATTCGAGTGCAACAGATAGGAATATCTCCGCCTTGTGTTGAATCGAACTATTGGTGAAACCAACCAAGATAATATCATCCAGAAGATGGTTGAGAATGAGGAACAATGGATGCGAATAAGCTCACATTTGACCCAAATCCTGAGCACTAAAAAACGAGAGAAGCCAGTTCAAGGAATGACAGAACCCGCCTAGGCAAGGACATGCCCCCTCCCCCGCCCCTCGAAGTAATGTGAAAGTAGTCCCGAGGGGGGGATCATCGAGCCACTTTCGGAGGATAAGCTGGTATGCCAAGGTTAAAACCCTTGGAGAGCCAAGCACAATGGGAGGTATTGATACCTCCTTATGGTGCGTAGAGCATTCCTCCAAAAGTACAAAAAAAAAAAAATTTCCAAGTAACATCGTTGGATCTATATGTTATTTAAATGTTCTTAAACAGCTTTGAGAAAGTTAAATGCAAGCTCCTTACTCTATTTTAAAACTGATTGCAGTGCAGCTCTTGGTAAACAAATTAAAAAGTCTGTCTATATAATGGAGTTTCTTAACAATCTTTAACTCTGTTAAGCTTAAAAGCTTTCTGCTCAATAAATGTGTTCCATAATAATTTTTGTATCAGCTGTCAGAGAGCATAAATGCATTTTGATTCTTTACCCTTCAAAACAGCTTTTTGACGGCAAATTTTGTAATGTCTTATTAAAGAGCTGTAAGCTTAATCTTTATATTTGTTTCAGAAAATGGCGAATATTTAAGAAATCTTATAAAACAGAAAAAGAAAACTATTAAGAGTGCTGTGACGACTGCATTTTCAAAAGAATCAAGAAAAACACAGAAGCTTTATACAAAAAAGTAATCGAGCAAAATAAATTTGTTTTTTTATGGTTAAAAATTAAAATAAAATAAAATGCACAACTGGGTCACGTGAACTTGATCTTATGTAAAAGAATACGAATTTCAAAAAAGAATGTTACTAGAAAAAACTCTTTATAAGCATAAAATTCACTTTTTAAATGACTAAAACAATTCTATTACTATAGTAGTTGGAGCTAAGAACTGGATGCCATGTGATTCAAGCAAACAGTAGCTTATGCTAGAACAAAAATTATAAGTCGTTGTAAGGGCTTCTTAAAAAAATAAGCTTTTAGAAACAAAATTTTTATAACATTTAAAAGAACAAATTTTTGTACTCCAACTTAAAGTTTTATTACTGTAGGAACAAAAATTTAATTTCCATACAAAAATATTCAGCCGTTTTGGAGAAAAATACGATTTCGACAACCATTTTTAACATTTGTATGGTGGGTACCGCTATTTTTAGGTTAAATAAATTTGTTTTCTCACATCTTGTAGATTATATTAAGAAACTTTTTTTTTTCTTTTCGAAATATTGAGTTTTGATATGAAACAATTTTTGATTTTTTTAAAAACCCCAAAAAAAATTGAAAATTTGAATACACAATAATATTCAAATTCTTGGGGAGCCTTAGCATAAGAATAATGATCAAAATCGGTTGTACTGTTTTTGAGAAAATCAAAAACAAGGAAAATGATTCATTGAAAAGTTATTTAATTTAGGATGAAGTATTGGATGCTTAGTCGCCATTCTTTATTCAAAGAAAAAAATACTTCACTCTTACAGAGGTTGAATAACGAATGACCTTGGTAAACAATAACCTGTACCATACTAGCATTAAAAATGTTAGACACAAACAATAAACATACATATTAATTAAGGATTTATATAAATTTGCTGCATTCGCACAGTAGTACCTAGGTAATGTGAATTTTTGATAATGTATTAAATTTTCATGTCTAAACATTTTAAATGTGCAACTTTGGGCTACGTACATACATATATTTAGTTGACATTGGATATAGGCCATAGGGTAAATTAAAAGTTTCCTTAAATCCAGATTCTGTAAATGTAAAAGAAACCTTGCATACACTCAACCTCGCACCTACCCAAAATCCTATAGTGTGCCCAAGCAGGGGGGTACCAAAAATATCCATTTTTTGGAAAATTTTGTTAAACTATTACCTAGGTTGAACTAAATGAAATTTTTTGTTTTTAATTTCTGTGCGACAGTTTTTGAGAAAAAAAATATTTAGGGGAGAGTACGATAACTTAGGCGCCAAAAATTGATAACGGATTTTTGTAGAAGGGTCAAATACAAGCGTTTTTTACTATGGGAGGGGGGTTCTATCTCGCCCCGTTTAGGAGGTAAGGGCGATTTTAGAAAAAAATTACTTAAATTAAAAAAAAATATTAAAAAACAACGGCAGCACTTACAATAAAGTACTATATTGGTTTTGAAAGCCAGAAGTCCGTTCTATAATCCTAAATTTAAATTAAGTTACTTATATCAATAGTTTTTGAAAAATTCGCATGCAACCTCGAAATTTTGTTAAAAAATGAAAAAAAAAAAAGCTTATATCAATTTTTTTTCAAAATTGTAAAATGAAATGCTTAATTGGCTTTTTGTGGTCAATGCTATTATTAATTCTGAATCGAACACAAAAAACCAAATGGTTTTATGCCTTCTAGCTTTTGAGTAAATTGAAAATTACTAAAACTACTGTTTATGAAATTTTTGATTTTTGGTATCTACCTACGGTGATTTCATTTTGAGGATTAATGTTAATGTCGTTCATTTGTAAGTAAAGTACAGCAAATCATTTAGCGTTACCAAGAATGCACCACGAGGAGGTAGAATTGCATGGCATTCCGCGTTTCCGTCAGTCAGTTTGTGAGTAAGTCAGGTGTTAATTAAAAATAATCAAGTCAATTTTTCAATGTTCAATGTATTATAACCGTGTTTACAGGCATTTTGATCAGAAAAGAGATAATTATAGCAAGCACCTCCCGAATCTCTAGCCAATATTGAGGCCCATGGAAAAATGTGCCGATAGATGGGCTTATTGTATTCTTACAATTTTTGTCTCCTTTTTTTAGAGCTTTTTTCGGAGCACCGCCACATCCAACCGAACTTGAAATTTTTATATTTTTCTACTTTTATCGGTAAGTTGCAACACAGAGTTGACGTTTTAGTTGGAATTAGACCAATTTCTTTTAAGAACGTGATGCTTTTGAAATATTTTTTTTTAAATCTTGAAAAGTTATTTAATTTAGGATGAAGTATTGGATGCTTAGTCGCCATTCTTTATTCAAAGAAAAAAATACTTCAATCTTACAAAGGTTGAATAACGAATGACCTTGGTAAACAATAACCTGTACCATACTAGCAATAAAAATGTTAGACACAAACAATAAACATACATAATTAAGGATTTATATAAATTTGCTGCATTCGCACAGTAGTACCTAGGTAATGTGAATTTTTGATAATGTATTAAATTTTCATGTCTAAACATTTTAAATGTGCAACTTTGGGCTACGTACATATATTTAGTTGACATTGGATACAGGCCATAGGGTAAATTAAAAGTTTCCTTAAATCCAGATTCTGTAAATGTAAAAGAAACCTTGCATACACCCAACCTCGCACCTACCCCAAATCCTATAGTATGCCAAGCAGGGGGGTTGCATACATACATACCTCACTGTTTATACGCCGTATTGCGTAAGCAAGCAAAAAAACCAAATACATATACCATAAAAAAGTAGTTTTAGTTATTTTCAATTTTCTCAAAAACTAGACGACATATAATCATCTAGTTTTCAGTTTTTGAATAAGAATAAAATAGAGAAACGAATTTTAGGGAAAAAAAATAATATTTAACTTTGCAGTTTTGAAAAATTAAACTTTAAATTTTTTTTTGTCTTTTTTTTTCCCAAAATTTGAGTTTGAAGCTCGTTTTTTTTTCAAAAACTGTGCATAGATTTCACTTGATTTAAAAACTATCTAATAGAACAGAGTATTGGCTTTAAAAAAGGTATAATACTTAATTGTAAGTATTACCGTTATTTTTTAATATTTTTGTTTCCATTTTAGTACCTTTTTTATAAAATTGCGCCTCCCGACCAAACGGGGGGATATAGACCCCCCCTCCCATATTAAAAAATGCTTGTATTAAACTGTTCTACAAAAACCCAATTTCTTGGCGCCTAAGTTATCGTACTCTTGCCAATATCTATATAGATTTATAAAATTTGGAAAAATATTCGTATGGCTGGTACCGTTATTTTTGGTCTTAAAAAAAACTTGTGGGCGGAAAATTTAAAAAACGATATTTACCAAATTTCACGAAAAACGACCGAG
Source organism: Chrysotoxum bicinctum (assembly GCA_911387755.1). Taxonomy (NCBI): domain Eukaryota; kingdom Metazoa; phylum Arthropoda; class Insecta; order Diptera; family Syrphidae; genus Chrysotoxum; species Chrysotoxum bicinctum. The sequence continues at coordinate 137,539,206 of OU426987.1, read as the reverse complement.
CCGTTTAGGCTATAGTCGAACAGACAGACAGACAAATCATTTCGAGACCCACTTTTTTCGTCTTCGCTACCATCGTAATGTCAACTTTTATCAAAATCTCAAGTTTGATTTTTTTTACGAATGCATAACTTGCCTAATAGTACCTATAAGCCTCAAGTAAAAAATGTATTATCTACTTTAAACGAATTATTTTAGATCAGAATTTTGTATTTTATAGAGTAAAAAAAATCTACTACTCATTACCTTCATTTTGGTACCAATTAAAGCCATTGTAGTTTGTTTGTTCGTCTTAAAAATGGGAATGAAAATTTTCAATGATGCATTTCAATGATAGCTATAACTTTGTACATAAAATCTATAGTACTCTCATGGAACAGAAACAAAAGTTGGGAAATACGCTCTACTAATGGCGCTGTCGGAGGAAAAAATTGACGTTGGAAACTTCTTAGGCCGGGCATTCACGACACAAAATAACTGCGCAAACTGACATTTCACTCAAGTCGGTTTGTGCAAAACACGATACAAGTAAACTGCACAGTTCTCAGTTTTAAAAAGTTTTCATTCTGTAAGCATGTGTTCATATCATATAATCATCGGCTCCGGCACCAGCCATTATAAAAAAAAACAATGTACACAGCGTAAATAAAATTTTTCAACTGAGCGGTTGCACAGTTTTTGACATTCACGACACAAATAACTGCACAAATTTAAGACTTGAGCAAAAATATTAAAATTTTTTGATTTTTACACAGTTAATTGCACAAACCGCACAAACAACCCCATTCACAACACAACTAAACTGCGCAAACACATATTAGATTCTTGAATCTTGATAGCATTAGGCCACAGATAATAGAGTTACATAGAGCCTGTTTAGATTGGGAAGATTGAGTACGGACTCACGGCAATTTGATGGCAAGAAAAGTGCGGGGTGAGAGGTCTCGTGAGGCATGAAGAAAACATAAAAACTGGACTCGTGAGTACTGTTTCATAACCGAAACGTTTCGTTTTATTTCATTTTGTCCATTTCAATTTGTCAATTTTCAAGAAAACAACAGCTGTCTGTCTATAAAAGTATTTAATTTTGTTCGCGTGAATTTTTTAAGGAAAAAAATGAAAATTGGACAAAAGAGCAAACCAGTTTCCTGATAAATATTTATTAATGACGATAAAAAAATGTTTCGATTCAAATAATTCCACGTAAAACCCATCGTGAGGCGCCTCAAAGTTTTTTTAATGTAAACACGATTGTACTCACCAGTCCGTACTCAATCTTCCCAATCTAAACAGGCTCATAGATATTGCACACAGAGCAAAAATGAATGACCAATTTTCAAATACCTGGGACGTGCCACTACGTCCCAGTTGGATCGAACCCGTATTGACTATACTAGGACATGTTGGTTTCTTGTATTATCAAGTTGTTTGTTGTATTTACTTTTTTTGTCTTATCTCTTCAGTCTTCCTCCTTTCTTGACTTTTGTGTAAGGTGTGCGTGGTTGATGTGATTCTTATGCAATGAATTCTTCTTTGTCAAGGTTGTCTAAATCTCTTTTGTGGATAAGAAAGCATTAGTGTGGATAAATGTAACACACTAAAGTTTATTGTAGGTACCTACAAATTTTAGTTGTTTTTATAGAAAGAAATAATAAAGCATAATGCGGTGGTAAGGGGGTTGTGTTAAAAATAAAATGCACGACTGTTATTAGAGAAAACTGTTCATAAGGATAAAATTAGTTTTTTTAAATTCTTTTAGTAGTAAGAGACAAAAACAGAATGCTATGTAAACATGAATCTATGCAAGAACAAAAATTATAAGTCCTTGTTGTGGTTTCTTAAAAAAAAGCTTTTATATACAAAATTTTTAAAAGATTTTTAAGAAAAAAATATGGTGTGCCAACTTTAAGTTTTTATTACTGTACGAATGAAAATTAAATTTCCAAAAAAAATATTGAGTCGTTTTAGAGATATCGAATTTTCCAAAAAAAAAAAATTATTTTTTTTTTCAAAAATTCAAAAAATATTTTTTTTAAAGTTTTGAAAAGCAAAAGTTTTAAAACTTTTTAGAGGCATTTCTGCCAAAAATTTTATTAAAATCCGTTATGTCGGTAATGAGTAATTCAAAATTTAAAAAATGGTTCTATGGTAGGTATGGTGGGTACCTTTATTTTTAGGTAAAACAAACCTTTTTTTCATACATCTTGTAGATTATGTTGAGAAACTTTATTTATTAAGTTTAAAAAAAATCTAGCATAAGGTTTTCGAAATATTAAGTACTGAAAAAAAAATTATAATTTTTTTTTAAACATCCAAAAAAATTCTATTCACGTTTTTGAGGAGCTTTAGCAAAAAAAATTATCCAAATCGGTACTACTGTTTTCGAGAAAATTAAAAGCAAAAAAATGGTTCTTTGGGGGGTACCCTCAATAACCATTTTTCGGAAAATTTTGTTCAACCTTTAACTAAACGAAATTTTTTGTATCTTTTTGTTTTAAATCTGTCGAACAGTTTTTGAGAAAAAAAAATATTTACAAAATTTCGAAAAAATTAGTATGGCAGGTACCGTTATTTTTGGTCTTAAAAAAAAAAACAAAAAAAACGTGTGGGGGGAAAAAATTAAAAGTGATATCTACCAACTTTAAAAAAAATCGGCCGAGTCGTTTAGGCTGTAGTCGAACCGACAGACAGACAGACAGAATTGAGGGACCCACTTTTTTAGTCTTCACTATCATCGTAATGTCAACTTTGATTAATATCTCGAGTTCGATTTTTTTTAGGAATGCATAACTTGCCTTATAGTACCTATAAGTCGCAAGTAAAAAGAGATTAAATTTTTTCATTGAATTTGTTTGAATTGGTTTCCTTGAGAATGATGCTTCAATACTTTCTTTTGAACTTTGTTTACATTTCCATATTTTCAAAAAAGGCTCGTCGCATATTATTTCCTCAGGAGCCTTAAACAGTGAAGTATTTTTCGTTAATTTAGGTTGAGTTTCAGGTATGTTTAAATTTGAAGAGAAAGTATCTAATTAGCTTCGAGGAAACAATTTTTGACATCATAACATTAAACTCATAAGCTGAAGGATTTTTCTTGTTACCACTTTTACTCTGAATAATAGAAAATAAATTTTCAAAGATATCTTGATGCATTCTTTTTGTCAGTAAATAATCAGTATTCTCATACGAGCCACTACTTATATCTTCACTAAGTAATAAAACGCCGTTAATTGTCTGTTCCATTCCTTTTAAACACAAGTTTCTAATTAGATACAAATAGTCTTAGTTCATTATAAGCTGGACTCCCTGGCTCAACTCCACGGTTCAAAATATTTTTGCCATAATATGAACCACTGTCCATGCAGTCAAAACCATTATTTACTTTTAATGTGAATTCTTTCGTTGCTAGATCACGTTTGGAACTTTCTTTCAAGCAATTAAGTTCATAAGCTGTTTGTATTGATGCCGCGGTTGTCCTGCTGAAGATTTGTGTTGCAAAGCGAACACTCATTTTTTACTTGCGACTTATAGGTATTACTTATAAGGCAAGTTATGCATTCGTAAAAAAATCGAACTCGAGATTTTGACCAAAATTGACATTACGATGATAGCGAAGACTAAAAAAGTAGGTCTTGCGATTCTGTCTGTCTGTCTGTCTGTTCGACTACAGCCTAAACGACGGATTGATTTTTCCCCCCTACAGGATTTTCTTTTTTTTTTAATACCCAAAATAACAGTACCTGCCATACGAATTTTTTTCGAAATCTTATAAATAAACTGTTCGACAGATTTAAAAAATAAAAATACAAACAAATTTCATTTAGTTAAGGCTAGATATTAGTTGAAAACAAAATTTGGAAAAATGGATATTGAGGGTACCATTCTTTTTTTGTTTTTGATCTTCTCAAAAACTGTTCCACCAATTTTGATAATTTTTTGCTTAAGCTCCCAGGCAATTTGAATAGATTTGCGTATTCAAATTTTCAATTTTTTTTTTTTTATTTTCAAGAAAAGTTAAATTTTTTTTTTCAAAACTCGATATGTCGAAAACCCCATGCTAAATTTTTTTAAACTTTTTTTTCTTTCAATTAGAATTTTGATAAAATTTTTTTTCTTTCAATTAATTGTTATGATCTTTAATTTTATAAAAAAAAAATGAAATTAAGATATTAATTTTATTATTTAATGATTGCTGACTAAAATTTAATGGGTTCACTTGTCAAGTTTTTAAAACCTTTCGAATTGGGCATAAAAAAACTTACCAAGTAAGCCCATCAAATTTTAGTCAATAATCATTAAATACTCGTAATAAAATTTCTCTATTACATTGTAGCTGTTTCAATATTATTCTACTTTAAATATTCGATATTAAACCTTCATGAAATAAGAACTTGGCGTACTTTTAGATCTCAGTACTTTTCACGGCTGACTTGTTAGACAAAGGTTTTTGTATAGAAGAACTTGGCTCTTTTTTGAACATTTATGTTTTTGGTCTGATCTCACTCCTTTTTGCAAAGATTTTAATATTTTGCTATGTCAAAATCTTGAAAGATACGGAATGATAGAAGGGTGGACTCTACCTACTAAAATCAACTTAGTTTATAGCTTCGTATTTCTTTTGGTATATTTTCTTTTTGTTATTGGTTGTTTTGATTTGTGCTTCAATTGTTTCTTCTTGTCCTGGAAAGATACCTTACCCTAACATACCTACCTTAATTATAAATACTAAGTAATGTTTTTTTTTAATACGGAATTTTTTTTTCCTCTTTTGCGCATCTTTGGAATAATTTATCGCATTTAACACAAGAAATGCTACAACTGATCGAAGTTCTTCTTCGTTTTTATAGAGGAAATTGAATATTTTCTAGACATAAGTCTATATCCAAGTCGAAATTTAAATTAAAAGAAGGAACATCATCCCTCTTAAGCTACGAGTATTTTCTTCGAATGAATTCGGAACAAAAATGATACTCACAAATTATTTTAAATTTCATTTTTGTCCATAGAAGGACATTCAAAAATTTTCAGTTGTGGGAATTCTCTTTCAGATTTTCTGCAAACGAAGCAAGAAACTCTCGATTTCCTTTATCACCAGATCACCACCCATTGCAAAAATAAACGCTACAGAAACTCGCTCAACCATATAAATTACCTACAATCCAAATCGTTCGATCGAAAGTCGATGGCGAATGAGGAAGAACGAAATATAAAAATAATAAAATCAAGAAATTGGTACCCCCCTTGGGTCCATTTTTTTGTTTTCGATTTTCTCAAAAACTGTACGACGGATTTTGATCATTTTTTTTTGGCTAAAGGTCCCTAATGGTTTGAATATTACTGTGTATTCAAATTTCCAAAAAATTATTTTTCGGATTTTTAAAAAAAATTTCAAATTTCTTTTTGAAAACTCAATATTTCGAAAACCCCATGCTCGATTTTTTTCAAACTTGATGAATAAAAGTTTTTTACATAAAAATTATTTTTGAAAAAATATCAAGTAACTTACGAAAAAAAAAAATATTTTCACTCGTATACAAATTTTCCTTTTTCCAAAAAATGTTCATACTTTTTTGAAAATTTTAATATTATCAAAAGTCTTATATATTTATATCTAATATATTTTATTAATTTTTGGAAAAAAGTAATTCTTTTTGGAAAATTCGATATCTCAAAAACCGGCGCAATGTTTTTTTCGAAATTTAATTTTCATTCGTACAGTAATAAAACTTAAAAAGCTAGCGCACGATTTTAGGAGATTTTACTTAAAAACAATATTTTTTTGTTCCACGCTTAAAATACTTTTTAAGCGTTTTCGTTTTTCGTTTCATACGTGGAAATACAATTGCCACTATCTAACTACCTACTGCATATAATTATTATAAAATTATTATTATAAAATTTATTATTTTGGTTACCATAACGAAATAAAGCCAATTTGAAATTATTTAGTTTTCAAAAACGAAATAAAACCACTTGAGTTTATTAAGTTCAAATTCTTTTAGATCTTATTACAAAAGTCGATAAAACGGCAACTCCCGTAATTAATCGTATCAGAATTTAGACAAACCAGATTGCATGAGGAATAAAACAAAATTCACAAAAACTCTCATACCCTCTCAATACTTTTTGCTTGTATTCATTTCGCGCCTCGCATATACAACTTTATATACCTACCTAAAATTGATTCTGACAGCAAAAAGAAACGCAGATAATATTTTCTCCCTTACCCTCATTATTGTTGTCAGAATAAATAAAATATATCTCTACCTCGTCTCCTCTTTTGCTTATATTTTCTCCTTCCACGTCAACTCTGCACTGCTTAACATAGCCACACTTACGATTTTGCGGCACAATAATAAAACTTTTTTTCGTGTTCCATGAGAGTACTATAAAAATATACAGGGTGTCCCACAGTCACCGCCCCAAACGAAAACCATAGATTTCTGAGGTCATTTTAAGTCGAAAAACTTAAGAGGTCATTTTCTCGTTTTCGTCCCGTTTTCGAGTTACAACGGTTTTTATGATTTTTGCTCTCTTTTCCCTTAACTGGCTTTATCTTTGCCAAACTACGTCCGATTCGTAAAATTTTTTTTATAACCAATCAAGAATTTATAACAGTTTTAGTTTGTCTCAGAACTTTTTTTTCTGCGGGCAACCGTTTCTCCGCACTTTTGCATCAAACCCAATTTTTTTCATTTTTTAAGTTGTTTTTTTGACTTTGATATCATTTTTTTCAAAAAAACACGTTAATGAGTATAAATTTTTTTCGTTAATTATTAAAGCCCTGTTCATTTTCTTAAAAAAAAAAATATTTTTTTTCCTGAAAAAGAATAATAAATGTAATTAACAACAAATAAACAAACTGAGTGAATTAAAAAAAAAATAATTTTTAAATACAAAATTAACTTTTTCTGAGTTATTGTGGTTAAGAAAAGGACAAATAGATAAAGTTGTCGCATTTCAGCGTATATTAATAACATTTCAAGATATTCTTGATTAGTGTAATCCATTGTTCGCAAATAATTGACAAAAAACTACAACTTGAATAACAAATCCAAAATGGAGTATAAAGTGAAAGAACATGACGCGGACACTAGTTCACGCGAGAAAGACATTTACAACTTTCAAATCATAATGCAAATCTTTACTGTTTACATTAGTTAACGGTATTACTAATTAACTTTATCTATTTGTCCTTTTCTTAACCACAATAACTCAGAAAAGGTTAATTTTGTATTTAAAAATTATTTTTTTTTTTAAATTCACTCAGTTTGTTTATTTTTTGTTAATTACATTTACTATTTTTTTTAAGGAAAAAAAATATTTAATTTTAGAAAATGAAATGGGCTTTAATAATAAGTGAAAAAAATTAATACTCATTAACGTGTTTTTTTGAATAAATTGATATCAAAGTGAAAAAACTACTTAAAAAACGAAAAAATTGGGTTTGATGCAAAATTGCGGAGAAACGGTTGTCCCCAGAAAAAAAAGTCTTTGGACAAACTAAAACTGTAATAAATTCTTGATTGGTTATAGAAAAAATCTCACGAATCGGACGCAGTTTGGCAAAGATAAAGCCAGTTAATGGAAAAATAATAAAAACCGTTATAACTCGAAAACGGGACAAAAACGAGAAAATTACCTCTTAAGTTTTTCGACCTAAAATGACCTCAGGAATCCATGGTTTTCATTTGGGGCGGTGACTGTGGGACACCCTGTATATACAATGAGGTGCTTATGAGAAAAGCTTAAAACCAAATTTGCACCACATTATAACTTTTTTTTACCAAAGCTATTGGTAAAAATGTGTTTTGTGTCATTTTTTGGTCATTTGCGAATATCTCGGCTCCACTATCTCGTACAAACAAAAATTAAACATGTATTTATTCCTAATAATATTATCTATTATGTTATAAAAAAAAGCATTTGTTTAAACAATTGAAAAAAAAGTTATAGTAAGTTAAAATAATTGTTTGTTGTTTAAAAATCACTTTTTCGTTATTATTAAGAAAAAAGCTCATTTAACGATGAAATTTTTATTTTCTATTATTAAAGTTCTCGTAATTCCCTACAATTTAAAAAAAAACAACACTACGAGGAACAAAAGCCGAGTAATAAATTATTGAACATAGGTAAGTCAGCGCACCCACGCATTTTATGATTTTATGTTTTAATTAATATCTCAGCCCCAGTATGTCGCAAATTGAAAATAAAAACTGTATTGCTAATAACAATATTTTCTATCAACTTGCATTTAATTTAATATGTTTGAGCAAAAACATAAAAAGTTTATGAATTTTTTTGAATATTACAACAACAACTTGAATGAACTACCACCAAGGGGGTTCTTATTTGGCTGGAGTTATAGCTATTTCACGGTTACCAAGCCGATCATCAGACTCCTTTATTAGTGGTGCTTAGCCTTTATACTATCAAGTTTAATCGAAAAACTTTTTGCCTTGACTGAGATTTGAACCCAGACCTAGCGTCGTCAGAATCCAATGCCCTACGCATCACGCTATCGAGACCACATGATCAGGTCCATCTCAATTTAGGTTTTATCGTTTATCAGTTATCACTTGAGGACTAGCGTTTTTTTTTATTAGTCATTCAAGTTTGTTGTTGTAAATTCGGTTTCTTTCTATTTCTTCGAACTCTGTTTATAAGCCAACAATTCGTTGTATATTATAAGGAGGGAGATTTTAATGAAAGATTTGACTCTGGTCAAGTTTCAAATGTATTGAAGGGGTTTTTGTATGGTTACATACATGCAGTGTGCTGTGAAGCTTCATATATTTATGATTTTTTTTTTTGAATATTACAACAACAACTTGAATGAACTACCACCAAGGGGGTTCTTATTTGGCTGGAGTTATAGCTATTTCACGATTGCCAAGCCGATCATCAGACTCCTTTATTAGTGGTGCTTAGCCTTTATACTATCAAGTTTTATCGAAAAACTTTTTGCCTTGACTGAGATTTGAACCCAGACCTAGCGTCGTCAGAAGCCAATGCCCTACGCATCACGCTACCGAGACCACAAATAAGAACCCCCTTGGTGGTAGTTCATTCAAGTTGTTGTTGTAATATTCAAAAAAATTCATAAATATATGAAGCTTCACAGCACACTGCATGTATGTAACCATACAAAAACCCCTTCAATACATTTGAAACTTGACCAGAGTCAAATCTTTCATTAAAATCTCCCTCCTTATAATATACAACGAATTGTTGGCTTATAAACAGAGTTCGGAGAAATAGAAAGAAACCGAATTTACAACAACAAACTTGAATGACTAATAAAAAAAACGCTAGTTCTCAAGTAATAATTGATAAACGATAAAACCTAAATTGAGATGGACCTGATCATGTGGTCTCGGTAGCGTGATGCGTAGGGCATTGGCTTCTGACGACGCTAGGTCTGGGTTCAAATCTCAGTCAAGGCAAAAAGTTTTTCGATTAAACTTGATAGTATAAAGGCTAAGCACCACTAATAAAGGAGTCTGATGATCGGCTTGGCAACCGTGAAATAGCTATAACTCCAGCCAAATAAGAACCCCTTGGTGGTAGTTCATTCAAGTTGTTGTTGTAATAACAGAATTTTTTATGGAGACAGTGAACGACAACAAACATACAAAATTTTTTGGGAAGATCAAATGGTATAATCTGGATAAGGAAAAAGGCGAAGCTTTTATTTCGAATATGCAAAACGTTCTGTATAACAACACCGATATAGTTCGAAATGAAGAGAGTACAGCACAAAGTATGTGGGATCTCCTACAGAGAACTTGCAAAGAAAAAGCCAAAACACTGTTAGGGGTTTCAAAAGGACACAACCAACAAGGCAAAGAAACATGGTGGTGGAATGATGAAGCTAAATCAGTTATAAGTAAAAAGAAAATGGCTTTCAAGGCTTGGTCGAAGTGCCCCTCTAATCATACAGAGCAAAAGTCACGCCTCGAAGTGGAATATAGAAACTGCAAGAAAGAAGCGAAGAAGAAGTGCGCCCAAATTCAAGCAAAGAATACAGAAAACCTGTATCGGGAGCTGGATGAAATTTCTACCCCGACAGCTGGTGCTATTCAACATCTACGGCAAAACACGAATAAGGGCGCAACTATCTTCAAAATAGCCGCTCAAAGAAGAAGAAATGCCCAGGAGATTTGTTCGCCAAAGTTCATTAACAATGCTCAAGGCCAACTACTTGTGGAAGACAACGAAATTCTTCACAGGTGGCGACAGTATTGTGACGGACTTCTAAACGAACAATTTCCAAGGCTATACTTTCCAATAGCTTCACCTAACTTAAGCGAAGTATCCGACGTCACAGTCGAAGAAGTTAGTGAGGCGGTAAAATACTCCAAAAAGGGAAAAGCTGTTGGCCCAGACGAAATACCCTCAGAGTTTTGGAAAAAGATGGGAGATATCGGGTTTAGATGGCTCATGATTCTTGTCTCCAAACTTATTCGAGGTGATCGCATGCCTAATCAATGGAGGGAAAGTTACCTTCTTCCAATTTATAAAGGAAAGGGTGATACTCGAAGCTGTGATAATTACCGTTCGATTAAGCTGATGTCACACATCATGAAGATCGTTGAGCGAGTCTTGGGTAGCCGACTGCGAAAAATAATTAGGCTATCTGATGACCAGTGCGGGTTTATCGGGGGTAAGTCAACCACGGATGCAATCCAGAGTATAAGAATAATTATGGAAAAACATCGGGATTCTTTGGAGGATTTGCATGTCGTATTGGTTGATTTTGAAAAAGCATTCGATCGGCAACCACGGGATCTAATATGGGTGGCCCTCAGGCAACGAGGAGTTCCAGAAACCTATGTGCGGATAATAATGGACATGTATGATGGAGCAGTTACTAAAGTAAGATGCGCAGCTGGAGTCACCGAAGAATTCGAAATCACAGTAGGTGTACACCAGGGAACTGTCTTGAGTCCCCTGCTCTTTATTACAGTTCTTGATTACCTGCTTGAAGGCAAAGTGACGGATCCAAAAGTACATCAGTTATTCTTTGCTGACGATGGAGCCATCATAAGTGAAGACCCGATATCCCTACAACGAGCACTTGACGTATGGGTGGATGTTCTAGAAGGAAGTGGGTACCGCATAAGCGCGAAAAAGACAGAATACCTATGCTGCCCATTTTCTGATCCACACAGGCCTATTCCAGACATTTATTTGAATGGAGTAGTGCTTCCCAAGTGTGAAAAGTTTAAATATCTGGGGTCTATGATAAATAACGAAGCTACTTGTGATGACGATATCAATCATCGCGTAAGCGTAGGGTGGATGAAGTGGCGGGAAAATTCTGCTATCTTCTGTGACCGAAAAATGCCCCCTAAGCTGAAAGGAAAGCTCTACACTTCAGTTGTGCGTCCAGCACTCACATACGGTTCACAATGTTGGACAATGTATAAAAAGTATGAGAGTAAGCTTACGGCAGCTGAGATGAAGATGCTTCGTATGACAGCAGGAGTTACAAAGCTTGATCGAATTAGAAGTACGAAGATCCGAGGAAGCCTTCATGTTAAGAATACCATTTCCCAAAAAATTGAACACGACCGACTCAGTTGGTATTGCCATGTTCAAAGGAGAGATCCTGAGAACCCCGTCAAAAAGGCAATATCATACAACGTTCCAATTCGGAATAAAAAGAAAGGTAGGCCTAAACACTCCTGGTACAAACAAATGCAAAAACACCAGCATTCAGTTGGCCTCAGAAATGGAACAATACAAAACCGGGAGGCTTGCCGCCGATTTCTGAGGTCAACCCGGCGAACCCCACAGGCGGATCACTAGTGTGAAGCAGATACGTGGGAGAGTTATGATCCCCTCGACATCGAGATCATAACAGCGCCGAAGAAAAGGAAGAAGAAGAAGAAAGATTCAAAAAAAATCATAAATATATGAAGCTTCGCAGGCACACTGCATGTACATATGTAACCATACAAAAACCCCTTCCATAAAAAGTTTATATTGGGTGACGGTACACCGAAGTTAGCCTTTTTTTAAATCGTTAAAAAGTGATGTCAAAGTTGAAAATCAGACTTTACTGTAGAACAATTTTTTTCTTAGATGATCAGGAATCTTATCCCAAAGTATGGCACACGAATTAGCGGACAACCTGTATAATTAAAAATAAAAAAAAATAAATTTGATATATGTACTTAGGTATAGACCAGTAAAATATGTTCATATAAGCTTTGTTTGCAAAAAATATAGGCAATTTTTAATACTTTTTATGTGTATATGTATAAATAAACTAGTAAGACCCCCGCCCGCTTCACAGGGCGTAAAAAAATATTAGTTTTCTTAGAACAACCAACATTTATACGTCCTTGCTTTTTGATAAGCAATATTTTTGGTTTTTCCATTGTTGGTCGTATAAATGAATAAGGCGGATGGTTTACCAACACGTGAACAACCAACATAAAGTTGACCATGAGAAAAAACTGTATGTTCCAAATGCATACCACAGATTTCAAGCTGTCATGCCAATACGAATAGGCAAACGCTCAAATTCAAATGTTAAATCAGTTGCAATCATTGGTATACGTAGTATTAAAACATCTTTGCCTTTAAATTTACCAGTTAAAATTGTCGCTTCAATAACTTTATTCATTAATCGTTTAACTACTAATCTGCTGCCATTACATAATCTTTGATGATTTAGATTTTTTAAATTGTAAATAATGTTCCAAAATACAATGAATTTAAAAATTCGATGGGATAGTTGAGAACTTCATCCGGATTCCTGAAGGTATCAATAGATTTGTAAGTTAGATTTGCACCTGGTATTTTGTTCATAATTTCCACATTGATGCTAATAACATCTTTATTTGTACATGCCAATATACATCTTTGACTAAACTAATCATAATTTCGATAGTTGTTGACAATATTAAGAAACACGCTTTGCATTTACGCAGCAGTCGATTCTTATAACGAACAAAATTTATTTGGCAATGTTATTTGACCATCAATATCACTGTCAACTATGACAAGCTAGACACACGAAGTTTCATAGTGCATTTATTTGTTGAGTTTTTCCCTTTAAATTTAAATTTAAAAATTATAAAAGTTTATAAAAAAACTGTCACAAGTTGTGGTCATATAAATCTTAAGAAGTTACAATCAATTTCACTTTCTTAGTCCTATTAAATCAATCCTCTTAAAATTCTATAAAATTTCACCCATACCCCCTGTTGACAAGAAACATTCTACACGAGGTGCAATGGTATTACAAAAACAAACGATTACACCTGCAAAAACTGTGCCAAGCAAAGAAAGTTTAATACAACTTGAATTGAAGATTGAACAACAAATCAATGGATTAAGAGAACTAATATTGAAAGAAAATCGTAGGTTGACCGAGAAACTTGATAAAATTGTCAGCGATTTTGCACGACGTTTCGAAATGGTCAAGCAAACAATAGATGACCTATCAAAACGAGTCCAACAACTTGAAATGACATCTGAACCGCCAGCTGGAGAAGCGATAAGCACATTGTTACTTGCTCAGCGCGTTGATGATTTGGAGCGCGGAAAAATGTCATCAGATGCCGTCCTTGTTGGTATCCCAAATGAAAATGACGAGGATCTACAAGGTTTGTTCAACAAATTGCGTGAGTCTGTTAACTGCGCCCCAAAACCTGTGCCCGCGAACATATTTCGAACAAAACCTAAGGATGGTAAATTGCACTCCACAATTATAATTAAATTTAATTCACCCACTGAAAAGAAGAACCTTCTTGGGTCAATTCATCGCCGCTGGAAAGCAACCAAAACAAGTACCTGCCTTCGTGACGTTGAAATCCCTTCTGACAGCAGAATATATGTCAACGAAAGCTTAACATCCACAAACAACTTGATTCTTCGGAAAGCTCTTCAACTTAAACGAGTCAAAAAGCTTTCTAGTGTTTACACACGCAATCGAAGAGTCTATGTTAAAAAATCAGCTGCAAGTTCAGAAGAGAAATCACTTTTAATATCCACTATTGAAAGCTTAAACATAATTGCCAATGATCTTATGAATGAAGGAGATGAAGGAGATGGAAGAGATGAAAGAGATGATGGTGAATCGTAAGCTGCACTCTGTGGAGATTATTATTTTTTACAATTTTATCTTTTTCTCTGCTTTAAAATTTTCTTTTATATTAACTTTTGTATTCTTGTTTAGATTTTCTTTAAAGCCCTGCCAAGTGTCTGAAATCTGCACCTGTCACTTCCCTGAAGTAGTTCTCTTGTATAAATTAATTTCATTTTTCATATTTTATGAAAATGACTAACAATAATATTATTGATTATAATCCTCTAGCCTGTAACAGAAACCAAAAATTGAGAGTTATGCTTGATGTTTTGAGCAATCCATATGAATGCTCAAAGCTTACACGCTAAAATTGATGAATTCAGAGATGTGTTTGTGGGGTCAGGTATGGATGTAATTTGCGTATCTGAAACATGGTTCCAAGCTGAAATAAAAGATGTGGTTTATAGTTTATCCGGTTATAAACTATTGCGTGCTGATAGAGCAAATCGTGTTGGTGGTGGAAGCGCAATATACATTCGTGACAGTATATGTTTTAAACCTGTTGTTAAATCAGATGTCAATTGTCCAATCGAATACTGTTTTATTGAAATACCTAACGGTGCTAATAATTGTCTTATAGGGGTTGCTTACCGTCCTAATAGATATGTTGATTTTGTAAATTTGTACGCGGAGCTTGAGCGTTTTTCATATCTCTATAGCGAACTTATTTTATGCGGTGATTTCAATTGTGACCTTCTTCATAGAGAAATTTTCGCAACCTTTTATAAACAAATTAAAAACTTTCAATTTGTCTGCAGTCAACTCCTCATATCCAACACATTTTACTAATACCACCTCAACATTATTAGATCTATTCCTTATTAATAAAATCGATAATGTTCTACTTTATTCGCAACTTGAAGCACCTGCGTTCTGATCTGTTGTTTGCAACATTTAAAATAATTCCAAGGTTAAACATATCGTCTTTCAAATATAGAGACTTTAAAGCGGTAAACTTAAGTAGTTTAGAAAATGATATTATACAGATTAACTGGCAAACGATATATCTTATGTCATCACCGGATGACCAAGTTTCGTTCCTGCAAAGTTCAATAAAAGAACTGTTCAAAACTCATGTACCCTTTAAAACAAAAACTACTCAGAATAACCGAAAATCCTGGTTTACGAGAGAAATTTATAAATGTATAAAACGATTTCGGGTTCCTGAAATGCTTTCTGTTTTTCGTGCCTTAATAAATATTGCCAGTAAGAAAATCAAAGAAGCAAAGTATAGTGTTTATTCAAAACGTCTCCATAAAAATTTACCGCCCTAATAACATAATATGTCCTAACTCTTTAAATAATGATTTTGCAAAAATCCAAAATTCACAGGTTGTTGACCCTGGAGATGGTATGCCCTACGGTGCTAAAACAAATCGTGGCTATTTCCCTAACTTGTATCTCGGCGATCAACAGTTGGAATATGTCGAAAAGGCAAAAAACCTAGGTGTGCTTTTTAATCGTACCCTTACATGGGAAGATCATATCCAAACGGTTATCGGAAAGGTATATGGATATTTACAAAGTCTCTCTTTATCAAAATAATTTACTCCTCAGCATATTCGTCTAAGCTTAGCGAAAACATTAATTCTTCCAATTATAACTTATGGATGCCAAGTTGTAAGTACTCATAATTCAAAATCGTCGTTCGTTACGTATACAATCTTAAGCGGTATGACCATGTTTCAAGCTACACAAGCAACATTACAGGCTGCAGTCTTTACGCATATTTCAAGTATTTTACCCTAAAAACACTGAATAAAATTCTAATTACTAAAGAACCATCATACCTCTATGAAAAAATACAATTTATAAACTCATCTCGGTCCTTTTTGTAGAAACTCGGAACGTCAATTTTTTGTTAATGTTGTCAGGCAGTGGAACAGTTTACCATATGACATGAGAAGACTTCGTGGCACTTCGCAGTTTAATGCCGCCTTATTCAGATACTTGGTGGAAAATTAAGGAAAGTTTAAAAAAAGTTAAAATTAAAATTATAAATTGAATTAAACTTCATCAAATTAAAATTCATTCAGTTTCTAAGTTTGTCATTAAATTTTTATTTTGAATTAATCTGTAAAACTGCAATTTAATCTAAAGTAATTAGCCCCTAAATTAACTTTTATTAAAATTTTATAGGCGCAAGCCCAATGTAAAAGTTTCAATCGAATAAATAAATGAAAATGAAATATCAAGAGGCAATGACGGACTCGACGAATGCGGCTTAAAAAAAAATAAAATGCACGACTGGATCGCACGAACTTGCTCTTATGTAAAAGTACTTTGGAATTTAAGATACATTTAATAAATATAAAAAATGAATTTAAAATGAAATTGCCGTGTGATTTCTGGAAAAGTATGAATTTATGCAAACAAACTTTAAAAAATCGTTTTATTATTAAATAAATAATTTTTTTATATAAGAAATTTCTTTAAAATTTTTCAAGAAAAAAATGTGGGATGCAAATTTTAAGTATTTAATAATATTGATTTTAGGAAATAATTTCAAAAAATAATCGTTCATAGGTTTTGAAGATATTGATTTTTCAAAAAAAAATTTTTTTGAAAAAAACCCAACAAATAATTTTTCGAATATTTTTATATACAATATTATTTTAAACTTAGGGGGACTCCTGCTGAAAATTTTTGGTTAAAATCGTTAGAGCCGTTAATGAGAAAGTCGAAAATGAAGAAAACGGTTCTATGACAGGTACCGTTAATAACATTTTGCCCCAAATTTTTTTTTTTACCAAAACGTAGTCCATGTCCATAATATCACACCTAATTTTTTTTATCAAAATCGTTAGAGCCGTTTTCGAGATAAATAAGATTTTGCATTACGGGTGTATGGGGGGTACCGTTAGTTTTAGAGCTAAAAAAAAAATTTCAATTTCCCCTCTAGGGAATCACCGAAGACCCATAACTACCGAGTTTGAAGAAAAAAGGTCCAGTGGCTTAGGCTCTAGATCGAGGTACAGACATACAGACATACAGACAGACAGACATACAGACAGACAGACGGAATTGCCGGACCCACTTTATTCGTCTTCGCTATCATCGTAATGTCAACTTTGATCAAAATCTCCAGTTCGATTTTTTTTCCAAATGCAGAACTTGCCCTATAGTACCTATATCGCAAGTAAAAATGAGAATACGGGAGGAAAAACGAATATTCCATTTAGCCACCTAGCAGCAATTTCTATGTGTGCATGATTTTGAATATTTTTATCGTAAAAATGAAAAAAATACAATTTTTAAAAATTTAATCCAAAGAAACTGTAAATGAAATAACTATAATTTGATAAAAAATATCAAAAAACATACACATATAAACAAGTATTGGGTGCTGCATTCCTTGTCGTTTCCTCACCAAAAAATTGGTGTAGGCCATGCATTTTGAGTTGCAGCGAATGTGTTGAAGAAAACATTTTTTTATCTTCAGTAGCTTTGCAAATAAGTTTATTTGATTTCAATACTTTTTATATTTTAGAAGTTATACCTATTGTGTTTTATGTGCGTAAAACTGTGTGATTTTCCTCCTTTTTTATAGTTTTCAGGATTTTTTGTTTGTAAAAAAAAATAAAAAAATGAAAAAATAAGACGGTCATTAGTTCCGTAATTATTTTATCGTTAAAAAGAAAATTAAGACAAATAAACAAATTAAATTTAGTACATGTGTTCGGCGCAAATGTCTAACTATTTTTTCATACTTTTCGGCATTTTAATATATACAGGGTGATTTGCATAAGGTGTGACAAAAAGCTAGGGCGTGTAGGTTGGACTTAGACAAGAAAAAAATCGTATGGGAGGGGGGGGTCTATTTCCCCCCGTTTAGGCGGGAGGGGCAATTTATAAAAAAAAACACTTAGAACAGAAAAAAAATTATTAAAAAATAACGGTGATACCTACAGAGTAATGCTATAGCATTTTGAAAAGCCAGAAATACATTCTTTAATTTTGTTTTTAAATAAAGTTGTGCGAGTGAATAGTTTTTGAAAAATTAATTTTCAAAATCCAAATTTTGAAAAACAAAAATGAAAATTTTGTTTTTAAACAATTTTTTTTTTCAAAATTTTACGTTATTAAGTATTATTTTTTTATTCAATATTCAACGCTCTTATTAATTTTTGATCAAACACAAAAAACCGGATGTCAAAATGTTTTGTAGTTTTTGAGAAAATCAAAAATAACAAAAACTACTTTTGTTCTAAAAAAAGCCTTTTATTTTAGTTTTTACGTTTTTGGATTCTTAGGTGAATTTACGATTGAAAGGATTAACTTTCTTTTTACTATTTTTTTAATTATCGGTCTTATAAGCATACAATAATGTGACAAAGTACTGGATTAATCATATTTCACACATTTTTTCATTGAGAACACCTGCGTGAGAGCATTGGTTTAAAATTGACCTGCCACTTTTTTATTATGGTGGGGTCGGCTTGGCGACGCGACCTGTTTTGTTGTACAAATTATTTCTAATTTGAATGTCAAGTCGTCAACATATCACGATGTCAAATTACTCTCGTGCCGAATTAACGGATATGCATTACTGCTACGGTATGGCTCATGGTCGAAGTCGTGAAGCGCAAAGACTCTACGCCAAAATGTATCCCAATAGGAGTTGTCCCAGTCATACGATATTTTCAAGAATCCATTAACGTCTTCGAGAACACGGAGTACTGGAGCACAGAGGGAGAGAAAGTTCATATTCTGCATAAGTACACATAGAGGAAAGAATTTTGGATATGGTCCGACGTAATCCCTCCCTTAGAACACGGAGAATAGCTACTATGCTTCAGTTGCCCCAAACTAGACTATGGGCAGTGCTTCATACCGAACATTTACACCCGTACCACACTACACCAGTTCAGGAGCTAACCGCAAACGACAAGTTACTGAGAGCTGCATTTTGTCGAACATTATTGCTAGGAGATGAAACTGAACATAATTACTTTGGAAAGATATTCTGGGCGGATGAAGCTCAGTTTACCAGAGATGGAGTAACAAATTTCCACAATTTACATCACTGGAGTAACAGCAATCCGCATAACAAGAAGCAAACCAAATCTCAACACCGCTTTAGCTGTAATGTTTGGCTTGGTATTGTTGGACGAACAGTTATTGGACCACGGTTCCTGAATTCAGTCATAAATGGAGAATCCTGTCTGCAGTTACTACGAGACCTTCTGCCCGATTTGAATGACAACGTTCCCTTGGCCATAGCAGACAATTTAATCTACCAGCAAGATCGAGCTCCAGCACACTACAGCCGCACTGTAAGGAACTGGCTTGATGAACATTTTAGTGACCGTTGGATTGGAAGAGGAGGTCCAATAGAATGGCCGCCTAGATCGCCAGATTTAACTCCGTTAGAGTTTTATGCTTGGGGATTCATGAAGAACTATGTGTCACGCAGGTGTTCTCAATGAAAAAATGTGTTAATCCAGTTCTTTGTCACTTTATTGTATGCTTATAAGACTGATAATAAAAAAATTGTACAAAAAAAGTTAATCCTTTCAATCGTAAATTCACCTAAGAATCCAAAAACGTAAAAACTAAAATAAAAGGTTTTTCTTAGAACAAAAGTAGTTTTTGTTATTTTTGATTTTCTCAAAAACTACAAAACATTTTGACATCCGGTTTTTTGTGTTTGATAAAACATTAATAAGAGCATTGAATATTGAATAAAAAAATAATACTTAATTACGTAAAATTTTTGAAAAAAATTGTTTAAAAACAAAATTTTCATTTTTTTTTCAAAATTTTCATTTTGAAAATTAATTTTTCAAAAACTATTCACTCGAACAACTTTATTTAAAAACAAAATTAGGGAATGTATTTCTGGCTTTTCAAAATGCTATAGCATTACTCTGTAGGTATCACCGTTATTTTTTAATAATTTTTTTTCTGTTCTAAGTGTTTTTTTTTTTCTTAAATTGCCCCTCCCGCCTAAACGGGGGGAAATAGACCCCCCTCCCATACGATTTTTTTCTTGTTTAAGTCCAACCTACATGCCCTAGCTTTTTGTCACACCTTGTGCAAATCACCCTGTATATAAATATGTGTGTGAAAAAAAGCTAGGGCATGTAGGTTGGACTTTAACAAGAATGGGAGGGGGGTCTATTTCCCCCCGTTTAGGCGGGAGGGGCAATTTAAGAAAAAAATCACTTAAAACAGAAAAAAAAATATTAAAAAATAACGGTGATACCTATAGAGTAATGCTATAGCATTTTGAAAAGCCAGAAATACATTCTTTAATTTTGTTTTTAAATAAAGTTGCTCGAGTGAATAGTTTTTGAAAAATTAATTTTCAAAATCAAAATTTTGAAAAAAAAAAATTAAAATTTTTTTTTAAACAATTTTTTTTCAAAATTTTACGTAATTAAGTATTATAATATTATAATATTTCCCAAAATTTTGTATTTCAAAATTCTACTTCTCAAAATTACTTTTTTCAAATTCTGATTTTCAAAATTTTACTTATTAGGTTTTCTGCATTTCAGAATTCTACATCTCAAAATACCTTTTTCAAAATTTTACTTTTTAAGTTTTCTGCATTTCAAAACTGTATTTCCCAAAATTCTGCATTTCAAAATTCTACTTCTCGAAATGTTAGCTTTAAATATAATTTTTCTGTACTTCAGAATTTTATTTCCCAATATTCTGTATTTAAAAATCCTACTTCTCAAAATTCTAATTCTAAAAATTCTCCTTTTAGAATTCTGCATTTGAAAAATCTGCTTACAAAAATAATTATCTATCTACTATACAAAATAATTGTTCTGAGTGGTAACCGTTTAAAAGTTCGTGTATTTGAATAAAAATCCTAGATTTGCTCCAACATACATACGTCACAGCGAATGAAAAAAATCAAACCTTCATTCCAACCATATACCGTTTTTTCTCTATGCGTGAAGCAAAAAATGACACATCATACTTATTTGTATAGAAAATTAATAAAAAGAAAACAGAAAATAGCTTTCTTGTTGTCGCTTTGTTCTGCACCTTGAGTTTGCTTTTACCGAAAATATTATAACCCCCTCCTGATTCTCGACTGTCCTTACTCTCGACCACTCTACGAAAAAAGTGGGGGAATACGCTCGTCCAGGCGGCGCGCCGTTCGTTCCTCTTCATAAGAGTACTATACTCGAATTCGACTACAGTCTAGCGTTGCCAGACGTCCCGGTTTTCCCGGGACATCCCGGATTTTAGACATAAATTCATCTGTCCCGCTGGGACAGCTTTTTTCCCGGGTTGGGATTCAAACTCAAAAAATAATGCCTAATGTACCTAAATATCTTACATTGCGATTTAACCTTAAGAAATTACTTTTAAAAAATTTTCAATCAAACAAACCTAACTTAACGAAAAAATTATTTTTGTAAACTGACATCTGGCATTAAAATTGACAAAAGAAAAATATTTGCAAATGATAAATGACAAAAAAGTCATTTAATTAGTAATTACTAAAAGAATTTATTTATTTTGATTTCCACGCATTATATGATTTTTACTTGCAATTTATAGATACTATAAGGCAAGTTATGCACTCGTTAAAAAAATCAAACTCGAGATTATGATCAAAGTGGACATTACGATGATAGCGAAGATGAAAAACTGGGTCTCACAATTCTGTCTGTCTGTCTATTCGACTACAGCCTAAACGACTCGGCTGATTTTCTTTAAACTTGCTTGTTTTTTCTTTTTTTAAAATACCAAAAATAACGGTACCTGGCATACTATTTTTTTCGAAATTTTCTAAATATTTTTTTTCTCAAATTTCATTAAGTAAAATCTAGGTAATGGTTAATGGTAATGGTACGACCGATTTTGATGACTTTTTTTTATGTTAAAGCTCCCCAGCAGTTTAAACATTATTGTGTATTCAAATTCTATAATTTATATAAGAATTCTATAATTTAATAAAAAAAAATTGAAATCAAGATATTACTGACTGTACTTACCACAGAACGATTTATTCGACTTTTGAATTTCTCACTATCGGAATAACGGATTTTAATAAATTTTAATAAAGAGAAGCTTCTAAAAAGTTTAAAAAACATTGCATTTCAAAACTCTAAAAATAATATTTTTTTAAATTTTGAAAAAATCATTTTTTTTTTGAAAATTCGATACCTCAAAAACGGCCCAATATCTTTTTTTGTAAATTTAATTTTTATTCGAACAAAATCAAAAACTTCAAATTGACGTACCAATATTTTATCTTAAAAATGATTTAAAAATTTTGTTAATAAAAGCTCATTTCAGGAGTTGTTTTAGTCATTTAGAAAATTAATTTTTTTCTAATAACATTCATTTTTAAAATTCTTAGTCTTTTACGTAACAGCAAGTTCGTGCGACCCAGTCGTACATTTTATTTATTTTGTCCCGGGCAATATGATGAAATCCCGGTATTTTTCATTATTTAAGACACATGTCCCGCCGAGGGGCAAGAAAAATCTGGCAACCCTACTACAGTCGTATGTTGTTATTCCAGGAGTCGAACATCCGGCTTCACTTGTACTAATATTGGGAAACGCAAAACATCGCATACGACTGTTCATACGACTGCGGTCGAATACGAGTCATAAATACGAGTTTCAGAATATGGGTGACTAATAGAAAATATAATTTATAACTCCACGTAAAAACACGCGGCTCTATGGAAGTTTTAGAGGGTATATTAAAGCTTTTAGCTGACGAAACATGCTTACAAGCACTATTAAGGAGCTAAAAAGTACTTTAAAACTCAATTAATTAGCTGCAAGTGAGCTCCATATTTGCTTTGTTTGCTTTTGCATGAACTTCTTTTATTTAGAAGCAATTTATTAAAAAAAATGGTCTAGCACGATACTAGTTAGAAAATGTTCAAAATAATAATCTACTAAAAAGTTAGACAATAGTTAAGTAGTATCATCCTAGTTCCTTAATTCCTTTGTGGACTAAAGGCCAAAAAAGCTAATTTGAGTCACTAATTCCTTAATACAAGCCTTTTTAAAATTCTGCGCCATTATTATTAATATTGTTATTGATATTATTATTAATATTATTATTAATATTATTATTATTATTACTATAAAAATTATTATTATTAATTTTGTTCCTTATAAAAACAATGGTGTTTATAAAGTTAAATACAAATAAAACGTTCTACGCATGTTAAAATTATTACTACTCTCACTGACTGATTTTTATTTTATAGTACAGAAAACTTTTTCAAGGATATAAAAAATGTATTCGTTAAATGGGGAAAACCTGCCCTGCGGGGTTTTTAGAAGTTTCTCATGCTTTAATATCAAGTGATGAACATTCATCCCTTTAAAATATTTTAGATTTGTTTTTAATTGTAATAAAGATCGTTTTTCCTGCCCTGTTAAACATTGAAATTGAAGTTAGAGTTAAGCAAATAAAATATAACGTATAAAAGTTTCACCATCCAAAGTACCTTCAAATAATTCTATATATCATTCTTTCGCTTCGATTCATTCAACACCAAACCACATCTCTATTGATTTTTATTTAGATATTGATATTAAATCGTAACTTTCAAATGAATGCATACAAGACACAACAAACAAGTACAACAGGTTGCACGGGTTCATTAATTTGTACATTCTCTAAGAGGTGATTAATCAACATCAAATACTCATTTGCTAATTTATTTTTCAATGAGTTTTCATTCTTTGGATTGTAATTAAAATTGTATTAAATTTTATAAATCAATCAAATAAAAAAAGATTGGCTAACATTTTTTGAATACATGTATGTATATGTATCCAAATATCCATATATTAGCTACATAATATGTATGTACCTGGTGTCGTTGATGTCCGTGGGGTTGTTGGGGTTGTAGGTGCTATAAGGGTGTTTTCAGTTTCGCTAGTATGCCTGCTTGTCCCATTCATCTTAAGCAACAACTTGGGTCTATCTCCGTTGACTTCTTTTCCCTTTACAAGGGCATTTTCAACAGATGATATTTCATTCTTCTCTTTTTCGGGGAAAACAGCACCATTACCATAAGATGTCCTCTGAGAATTTTCAAAGCCGTTCAATCCCGATGCACTACCTGTCGAACAAACACTATTATTTCTACCACGGGACAAAGAATGAGACTGTGGAAAGTTGGTGTCGTCAATTGCTTCGTTTAGCTCACTTGCACTCAATTCGGATAGTTGGCGATTCATATCGTTATCTTCTTTAAATCGAAACAAAAAAAAAATTTTAAAACAAATTGTTGGTTTAAAATGACAGGAGAATTATTGGAATTGGCACTAAATACGAAACAAAGATTTTTGTTATTCAAAGAGATTTTTTATAATATATACAAAGGCTATTTGTTCGCTTAGGGGTTATATTTAAAAACACGACCTTAACGTCACGAATGTAGACTGGTTACTGGCAAAATGTATCTGAGTCAAATAGAAATATGCTGTTGAATAAATATCTACAATTTGTAAGGAAGCTTTTTCTGAGCGAACGAAATGCTTTTACGAGTTTAATTTGAAATCGAGGTGGTAGAACGTGTTAAAGATCTTCAATTGTTTCTTAACTTTTTTAATTTGTTTTAAAGCTTCTTCAAATGGATTTATTATGCAATTACATTATGTATGTATGTATTTATGAATCTTATTTTATGAATCTGAGATGGCGTGTTGTATCTCATAACGCCAAAGCTGTGTTTACCGATTCTTTTGAAGCTTTGAGATTAACCTACATATTTTTTAAGTAAAGGTCAGAATAAAAAGAATTTAGTGAACTCCTAAATTGATAGGTAATTATACTTAATAAATTTTAAATTGTTATCAATTTATGATGAAATATGAAGATTGTTTAAGTAAATATTATAACAGGATCATCATCCTACGATAACATACTCAAATCGATAACCCTATAATTTAAACTGTAATTAAGTTCATAGCCGCAACACACGACCAAATTAATTCATAATCATACTTACAAAACAATATTTTGGCTGGATAAACAATAGGGATTTTTTAGCTTCGTGACTATGGATTTTTTATGTGATCTCCGCCTCCGGGCTTAGCCTGTCTGATGTTTTAACTTTAAATGATATGGATGACTGTGAGGTGTAAGAGTTTGAAACAAATAAGGTCAAACCGTGGTCCCGAATTATTTTATGAAAGCAAGTTAAAAATATCCAGAGCAAAGTATCTTAATTTGAAGGGGTTTCGTGAAAAAAACTATTCCTGTATCATGACAAGTACTTATGTATCTTTGTGATTTACAGTAATGACCAAGAATGTATCAAATGAAACCGACGAATATGATATAGAAATCCAAGTTAGATCTTCTATTTTCCTTATTTTGTATACCTTATTAATATTAATCTAATTTTAAATCAATTATTATTTTGTTTTGTTTTTTATTGAGAAATTTTGTTTTTGTTATACATATACATACATATATTGTTAGTTAATTGTCGATATACCCACTAAAAAAAAAAACAAAAAGTAGTTTTTTCATAACAAACGCTGTTTTAAGGTATTTATTTTATTGTGAATACCGAAATTTAACCATATGTTAGTAAGCTCCCTGCTCCTGCATCAAAAATATAGTATGTAAACGTCAAAAACACTGTGAATTTGACAACAGAACTGTTTTGTTTATAACCATATACGTAATACCATTTCCAGTTCTAATGGTTGGGCTTTGAAGATAAATTTGAATTGATGTTCAAATGAATTGGTTTAAGCAGGAACACTCGGGGTGACACAAAAAAGCATTCTTACTTTGGATCGTCTAGTTTTTAAGTAGTTTAAAGAAAATTTAAGAAGTTTAAGTTAGTTTTCCTAAGTTTAAGGTAGTTTTACTACGATTAAATATAGTTTATAAGTTTATTGTACAGGGTGATTGGTATAAGGTGCACCAAAAAGCTATAATGAGTAGGTTGGGTTAAGACAAGAAAAAAATCGTATGGGACGGGGTCTATTTTTCTCCGTTTAGGCGGGAGGGGCAATTTTCTAAAAAAAATGACTTGAAATATAAAAAAAAATATTTAAAAACAACGGTAAAACTTGCAATGCCATGCTATATTTTTTTTTTGAAAGCTAGAAATCTCTTCTTTAATTTTCATTTTAAATTGAGTTGTGTATAGTTTTTAAAAAATTTAATTTTCAAACTCGAAATTAAAAAACAAAAAATTCAAAATTTTATGTAATTAAGTATAATTTTTGTTTTCACAATTCAATGCTCTTGTTAATAACCAAAAAAAAATATTTTTTTCCAAGAAAAACACTTTTTTTTTAGTTTGATCTGCTCATGTCAGTTATTAAATTAGCGTGTTATCCTTTTTTCATTTTTTATTGCATGCCATCTGGTTTTTAGCAAATAATAAAAAAAAAAAATATTTGGATTAACTAGATTTTCTTACTGAGGCATGTGTTCAATTTAACAAAATTGACCTGCATGCCTACCTGTTACCCAAATAAAAGGATTACCTATACCAAACAAAAAATAATTATGTTTTACCTAATCTTCTACATTACATTACATTATCGAGTAAACAACTTAAAAGGCTTTGTTTATTATACTTCATCAAATTTATTTAAAAATTCAAAATTTGTACTTAACTAACAACTTATAAATTTAAGATTACGTTACATTGTTTATGCCCTATTACCGCACACGATAGCTTTTCTGATAATACTGATTACATGATTAAATCATAAATTCTAAACTTGGTTTTAGTCCAGTCAAATTAAATTAATTAATTCGAAATATCTACAAAAAATACTACGTCGAATTTTTTTTTGTTTCTTAAAGAGTACCTTTTGGAGAGTGTAAATCCAAAAAGTTCGAACAAAAAACGCCCATGCGTTGTCCGCCATTTTGAAAAAGGCTTTGGAAAGCTTGAACTCGATTTTCTCGGCTCCTATCATATATAGAGCTGTATTTTTTTTTTAGGTTTGTACGTTAAAATATCTTCTTTGACTTTTGTTGAGAAAAAAATTTGAAACCTCTTTCCAAAAAAAAGTTATCGACAAAAACTGTCGAGATTTTGAAGTAAAAAATGGTTTTTAACGTTTATCTCGCCTCATGTTCATCTGATCAAAAAAATACCTATGTTGTTTTTTATAGATCACTTTATTTCCTACATTTTGGTATATTTAAATTTTATGTGCGACAAAAACTGTAGGAAATATAACCTGTCAAAATGGCCAATAGCCTGCGAAAATTAAAAAAAAAAAAAAATTACTCACGTTTGAAAATTTTCAAATTTGATTATGTTCATTCTGAAATTTAAAAAAAAACAGTTCAAACTCTTTTCCACACCACCACCTAGGTAGAGTTACGGCGCGTTTTTTTTAATGTGGTGTCCCAAGGAGGTATAATCCACGATTAAATCGTTTTCGTTTCTATATCAGCCTATCGATAGCTCAATGTGGCATAGTTTTTTCATGTCGTTCTTACCTCCTTTTTTTTGGGGCTAGGCGTGCGGACATCAATGATCATATTAACTTTGTTTGTGCTGGGATCGTCAATGGTAGTTTCTTCAATGTTTTCAGGTGAGGAAAAGTCTTCACATGCGTCTTCATCTTCCAGTAAATTTTGCAAGGTAGGAACATTCTCGCATGTTTTTCCACTGCAGTAGAAACATAAGAAGGAACAATTCAGACCAGTTTTCCGATAGCCACAAGCTTGGCCACACTAGCCCCTGCATTTTCAGAGTATAGTTTGCAATATACTTTGTGGAGCTGGATCCTGAGTGGTTGTAACTGGCTCTAATCCTCTCGGAGTTCTTTTCCAACCCCATTTTAGTGGGTCATGGTGAACATCGATCCAAGTCTGTACTTGATGGTAGGTACGGAATGTGCGTTGCCGAGCAGCTGTTGCACTAGGAGGTAATTAAGATAGATTAAACTTAGTTTTTTTGACGTTTTAACATAGTCGCTATATCGCAAAGAATCTAGTGACCCATTTTCCTTCCCAATAAAACTTTTTCTCCGGCGGCTCCTAAAACGTTGCTATCAACATCGTTGGATCTGGATTATACCTCCTGGAGACCCCATATTAAGAAAAATGCGCCGTAACTCTACCTCGGTGGTGTTGCGGAAAAGAGTTTGAACTGTTTCTTTAAATTTCATAATGAACATAATCAAATTTGAAAATTTTCAAACGTGAGTAAATTTTTTTTTTAATTTTCGCAGGCTATTGGCCATTTTAACAGGTTATATTTCCTACAGTTTTTGTCACACATAAAATTTAAATATACCAAAATGTAGGAAATAATGTGATCTATAAAAAACAACTTAGTTATTTTTTTGATCAGATGAACATAAGGGGAGATAAACGTTAAAAACCATTTTTTACTTCAAAATCTCGACAGTTTTTCGTCGATAACTTTTTTTGGAAAGAGGTTTCAAATTTTTTTCTCAACAAAAGTCAAAGAAGATATTTTAACGTACAAACCTAAAAAAAATACAGCTCTATATATGATAGGAGCCGAGAAAATCGAGTTCAAGCTTTCCAAAGCCTTTTTCAAAATGGCGGACAACGCATGGGCGTTTTTTGTTCGAACTTTTTGGATTTACACTCTCCAATAGGTACTCTTTAAAAAACAAAAAAAAAAATCGACGCAGTATTTTTTGTAGATATAAAATACTAATTTGATTGGACTATTTGAGTAATGAAATAGTGAACGATTGAGCTATAGCTTGAACCAATTCAGTTGGCCAACGGTCGATTGCGCAGAGAGAGGATTTAAGAGGATTTAAGAGAACAAAAATGGTGCGCAAGATATTTAATGAGTAAAGATTTTTCCTTAAATCTTACAGTGCCTAACTCAACTTTGCTTTGACAAATAGTTTAGGTATTATTGTTTATTTCTATGTTTTATGATTTGTGGCTTAGCAACAGAAAGGTTCCGGGGGCGTTATGTGTATATTTATTTTATTGTGTTAGTGTTCATTTGATATAAGTATTTACTATTGTTTGACCTGTGGGGTTTTGGGATTAATTGTAGATTAGTGTTAATTAGTTGGATTAGTGTTTACGAGTTTGAATAATTTTTACCTACGAGTTTTTAAGAATTTATTTTACCTTAAAATAATTATTATAAATTTGTACTTCAGAAATAAATATAAAACATAATAATAAAATAAAAACAATATAAATAAGAATAATATAATTTAAATAATAAATGTTCATTTACATACACTTAGTTTTAAGAACTAATGTCGCTTTCATAGTCGGTTGAAGAATCGTCACCTGGATTATTTATAATTGAATCCGAAATTGTGTCCCACGTCAGGTCGTGAGAAAAGTATTCGTCCTCAGTTCTTATGGCTTTTTCACACACTTTTCGCCAGTCTTCAGCCGTTATTTTTGAAAATTCTTCCTCTGCTAATTTTTGAACATCCAATAAATTGAATGTTGTGTTTCGTGAACCTACTCTTGCTTTGACAGTTGCCCAAAAATATACAGTTCAAGTTTCAACATCTGGATTTCTTGCTAGCAGAAGTAATTTGTTTTTCTTCTAATTTATTGTGGTACAATAACTTAAGGTTCCTCTAAGTTATTCAAAACTTGTTCTTGGATCCATTTGCAGAAATTTTTGAAGTTCATATCGTCGTGATAGTCTCCCGTCTTCGTTCCAGATTTGAATAAAAGTAAGGAGTTTTTCACGAAACCTTTTTCACCACCTGCATGCGCCTCTTTCCCTTTGAAATTGTTATTATCATCAGTCCAAGCCCGTGGCCTTGTATGTGAGCTATGAATATAGCTTTCGTCCAAATAAATGATATCAAATCCTTTTGTTCTGTATTCCCGGATTTTTCTCAGATACTTCACTCGCATGAGTTTAATATCATTTCTTTCACAGAAGTTTCCGGTTGTTTTGAGTTTTTTGTAGCTAAATCCGTTTCTTCTTTTTTTTTTATAATTCACTCGCACTCAAGGGTATGTTACGAGACCCTTATAATGTTTTAAACACAGCACGGGTGAGGGAGAAATTAGCAGGGGAGAGAAAGGAGGTGTCGATGAACATTGGTTTTGAATGTTTTCAAATTGAAATGGCAAGGGGAAACTGTGCCGGGTAAGTTATTCCATAATCGTGTTGTGCGACTAAAAAACGAATCTCTATATGTGATGGTACGACGTAATACTTAAGTTAAACTCCAGATCTTCCTGAACTCGTTGTCTCAACATTTTTAAGGATATCATCATTTTTTCCTCCTGGTGGAAGTTGTGCATTATACGCCGAATAGCTGCGATGTCAAATTCGTCTAGTCCAGTTTTCCACTTCGTATGCTGCACTTTTTTATTTAGTGACTGCACAACTCCTGTCTCTTCGTATTCCTTAATAATCCTTTGAACGTTCAGAAATTCCAGTAGCTTTCACTGTTTGCGTTGTTGCGTAACTCACAGGATTTTCAAGAATCGAATTCTTTGCTTCTTCCAGTTTGTCATTATATATCTTAACAACTATCTTACGCGCCTGGCTTCCAATAGGTTTTCCTTTTCTAAATGGATCCGTTAAAATTTCTTTTAAATGTATTTCAATATATTATTCTTGGTTGTTTTTTTTAAACTGAATTGCAAAGCAAAGCAAATATCATTTAAATGCCTTAATTCCATCTGATGCAAAAATTCATTTTTAAAAACTCGTAGTTAAAAATTGTTCAAACTCGTAAACACTAATCTAACTAATTAACACTAATCTACAATTAATCCCAACCCCACAGGTCAAAAAAAAAATATATCAAATATACACTAACGCCAAAAAATAAATATAAACACAACGCCCCCGGAACCTTTCTGTTACTAAGCCACAAATCATAAAACATAGAAATAAACAATAATCCCTAAACTTTTTGTCATTAATCCTATGTCGCAGCTTGCAGGTAGTTTTTCTTGCCTAACCCAATTGCATTTTGCAATAGACTTATTTTTTTATTATAGGTGCACTGAAATTTGTCCCACTAATAAAAACAAAAGTTATTAATTTTATTTTTTCGAAGTAAAGTTTACACCTAAAAATCTTTTCCTTTTATCTCACCAGAGATGAAATAGTTTTTTAGACATCAAGCTATGAAAGAAAAGTAAACCATGATCATATCTTATTCAAAGAAAGTCCATCACTGGAAATTCATTTCTATTTTACTGAGAGCGAAGCTATAAACAAAATTCACCCTCCTAAGTGCTTCAGTCAGCGTTACCGCTGTGCCACTTTAGTGTCAAATTGCCACTTTTTTCCAGGCTGTGCCACCGAGCCACCACTTTTCAGTCTGTGCCACTTTTTATTCCCCACAAGTAAAACTAAAGTTAGCAACTCACCATGCCATTTTTCCATACCTTTTCATATCTTTCATGCGTACGATACTTATACCATCAAAGTTTTAAAATTCAACATAAAGCACACATTGAAAAAGTGGGTAACATTAAAAATAGTTTGAATAAATACCTATTTTCCGACTCATATGAATTTGTTGCAAAAATTTGAAACTTGCCTCATGGCAGTGTCTGCGCTAAGAGGGTTTTTTCCAAGCTAACTTTGATGAAAAACAAACTCACCAACAGGCTAAACACTGAAACTTGCGGAAATAATGTTGCCTTCTTTAAATTTAGTAAGCAACTGTGATTTAGCTGAGTGGAGTCCAGATGAGCTCCTCATAAAAAAATATAGCGAAACCATCACAGGAAAGTAAAATGTGATACGAATTCTTTTAAATAAATTATTATTTATTCATACTTTTATTTATTTATTTATGTTGAATAATCAATACAAAATGAACTGTTAAATTTTTAGTTTTTAGCTTACGTTGCAATAAAACTTAAAATGATTATTTAAATTATGTGTTTTCTTCAACTCCTATAAATTCGTTGAGATGAGTGTGAAATTTGTTCCCTTAAGTCAATTTTCATACATATATGGTGTTGTTTTGTTTATAATTTTAAGTACCACCTTTTTTTCTCGAGTGCCACTTTTTTTGCTACTTTTCCAAAATATTCTAAGGTAACGCTGGCTTCAGTATGATCGCAGCAGCGTCATTGACAACAACGCTTGCATGTACATCTTTTTTTTCTTTTTTTCAGTGATTTTTCTGTCTCTTTAAGAATAAAAGAGTAGAACAAAGAAATTTAAAGAGACCTGCGCAGTAGAATTGCCAACTGAATTGGTTCAAGCTATACTTTGGTTTTGCAGAGTTATTTAAGTTTGTCTCAAGTCAGTGGCGGAGGTTCAATTTTGTTTTTTTAAAACCTTAAAAGGCCCTTGATAAGGAGTTTTAAAACCTGATTTATTAGGTGGTGACGTTTGAGCTGTCATTTTTGGCGAACATAAAAGTATATATTCTAACTTAAAAGTTGATTTTTCGTAAATAAAAAATATAACAAAATAGTAAAAAGTATCTAATTGTAAAGTTAAAGCATTCATCGAGGTCTTTTCCATCTACGCAAAATATATCTTCGTGTCGAGAAAACCACCCTCCGAATGTAATTGAACCGCTGAGAAGAAAAAGGAAAACATTCCACTAATCATAGTTTTTGGGAAATCGAAGAAAACTGTTTATTTCTGAAACTGAAAGTTATTCTTCAAAACATTCTGAAGGACAAATGTAAAGCTAGTAAAGAAGAGTAACATACAAAACAATTGAAATTAAAAACTTTAAGCTCTGGCTTAATAATTCCTGTTAAAGTGAGTGGAATGTTTTCCTTTTTCCACTAATTGAAAAAAAAATCAAATAAATTATTTTAAATTAAGTTTTTTTATTCAAATAATATAAATAATGGGTTCAAAACATTTTATTTCTTTAATATTAAATAATTCCGCAAAATGAAAACTAAAACAATATTTTAATAATAATTCAAGGGAATAAAAATAAACAGAAATAAAATGCACGACTGGATCGCACGAACTCGCTTTTATGTTAAAGTACTTTGGAATTTAAAATACATTTTATAAATATAAAACATGGATTTAATGAGATAAAAATGTTCAAATGTATGGAATTGCCGTCTGATTAATCCTTTTCATATTCAAGTAATTTTTTATATAACAAATTTTCTTAAAATTTTTCGAGAACAAAATTTGTGGAGCCAAATTTTAAGTATTTAGTGGTATAGATGTTAGAAATAGTTTCAAAAAATAATCGTTCACACGTTTTAAAGATATTGGTTTTTTCAAAAAAAAATTTTTAATTTTATATTTTTTATTCCAAAACAAATTTTTTCGAATATTTTTATATACAATATTATTTTAAACTTAAGGGGCCTCCTGCTGAAAAGTTTTGGTTAAAATCGTTAAAGCCGTTGATGAGAAAGGCAAAAAATCAAAAAACGGTTCAATGACAGGTACCGTTTATAACATTTTACCCCAAAAAGGAAAGGAAAAAGGAAAATATTCCTGGAATCTTTTCCTTTTTCCACTCAATGATATTTTATAATCGCATTTAAAAAGTAGGTTTACACGGAATTTTTTCGTTTTTAGGCTTAAAATGTGCGCTATAAAAATAGCTACGCTTTTGCATCATTGCTTCAATTTCCCATTTTTGTGGAATGTTTTCCTTTTTCTTCTCAGCGTTTCAATTGCATTTGCAGGATCATAAAAAAATTCAGATAGACTATTTGATAATGAATCCATAAGAAGTTCTGGCCTTGATTTGTCTTTTTCTTTTGGTGTATTTTTTTCTTCTATTATTGCTTGAAGAAGCTTTGACTGAATGTCCAAAAGTTCCAGAATCTTCGCATCGTTAGCCATTTTGTTTTTTTCTTTTTTTTTTTACACAGACGCTACAAGATGAAATCTGTATTTAACCGTGGATGTTCTAAACAAAAGATCCTTGTCGCCAATTGTTATGACTTTGTCGCCAATTTTTATCCTCGTCGCCAATTGTTATGTCCGTGAGTGACATACAAGATAAATAATTATAAGCAATTTATAATTAAAAGTTAAGCTTTATTACTAATTATTAAATATACTCAAAAAGATAAATATTACAAAGAAGTGACCAAATGCAAATGCAGTTGAAGAGTGAGTCAGACTAGCCAACATAAATTCAGGGTTGGTTTTAAGTAGCGGTTGTAGTAATTGCAGTTGCAGTTATGTAGTTTGCATTACTCCAACAGAATCACTTTTCCGAAAGGCAAATGAATGTAATTTAATAATGCATATCCCACGAAACGCAAACACGACGGCCGAAGAATTGGCAAGACAGACATGTGCTGGACTTTTAAAATTGGGAAATGTAAGCGATTTACCGGCAAAGAGAATACGCGAAATCCCATCAAAAAACCCAAACGAATCGTTGGTGTCAGTGGAGATGCAATCGGGGTTGGTGGTAGGAGAGGTGCTCGCGGTGGCCAAAAATTTAAAGAACACTTGAATTGTTATTCACCGCGAACAAACCGCACAATACCGAAAACGTAGACAAGCACTATTTGTTGTTAAAAATAAACTAAATGAAATTAACGCAGATCCTAATATTTTAGTTAAAAATGAAAAATTAATAATAAATGATCGCGAATTTCTTTACAAAGCAGGCTGTGGTGTTTGCTCAATGTCAACCGATGACAACATCTTCATCTGTCAAATGTTTGGGGAATCTGCGTTATCACTTTTTCAACCGTATGCTCAAACCTCAACAAGTACTAACTACATCAATGTCGGTAATGCAGCTCAGGTAGTCTTTCCATCGAGGTTACAACACCGAAGAGACCCTGATAGAGATGTGCAATAGGAATTCTCCGTCTGCCAAAACAGTAAAATTTTAAAAATTCTAAGCTATAATATATCAGGGCTTAAAAATAAAATTTTATTTCCTGATTTTTTTAATTACGTTAAGGAATTCGATATTTTTATATTAATAGAAACTTTTATTGAGGAGGGCAGAGAGATGGATTTTATAAAATATTTCAGTGGTTTTTCACTAAAGTGGATACCTGCGAAAAGATCGCGTTTGTATGGTAGAGCAAGTGGAGGAATCCTTTATGGAATAAAAAATAACACATGTGGTAGGGTTGCAAGATTTACACAATTTTCAAGTACGCCAATAATTGAACCGCTGAGAAGAAAAAGGAAAACATTCCACAAAAATGGGAAATTGAAGTAAAGATGCAAAAGCGTAGCTATTTTTATAGCGCACATTTTAAGCCTAAAAACGAAAAAATTCCGTGTAAACCTACTTTTTAAATGCGATTATAAAATATCATTGAGTGGAAAAAGGAAAAGATTCCAGGAATATTTTCCTTTTTCCTTTCCATTTTGGGGTAAAATGTTATTAACGGTACCTGTCATAGAACCGTTTTTTGATTTTTTGCCTTTCTCATCAACAGCTTTAACGATTTTAACCAAAAATTTTCAGCAAGAGGCCCCTTAAGTTTAAAATAATATTGTATATAAAAATATTCGAAAAAATTTGTTTTGGAATTAAAAATAAAAAATTCCAAGTTTTTTTTGAAAAACCAATATCTTTTTAACGTGTGAACGATTATTTTTTGAAACTATTTCTAACATCTATACCACTAAATACTTGGCACCCCAAATTTTGTTCTCGAAAAATTTTAAGAAAATTTGTTATATAAAAAATTACTTTAATATGAAAAAGGCTAATCAGACGGCAATTGCATACATTTGAACATTTTTATCTCATTAAATCCATGTTTTATTTTTATAAAATGTATTTTAAATTCCAAAGTACTTTAACATAAAAGCGAGTTCGTGCGATCCAGTCGTGCATTTTATTTCTGTTTATTTTTATTCCCTTGAATTATTATTAAAATATTGTTTTGGTTTTCATTTTGCAGATTTATTTAATACTAGCCGACCCAGCTCTCGAAATTCGAGTGCCAATTTTTTTTATTTATTATTTATATTATTGGCAGTGTTTTCAAGCAAATTTATTAATTTAAATTTTATTTTATGTAATATGCAAAGTGTTCGACAGTGCAAAAACAAAAATGACCCACAGTGTGTAAATGCGTGTCTCAAGTATATTCTGCACATCTCCGTAACTGTGGCTTTCCAACCATATAAAATTTATCGAAATCGGTTAAATACTTTTGGAGAAAA
The DNA here is from genome assembly GCA_911387755.1 of Chrysotoxum bicinctum. Taxonomy (NCBI): domain Eukaryota; kingdom Metazoa; phylum Arthropoda; class Insecta; order Diptera; family Syrphidae; genus Chrysotoxum; species Chrysotoxum bicinctum. The sequence continues at coordinate 137,503,078 of OU426987.1, read as the reverse complement.
GTGTACCACAAAAAACATGTTTGCCGTTTTATATGATTAAAGAAATAAAATATTTTGAACCCATTATTTATATTATTTGAATAAAAAAAACTTAATTGAAAATAATTTATTTGATTTTTTTTTTCAATTAGTGGAAAAAGGAAAACATTCCACTCACTTTAACAGGAATGATTAAGCCAGAGCTTAAAGTTTTTAATTTCAATTGTTTTGTATGTTACTCTTCTTTACTAGCTTTACATTTGTCCTTCAGAATGTTTTGACGAATAACTTTCAGTTTCAGAAATAAACAGTTTTCTTCGATTTCCCAAAAACTATGATTAGTGGAATGTTTTCCTTTTTCTTCTCAGCGGTTCAATTGAACTTTCGCTTGCTAACAACAAAAAACTTAGAATTGTTCCTGTTTATTTAAATTGTACCAACTGGACAAATGATTTTGAGGAGCTTAGCGATCTTTTGTTAAATGGTTGCGCAAGTGATATTATGGTTGTTGGGGACTTCAACGCTTTTCAAAACATACATTCTCCTTTGGTGCAGTTGCCTAACAATTTTAACGAAAGAAGAGAGACAAAAGATGCAGTTTAAAATAATCGGGGAAAGCGTTTAATAGAAATGGTTGAGAGTTTTGGCCTTTATATACTAAACGGTATTTCAATAAACGACTGTCATGGAGAACTGTCATTTATTGGAGGGCAAGGGAAGTCACTCATCGACTATGCTCTGGTGAATGGAGAATGGATGAATTACGTTACGAATTTTGAAATCCAAAGTAAAACTTATTCAGCTCATCTTCCTCTTACGATTTCCTTTGAAGCAACTCAAAAAATTATCCACAGACAGCCGATTAAAACAACAAAACTTAAGTGGAGGGAAGGCTTTAAAGTACGGTATAAAAGAAATCTCGATCGAGAATTAGAAGTCAGCCTAACATCAATCTCACCGGTGCAGAGTATTGATCAACTTTTCAAACATGTGCAAGACGTTATAACTAGAGCTGCTTCTCAGAACACATTAACAGAAAAGAATAAACAAAAATGTGTGTGGTTTGATGCAGAGTGCAGGAGGCTAAGAAAAAAATGTTTTGCTTTTTTAAATTTGTTTATAACTACAAATTCTGATTTTTATAAAACCCAATACCTGAAAGAGAATGCGAGATTTAAGACTATGTGCAAAAGAAAGAAAGCTGACCTTTACAACTCCCTTGCACTCAAACTCGAATTCACTAAAAATTCAAAGGAATTCTGAAAAATCGTCAGGGATGTATGAGATTTTCAATCAACCTCAAGTGTGCTTGTAAAAACGGAATTACTAACAGAGCATTTTAAAAGCCTTTTAAAGAATAACAAAGAACACCCCAGTTATGAATTTGCACTTCCCAATATCTATGTTGAAGAATTGGACAGCTCTATAACATTAGGAGAAGTTGAAAGTGCTTTGAAAAAAATGAAAAATGGTAAAGCATCCGGTTCCGATGGGATACCATTAGAATTCTATAAGTTTTCAACTGATGTGTTTCTCTGCCAACTAACGCAACTCTAATGAAATGTTCGACTATAGTTATATACCCGTGGAATTGAAGAAGGCTATAATTGTCCCTATATTTAAAAAATGCGATAGTGGCATGCCAGAAAACTATAGGGGAATATCGTTCCTAAATTCGATAAGGAAAATATTTGCACAAGTAATGTACAATAGACTTTCTTTGTGGGTTGAGAACAATAACATGTTGAGTAACTGTCAGGCTGGCTTCCGAGCAGGATTTTCGACTATCGATCAAATATTTGTACTCCAAAGCATTGCGAGGAACTTTATTGAAAATAAAAAGAAATTGTACTGCTTTTTTGTAGATTTAAAGGCAGCGTTTGACAATGTTAATAGAAATACTCTCCTACTTAAGCTTTGTTCCACTGTAGGCATGTCTACGAAGTTTATAAGAATGTATGAACAGCTTTTGTCGGGATCGTCTGCAGCTATTTATGGTGATTCACAAAATTCAGTTTTTTTCCCTACGACAACAGGTGTGCCACAAGGTTATATTCTGAGCCCCATTATCTTTTCACTTTTTATCGACGACATCGTTAAGTACTTACCGGGAGGAGCGAGGTTTGCAGGACTAACTTTGAAGATCTTACTGTACGCCGATGACTTAGTCATTTTGGCTGAGGATCCGAAAACACTTCAGTTAATGATAAATAAACTGGCCGAGTACTGCAAACAATGGGACCTCCAAATTAATACTGACAAATCTAAGGTCATGGTATTTGAAAAAATTATGCGTAGGCAAAAGGAACATGAAGTTTGGTTTCTTAACTGCGAAAGACTTGAAGTAGTGCGTGAATTCAAATATTTGGGAGTAACGTTCGCTTCAAACCTGAGATGGAATAACCATATTAAGGGTAAATGTAATGCAGCAAAAATTGCTAAAAATACCATGTGGAAGACATTTTACGGAAATACCAAAATTTGTGATTCAGCTAAATATAAAGTGTTTGAAGCCACTATAAGCTCTTGCTTATGTTACGGAAGTGAGGTTTACGGATGCACACCAGTTGAAGAGTTTGAGAAACTTCAGAGATTTTTCTTTAAGCGCTTGTTTCGACTCCCTAGTACAACCCCAACGTACGCTATATATGTAGAGACCGGGCTGCGAAATGTCTTTCTGCGCAATTTAAAAGCCAATGCAGACCTCATCGTAAGGACAGTACAAAAGAACAACAATAACCTGCAGAAAATTATAATGCTCTCGCTGTTCAGATCTAAAAAGGGGATCTTTGAAGATTGGTTTATATTAGCACAAGACCATAATCACTCGCTGAACTTATCTAGTAACTTTGAAGAATGGCAAGGAGCTTTCTATGACTTGATTGCAGTTGTTGATGATAGGATCTATCTGGATAATGTGCACCGAGCATCTTCATCCATGTCCCGTCTAACATACAAAGAGCTTAATCATCAATTAGGTTGTGGTAGTTATTTTACGGATGATTTAAGTATCGAAAATATAAGTTTTATTATACGTGCTAGAACTGAAATACTTAATCTAAACTTTATTCCTTACAGGGAAGATCTACCAGGATCCTGTTGTCTCTGCAATCTCAACGTTCGTGAGGATATAATTCACTTTCTTGGTATATGTCCAATCCTCCAAAAAATAAGGAGACTTTATTTTGGACAGAGCAGCCTTACTAGGCACGAATGTATGGGATTTATAAATGGCGATAAGACTTGGAAAACACTATCTAATTATTGTAGACACGCGTTTGAATTTCGAAATAGTTTCTATTAAATATTTATTCCCTAAAACATAAAATTGTTCAAAGAATACTGGAGAACATGAGAAGCGACAACAACGAGCGACTAGGGGCGCTCGGAGTGAATATAACCCCCATCTTTGAGTGGATTAAAACTTACTTTAGCTTCGCATGCAATCAATCCATCGAGATATTTGTTCGCTATTTCTTTTATTGCCCTTTTTGATTTTGATTTTATATTTTTTATATATACTTGTAGATTCATATACAGGGTGATTGGCATAAGGTGTGACAAAAACCTAGGGCGTGTAGGTTGGACTTAGACAAGAAAAAAATCGTATTGGAGGGGGGGGTCTATTTCCCCCCGTTTAGGCGGGAGGGGCAATTTAAGAAAAAAATCACTTAAAACAGAAAAAAAATTAGTAGAAAATAACGGTGATACCTACAGAGTAATGCTATAGCATTTTGAAAAGCCAGAAATACATTCTTTAATTTTGTTTTTAAATAAAGTTGTTCGAGTGAATAGTTTTTGAAAAATTAATTTTTAAAATCAAAATTTTGAAAAAAAAAATGAAAAATTTTTTTTAAACAATTTTTTTTCAAAATTTTACGTAATTAAGTATTATTTTTGTATTCAGTATTCAATGCTCTTATTAATTTGTGATCAAACACAAAAAACCGGATGTCAAAATGTTTTGTAGTTTTTGAGAAAATCAAAAATAACAAAAACTACTTTTGTTCTAAGAAAAGCCTTTTATTTTAGTTTTTACGTTTTTGGATTCTTATGTAGGTGAATTTACAATTGAAAGGATTAACTTTCTTTTTACTATTCTTTTAATTATCGTCTTATAAGCATACAATAATGTGACAAAGTACTGGATTAACCATATTTCACACATTTTTTCATTGAGAACACCTGCGTGAGAGCATTGGTTTAAAATTGACCTGCCACTTTTTTATTATGGTGGGGTCGGCTTGGCTTAGGTGCATTTACGAAAGAAAGGATTAACTTTAAATAAACAGTAATTATGTATTTTATCTAAATATGCATGTATTTATTATTTAAATTGATTTCAAGATTCAGGAACATTTTTGTTCTTATTTCGCAATTGCATTTTTCTGTCACTAGTTAGGGCGTGTAACGCTGCATTATTTAAAAAACATTCGCAGATCAATATTAATCCAATGCTCTCACGCAGGTGTTCTCAATGAAAAAATGTGTTATTGTATGCTTATAAGACTGATAATAAAAAAATTGTACAAAAAAAGTTAATCCTTTCAATCGTAAATTCACCTAAGAATCCAAAAACGTAAAAACTAAAATAAAAGGTTTTTCTTAGAACAAAAGTAGTTTTTGTTATTTTTGATTTTCTCAAAAACTACAAAACATTTTGACATCCGGTTTTTTGTGTTTGATAAAAAATTAATAAGAGCATTGAATATTGAATAAAAAAATAATACTTAATTACGTAAAATTTTGAAAAAAAAAATTGTTTAAAAACAAAATTTTCATTTTTTTTTCAAAATTTTGATTTTGAAAATTAATTTTTCAAAAACTATTTACTCGAACAACTTTATTTAAAAACAAAATTAAAGAATGTATTTCTGGCTTTTCAAAATGCCATAGCATTACTCTCTAGGTATCACCGTTATTTTCTAATAATTTTTTTTCTGTTTTAAGTGATTTTTTTCTTAAATTGCCCCTCCCGCCTAAACGGGGGGAAATAGACCCCCCCCTCCCATACGATTTTTTTCTTGTCTAAGTCCAACAGTACACGCCCTAGCTTTTTGTCACACCTTATGCCAATCACCCTGTATATGTAGGTACATTTATTATGTATATATTTAGAGAATCTTGAACACAAGAATAAGAAGAGAGAAATAAAACTGGAACCCAAGACTAAAAATAAAGTGAAATTCCTGATCGAAAATAAACATTTTTATGAAACTTATCTACTTAAAAATTAAATTCTATTTTTTTATTAACTGAAGTAAATTTTTTTTTTTGAATTAATTTAACGCTGTGTAAAAATGAATCTGTTTTTAAGGAGTTTGTACAAATTACCACGGAAACTAATATTTTAGTATATGTATACCCAACTAACATACTCTCCAGAGCTTAGCTCTTGAAATCTGAAAAAAAAACTCCCATACAACTCTTTTATATCCCATTCCTATACTTAAGTATTGATATCTTGTTATGAAACTGCACTGGATTTCATAACACTTTTATTTTAAGAGTTAAACACTTTTCCAGCTTAAAAGTACTAAAATTGTTGGATCAAACTACTCGTAACATCTGCTTTTTTCGAAAAGACGAGGTAAGTACCTAGACATACATTTGCTTTAAAGCTCATTTTATATTTAAAATACAGCATCCAGAAGTAGCAGACCATACATATGTGGGAATTTTTTTCCTAAAAGAATTTCAATGTAAGTATAATTTTTTTCGGAAGTTTTCAATTTTAAATGATAAATTTATTTTCAGTGGCCCTAAGTACATAAAATAAGGAGTTTTTAAATATTACTTTTATTGTTAATTATATTTATAATGAATTAATTAATTTTTAACTTTATTCATATATCTGACAATAAAATGAATTAAAAAACTATATTTAACTTACAACATAAATACCATTTGTTATTATTTCTCACAATAGGTATTTAAGGAAATTTCAGAGAATGGTAGTAAGTTCTACAATAATATTCGTACAATATACGAATGGAGCTGTATAATTTACGAATAAAATACAAGGGCATTAGTAAATATTACAATGATATTCGTACAATATACGAATGGCATTGGTAAATATTACAATAATATTCGTACATTGTACCAATGGTATTCGTACAATATACGTTTGTTTTTCAACGAATATTCGTAAAATGTACTAATAAACGTCAATTCTACGAATACTATTCGTGGCTGAAAACCACGAATAAAATTCGTAGAATGCACGCATGAATTAGTAATATTTACACACGAAATTTTTTGAGTGTAGTAATTTCTTGGCATTTGTAAATTTAGCTAAGTAAGCAAAATTTGTGTATAAATAGTATTGTAAGTGAATAAAATATTATCATTCTAGATCACAAGGTTGTCGAGTGTTTTTCCTTATTGTTGCTTCCCCCCACCAGTGGTAAGGGGCAATAATTCAAACTAAAACAATACTTCACAAACATACATAGGTACAAGAACCTTGTGTATGAACTACGATCTGGTCAAAGTTTATGCATCCTGTCCAGCCAGTCGGTACAAAAGAATTCCGACTTTAACAAGATCATTAATGCAACAAGCACAACTATACTAACAAACTTCACTTTTCTGATGTCAACGTGTTTTTTTTTTTTTTTTTATAATTTACGCGCACTAAAGGGATTATGACTACCCTTAAAATGTTTTAGCACAGTGCGAGCGTTTTAGGAAATTGGGAGAGGATTTAAGAGGAGATACCGATGCACATTGGTTTTGAATGTCTGTATATTACAATGGGAGGGAAACATAGAGTCGGGTAAAGCATTCCACATTCGTGTGGTACGGCTGAAGAAAGAATCTCTGAATTTAACTCTACGTCCGAAATTGGGCTCAAGGGTAAACTGATGGGCATTCCTAGAAGCGCGTGTATTACGGTTAAATAGTTTAAGGGGAGGAATGCAGCTAGCTATTTCACTAGAACAGTGTTTACAAAAATACCGATTATAGAGTATAGATTAAGAATTTTATTTTTCAATTTGTTTTATATACAATTTGACTTAAAACTAACTTATTACTAAATTAAATCATGTTGGCTCAACAATTGGGGCCCAACGTTCTTCATTTGGCTTTACATAATGCTATTTGCTTACAATATCATATTAATGTTTTCTTAATCTAATTCATGATTTTTTAATATTAACTAAATAATAATTTTTGATGAGTGGGCGTTTTATCCCCTGAAGTATTGATTGTTGTTCTTCTCGTAAAAGGGTGCGTTGTCGTTATGGATGATGTCTTCAAATTGATCGTCAGTGATGGCTCGGGTGTATAGATACTTGTCACGAGGCTCTAGTTCATGCTGGTTAGGTTAGGTTGTTGGGCTGACAATTGATGTTGCTATTGTCACACTTAGATCAATGTAGATCCATTGTGTTACCCGTGAGTGTTATCACTCTTTCCTGATAAAACCTATGTATTCTATTAATCAGTCAAGCCATTTTGAGGCGTTGACGAAGTTCAATATGTGTATTCCTGAAATATTAGAAATATCTTCTAGATTATCAAAGAAGTAGCTACCGAGCCATTTCTTTCTCTGGTGGCATAGTGACGGGCAATGACAGAGAAAGTGTGACGTGTCTTCATGTACCTCTTCATCACCACATCCTCTGCATAGGTCATCTGTACTTAGTTTCATTTTAAATTTATGGTATTTCAATAAATTATGTCCGGTGATTATGCTCGTAAGAGAGCGAAGGGACTTCTTACTAAGTTGTATAATTTTGTCAGTTCTCTGCTTGTTAAAGCAGGGCCATATTTTCCTAGTAGTATCACAGGTGTCAAGTAGATTCCACCTTTCATTGGATTTCCTTAGGATTATGTCTGAAATTTTCTGTTTAATGTTACAGAGTGGGATGCTTACCATCTCTGCTTGACTAGCGTCGAGCGCTGATCCCTGTCTTGCCAACTCATCGGCATTTTCATTACCTTGTATGCCGCTATGTCCCGGTACCCAGCAGAGTCTAATATTGTGCTGCGTGCCAAGAACCTTAAGCTCTTCGCGGCAGCAGGAGACAAGCTTCGATTTTATCACAGTGGCAGAAATCGCTTTTATTGCCGCTTGGCTGTCAATGTAAAAGGTGATATCAGCCCGTGGTATCGCCATCATTGATACCTGTCTAGCAGCTGTTGTCACTGCCAGGACCTCCGCTTGGAAGACACTGCTATGATCTGGGAGCCTAAGTGAGTTGTTTAGCTCAAGAGGTTCTGAGAAAAAGCCTGCACCAACACCTGTGTCCATTTTGGAGCCATCAGTATAGATTGCTATTTCTGATTCACTGGTGTAGGGTTGGTTGTTCAGCCATTCTTCTCTGCTTGGAAAGGCAGTTTGGAATGGTTTATAAAAGTCAAGCTCGGGTGTTGTATAATCTGTAATGATACTATCACCCAAGTATTTCTGAAGAATTTGAGCATGTCCTATTGCACTGTTTTTCCAGGTATTAGTCTGGCTTAGCCTTAAGGCGCTATATGCTGCGGATTCTTGTACGAAAAGGTCTAGGGGTTTCAGGTTGAGTATCGCCTCCAACCCTGCAGTTGGTGTGGATCTCATGGCACCCGTAATCCCAATGCACGCGAGTCTCTGTACTTTTGCCAGAGTTTTGAGGTTCGTGCTTTTTTCCGTTGCATTCCACCATACCAAATTACCATAGGTTAGTATTGGTCTGATTATCGCCAAATACATCCACCTGATAATTTTTGGACTAGGTCCCTAGGATTTCCCAAAGATTCTGTTACAGGAGTAGAATGCAATCATTCCTTTTTTCGCTCTTTCCTTAGTGTTAAGACTCCAGTTTAATTTCCTATCTAGAATCACACCAAGATACTTTGCATGATCTGAAATCTTCAGCGGGGTGCCTTCAATTGAAGGTATTCTGAAGTTTGGTATTTTCCTTTTATTTGTGAAGAGGACTAATTCTGTTTTTGACGGGTTAACCATCAGGCCGCACTTTCTAGTCCATCTATTAACCTTAGAAAGGGCGTATTCAATCTGTTCACTGATAGTGGGTAAGAATTTACCTGTAGCTAATAACGCAAGATCGTCAGCGTAGGCTACTATCTTTACACCACAGTGTTTTAAATTAATGAGAATTGTGTTCATAACCAGCACCCAAAGGAGTGGTGAGAGAACTCCCCCCTGTGGGGTGCCCCTGGATGTGGACACTCTCATCTGTATCCCTGCCAGTTCCGAGTTAATTTGCCTGTTCTTTAGCATGCACATAACCCAACTTATTATCGAATTATCGATTTTGTTGTCTACTAGAGCTGCCTCTACCGCTTTATTGTTCACGTTATTGAAGGCTCCTTCAATATCGAGAAACGCAGCAAGGGTATATTCTTTGTCGCTCAATGTCTTCTCAATCGTGCTAACGACGCTGTGAAGTGCCGTTTCTACACTCTTCCCCTTTGTGTAGGCGTGCTGAGCTGGGGATAAATCAACCAGATTCAGATTGCCACGAATATGTAGGTCTATCAGTCTTTCAAACGTTTTAAGAATAAACGATGTCAGACTAATTGGCCTGAAATCTTTTGCTTCTGTATGAATGGGCTTGCCAGCTTTCGGAATGAAAACCACTTTGACTTCGCGCCATGATAAAGGAACATATCCCCATTTTAGACTGTTAAGGAATATGTTTTTCAGGAGCGGTATTATTTGGATTTCGCTTTTCTGTAGCATCATTGGGAAGATGCCATCAAGGCCAGGGGATTTATACGGAGAAAAGGAATGGATTGCCCATCTTATCTTTTCTTCCGTTATAATATCCGATGGTATAATGTGTTCCGTGTAGGGTTCTGTTTCCAGGTTGCTGTCATTTGACCCGCAACCCGGGAAGTGAGTATTTATCAAGTGCTCAAGAGTCTCATTGCAGGATTCTGTCCAGCACCCAGTGGGCGTTTTAAGAGATCCTAAAGGGATTGAATCTTTGGAAAGAATTTTCCTTAGTCTAGCAGATTCGTTTGTCCCTTCGATTTCACTGCAAAAAGTTCTCCATGAGTTTCGTTTCGCTCGTTGCGTTTCTGCTTTAAATTTTCGTTGACTGGTTTTATATACTTCCCAGTCATTCTCATTTCTAGTGTTTTTGGCAGCATTGAAAAGTCTTCTTGTTTCTTTTCTCAAGTTACCGAGTTCTACCGTCCACCAGGGTGGTTTCTTTTTTCCTTTCCCTATATGTTTCAGTGGACAACTTTTCTCGAGGGCGTTACTAAGAATCACCCTGAGTTCTTCTGATGCTTGATCAATATGCTTGGGTTCTTGAATCGCAGTGTTATTAAAATTTTTGAGTTTTTTCTCTAATTCCCTATTAAAGAGATCCCAGTTGGTGTTTCTGAAATTCCTATAAGGTTTCGGAGTTTCCACTGTATCATTTATCAAGAAGCCTATAAGCCTATGGTCTGAGAATGATTCTTCTTTGAGAACATTCCATTGGTCGATTGAAACTGTATCTGAATTATTAGTAACAGTTATATCAATCACTTCTTCCCTGTTTTTTATAACAAAAGTGGGCTCATTGCCCCTATTTGCTACCAGTAAATTATGTTCTATAATAAATTCAAAAAGAGACTCACCTCTACTGTTGGTGTCGGTACTTGCCCATTGAGCATGATGTGAGTTAGCATCACATCCTAGAACCACGTCCCATCCTTCGATTGCTGCTCGCTCTACTAGCTGGACTGTTAGGTCTGCAGGTGGTCCCTCCGTCCCGTCATATGGCATATAGCAGGATGCCAGGATGAGTGGTGGGAGCCCGATCCGCTCTAGCTTCACGGCAGTCTGGTCTAGATTACTATATGTAGATAAAAGAAAAAGATTAAACTGTTTCCTAGCTACAATGCAAGTTCTAAATTTACTGTTTGATACCACTTGTGCAGTTTTGAACAGTGTAAGTCCTTTTGAGTACAGGCCCTTAATTTTGCCACCTGCGATCCAGGGTTCTTGAATAAGGGCGATGTCTATTTGCCTACTTTCCATGAGGTAGACAAGGTTGGCGCTGGCTGCTTTACTATGTTGGAGATTAATTTGTACTAATTTCATGTTCATAGTTTATTAAAAACCTCCCGCCCCTTACTTACTTGCTTGTTCTTGTTGGCTATTAGTCGCAGTTTGCACCGGTTTATCCCGATCCGAACTTTGAAGCCAATTTTCCTCAAAAGTGGTATAGACTTGTGACTGAGCTGCACAACCACTTCTGTGCCGTCTTTCGTCTGCTCTCCCATCTCAAGCACTTTCCAGTTCTGACTGAGCTGCTCAGTATTTAGGGATTGCAGGTACCTCTCAATGCGGTCCCTAGGGATGGTTGGTCCTCGCATCATCATCTTCGCTTTGGGTCTATTAAGGTCTTTTATTTCCTTAAGTCCCATAAGGCGAAGGTTTGCATTTTGCCAGGGAGCAATCGTTCTTTTGACGAAGTCCTGCAGTTACACGAGAGTATAGTCGTCTTCGCATGTCAGCATCTTGAATCCGTGGACGGTTCTGAGATTACCGAAGAGAGGCGGTTGCCCGTTCTTAACGATAACGTCATTCACCTCGTCCAGGATTCTGACCTCCATCAACTGCCATTGATCATCGGAGAGTTTTCGGGAGGGTGTACCGAAATCCGCAATGGCAAATTGTCGCTTCTCCGTAGTCCCTTCCGTGATCAAGGTCTTTCTTCTCTTCGTTTGGGGTGAAGGATTCGTAGGCGAGGATTTATCATCCTGCCTCGTTCTTTTAGACGCCGTTGAGTTTGGTTCAGGGTGGGGCGTAGTGCCGACCGTCTCCTTTCCCGCTCTCAAGGTCTTTGTCTTTGTTTTTGTCGAGTTGTTCGTTATGTCAGTGGTCGTCAAGGTCTTTAGTTTTTGAGTAGCATTGCCCAGCGCTAGCTTCTCCCTGGCCGTTAAGGTTTCGGGATTTTTGCTAGATAGACGCCGGACAATCCTCTCAGCGTTTCGTCGTCTCTTTTTCAGAACCCGTTGGGTGAGATTTCCAGCACTCCGTGAGGCCTTCTTCTCGATTACGGTGTTCTTTGTCGTGTTCATTGTCGTGTTCGTTGTCGTGTTTGTTGTTAAGTCTATGACACTACTTCCACTCGATAGAGATGGAAAAGACGTGCCGGAGTTGCCTATGGGGCTATGGCCCCTAGCGCCACTCCCACACGGCCCCACCATATCCATCTCCAACGGTTGCACCTTCCCGCCTTCCAGTCCCGATGGAGCAAGTGGCTCCATACCAGGTCTGGTTGGGAGAAGTGGTCCCGCTGTTTGCTTCAGCAGCGTCGTCGTAGGCGTATTCGTCGAGGGGGTCTCCAATGAGATCGGACTTTCCTTTGATTGGATTTTACCAGTCGGCGGATTGGGCGGTCCCATTAGAGTATTCACGCTCGTACCCTCTGTAGAATTCACCTCTTTGGACGGCTGGGAAAGTACCCTTCCTGTCCTCTTAGGATCATTCGCCAGAAAAGCACGAGCGTTTTGAAGACGTCTTCGTTCAATGTCGTTGAGTTCCTTCCAATTCCGACTCCCAAGTCGTTTGACCGTCTTCTTACAGTTAGAGATTCTACTCCGAACTGAAGTGGTCGACAACCCTGAGAAGGCGGAGCTGGCAATGGAACACGCGTCGTCGTCTGAAGGGGTGAGGAGAAGGTCTTCTTCCTCTTGTGTTGTAATTGTCGTTGTCGTTGTCTTTGTCGTCTTGTCTTGTTGTTGTTGTTCGTTTTTATAGGTCACTGGTGACTTATCCCCTCCTCCTGTTGGAGAGGCCAAGCCCGCGCCGACAGCCGTGACTTCTGTCGACGTTTCAGCGTATATCCCCGCTGGTGTTTTGTTCGTTTGTTGTGGCAAGTCCATAGTTTTATCGTTGTGGGTTCCTCTTAGTTGGCTTAAAACCTCAGCAGATCGATTGAGGATTTAATAAATATAAATCTAAAGCCGATCAGCTGAGGCTTCAAACGTAAGCCTCCCCACCGCAACAAGGTGGAAACCCGGCGAGGAGGCTAGTTCATGCTGGAGAAGTTGTTGCACTTCTGTGTTGGGATGATCTTCCAGGTTCCTGATGATTTTTCCGGAGAGCTGCAGTAAATACTTGTCCAATGGTATTAATTTTGCTTCTTTATACAGATTCCTTGTTGGTATATATTTCTTCGTCAGTGTGTTACGGTACAGTCCAGTGCAAATGCGGAGCATCTTTCTTTCAAAAAGCTTCATCTTTTTCATTGCTGTAGGTGAAATAGTAAACCAGATGGGAAAGGCGTAGGTCAGGACGGGTCGGATAACCGGTAAAATAGTGAAAGACAAGAAACATTGCGACGGTGCTCGAGAATTTCAAATGTTTCTGTTATATTTGTATCACCTATCATTTTTAAAGCTCTTTTTTGAATTCTATCCAAGAGACTCAAGTGAGTTATTGGAGCACCTGCCCAAATATGAAAATTATACTCGAGCTTTGGACGAATATAGGCCTTATAGATGACAGCCAGATCAGAAGGGGTAAAAAATTTCTTGCAACGTCAAAGGAAACCTAAGCACTTAGCAGCGTTTTTGGCGACGTCGAATATATGGTAATTCCACACAAGGTGGTCTGTGATACACATACCGAGAACTGAGAGCTGTTTGGTTTCCTCAATGCAAGTGCCACTCATGGATAGCGGCATATGGGGTGGGTTCTGCTTTAACGACAGGAGACAGCATTGAGTTTTTGAAGCATTAAATTTTACACGGTTTTTCATTCTCCATTTGACAATGCTATCAAGATCAGAATTCAATGAGCTTATCATACGCTGCCGTTCTAGATTAACATCCGAAGAATAAGGACATGTATCTGGAAACGAATATGAGAAGCTGAGGGTACTGTCATCAGCAAAACAATTTAATGGATTAGAAGTTTCAGACAAAAGATCGTTGATGAATATCAGAAAGAGAGTCGGAGACAAAACAGAGCCCTGTGGCACACCAGCATTTATTTTATGGACTACAGATTTAAAACCGTCCAATACAACTTGTATTGAGCGGTTTGAAAGGTAGTGTCTAATCCATCGAAGAAGAGATTCATCAATACCAAAAGCACGCATTTTCGATAAAAGAGCTTGATGCCAAACTCTATCAAATGCTTTTGAAATATCCAGTGCAATAATCTTACTTTCTCCAAAACGATGTAAAGATTGGTGCCACTGTTCGGTGAGATATACCATCAAATCACCAGTGGACCTATTGCTACGAAAGCCATACTGCCGGTCATTAAGAAGCTTTCGTTCTTCAAGATATTTCTTGAGCTGATAGTTTATCAGCGTTTCCATGACCTTACAAAGAAGGGATGTAAGTGCAATTGGACGATAGTTGGAGGGGAAAGAAGATTCGCCTTTTTTAGGGACAGGCTGGACAAATGCTGTTTTCCATCCACTCGGAAAGAGACCAGAAGAGTAGGACAGATATAAAAGCTTACGCAATGGTTTTGCCAGCGTTAAAGAACACCTCTTCAGAACAATTGAGGCGATACTATCCGAGCAAGCGGATTTATGTATATCGACATCTTTAAGTACTCTTGCAACTGAACGAGTGAGAAAGAAGATTTGTCCCATAGAATCATTAACGCTCTCAATTACAGGAGGAATCATGGCACTCTCTGGTAGCGTCGAATTAGCAGCAAATTGTGCTGCAAGCAAATTGGCTTTGTCAATAGAGCTGACATAAGGAGTGTCATTGAAAACGAGCGTAGGAACCGAAGACGAAGTAGTATTTCGTACATTTTTTACAAATGACCAAACATTTTTACTACCTTTGGGACATTGTAGTATTTTTTGCCGTAATGTTTGATCATGTAAGAATTTGGTTCTTTGAATATGATCATTACAGGTCTTTCTAGCTTGCTTAAACTTTTTCCCATTTTCCTCAGTAGGGTTGGCTTTATAATATCGGAAACTTACTTCTCTAACCCTATTAACCTCTTTACAGCTCGAATCAAACCATGAGTTCTATTTCGGTTTGATAGATTTTTCCCTATTCGGGATAAATTTTCTCATTTCGAAAAGAATAAAATTTGTAATCATATCTGCACTGGAGTCCACGTCACTATCGAGGAAGCATAGTGACCAGTTAAAATTCCTGAAGAAATCGTTGAGACCGTCCCAGTTGGCTTTCTCGTATTGCCAAACGGTTCTCTTAGGAATTATTTCTCTAATGGGTTTTGTTGGCATGAGAAATTCGCAGATATGATACAATGGTCGGATGTGCCTAGAGGTGATGAAACATTTATAGTGTATTTGTCAGGGTCAGAGGTAAGAAACAAGTCTAGTGTATTAGCGGATTGACCTGCAACGTCAGGAATTCGAGTAGGCTCATGAACGAGTTGAGTCAAGCTGTTTAACTCAGAAAAGATCTCGACATACCTTTCTTCGGGTGTTGTCTGACCAGAATAGAAGAATTGTGTACATTGAAATCGCCCGTAATAACGATTTCACTCTGCGGAAAATGAGAAACAATTCTTTGGATAGAGTCAGATAGCGCATCGAATTCATTAGAAGTTGAGTTGCTATCCAAACTTGGGCTGCGATAAAGAAAGCATGTATGAATGATGCGCTTATGGATTGTAAATTTAAACCACATAAAATTAAAATTTGTATTTATACATGGGCCATATTGTGGTTGAAGCTGATAAGCGACATCGTTCTGTACATATAGTGAGACCATGGTGAGGAAAAATAGAGGCACTAAGCTATAACCAGGCAGGTTGAATTCTGTGTGATCAGAATTTTCTCCCACCTGGGTTTCGCTAAGTGCCAAAACTGCTGGCCTGTTTTTCGCAGTATGGACATAAACAGCACAGAAATTCTTTCTTAGCCCCCGAATGTTGCTACAGTCAACTCTAAATTCACCCAACATTACAAAAAACAAACAAAAAAAAAAACAAATCAGACAATTAACTATGCTAATATCGAGTTTAGATCCCAAAATAACTTCACAATACAATTTACTATTAGTGTTATGCCTTAATAGTAAATGTATTGATCCGCCCCTGGACTCTAAAATAAATAACAGCAATCTATCTGATATTTCTTTAGTTCAATCAGTTACACACAATTATGGCGTGACCCACAATGTATGTGCAACGACGAAACCAAAGTAAAGGGGAGAGTACGATCACTTAGGCGCCAAAAATTGATAACGCATTTTTGTAGAAGGGTCAAATACAAGCGTTTTTTACTATGGGAGGGGGGGTCTATCTCGCCCCGTTTAGGAGGTAGGGGCGATTTTAGAAAAAAATTACTTAAATTGAAAAAAAAAAATATTAAAAAAACAACGGCAACACTTACAATACAATACTATACCGGTTTTGAAAGCCAGAAGTCTGTTCTAAAATCGTAAATTTAAATTAAATTATTTATGTCAATAGTTTTTGAAAAATTTGCATGCAAACTCAAAATTTTGTTAAAAAAATGAAAAAAAAAAGTTTAGACCAATTTTTTTTCAAAATTGTAAAATGAAGTGCTCAATTGGCTTTTTGTGGTCAATGCTACTATTAATTCTGAATCGAACACAAAAAACCGAATGGTTTTGTCCCTTCTAGTTTTTGAGAAAATCGAAAATTACTTAAACTACTTTTCATGAAATTTTTGATTTTTTGTATTTAACTACGGTGATTTCATTTTGAGGATTAATGTTAATGTGGTTCATTTGTAGGTAAAGTACAGCAAATCATGTAGGGTTACCAAGAATGCACCAGAGGAGGTAGAACCGCATGGCATTTCGCGTCTAAGTCAGTCAGTTTGTGAGTAAGTCAGGTGTTAATTAAAAATAGTCAAGTCAATTTTTCAATGTTCAACGTATTAAAACCGTGTTTACAGGCATTTTGATCACAAAAAAAAATTATAGCAAGCACCTCCCGAATCTCAAGCCAATATTGAGGCCCATGGAAAAATGTGCCGATAGATGGGTTTATTGCTCTGAGATTAACTTTTATATGGATTGCACCAGAGAAACTTTTAAATCATTAGTTTTAAGCAAAATTTAAGTAACGTTATTTATTTAAATAAAAGATTAACTATGTAAATCATTTAAATGTAATTTGAATTTTATATACCCACCTACAAATTTGTAACTATATATTTACTTATGTACCTTAGTCTGTAAGAGTATAATATGCTCTGGTTGATGAATAAATAATAATAATAATATTGTATTCTTTCAATTTTTGTCACCTTTTTAAGTTGAGTTGAGTTGAGGGGAGCAGTGGCGAAGATAGCTTTTCGCTATGGGGGGGGATAGATCTAGTTCGCTCATTTTTTTTTAAGTTTTAATAATTAAAAAAAAAACAAATAACAAGACTTCATTGAATTCATTATGTATGGCATACAAAAATTATATTTTTTAAAGATAATATACTATACGCATTAATTTCAATATGAACTAGAATAAATATTGATATACAGTGCCTTGCATAAGTATAACCGCACCTGTCAAAATGCGTTTTGTAGAAAATTAAAATGAGAATGACACTTTACTATTTTTTATTGAATGGCATCACTAATCAAGTAAATTGAGAAGAAAAAAAGTTCCGTTATTTTCTATTCTTTCTCTTCTTAACTTCACCTTCACGCCCGCGCTGTGTTGAAACAGTTAAAGGGTAATCATAATCCCTTGAGCGCGGGTAGATTATAAAAAAAAAACAGATTTTGATATAACCGCACAATGCAAACCTCTCTGAAGCTTCATTCAGTTATGTGCTTCGAAATGACCAGAAACAATGCCGCGTGGTAAACATTTAAGCGATACGGAAGAAGTCAAAATTCAAGCTTTTCGATTAACTGGCCTTAGCTTAAGGGCTATTGGTAGGAAAATTTAAATATCAGATCGTGTCGTCCGAAATTTCTTACAAGATCCAAAATCTAATGAGACGAAAATAAGACCCGGGCATCTGCAGAAGCTGACACGTCGAGATAAAAGGGGTTTAATAAATGCTGCATCCAATTCGGCGCATTCTTTGCAAGACGTTCGTGACGAATTGGGCTTAGGAATTTCGGTTTCAACGGTTTTTTGTGCCTTAAAAGGCAGTAAAGTGCAAAATGATGCCAGCTCCAAATTTGACAACAGTCTACAAAAAAAAGTAAGAATTTTCCCGGCAAAACATGAAACGGAATTGGAAAACCATAAGTAACATTCCATTAATTTACACTTAACTCTTGTTATTCCAAATGGCATAATCTAATGAATGTTTTTTTTTTTTAGATTATTTTAGATTATTTTCAGTGGCGAAAAAAAGTTGATGGGTCAGGTTGTTTTAACGGATATTGGCACGATCTGAGAAAGGAAAAAAGTTTTTTTTCAAGAGGAACTTTGACGGTGGCAGTTGTAAGGTTTGGGTGGGCTTCAGCGACCGTGGTAAGGTTGCAGTTGCCTTCACCCCTGCAAAGATGAACAGTTCAGCTTGCACCCAGGTGCTTCAGGATAATTTGGTACCCCCTACTTAACACGATTTCGTCGAGTTCGGCATGTCTTCCAGCATGATAATGCCCCAATTCACGTTAGTCGTCAAAGTTTGGGATGGTACGAATCGAATAACATACATTTGATGGTGTTCCCGACACGTTCTCCAGATTGTAACCAAATTGAAAATCTTTGGGGAATTTTGACCCGCAAAATTTATGCCCATAATAGGCAATTATACAGTGTTGCTGAGCTGCGAGAGGCGATTGTGGAAGAATGGAACTGTATAGACGATTCCATATTGAATAACTTTGTCAACAGTATGTCAAAAACAATTTTTAGATTGGTCGAAAATAGGGGCAGCAATGTCCTTTACTAATTTAGCCGAAAAAATTTACTTAAAATAAAAAAAAAAACAGATCAAAATAAAAAAGCGGTTATACTTTTGCAATACAAAAAATCTGTTTTAATTTTTAACCACCAGAAGAGAAACTAACGAAACTTTTTTTTCTTCTGAATTTACTGATGTCTTTCAATAAAAAATAGTAGGTGTCATTCCCATTTTAATTTTCTACAAAACGCATTTTTACAGGTTATATTTATGCAAGGCACTGTAGTAAGTAAAATAATATTAATTTAAAAAATAAATCACAAAATAAATGCAGCTCCGCGAAGATTCAACGCCACATAAAAGAAGAAGTGTAAGCAATATGCGTCATATTTTCAATATACATATGTAAATTATTAAAAAAAAGAATAAAACTGAAATGGTCTGCCTTCACGTACTGTTTCATAACTTCCACATTTATTATTCGATTTAATTAATTTTGTGCGTTTTAGCTTTGTAAAAACAATATCTTCCACCTGAGATCTTAAAAGTATTTAAAAAATTTTTTTTCTATCCTTACGGAATGACTTAAAACAAGCGATTTTCTAAAAACGGCGAAAAAGTGTGTTTTTTGAAACTTTGAACGGCTTTTTCTTAATGATTGTTGGGCCGATTTACACAAGTCGTATACTGCTGGAAAGACAAATAAAATATCTTATCAAAAACATAAAGAATATGTTAATTAGTTTGACTGGTTTTGAGAATTAGGCTCATACATGGAAAAGGAGCAAAAAAAAACGGTTTTTTGCTTATATCTCGAAAACGCTTCTTAGGAAAAATAAATGAGTGCCGAGTCAAAATTAGTCTAGAAAATACTTTTTTTTGGAGGTACTCGCTACAAACCGAAAATTTGTAAACTAGTGTTATCAATTGGACGTAAATTGACGTAAAAAAAATTTCAGAGTGCGTTTCTTTAACTTATTTGGTTCATGACTGGTTATGCTGAACAATTATCGATCCCAATGGGGGGGGGATATATCCCCCCGATCCCCCCCCTATCTACGCCACTGGAGGGGAGTTGACGCTTTAGTTGGAATTAGACCAATTTCTTCTAAGAACGCGATGCATTTGAAATATTTTTTTTTAAATATTGAAAAGTTATTTAATTTAGGATGAAGTAGTGGATGCTTAGTCGCCATTCTTTATTCAAAGAAAAAAATACTTCACTCTTACAAAGGTTGAATAACGAATGACCTTGGTAAACAATAACCTGTGCCACATTAGCATTAAAAATGTTAGGCACAAACAATAAACATACATATTAATTAAGAAATTATATAAATTTGCTGCATTCGTACAGTAGTACCTAGGTAATGTGAATTTTTCATAATGTATTAAATTTTCATGTCTGAACATTTTAAATGTGCAACTTTGGGCTACGTACATACATATATTTAGTAGACATTGGATATAGGCCATAGGGTAAATTCAAAGTTTCTTTAAATCCAGATTCTGTAAATGCAAAAGAAACCTTGCATACACCCAACCTCGCACCTACCCCAAATCCTATAGTGTGCCCTGGCAGGGGGGTTGCAGGGGGGCAGCATGCCCCCCCATACATATCTCACTGTTTATACGCCGTAATGCGTAAGCAAGCAAAAAAAAGCAAATATCCCATAAAAAAGTAGTTTTAGTTATTTCCAATTTTCTCAAAAACTAGATGACATAAAATCATCTAGTTTTCAGTTTTTGAATAAGAATAAATTAGAGCAACGAATCTTAGGAAAAATAATGGGTCGACTTTCCTTTAAGGTAGCACGCGTATAATATTGATTTTTTTTTTACAGTTAGCTAGTGGTCTCAATAGAACAGATTTAAAATATTAAGGTGAGGAAACACACCTAAATCATAAAAAAAAATGTTTTAATTTTCCGTTTTAACCCCACTTTTTTTTTGTATGATTATTTTCTTGACTCACAGTACTGAAAGTGACCAGTTTTCGATGTTTAATACCTCTTAGGGCTTAACAGTACCTTGGGTGGCCCGCTGCGCGGGTTCTCAGGATTTTCACTCCCTTTTTCGGAGACACACCCGCTCACGCAACTCCGTTGCTCCGCTTAGGGTATGTTAAGTCGCCAGGCAGGTGCCTATGTCAATAGTTTTCTATATCTCCACTTTCCTTAAGAAAAACGCAAAATAATAATACCATTTTTTTTAAATGTAAATTTTTAACTTTTATTTCTTCAGATCCTAAAATCCCCATAAACGTATAAAATAGCCTTCAGCAGTTCATCGAAGGGATCTTCAAAATTTTTTTTTTAACTTCTCCACTGGTACTCTACAATCCAGTCACCGAAATCGTGATTATAGCTGTCGTTGTAAAATGATCGTTTAACAACTCTCCACTGAGACTCAATCCTTTGGGTATGGATTCCATCATCCACAACAAACGGATTATCGGGGTCGCTATGATTTACTTTTTTGTGAACGAAACCATGTTCACTTAAGCAATCATAGGCCCTCCAATAATCCGTGTGGATAATGGAACCCACATGGACATGTTTTTTTATCAGCGGAACCAGGATCTTTAAATAAAAATAATTGTTATGAAAATATATTTTTTTTTCATTTTGTAAAATCTTACATCAGCACTTCGTATGTTATCAGTGCATACTTCCAGCCTGAGGTCCTCTGACCCGTCCTCAATCATCCCGAGGACCCAATGGCCATCCACTCGTCGGCCTTTATTAAATTTGCGACGTCCAAACTTGCTCTCGTCGATTTGAACAACGCGACCAGGTCCCCCGATTTTATCTCCTTCTTCCCGATTATCCAAGAAGTGGTCAACGATTACTTCACTGTACATCAGAAAGAAGATCCGGGAGACTGGTATGCGGGCTTATTCAAACCACGTTCCAGAGGCACGTGCAATTTTTTTTCCCTCTGCAGACTCCTTTATTACACTGGAATACACCAATGGGATGCTCATTGGTGTATATTGCCATGGAGCAATAAATCAATCAATCAATAAATCAATCAGTCATTAATTCAAACTAATTCGAAATACAGTCTACTAAAAATGTCAAATATACAATAAGGAAAGGTTAAAAACAACACACTATAAAAAAAACATCAGATAATTATATTAAAGTTAAAAAAAAATCCATATTATATTTCATTCAAAATACAACACAGCTTATTTAACTATGTTGGCAGCTATGAAATTTTAGTATGTATTCGCCAATAAAGTTTTTCGCATATGCATACATACATACATACACACATACAATGGAACAATCATAAATTATCATTTTGATATAAAACAAAAATCAATCAAAATAATAGTTCTAGATTATTTAAACTTACGAAAACATTAAACTAGAACCTACACAGAAAATGAAAAGTTAATGGTGGATAAAATGTAACACAAAATAGGTACAATTTCGCAAATTTTGGTTTGGGAATATTACACTACCTATGCAAGTAAAACAACAAACCTGGGAGAACATTTAAATAAAATTAACAACACAATTAAAACAAAAGGTATAATACAACATTAATTACATCCAATTTACCACCGACACCGAAACCGAAACGACGCACAGTGGGCCCTCTCCATACACATCAGTGTTCAAAATACAGTTTTTAATTTTTGTCTTTAAAATAAAATAAAAATGCATAATTAATATACATATTATAACACATGTCATTTGTAAGTATTATCTTTCTTCTCTGTCTAATGGTCAAGTTACGGTACATTCAAGTTGACTCTTTGTCATTGATTTTTATTAGACATGCGCAAGTTTTAATTTTGTGCAGTTTTATTTTAATTTTAAAAGTTAACTTCGTTAAACAAAAAAAAAATTAAAAATTTGTTGTTTGTTCAAGAAGGCATGTAGATTGCAAATACACTTTTTTGAAAGCTGTTACTTAGTGTATAAAATACATAAATAGATGACGGTTTTACTCATGGGCAATGAAATTTTTAAAATGATTTTTTTTTAACTGGCGCAGAGAACTTTTAAATCTAAGTATACATTATGAAAGTAGAAATATTTGTTATTAAAAATCCGAAGACAGAAGTAAAAGTTAGGTGTGCTAATTCGAAATATCACTGTTTGAGTTCGCGGTTCAATAAATAAATAATACAAAGGCCGACAAAAAAATTTGGTAGTGGATGTTTACGTAAAATATGAGTATGTGGGTTTATGGGTATGTTTATCATGATATTAAATTCGAAAATTCCGGCAGGTTTTTTTCTCAGCCTTGGGTAGGGGGTAGGGGTGAAGTTAAAACTATCTATTTTTCCTATCTTTGTTCCAGGAATATAACCACTTATATAAATATAAAATTTAAATATGCAATTTGATGCTCTGTAATTAAACCTAAGCTTACATATCTGAATGTTGACTATCCGACTGATAGAACTTAAAATATAAGCTTTTTAGTGACTCATATCGAATTTGTTGTTAATTTTTTCGGTTTTCAGATACATGCGGAAAGATTTAGGTGTTTTTTCCTAGAAACAGCTCGACTTTACGTGAAGCTCTGTACTTGGTATCCTATGACCACAAGTCTGCACCAAATCCTTATCAATGAAAGTGAAATAATGACTCATGCCCTACTTCCAATTAGCCAGTTAAGCGAAGAAGACCAGGAGGTGTGAAATAGAGATTTTCATATATCGGCAACAATTCAGCGGGAAGACATCACAAAAAAAAAGAAGGATAACATGTGGGATGTTACAAATAGGTTATTTATTTCTGCCAATCCCTTGAAAATATCGCGCACAACGACAGTCATTCACCGAAAAATGTTTTATCCTGAAGTCATAAATATGTTACTCCAAGAGCAATTGTTTTCTTAAAATAAATCTATCAATAACCTTGAAAATATTTACTATAGTCAGAACTATATTCATTATTAATAATATTTTCATTTTCAACAGCAGTTAGTATATTTATAACAGTTCTTAGCATTTTAAACAAGATTTTGAATTTTGAGCACTGCTTAGTATGAAGGGGACCCACTGTGCGACGTGTGAAAATAAATTAATTACAAAAAAACAACTTGAAGTTGGCGACGATTTAACACAACACGAAGGAAGCTACAAATAGAAAACAGAGCTGCCAACATATTTTCCAGTCAATTTTCCAGGTTAATAGAAGTTCGAATTGGGCTCTATTAACACTATAATAAATTAACGCTGCATGTTTACACGTCGCCATGGCAAGTTTGTATAACTGTTAAACTTCAATAAAATATAATCCCTCTTGAATTATATTTTAAATTATATTGCTTATACATATATTAATAACATTTTTCTTTACATGTGAGCCAATAATAAGGAATTTGTTTAATCAATTTGTTGAAGCGTTTGTGCGGACAGAGATGACACAACAATGATCGTAAACTACGTTCACTGGCGGGGGAGAATATTGAATGCCGCCAATGATGAATCAATACCGCAGGGAGCCGAACGCAGCCACCCCCACAGTTTCCAAAAACCCCTAATAAATTATACCAATCATGTACTTACCCTAAAGGTTATATGGAGGGCATCAAAAATAAAGTACTTCATTGGAAGTTTTAATATAGAAGGTTTTGGTTGATTTTATTTCGTGAGTTTACGAGTATTACGAGTTTTTTAAAGCGATATATTTGAGCGAGATAGGAATTTTGAAAGCGATTTGTAGAAAGAACAGAAACCGATATCTGTCCTTAACTGCTTAGGCTTATGTTAGGATTTTGCTTTATTCATCCCAGGACAAAGTACCCAAGTAACATTTTTCATCTCATAAGATGCTTCAACAGTTCAACTAGACTAATTAAGAAGAGCTAAAAGTAATCTTAAAGAATACTACGAGATTCTTTTAAGATTATTAAAAGCCTTAAATGGCCTAGTTATGAAAGGCTCTTCCTACTCATAGCAAGAACAGAAGTTTCTTTATGGGATGACAGATACACGTTTATATTAAAATGGCACTTCTAAGGCTCTAATAAAGATCGGCAAATTCCTATTACGAGAAAGCGTCTCTTCCAATAAGAGGTGATAAAAAGAGAACAGAATATTTGTAAACTTAATACAGAAAGAAACAAAATACTTTTTAAGTTTATGTGTATACATGATGTGCTATGCCAGCAAACTGATAAGCTTGATATAGTAATTATTTTGTTAGTCAATCAATTATTATATTATAATGGCGATGCATTATATTTATTATTTTGCACATATGGGAACCGAAATATGAATGCGGTTGAAATTCTATCTACTAATTCTAACATTTTACGTCAAAAAAAAAAACAAAGCGCCTTCAAAATTATCCATATTTCAATTATTTTATTTATAACTTTTATCAGAAAAAGGGTTACCACATAGTTTTTTTCGTAAGCAAATAAAATCGAAATTAACTTTTAATCTGTTTTGTTTTTATTTAGGTCATGAGTCATTTGCTTGTGAGAGTTGATAGGAAACCGGAAAGGTCAAATTTAATAGAAAATATTCCAAATCAGATACTGAGAGGCTTATGCTGCATTTACAAGAGTAATAAAATCTCATCTTTTCTGTAATTTTCTACTATTAGTCTTGTTACAAAAAAAATTACTACTCGTTTAATGCAACATAAAGAATACATTTTTATTGTCAATTTTGCATGAAAAGAAAGTAGTAGCAATAAAGTCTCCAAGATGTTAATGTATTTAGTTTAAACTGAAAAAAGTTATACAATATATTTTATAATAAAATACTTTCTATGCAATCACAACAATGCGAAATGAAAACTTGAACAGACCACCTAATAAATTTTAAGTCAGTGCTACAGCTACGATTTATTTTCGCTTCTTTACGATTCATGTTTACTTACGTGCGAGTGAGAGGAGAAGAGTACTGATATAGATCTCTACGTGATCGGTTGTGTTGCGTCGAAGGAAAAAAAAAAAACCCCTCGCGGCGCGTGTGACCATTTGAACTGTGTAGTGCGACAACAGGAACAAAAAATGTGCACCCACCCAAAAACAAAAAGTGTCTACCACAGTGAGCGGTAATTCCTTCTTTCTCCGTCACCCATCACCCACAGTTTACTTTGGCAAGAGTAGGATAACTTAGGCGCCAAGAAATTATACCGGTTTTTTGTTGAACAGTTCAATACAAGCATTTTTTACTACGGGAGGGGGGGTCTATCTCCCCCCGTTTTGGCGGGAGGGGCAATTTTATAAAAAGGTTCTAAAATGGAAACAAAAATATTAAAAAATAACAGTAATACTTTCAGTTAAGTATTTTACCTTTTTTTAAAGCCAATACTCTGATCTATTAGATAATTTTTAAATCAAGTAGAATCTATGCACAGTTTTTGAAAAAACGAGTTTTAAACTCAAATTTTGGTGAAAAAAAACATAAAAAAATGTTTAAAGTTTAATTTTTCAAAACTGCAAAGTTATATATTATTATTTTGGCTCAACTTTCCTTTAAGGTAGCACGTATTTTCACACGCGGATAGTTTTATTTGATAGATTAGCACTTATAAACAACAAATATCGCAATATTAAAGTCAGGAAACATTTATAACTATTGTTAATTAATTTTTAAAGTTTCTCAAATTACATGCAAAATGCCTACAAAACATGGCTGATTTCCACTAAACAGACTTTTTTGTTGTTTATTTTGACATTTCTCTTCGTGTAGGTAATACCAGACTTTAGTTATTTTTGGGACATTATTGGGATTTTTTGCTTTTTTGTAAATTTTGTAAGGGAATTATTTGTTGATTAAAGGGAAGTTTTTAAACCTTTTTGCTATTTAAGTTTATATGAAATAAACAATTATTTAGAATTAAAACAGATATTTTAACGGTAAAAATGAACTGTATGTTAAATGACAATGCATTTATTTGCATTTTAAAATTATTAAAATGGAAAGTGAATGTGTTGCTGGACCTTCTCGTCATCATCAAGATTCAGATGAAAATAATCAAACCCCATCTGGGAAGCGTCGGTTAGTTGAGGAGGAAGTAAAAAATCAGTGGTAAATTTCAAAAATAATATCAATTATTGATTTGCTAATTTAAAAATATATTTTTAGGAATATTGTAAAGCTCTACCAGCGCATTAGCGACGAGCCTTTGGCAATAAAATTTGCTGAGGAGCTGGGTTTGTTGCCAACGGAAAAAAAATGCAGACTGCATAGGTGCTCCATGGCAATATACACCAATGAGCATCCCATTGGTGTATTCCAGTGTAATAAAGGAGTCTGCAGAGGGAAAAAAAAATTGCACGTGCCTCTGGAACGTGGTTTGAACAAGCCCGCATACCAGTCTCCCGGATCTTCTTTCTGATGTACAGTGAAGTAATCGTTGACCACTTCTTGGATAATCGGGAAGAAGGAGATAAAATCGGGGGACCTGGTCGCGTTGTTCAAATCGACGAGAGCAAGTTTGGACGTCGCAAATTTAATAAAGGCCGACGAGTGGATGGCCATTGGGTCCTCGGGATGATTGAGGACGGGTCAGAGGACCTCAGGCTGGAAGTATGCACTGATAACATACGAAGTGCTGATGTAAGATTTTACAAAATGAAAAAAAAATATATTTTCATAACAATTAAAAATAAAGAAGATCCGGGAGACTGGTATGCGGGCTTGTTCAAACCACGTTCCAGAGGCACGTGCAATTTTTTTTTTCCCTCTGCAGACTCCTTTATTACACTGGAATACACCAATGGGATGCTCATTGGTGTATATTGCCATGGAGCACCTATGCAGTCTGCATTTTTTTTCCGTTGGCAACAAACCCAGCTCCTCAGCAAATTTTATTGCCAAAGGCTCGTCGCTAATGCGCTGGTAGAGCTTTACAATATTCCTAAAAATATATTTTTAAATTAGCAAATCAATAATTGATATTATTTTTGAAATTTACCACTGATTTTTTACTTCCTCCTCAACTAACCGACGCTTCCCAGATGGGGTTTGATTATTTTCATCTGAATCTTGATGATGACGAGAAGGTCCAGCAACACATTCACTTTCCATTTTAATAATTTTAAAATGCAAATAAATGCATTGTTATTTAACATACAGTTCATTTTTACCGTTAAAATATCTGTTTTAATTCTAAATAATTGTTTATTTCATATAAACTTAAATAGCAAAAAGGTTTAAAAACTTCCCTTTAGTCAACAAATAATTCCCTTACAAAATTTACAAAAAAGCAAAAAATCCCAATAATGTCCCAAAAATAACTAAAGTCTGGTATTACCTACACGAAGAGAAATGTCAAAATAAACAACAAAAAAGTCTGTTTAGTGGAAATCAGCCATGTTTTGTAGGCATTTTGCATGTAATTTGAGAAACTTTAAAAATTAATTAACAATAGTTATAAATGTTTCCTGACTTTAATATTGCGATATTTGTTGTTTATAAGTGCTAATCTATCAAATAAAACTATCCGCGTGTGAAAATACGTGCTACCTTAAAGGAAAGTTGAGCCAAAATAATAATATATAACTTTGCAGTTTTGAAAAATTAAACTTTAAACATTTTTTTATGTTTTTTTTTTCACCAAAATTTGAGTTTAAAACTCGTTTTTTCAAAAACTGTGCATAGATTCTACTTGATTTAAAAATTATCTAATAGATCAGAGTATTGGCTTTAAAAAAAGGTAAAATACTTAACTGAAAGTATTACTGTTATTTTTTAATATTTTTGTTTCCATTTTAGAACCTTTTTATAAAATTGCCCCTCCCGCCAAAACGGGGGGAGATAGACCCCCCCTCCCGTAGTAAAAAATGCTTGTATTGAACTGTTCAACAAAAAACCGGTATAATTTCTTGGCGCCTAAGTTATCGTACTCTTGCCAAAGTAAACTGTGGGTGATGGGTGACGGAGAAAGAAGGAATTACCGCTCACTGTGGTAGACACTTTTTGTTTTTGGGTGGGTGCACATTTTTTGTTCCTGTTGTCGCACTACACAGTTCAAATGGTCACACGCGCCGCGAGGGGTTTTTTTTTTTTCCTTCGACGCAACACAACCGAT
Source organism: Chrysotoxum bicinctum (assembly GCA_911387755.1). Classification (NCBI taxonomy): domain Eukaryota; kingdom Metazoa; phylum Arthropoda; class Insecta; order Diptera; family Syrphidae; genus Chrysotoxum; species Chrysotoxum bicinctum. The sequence continues at coordinate 137,474,335 of OU426987.1, read as the reverse complement.
CACGTAGAGATCTATATCAGTACTCTTCTCCTCTCACTCGCACGTAAGTAAACATGAATCGTAAAGAAGCGAAAATAAATCGTAGCTGTAGCACTGACTTAAAATTTATTAGGTGGCCTGTTCAAGTTTTCATTTCGCATTGTTGTGATTGCATAGAAAGTATTTTATTATAAAATATATTGTATAACTTTTTTCAGTTTAAACTAAATACATTAACATCTTGGAGACTTTATTGCTACTACTTTCTTTTCATGCAAAATTGACAATAAAAATGTATTCTTTATGTTGCATTAAACGAGTAGTAATTTTTTTTGTAACAAGACTAATAGTAGAAAATTACAGAAAAGATGAGATTTTATTACTCTTGTAAATGCAGCATAAGCCTCTCAGTATCTGATTTGGAATATTTTCTATTAAATTTGACCTTTCCGGTTTCCTATCAACTCTCACAAGCAAATGACTCATGACCTAAATAAAAACAAAACAGATTAAAAGTTAATTTCGATTTTATTTGCTTACGAAAAAAACTATGTGGTAACCCTTTTTCTGATAAAAGTTATAAATAAAATAATTGAAATATGGATAATTTTGAAGGCGCTTTGTTTTTTTTTTGACGTAAAATGTTAGAATTAGTAGATAGAATTTCAACCGCATTCATATTTCGGTTCCCATATGTGCAAAATAATAAATATAATGCATCGCCATTATAATATAATAATTGATTGACTAACAAAATAATTACTATATCAAGCTTATCAGTTTGCTGGCATAGCACATCATGTATACACATAAACTTAAAAAGTATTTTGTTTCTTTCTGTATTAAGTTTACAAATATTCTGTTCTCTTTTTATCACCTCTTATTGGAAGAGACGCTTTCTCGTAATAGGAATTTGCCGATCTTTATTAGAGCCTTAGAAGTGCCATTTTAATATAAACGTGTATCTGTCATCCCATAAAGAAACTTCTGTTCTTGCTATGAGTAGGAAGAGCCTTTCATAACTAGGCCATTTAAGGCTTTTAATAATCTTAAAAGAATCTCGTAGTATTCTTTAAGATTACTTTTAGCTCTTCTTAATTAGTCTAGTTGAACTGTTGAAGCATCTTATGAGATGAAAAATGTTACTTGGGTACTTTGTCCTGGGATGAATAAAGCAAAATCCTAACATAAGCCTAAGCAGTTAAGGACAGATATCGGTTTCTGTTCTTTCTACAAATCGCTTTCAAAATTCCTATCTCGCTCAAATATATCGCTTTAAAAAACTCGTAATACTCGTAAACTCACGAAATAAAATCAACCAAAACCTTCTATATTAAAACTTCCAATGAAGTACTTTATTTTTGATGCCCTCCATATAACCTTTAGGGTAAGTACATGATTGGTATAATTTATTAGGGGTTTTTGGAAACTGTGGGGGTGGCTGCGTTCGGCTCCCTGCGGTATTGATTCATCATTGGCGGCATTCAATATTCTCCCCCGCCAGTGAACGTAGTTTACGATCATTGTTGTGTCATCTCTGTCCGCACAAACGCTTCAACAAATTGATTAAACAAATTCCTTATTATTGGCTCACATGTAAAGAAAAATGTTATTAATATATGTATAAGCAATATAATTTAAAATATAATTCAAGAGGGATTATATTTTATTGAAGTTTAACAGTTATACAAACTTGCCATGGCGACGTGTAAACATGCAGCGTTAATTTATTATAGTGTTAATAGAGCCCAATTCGAACTTCTATTAACCTGGAAAATTGACTGGAAAATATGTTGGCAGCTCTGTTTTCTATTTGTAGCTTCCTTCGTGTTGTGTTAAATCGTCGCCAACTTCAAGTTGTTTTTTTGTAATTAATTTATTTTCACACGTCGCACAGTGGGTCCCCTTCATACTAAGCAGTGCTCAAAATTCAAAATCTTGTTTAAAATGCTAAGAACTGTTATAAATATACTAACTGCTGTTGAAAATGAAAATATTATTAATAATGAATATAGTTCTGACTATAGTAAATATTTTCAAGGTTATTGATAGATTTATTTTAAGAAAACAATTGCTCTTGGAGTAACATATTTATGACTTCAGGATAAAACATTTTTCGGTGAATGACTGTCGTTGTGCGCGATATTTTCAAGGGATTGGCAGAAATAAATAACCTATTTGTAACATCCCACATGTTATCCTTCTTTTTTTTTGTGATGTCTTCCCGCTGAATTGTTGCCGATATATGAAAATCTCTATTTCACACCTCCTGGTCTTCTTCGCTTAACTGGCTAATTGGAAGTAGGGCATGAGTCATTATTTCACTTTCATTGATAAGGATTTGGTGCAGACTTGTGGTCATAGGATACCAAGTACAGAGCTTCACGTAAAGTCGAGCTGTTTCTAGGAAAAAACACCTAAATCTTTCCGCATGTATCTGAAAACCGAAAAAATTAACAACAAATTCGATATGAGTCACTAAAAAGCTTATATTTTAAGTTCTATCAGTCGGATAGTCAACATTCAGATATGTAAGCTTAGGTTTAATTACAGAGCATCAAATTGCATATTTAAATTTTATATTTATATAAGTGGTTATATTCCTGGAACAAAGATAGGAAAAATAGATAGTTTTAACTTCACCCCTACCCCCTACCCAAGGCTGAGAAAAAAACCTGCCGGAATTTTCGAATTTAATATCATGATAAACATACCCATAAACCCACATACTCATATTTTACGTAAACATCCACTACCAAATTTTTTTGTCGGCCTTTGTATTATTTATTTATTGAACCGCGAACTCAAACAGTGATATTTCGAATTAGCACACCTAACTTTTACTTCTGTCTTCGGATTTTTAATAACAAATATTTCTACTTTCATAATGTATACTTAGATTTAAAAGTTCTCTGCGCCAGTTAAAAAAAAATCATTTTAAAAATTTCATTGCCCATGAGTAAAACCGTCATCTATTTATGTATTTTATACACTAAGTAACAGCTTTCAAAAAAGTGTATTTGCAATCTACATGCCTTCTTGAACAAACAACAAATTTTTAATTTTTTTTTTGTTTAACGAAGTTAACTTTTAAAATTAAAATAAAACTGCACAAAATTAAAACTTGCGCATGTCTAATAAAAATCAATGACAAAGAGTCAACTTGAATGTACCGTAACTTGACCATTAGACAGAGAAGAAAGATAATACTTACAAATGACATGTGTTATAATATGTATATTAATTATGCATTTTTATTTTATTTTAAAGACAAAAATTAAAAACTGTATTTTGAACACTGATGTGTATGGAGAGGGCCCACTGTGCGTCGTTTCGGTTTCGGTGTCGGTGGTAAATTGGATGTAATTAATGTTGTATTATACCTTTTGTTTTAATTGTGTTGTTAATTTTATTTAAATGTTCTCCCAGGTTTGTTGTTTTACTTGCATAGGTAGTGTAATATTCCCAAACCAAAATTTGCGAAATTGTACCTATTTTGTGTTACATTTTATCCACCATTAACTTTTCATTTTCTGTGTAGGTTCTAGTTTAATGTTTTCGTAAGTTTAAATAATCTAGAACTATTATTTTGATTGATTTTTGTTTTATATCAAAATGATAATTTATGATTGTTCCATTGTATGTGTGTATGTATGTATGTATGCATATGCGAAAAACTTTATTGGCGAATACTAAAATTTCATAACTGCCAACATAGTTAAATAAGCTGTGTTGTATTTTGAATGAAATATAATATGGATTTTTTTTTAACTTTAATATAATTATCTGATATTTTTTTTATAGTGTGTTGTTTTTAACCTTTCCTTATTGTATATTTGACATTAGTAGACTGTATTTCGAATTAGTTTGAATTAATGACTGATTGATTTATTGATTGATTGATTGATTGATTGATTGATTGATTGATTGATTGAGTGAGTGATTGAGTATGTGCGACTAAATTTATGAGTGAGTAAGTGATAGATTGAATGAATGATTATTTCATGAGCGTGCTATATATTATTTTGATTTCAATTTCTTGCTCAGATTTAGAATTTTTACTATTTTTGTTTTGCAATTTGTTTCGATTAAGTTTTCTGTTTAGGTTGGTTGAGGTTTTATTTCGTTTTGGATTTGGATCTAGATTATTGTATTCTAGTGTTGTGATTGTTATATGGAAGTGGACAAATTTAAGTGATGGGCCTTTTAAACTCTCCATTTTGGGTTTTCACTTTAACTACTCGGATGAGCTCATCTTCTCCTGGGTACGTTACGATGATTCGTTCCATAAGCCATCTTGAGGGTGGAAGCCTCTCATCCTTTAGTAAGACTAGGTCTCCGATTTTAGGCTGCTCCTTAATTTTCAGCCATTTAGGTCGATTCTGAAGCCTGTTTAAATATTCGCTGATCCATTGTTTCCAAAATGTTTGTAGAGATGACTGCAGACGTTTCCAACGGTCAAGGTATCCAATTTTTTCAGCTACCAGATCTGTTTCTGGAACGACATGACTTGAAGTGCCTATCAAAAAATGCGCTAGTGTTAATGCGGTAAAATCGTCGATGTTTTCTGTTAACGAACAAAGGGGTTTCGAATTAAGGCATGCTTCTATTTGAGCTAGAAGTGTACTGAGCTCTTCAAATGTTAACGATTCGTTTTTTGCAACACGTTTCAGATGGTATTTCACCGATTTCACTCCTGCTACCCATTAATTACCAAAATGTGGAGAAGCAGGAGGAATAAAATTCCAATTCGTGCCTGATTTACTTAAAGATTCAGCTATCTTCTTGTAGTCATATTTGGCAGTGTAACGACAGCGTCTGGTCACCAAACGCGAACAGGTCCTAAAACAAATCGTAGCTTAACTATGTCAGCTTAAAACTCACCGCTGATTAAAATCACAAAAAAAAAAAGAAACCTCATTGGCGCGAGATAATTTGTGGTTATAAAATTTGCCTTTCCCCGTTGCAGGATTAAAATTCAAACATTTGAACTAAAAACTTAATAGAGATATTGTAAGTTTTGCATATATTTATAAATGCTATATTATACTTTAAAAATTTAATGAATTGTTATGATAAAATAAATTTCATAGGATTTGTAATCCAGTACATAAAATTAATTGTTTGCTTTGCGGAATAACAAATGGTCTCTTGCTGCAACTAACTCATCGCAACAAATTACAAGACAATTGATATGAACAAGGCAAATGGAGAACCAGTGATTCCAGAGCCATTTTCTCGTTCTACAAAAGTCATGAGGTCGCCAACTAAGCAAAATCAGTCTACGTTATTAGTATTTATTAGTCTTCGAAAGTGACTTGAACCATGTGTCATCTTCTCTTTCGTCGTTCAATATACCTCCGACACAACCTACTGCTGCTTTAAAAAAAAACCGGTTTCATCAAGTTATCAACGTCACGCTCTGAATATTAGCGAGCATCTAACTTGTGGCGCTGGTAAATTGGATAAAACGATAAACTCATTTAATCTAGATCAATCATTTGCGACACGTTCTACGAAGTCTTGCATAATTCATGATCAAATGCTCACTTCAAATTTCGATACTGAAGTAGGCGCGATGTATTCGGCTCCTATTTCTTCGTCACGAATACAATCTCTTTCCGCTAAAAGTTCCTTGCCAAAATATCAAGTGGTAACAGTAGGCAGTAGCGGAGGTGGTTTAATTAAGGCACCAAAAACCTTTGACCCATTGGAAACAAGAAACCTCCCAATGGCAGCTCCAAAAAAAAGAACATCTAAGCATTCACACAGCTCTAAATCATCTAAAGCCACGTTGTGCAAACAAATTCAACTTAATTTGCGAAAACTGAAGGAGGAGATGGCAATGAAAGAAAGACGTGAAATGGAGTACCTAAATAGAAAAGAAAAGAGGGACTCTGAGTACCTTTCTAAAAAGTATGAAATGCTGACACAACTTCAAGAATCCGAAAGTGAACAAGATCTTGACAGCGTAGATTATGATGAAAACTATGGAAATGTATCAACTCTGAATGTTAATTCTTGAAGTACCATGGAAACGTTTGCAGTCAACAACGGTCCTTACAAGAGGTGACCCAACCACAATTCCTCTAGGCCAGCCATCTCTTCCATACAATAGAACTCAAGCTCAAGGAACAGAACGCTGCAATCTGCCAACGAAACAAAAATGCCAGAACAAAAGGCCAGAACATACTAACGAAAATAAAATACATGCTCCTGTAGAGCCTGCACAAGAATCACTTCACGATATTAGAACAAAAAACTCATTTCCTGAAGAAAAATCTAATGAATTCAATTCGCGTATGCTAAACAGAAACCAGCTAGCTGCACGACAATTAATGTCTAAGGAGGTAACCCAGAAGATTGGTCGCTCTTCATTGCAGATTTCAACAGAAGTACAGAGCTTTGTGCTTTCAGTAATGAAGAAAATTTGACTCGGCTTAACAGATCACTAAAAGGAGAGGCACTTAATTCAGTAAGAAGTATGTTGATACAACCGAATTGTATTCCAGAGATAATTTCGATCTTGAAGATGCCATATTGAAGGCCAGAAATTATTGTACATAGCCTTAAAAATTCGTTCTACGCCTCCACCCAAAGTTGAAAAACTAGATCCTATTGTGAACTTTGCCCTTGCCGTACAAAACCTGTGCGCAGTTATTGAAGCTTCCGGGTTGGTTGACCATATAAATAACCCAACTCTCTTGCAGGAACTAGTAGACAAGCTGCCCCCTACCATACGCCTTAACTGGGCAATGTATAAACAGACAACATCAAATGTCAGTTGTAGTTTATTACTGTTTAAAAATTGGGTGTATCATATTGCTGAGGCTGCAAGTGGAGTCCTTCTGCCCCAGTCTGCTATATCAGATGGTAAACAAACTCCCAGAATTTCAAAAGAAAAAGGTTTCATTAATGCTCACTCTGAATTAAAGAATGAAACCAACAATATCGCATCAAAATGCTGTATTTGTGACGGGTAGTGTATCTCTGTTGATAAATGCATGCAGTTTCAACCATTCACAAAGGTGGTACGAAGTACGGAAGCATCAGTTATGCCGGTGATGTTTGATAAAACACTCAAATCACAGATGTTATTCTACAGCGGTGTGTGGGGTGGATGATTGTGTCCTTAAGCATCACAAATTGCTTCACAACCATCAAAATGAATGTAATCATTGTCATCAGTGCCTTCTTTCTCTTCCGTAACTTCACGCCCGCGCTGTGTTGAAACATTTAAAGGGTAATCATAATCCCTTGAGCGCGGGTAGATTATAAAAAAAAAAAAAAAAGAAAAAAAACACGAGGCTAGCTTGTCCACATCTATGAATAGAAATGAACAAGACATTGGAACAATTGGGCTGCCTTACGAATGCCAATCCAATTCTTTTTCGTATAGTTCCAGTAGTTTTGTATGGAAATGGAACACAAATTCCTATACTCGCCGTTTTGGATGATGGATCATCTATAACTCTGATGGATAAAGAAATTGCGAGACAGCTAAGAGTCGAAAGGACGCCACAATCCCTTTGCCTGAAATGGACTGGAAATACCTCCAGGATTGAAAAGGATTCTAAAGTTCTGAACCTGAAAAAACCTATATCTACCTTCGCAGTCCTTGAACCCTATCGAACTACAAAAGAAGTATGCCTACTTGAGAGGAATTCCATTTGGAGCATATCGTAACAATACCCCACGCCTTCTACTAGGACTCAATAATTCTAGCCTCGGGTTGCCATTGCTTTCTAAAGAAGGAGGACCAGAAGAACCGGTCGCTACTAAAACTCGCTTGGGATGGGTTTTGCGCGGGATTAATTCAACAGAGTTTAAAACCCCTGCAAACGCTTATTATAGCCTCCATATATGCAACTGTAACGATTCTTTTCTTGAAAAACTTGTAAAAAACTACCTTTGTTTAGATAGCTTTAGAACTTCATCTAACTCATCCAGTAAAATACTGTCAGCTGCAGATGAAGCGCTCTAGAATTATTAAAAACTCGTACAGTCTACAGAAATGGCAAACTTGAAGCACAGCTTTTATGGAAGTTCCACCAAATTAACCTGCCAAACAGTCTACCTATGGCCAAGAAGAGCGTTCAAAAGCGAATGAGACGTGAATCAGGTCTGGCTGAAGCACTTAACAGTGAGATAGATGAATATGTCTTGAAGGGCTATGCCAGGAAACTTCTACCATCGGGAATACGAGCTAGTCATCATCATCAGTCGTGGTACTTACCAATTTTTCAGGTAAAAAACCCTAACAAACCAGGAAAGTTACGGATTGTTTGGGATGCAGCTGCGATGGTCCAAGGTATCTCACTTAACTCTGTGCTCCTGAAGGGTCCAGATCAGCCGACATCTTTAACGTCTGTTATCATGAAGTTCCGAGAGAATAAGATAGCTATATGTGGTGATATTCAAGAAATGTTCCACCAAGTTCGTATAAAAAGAGAAGACCAGGATTTTCAACGTTTCTTGTGGAGCAAGAATGAAAATGATGCCCCGGAAGTTTACGTAATGATGGTAATGACATTTGAGGCTACGTGCTCACTTGGCTCTGCACAATTTGTCAAGAACTCCAACGCTGAACGTTTCACTGGAAAATTCCCCAGAGCTGTACAATCGATAAAAGAAAACCACTATGTTGACGACTTGATGGATAGTTCATAGTTTACCTATAGAAGCCGAAGCAATCAAGCTAGCCCGGGAGGTCCAACACATTCACGAACAAGGGGGGTTTCACATAAGAAATTGGATATCCAACTCACCACTTGTTCTTCAAGAACTTCATTGCCAACAATAACGAAAAATTTAAACGCTGAAATCGAGTTAGGAACAGAGAAGGTTCTTGGAATGTGGTGGTGTACGTCCTCGGATTGCCTTATCTATAAAATATCAACTGACTCAAGATATACATCCATATACTTCCAGAAATAGAAGCAATAAGAATCCCAAGATGTTATATTTCAAGTACTTCCTGGGGTGGGTCAACACAGTTACACGTTTTCATAGATGCCAGCGAAAATGGTTTTGCTGCCGTAGCTTACGTCCGAACAATTGGTAATGAAACTTTTAAGTGTGCTTTAATTGGGGCAAAGACAAGAGTAGCCCCGCTTAAATCTTTATCTATACCTCGACTTGAGCTACAGGCAGCACTAATAGGAGCCTGTTTCGCCAAATCCATCGCCGATTCGCATTCCGTGCAGTTTGCTAAGAGAATATTTTGGTCGGACTCAAGGAACGTGTTATGCTGGCTTCGTTCAGACCATCGTAGGTACCGGCAATTTGTTTCCTTTCGGGTCAGTGAAATATTATACTCAACAGAGATCTCTGAATGGCGTTGGATCCCTAAGAGACACACAAAAGACAAATTCACAATAGAGTTATCAACATCAAAACAAAATCCACAAAATAAAATAATCAGCAGACAAAATCAAAGTCAACGAAAAAAGCCCGATGATGGATGCAAATCCGAAACGCGTCGCTTAATAAGTAAAAAAAAATAATATATGTTGTGATAAAAAAGTTTAAATTGAAATAAATAAAATAAAAAAAAATCCTTTTTAAATTTTTATTTTAATTCTTTAAAATCAAACTTATGTGTTTGTTCCGTACTTCCGCAGCTTCCTCTGAAAGTTGTCCTATTGGAAGAATGGCTTTCTTACGAGTAACTATACTACAGGTCCATGAAAGAGAACCTTATGCATTGTTGGAGACATAGGGTAAAATTATATTATATACAGGGTGATTTGCATAAGGTGTGACAAAAAGCTAGGGCGTGTAGGTTGGACTTAGACAAGAAAAAAATCGTATGGGAGGGGGGGTCTATTTCCCCCCGTTTAGGCGGGAGGGGCAATTTAAGAAAAAAATCACTTAAAACAGAAAAAAAATTATTAAAAAATAACGGTCATACCTACAGAGTAATGCTATAGCATTTTAAAAATCCAGAAATACATTCTTTAATTTTGTTTTTAAATAAAGTTGTTCGAGTGAATAGTTTTTGAAAAATTAATTTTAAAAATGAAAATTTTGAAAAAAAAAAATGAAAATTTTGTTTTTAAACAATTTTTTTTCAAAATTTTACGTAATTAAGTATTATTTTTTTATTCAATATTCAATGCTCTTATTAATTTTTGATCAAACACAAAAAACCGGATGTCAAAATGTTTTGTAGTTTTTGAGAAAATCAAAAATAACAAAAACTACTTTTGTTCTAAGAAAAGCCTTTTATTTTGGTTTTTGGATTCTTAGGTGAATTTACGATTGAAAGGATTAACTTTCTTTTTACTATTTTTTTAATTATCGGTCTTATAAGCATACAATAATGTGACAAAGTACTGGATTAATCATATTTCACACATTTTTTCATTGAGAACACCTGCGTGAGAGCATTGGTTTAAAATTGACCTGCCACTTTTTTATTATGGTGGGGTCGGCTTGGCGACGCGACCTGTTTTGTTGTACAAATTATTTCTAATTTGAATGTCAAGTCGTCAACATATCACGATGTCAAATTACTCTCGTGCCGAATTAACGGATATGCATTACTGCTACGGTATGGCTCATGGTCGAAGTCGTGAAGCGCAAAGACTCTACGCCAAAATGTATCCCAATAGGAGTTGTCCCAGTCATACGATATTTTCAAGAATCCATTAACGTCTTCGAGAACACGGAGTACTGGAGCACAGAGGGAGAGAAAGTTCATATTCTGCATCAGTACACATAGAGGAAAGAATTTTGGATATGGTCCGACGTAATCCCTCCCTTAGAACAAGGAGAATAGCTACTATGCTTCAGTTGCCCCAAACTAGAGTATGGGCAGTGCTTCATAGCGGGCATTTACACCCGTACCACACTACACCAGTTCAGGAGCTAACCGCAAACGACAAGTTACTGAGAGCTGCATTTTGTCGAACATTATTGCTAAGAGATGAAACTGAGCATAATTATTTTGGAAGGATATTCTGGACGGATGAAGCTCAGTTTACCAGAGATGGAGTAACCAATTTCCACAATTTACATCCCTGGAGTAACAGCAATCCGCATAACAAGAAACAAATCAAATCTCAACACCGCTTTAGCTGTAATGTTTGGCTTGGTATTGTTGGACGAACAGTTATTGGACCACGGTTCCTGAATTCAGTCATAAATGGAGAATCCTATCTGCAGTTACTACGAGACCTTCTGCCCGATTTGAATGACAACGTTCCCTTGGCCATAGCAGACAATTTAATCTACCAGCAAGGTGGAGCTCCAGCACACTACAGCCGCACTGTAAGGAACTGGCTTGATGAACATTTTAGTGACGATAATTAAAAAAATAGTAAAAAGAAAGTTAATCCTTTCAATCGTAAATTCACCTAAGAATCCAAAAACGTAAAAACTAAAATAAAAGGCTTTTCTTAGAACAAAAGTAGTTTTTATTATTTTTGATTTTCTCAAAAACTACAAAACATTTTTACATCCGGTTTTCTGTATTTGATCAAAAATTAATAAGAGCATTGAATATTGAATAAAAAAATAATACTTAATTATGTAAAATTTTGAAAAAAAATTGTTTAAAAACAAAATTTTCATTTTTTTTTCAAAATTTTGATTTTGAAAATTAATTTTTCAAAAACTATTCACTCGAACTACTTTATTTAAAAACAAAATTAAAGAATGTATTTCTGGCTTTTCAAAATGCTATAGCATTACTCTGTAGGTATGACCGTTATTTTTTAATAATTTTTTTTCTGTTTTAAGTGATTTTTTTCTTAAATTGCCCCTCCCGCCTAAACGGGGGGAAATAGACCCCCCCTATATATATATGTATATATTACGAGTGTCGAGTAAATATTACAAGTATATTCAAACCATCAACTTCTGTAGAAGAAAGTTCTTTTATTTGTTTTTTTTTATATAATCTATTTCTTCGTTAATTATTTCTCTGTTTCTTTTATAAATCGAATTCTTATTGGTCGACAATAACGAGGGGATGACGAGGTTGGGTTTTGCCAAAGAATTTTTATTTTCAGGGCCATAAGCTAGCTGAAGTGGAACTACAGAGCCTTGGAATCAGAATCAGCTTCATTTTCAAATTTGATTTTATATTAGCTCTGATGGGATCCGTCACAACCCCACTTATTTAAATTAATGGTTTTTTGTCTTCATCACTTAAAAGATCTACAGCTTGCATTACTTTTCTCAAACCTTGTTTTTGTTTTTCGGACAGCTATCCATTTTTTTTTAAATTGGTGTTTAATAAGCGATAGTCTTTGCTTTGCATTGACTATCTTATCATTTTCTGCATAGAGACTTAAAATTTCCTTCATGAAATATAGCTTATCATCAAATGTTGTCTCATTTGAGTTTTGCATAATATTATACAACTCTTTTCGAGCGATTAACCTCAATCCAAAAGTTCCTATTTAAATATTTAAAGCAAACCAACAAAAAAAAATAGTTTCCAAATATGGTATGTACCAACAAACAAAACACAATATTTTACGAAAGAGTTCTTTGGGGCGACTGAATCTCTTACTACATACTTCAATATTTATAACTTCACAAAACAAAACAAATTTTACTGCTTAGAAACACTTAAAAACTTATTTAAATGCTTTTTAAACAAAAAAGAAATGCATATTTTCTAACAATTCACGTAATGCTAAATTATAGCCTGTATAAAAAACCATATGAGTTAAATCCAAAACATATATAACATAGTTAAATAAATACCTGGTCTTCAATTATCAATAGTTAGATATTGAAATTAAAAAAACAAAATTTATGAAAAATACAAAAAATTCAATTATGCACTCAATTGGCGCTTTTTCCAGAAGTGATTTGACACTTTACACAATTGTTTACTTTCGACTCATCACGTTGCGCTCTATGACAAAATGAAGCTTTGGGGGTTTTAAATTTTGATGTGTATACTATTAGCCTTTGAAAAAAATAACAAACCAGGGTTGGCAAATGAAAACAAAAAAATACCATTTTGGCCAAGAAACTACTACAGACAACACTACCATCGAAGAACTAAAACCACATTTCATCAACGTCCACTTGCAAAGTAGTTATAACTTGTGAAAGTGTACTGCAGACAGAACTTATTTGGCTAAAGAGAGAAGCAGGGATCAATGTGAAATACAGAATAATTTTTCCTAGAGGCCATCCTATTACATCGCTTATTATCACAGACCTTCATCGCCAGTACAAACACAAAAACCATGAAACGGTAATAAACGAACTCCGTCAAATGCGAGCTGCACTTAGAGCAATAATAAAAAAATGTCAGCAATGTAAAAATGCTTTAGCTCGACCACAACCTCTTAAGATGGCTCCATTACCGCTCGTCTATCTGCATTCTGTAGTCCTTTCTCGTATGTGGGTAGCGAATACTGTAACGAAGCGTTCCATGCTTCTACCAATACCAAACACCCTGGGTGATTTAATTCACCATGACTAAGCAGCCTCCGCCGCAGCACCGACCGACGACACCAGTTACCTCGCTAAGATAAAGGGATTTTATACCTTGTCTTATTATAATATGCAGTCACAATAAGGGTATGACGTCACAGCCAGTCGAACACATTGGGTGATTTACATTCGACCAGTATATAATTCACACTCAGTTTTTACGAAAAATATAACAAGAGGACCTCCTTTTGTGAAGGAAAGTCACTTGTTTGCTACGGTCGAAGCTGACGAGCTAGATTCTAGTTTACGAGTCGTCTGAAATTGTCCGGCAATTTCGTTCCATCAGTTTGGTTCGAAGAATAAAACGTCCTTGTGCCTACCAGGGCCTTAAACTGTTGATCTTGTAAACGCCAGGAGCGTAGTCCGTAGCCCGTATTTATAAAAGAGTGGCCCGATACCGAATGCCAGTTGACGAAGGAACCAGATGCCAGAATAAAGCTTTCTAGAGGAAACCAGCAGGACCCCAATACAAGAAGAATAACCGATGTTTACCAGATACACCAGGCAGGGTGTAATTAATTGAAATCAAGAATATTTAAGTTGTTATATGAAATTAAGATTTGTTTTTAATAAAGATTTTGTATAAGGTTCTAAAGACCTTCCTACTGAAGTTTCGTGTTTTTCTTCAGAACGACCCTGGAAATCCGGCGCGAATTGAAAACAGGTGGGGTGTTTTACTTACCTGTCTCACCATAAGAGCGATCCATGTTGAGGTAGCACATAGTCTCACAACTGATTCCTGCATTCTCGCAATCCGAAACTTTTTTAGACGAGGAACATCGTTAGAATTTCGCAGCGGTAATGGAACTAATTTCAAAGGAGCTGAACGCGAACTTAAAGAAGCTTTAATGAATGTCAAATGGGAGAAGTTGGCGGAAACATTTATCACAACAACCACTAAGTGTACTTTCATCCCACCTGGTTCACCGCACATGGGAGGCAGTTGGGAGAGAATGGTACGATCAATCAAAACAGTCTTATATGACATAATGCCTAAATTTACTCCTTCAGACGAACTCCTGAAAAGTATGCTGATAGAAGCAGAACACATAGTTAATTCAAGACCGATAGTTTATATACCCGTAGAAAACGAAAATCAAGAAGCATTAACACCTAATCATATCCTCCTGGGTGCGTCAAATGGATCAAAACCTTTTACGATTTTTAACGACGATAACAGGGTACTTAGATCAAATTGGCACACTTCGCAGTAGTTCGCTGATCACTTTTGGAAGCGCTGGGTTAGGGAATATCTTCCTTCGCTTACTGGTCGTGTGAAATGGTTCGCTCCCGTAAATTCGGTTAAAGTAGGAGACATTGTCGTTATTGTTTACCCTAACAGACCTCGAAATGTACGGCCAAAAGAAAAGGTTATTCAAACCAGGGTTTAAAAAGACGGCCAAGTTAGGAGCGCTTCAGTACAAACCATGACAAGTGTCTACGACAGGCCCATCGTAAAACTGGCTGTACTTGATGTTGGGTATCCACTACCAGAAGTTGCTACTGCGGGGAGTGTAACGACAGCGTCTGCTCACTAAACGCGAACAGGCCCTAAAACAAATCGTAGTTTAACTCTGTCAGCTTAAAGCTCACCGCTAATTAAAATCACAAAAAAAAAAAAGAAACCTCGTTGGCGCGAGATAATTTGTGGTTATAAAATTTGCCCTTTTCAATTTGCCTTTCCCCATTGCAGGATTAAATTCAAACATTTGAACTAAAAACTTAATAGAGACATTGTAAGTTTTGTATATATTTATAAATGCTATACCATTATTATACTTTAAAAATTTAATGAATTATTATAATAAAATAAATTCCATAGGATTTGTAATTCAGTACATAAAATTAATTGTTTGCTTTGCGGATTAACAAATGGTCTCTTGCTGCAACTAACTCGTCGCAACAGGCAGCGTTCAACATTTTTTGCAGTTCTGTATTAGCTCTCTTGAAGTTAGTTCCGCAGTCGCTATAAATATTTGAACAAATTCCTCTTCGTGCTGTAGACCTCCTGAATGCTACAATAAAGGTTTGAGTTGTCATATCCGTAACCGCTTCCAGATGAATTGCCTTGGTTGCAAGACACACAAATATGGCGAAATAACCCTTAAATTTTTTTGAACAACTTCCTTTCCATGCTTTCACTTACATGGGTCCAGCGTAGTCGATACCAGTATGTGTGAAAGGCCTTGATACGAGTATGTTGACTCTTGGAGGTGGTAAATTACCCATTAACTGTTCCATCGACTTAGGTTTGGTTTTGTAACACGTAACGCATTTACTTAAAATTTTCTTAACTGTATTTTTAATATTGAAAATCCAAAATCGATTTCTCATGTACAGTATAACTTGTTGCAACCCACCATGAAGGGTTTTCTCATGAGCATCTTCAATAATTAGCTTAGAAAATGTATGATCCGATTTCAAAATGATCGTATGTTTTTCGTCATAGGTGAGAGCTGAATTTTAAAGTCTGCCTCCGATTCTGATAATGCTAGTTCTGTCAATAAAAAGATTGAAGTTTTCGTAGTTTTGTTTTTCCTCGATTCATTAATAACATCGGGAAACATGTCTTGCTGCACAATCCTTGGAGCTGTATGGAATGCTTTGTGAAGTTCTATGGATGATAAAACTGAAGTCATTCGTAACTCTTTGGGTTTCCTAACGTTGTACAAGAATCTATTCACAAGCGCTAAGATTCTTAAAACTTTACCAAGTGTTGAATATTTATAAATCAGCCTTATTAATACGTTTTCATTACAAAGTGCTAAATTCATTTTGATTTCTCTTTTCTCTTCTTCCATTTCCAATTGAGTGTTTTGTGTTGGTATACAGAAATCCCATTTGTCTAAAAGAAATCCTGGTCCTTTCCACCAAAGCAAACTATTTAATAGTTTCAATGGCAGAAATCCGCAGGACGCAATATCTGCTGGGTTCAATTTTGTTGGAATGTGTCTCCATATGTTTAAATTCGTCAGCCGCTGAAATTCGGTAACACGATTTGCCATGAAGGTTTTCCATCGTGATGGTTAAGCAGTTATCCAACAATGAGTAATGGTTGAGTCTGTCCAAGCATATGTTTTTACCTGTTTAAATGGCAACATTGAAGTTGTGTAGTTCAGAAGCTTGGCCAGCATGACTGAATCACAAAGCTCTAATCTTGGTAAATAAACTGTCTTGACTAGAGCCACTCTGGGGTCTTTGCGATGAGTAGATGAGTGTGAATGCAGTTGTCGCTATCCGAAACTCGAATGTAAACTGCCGCTCCATACGCCTTGATTGAAACATCGCTGAATCCATGCAATTCGACTTCTTTAATATTACTTTAGGTATTAATCCATCTAGGAACCCGAATGTCTTCTAAAATGGCTAATTCTTCTTGAAAGGATAACCATTCCCGTTGCAGTTCTATTGGAATGATTTCATCCCAAGAAAGTCCTTGCAGCCATAATTGCTGCATAATTATCTTTGCCTTAATAATGCAGGGTGAAATCCAACCTAACGGATCAAAGAGGCGTGCTATCTTTGAAAGAATTGTCCGTTTTGAAACTGTTTCCTCAATGGCAATTTTTTGAAACGAAAATGAATCGGAAGAAGGGTACCAACTGATTCCCAAAGTTTTTGTGTGATCCAGCGCTCCAAAGGTAAGTGATATATTTGTTTCTCTGGTACTGGTACTTTATAAAAATCTTCATTATTACTCATCCACTTTCGGAGATCCGATAGCAATAATGTGGAAATTTTATTATATTTGTTCCTTGCTTCTTCTAGCGAATCTTTCCTTTCCTGTTTATAGAACATGGATAAAATATTTTTATGCGTGGCTTTAAGTGCTGGCCTATGACTATCTTTGAAGAGAAGCGCAACTTCAAAGCGCCCTCCCGGCAACCTTTTGGTGTTGCGTAAAAAGTGCTGATCGCACACCAAATCTTCTTCTTTTTCGGCTTCCTCGAATGGGCATTCCTCAATTTCCCAAAATCGTCTCAGTTGTGTATCAATACCAGAAAATTGAGTATACACTTGTATTGAGTGGCGTGTTTCTAATGGAACTTTTCCTAAAATGATCCACCAAAATCGGGTTTTTTGGGCAATTGGCAAAATACTTCATTACCTAGTAATAAGTCAACTTTAGCAGGTCTATGGAACTCAGGATCGGACAATTTCAATCCTTGAATGTGTTTCCATTTGGTTGAGTTCACTTCTTGATTTGGTAGAAGTGCTGTAAGGGTTTTATAAATGTATCCTCTTGTGCACGTCTGAAGGTCTGAATAATTGGAACTTAGATCCAGTTCAACGTAATTTTGACAGGGACCGCTTTTGTTTGGTCATTACTGAAATATCAAAAAAGATACGATGTTTCTTCAAACCTAAAAGCTGAGCAGATGTGTTTGAGCTTGATTCTGATTATTTGCATTAATGTTAGAGCTATGGAACGAGTTTTGATTAGTGCTTGATTGTGTGTGAGTGTGTGAGTTTGATGGAGTATAAGATCGAGTGAAAGCGTTAGGATTATTTGAGTTGTGTGTTGATTGGTTGTTTTGAGTGAAAGCTTGTTGTGTGTTGTATTGTGCAGAGTTTGAGTTAAAACTTGGATACTGATAATTTGACTTGTTAAAGTTTGTGTTATTGCCAAAATGAAGTAGTGAGTTGTGTGGTCTTTGGAAAAAAATGACACATCTACGCTAAACAATTAAAACAGTTTCTGAATATCTTTTCTTGTCCCAAGTGAAGTTTCCCATAGAGTCTGTGTTTTCGATGGCAGTTGGAATATCTTTTCTTGTCCCAAGTGAAGTTTCCCATAGAGTCTGTGTTTTCGATGGCAGTTTTTTCACAAGCAAAAATATAATAATTGCGTCCCAATGGTTGACGGGCAACTCCAAATTTTTCAAAGCATGCAAAATTTTTGTTGCATTATCCAATAGCTCACGAATTTCGTTTGCACTTTTCTCATGAACGACTGGTAGTTCGTAAAACAACTTAAGCTCATGATTTACTAAAATCCTTTTAAAATCATAGCGAGATTTTAAAAGTTCCCAAGCTTGGTCGTAACTTGCGTCATCCACATTAACGTGATCAAGTAAAGTGCCTGCACTCTCTTTACAGCATAATTTCAAATAATGCAACTTTTCTATTTTAGTAAGAGACGAATTACTATGTACCAAAGAAACAAATTGGTCATGGAATGACCGCCAATTATGATATTCACCTGTAAATGTCGGCGGGTGAATTTTTGGAAGCCGAACATCATGAGACCTTTGAGTTGCCACCTGCTACAAAGAATCTTGTTCATTTGTCTTAATGGCCACAGAAAATTTATCTAATTCATCCAAAAGCAACATCTTCTTTAAGTAAATCGTCGCAAAGAACTTCTTCATATCTCTTTTCAAGAGATGCCAGATTGCTTTCCAACAAGTCAAGACGTGTGGTGATGTAATTTCTTGTCCGACGACCAGGACTCACCGTCTTTTTGAAATTCTCAAAGTCTTTTAAAATTTGCTTGCAGGTATTTTTTAACATTTCTGTTGAGTTCATCTTGTACTCGAATAATTCTTACTATTTTATATATAAATTTAAATTGTAATTAAGACGTACTCACTTTTCTTTTCAGTGTAGACAGCCGCCGCCGCCGCCGCTCTTCAACTTGTTATGGTTTATGGACTTCCTTCACTATTTTGCAGAATTTGATTTTAATTGAATGTTATATACTTAATTTGTTAAAATATTAAAGATCTATATTGTCTTTAATGTCTTGATAAAATTTAAATTAAATTTAACAATAAATTTATCGATTGCGACAAAGTGGTCGCCATTGTTTTTTTTTTTGTTTAATATTTTGTTTGCAAACTTTTTCGTTCGCTGTTCACTTTTGCGTTCGCTGTTCACTTTTGCGTTCGCTGTTCACTTTTGCTTTCGCTGTTCACTATTGCCTCGAAGGACCAAATGTTCTTTCTACAAATCGCTTTCAAAATTCCTATCTCGCTCAAATATATCGCACTAAAAAACCTCGTAATAAACTCAAGAAATAAAATCAACCAAAACCTTCTGTATAAAAACTTCCAGTGAAGTACTTTAATTTTGATGCCCTCAAAGTTGGAATGCGACCTTTAAACATAAAACAACGAAAAAAATTAATTAAAGTTATTTATTATCCATGAAATAATTAAAAACTTACATGTTTTGTTGCTTACTCGACAGAAAAATTCAAACGACACAAAAATGACATTTAATTCTATTCTTTCGAATGTCAAAATTGAATTAGCTTTCGCAACTGAATGAACTTTCTATGGATTGGGTGAATTTTCGATTTGTAATATTTTAGACTTTTTCGGAAACTTACCGCGTTATTTATTAGAAATATTTATTTATTTCTTTTTCCCGACGTTTCGAAGAAATTACACTCTTCGTGGTCACGGGATTAGACTCAGTCTATTAACATTCTAATCGCCGAGTCTCAAAATTAAGTTTCAACGAATTCGACTCACTTTCAAACGAAAGAGAATGTCAAAATAAGCACCTATATTTAAGTAATTAAGGATTAGATGGGGGTTAGTTTTACTTACTAAGTCATATGTTAGTTATATTTTGTTTGCAAACTTTTTCGTTCGCTGTTCACTTTTGCGTTCGCTGTTCACTTTTGCCTCGAAGGACCAAATGTTCTTTCTACAAATCGCTTTCAAAATTACTATCTCGCTCAAATATATCGCACTAAAAAACCTCATAATAAACTCAAGACATAAAATCAACCAAAACTTTCTGTATAAAAACTTCCAGTGAAGTACTTTAATTTTGATGCCCTCCATATAACCTTCAGGGTAAGTACATGATTGGTATAATTTATTAGGGGTTGTTTGGAAACTGTGGGGGTGGCTGCGTTCGGCTCCCTGCGGTATTGATTCATCATTGGCGACATTCAACAGTTTCATTTTCTTTTGATCTGCCTTTAAATTTTAATTCTGACTTTTTTTTTTTATTTACAAAAATAAGATTTTTCTTTTTACTTTTATATTATTTGTTGAATAAAGAATTTATATTTTTCTTAAGACCTGATTTTTGTGATTTAGTAAGAAGTTGAATTACTTCATGATGATGCATTACTAAATTAAAAGCGTTTGATGTGTGAAGAGCCTTGTCAGGCCGTCTAAAAGGTAACTATAATTCTGAAAAGCAATTTAGGGGCTATCTTCTATAACTTAGGCCAAGGAAGTAAGCGAAGGATTTGTCTCAGACATATGGGAGGGTTGGCCAAGCTGTACCAACAACATAAGGTGAAACCTTGCTGAACTGAGCGAACCATTGTCTTGGGGAGATGACTGGTTGAGGATGTCATTTTCTTGAAAAGCTAGATAGGAAACAGATTATCATGCTTATTTTGACATTCTCATGAATAGTCTATTCGTTAGAATGATTCTATTCCTTCGAATGAGCTTTCTTAATTTTGAGATTCGAACGAATAACATTCATTTGCGAAAGACAGCATAAAATGAACTTCAAAAAAGATTCATTTTCATTATCAGCTGTTTGAAATTTACTATATTTTTATTTGAATTAGTATGACCGTTTTACATTTTTTTGTTCCTAAACATTTTATAGATGTTGAATAAAGAATCAAGAAACAAAATAAATAATACACTTTTTCATTATAAGGTAAAGTTTAACCATAAAGAACTACATATTCATTACATTTTTTGTGTCAGCTCAGCTGTTTTGAAACTATTCTCAAAAAAAAATAAGTTGTTCATAACGCGTTCTAAATTTTTATTTTTTTCCTATACACTTGGTCACACTAAAATATCAAAAACAAAAGAGAAGTGTTTGTGAAATGTCAAAACAAAAAAGTGAAATCTTTATTTATTTGTAATTGTTTTGTTTATTGTTTAATAATTTAAATTTCTTTGATAAAAACATAAAGTAATAAATAAAAAATAAAAATATGGCATTTGTGTTGTTTATAAATGAAGATGATGAAGATGGTGTTGAAGAAGTGCAGAGGAGAAGGATAGTGGATGCTTTCCGTATCAATGTGGGTGGTAAAAAAACCCTTTGCTGCCTCCGAGTTTTCTTGCATTATTTTGATTAACTTTTCCTTTTGTTCGCGGAAAGAGATTGTAAAAATAAGCACCTATATTTAAGTAATTAAGGATTAGATGGGGGGTTAGTTTTACTTACTAGGTCATAGGTAAGTTATAGTTTAGGTTCTAATAGTTTTGTTTCTATCCAACTTTAAGGAAGAGTAACATCCCGAATTGTACGTCTTTTCGCTAAGGCAATGGCAAATATACGTGAGTATACATCTTCTCATTTCTTCAGTCTTTTCATCGTCCGTTAAATTGTCCATTTTTTTTTTATTTATAAGTTTATTTTTATTTTTCCTTTTTTTTTATTAATAATGGCGTAAGCAATAACGAAGTTGAGCTGAAGTTGTTTTATTTGGGACAAGAACTCTCCCGTCCGATGAGCTTAGCTGAGCTGAGACAAGCATGCCACAGTCCTAAAAATAAAGCATCAAAGTCGCCCCAGTGGCAAATAAAGGCTCATTTCAATGGCGGCCAACGCATTTTTTTCACAATAGTCCTTACACCATCTTAAAATTTCCCTTTTATATCAAATAAAAACATACTCACAAGCCGTCTATACTCTTGCCTTGTACTATGAGTCTGAAAATTTCTGCCCAAATATGGAAATTTCAGGACTGGTATAGATGCAAGAGTGGGACGAGTATGAAGGGCCATATGCATCGCGCTGCCCTGGAAAATAAGGCACAGTCTAATTTCCAGAGCGGCGTGAGCTATGGTTTTGAAAACTCGACCGTATTGGTGCCTAACTGGAAAATCACACCAGCCTCCTATCAAAGTTCTTTTCCCGTTGCAAGTAGTATTAGGAAAGAAAGGTTATGCATCATCATTGCTCTGATCATAAAGGTTCCAGCTATGAAAAGACGGATTCAACAGAAATGACAGACTAGCATTAGTTTGCTTAGCAAATAAGGATACCTGGCATAGGATATTCACACATCACCGCAAAATTATATGTAGCCACTTCTACAAAAAGAAAAAAGAATACAGAAATTGAATAAACAAAAAAACAGATTTTGGTTTCTTTTATTTATTTGAGATCGATTTTGGAATTAATCTTTACTTTTATTCCTCACTTTTAGTAAAAATTTTTTTATTATTTATATTTCTTTTCTTTACTTTAGTTATCATTTTAGAATTTGGATAGTTTTGAATTTAAAATTATGTAGAGAAAATTTATAAATTTTTCTTTTTTGTTTTCGAAAAATTTTATGAATTTTTTAAGTTTTTCTTTTACTTTCCAGTTTTTGGAGTAGACAAAAGTTTCAAAAAGTGATTAGAAGTATAAAGAATTTAATTTTTTTTTTAATTTTTTTTTTTTTACTTTTACTCTTTCTATAACATAAGATTTTTGAATTTTATATATTTTCTTTATTTTTCTTTTTTTTATACAGATATTTGAAATCATTTTTTTCTTCATTTACATTTTTAAACAAATTAATTTTTGAAGTTTTTTTTCGTTCAGAAATAAAAGTTTTAGATATAGAATTGAAACATATTATATTATACATACAGGTATCTTAAATACAAAATTTTTAGAATCATGGTAGGTGGGAGAAGAGGAGCTATTTCTAAAAACACTTTACCGAGAACAAGCCCTAGGTATCCTCCTAGAATTCTTTTAGGACAGGCTGAAGACAGAGCATCTACACTCGGGGATCAGTGTTGCCAGAAACACCGATTTATCGTATTTCTCCCGATTTCTAGACCTATTTCCGATACACCGATTTTTGATGTAAATAGTGCACTTTCTCCCGATTTTCAATTTAAAAATACGTTCAGATATTTTCTCCGCTCTTGAATGAACATAATTTATTATTCTATTAAAAATTTTGGCAGTGCCTAACTTACAGTTTACTCTTTTTAAATTTAGTATGAAAACATATTCCTTGCAATTTTTGTTAACGTCGTTGTCATTGTCTTTCTTCTTCTTCTAAATAGCTTTTTTGGCCTTTAGTTCACAAAAATTGGCGTTTCATCCCGGCGCACGATCTCACATGGACTCATCAGTTGACTATGAGGATCTTGTCAATACGCAATTTTTGTTAAATTCAATTCACCTTACATTGATTTTTTGACAAAAATACAATGTGAACTACGAGTATCCCAAGCAACACAATTGCCTCTTACAGATATCTTGAAAAGTTATTTTCCAAGTGTTTTCAACTCTTTGAACAATCTTAAAGAGGTCTGTAATACCCAAAAAGGCCTAAAGGGGAGGAGTCTATTGTATTGAACAAAGAGTTCTAAGTAAAGTATTTGTAAGACTTCATAAAGATCATTTTTTGATTAATCTATAAAGACACTTTCAAGTGGTTTTCAAGATGTTTATATTTTTGAGTAGAAAGATTGAACTGCGAAGAAGAAAAATGTATAAAAAATGTCTTTCTCTTTCACGCAAATACAAATTTAATGCAATTCAAATAAAATGGATTGACTAATATAAATACACAAACATGGCGAATTCTTTCCTTCAATAATTTATGACTGGATTTACGATATTCATTGTATACCCTGTTTAAGATTGTGTGTTTTGATTTGCGAGAGAAGATTTAATTTGAAACCGCATACTCTACCATACTTGAAATTAACGCGCCTTCAAATAGAATAGTATTTACAAAGAAATATTCAGAAAAATAATGTTATAATAATAAAATGCCCTCAGAATAAAAAAAAGAAATGACGTTTAAGTATGCAATAGATATGGCCGATTCATGTATGTGTATGTATCGAACTATCGGAGATATTCCTACCTACAGGGTGCTTTATTTTATGAAAAGTCTTTTTTTGTTCGATCTGAATAATTTTAAAATGTAAAATAATTTCAGCAAATAAATACAACTCAAAAGGTTTACAAACTGAGCGACATTAGCACTTAGAATTTTGTATGAAATAAAATTAAATCAACTTTTTTATTGTATATGGTGATGCTAAGATCTCCTTTATACTATAAAACACGAAAAAACATAATAATTGTTTGAAGAATGATTCCGGATTTTTATTGCATTTTTTTTTCAAAATTTAAATGTAAGTTGACAGGTTTAATACATCTTACAGAGAAAAGATAAAAAAGACATACTATATGAATATAAGTAAAAATATATGTCATTCCTTAATTTTTATTTCACAAAGTGTTAAAATCCCTGGATTAAAAATCTGTTAGAAAGATATGCTAACTTGACATTTTAAACATTCTATCAAGATACAAAATATTGAGTTCAACTGTCAACCGACTAAAGAATCACTGAAAATTCAGAAAATTTGATATTATACATAATCAATATAATACCCATTATCAATTTTATTTGAATTTGAATTTTATTTCAACATTTCTTTTATATTCTGCCAAAGTTCTTCAAATAACAACATTTCCTTCTTTCATTTACTTACATCCGTAGAAACTGATGACTTCGTATAGTAAACGATAAAACATAAAAATCTAGTAAATAATAATTTTATCTTCAATATACGTTTAACAATGTCACCCTTTACAAAATATATGTATTTTATACAGATATGCCACCCATTTGTTAAGAACTCTTTAAAATATCTTAAGCACTTCACAATAAGATATCGAAACTGAAATTCAAAGCAAAGAGTGAAAAAAGTGTAAACAAAGAGTAAAGGAAAAATATAGCTGTTTACAATCAGTCAAATTCAAAGAAAAAAAGAGCAAACAAAGTGTAAGCAAAGAGTAAAAGAAAAAACATAACAAATACACAACAATTATGCTAGAGGCGCGCACATTCAATTTTTAGTTTTGCAACTGTTTGTTACGAGCAACTAAAAAGTTTGTGTTTTGACACAAACTAAACGATTGCCTAAAATGAGTTCGCTATTTTGTGTAACATATACGCACCTGCGCGAACATTCAACCAAATAGTTCATCTGTTTTCTATAAGCAACCAAACAGTTGTGCAGTTTTGCTTATTTTTTGTTAAACATAATCATATGCAATGGCGCGCACATTCAACCAAATAGTTGAGTTGTTTTCTTTAAACAGAAGAGAGAAAAAAAAGATTTTCGCTTGGTTTCACAATTCACAATATTGTTAGGCGAAACAAAACATTTTTTTTCAACCAAAGAGGAAAGTAGTAATTCTTGGTGTTAAGCTTTCATAAATACGTTTTAGTGAAAACTTCCACAGAATATCTTCAAGATGTATTCGAAAGATTAAAATGAAAACCTCTTTCAGCATTTTAAAACTACTCCTTTTAAAGAGGTTTTATAGAGGGTACACAGAGAGTCAATATGGTGACATTTGTCATGATGATCTCTAAGATGTTTTAAAGAGCATTTAATTATACTATAACAAAAAGAACATTTTAAAGAGCAAATTAGGAGGTCATAAAGTGAAATGGTATTAAGAAGATTGAACTAACAGCTTGTAAAGAGCTGATACATTTATTGAAGTACTCTCCAAGAGTTTATGTGTTGCTTGGGATACCCAACCAAGATTAAATTTCTTCTTCTTCTTTATCTTGTTTGATTTAGTGTGGGGCGGTGCGTGTCGGTAGTTAAGTTCTTGTTAATATTTTTAACTACACTAATAATATAAATGTAGATCCATTTTCTTTATCTTTTAGCGAAATGTTAAAATCAGACTGTACCTACAATATAATAAACAATGATAATTTGTACCTCGGGAGCGATGTTAAGTTACAATTGGACAAAAATCTTATTTCAAGCTCTGAAGTTGAACGATTTAAAAACAACTTTATAAGCTTTCATGTTGAACTTTGCTAGCAAATATTACATAGGTTTGATTTTAAAAATAAAAATTTTCAGGCTTTGACCTTATTAAAACCAAAACAAACTGTAAATAAACAAATTGATCCACTAAGTAATCTTTTTAACTTATTTCCTAATATTTTTCATTATGCTGATATGCAGCGAATCGATTGTGAATATAGAGAAATAAGTAATCTTGACTTTAAAAGCTTAATATATGAAAGCTTTCATTCTTTTAAAATTGAAATATTTTGGAAAATTGTTTGTTCAATCAAAATGAGCAATCAAAGTTTGGCCTTTCCATTGATGGCTAACTTTATTTCATCGGTATTAACATTACCAAACTCTTCAGCTAATGTTGAGAGAACTTTTTCTCAAATAAATTGATGAACAAACATTTTTTTTTTTAAATAAGTAAAATTATTTCAACTTCTAATTCCCCGATTTCCCCGATTTCTGATGTGGAAATCTCCCGATTTCCAAAAATATCTTATGGCAACACTGTCGGGGATAACCCCAGTGCAATGTCAGCTTTTAACGACAATGCTATAGCTAGGTCACTAGATGACAACCCACCAGGACCATGTGGCTCCGATGTGCCTATACCAAGAGGTAGAATTTAAGGTGAGTCAGTGAGGGAATTTACTCTTCGTCGACCAACTATTTAGGAGGTCAACGAGAATAGTAGCCTTCACGGCACCGAAGATGATTATGATATTCTCGATCAGATCCGTTTAATACAGATCGAAGAAAGAACCGTCCGCACAGATATGGAAGCTCTTGATCGAAATACACAGCGTGAACAAACATGCAAACAGAACCTATGTTTGGTTTAACGTGAACACCTGTCTTTTAAGACTTCATCTCACGGAAAGCCTACCCTCATCGGAGTCAGATTAAGTCCTGACCATTAACCCCGAACCCACCGAAGCCGATTCAGTAGCAAAGTTGTGACATGTTGCAGCATGTGCACACCTCTTGCTTTAAGGCGAGGTCTCTCTAATACCTCTTGAATTCAAGCACGCTTGAAAACCATATGTTTCCGCATTTGGAGTAAACCACGCCACCATGATTTTCCACAAGGGGACCAACCTCATAGATAGTCTGAGAAAGAGAAGTTACACTACGCAACCCATCTCTAACTCCTGAGCACTATCTCCCGTGGTGCCAGAATATAGCTTCCGGTGGAGCTTCGGAACCGAAGTCAATAAAGGCCACTTACACATGAGTTTCTGCAAAACTCAGGGCCTGTCAACCCCAGGATACACACACCCAGCAATCGATCAAGGTAGTAACCAATAACTAAAATGTGCTTCCTTTTTGTTACTTTTCGTCATTGTCTGAGGTTGGGAAAGATACTCCCAAGCAATTTTCTTGATCTCAACGATCGTTTATTTTTAACACATTTCCAAGATTGCTAAACCAAAACCGTCCGAGCATAAGAGAAATTTTAAACTCAAATGATTTACCTTACGTTTTTGGCCGTGGCATGGCGATCACATCGCCCATGATTTTTATTTAGAATCTTTTAACTTATCTAGTACCAGGGATCCGTTACTCAGGTAGAGCCTGAGATAGGATATAGCACTAGATTTTTTGAATACTAGTTCAGGCTAAAACTAGTATCCTTATTTGTGACTTTGCTACGTTTTACAACTAACTAGGGAAGATACTTCTAGAGTTTTCTTTGTTATCTAAATTCCAGACAAGGTTGAACTCATCGGGGTGGAAACATCACTCTTGGATTATCATGCCCAAATGCGGCAATTCTGCTTATTGACGAATCCACTGAGGTGAAAATGTGCCTCATCACTGAAGATGATTTTCTTTGAAAACTGATCATCCACTGTTGCCATTTCTTGCCACCATTCTGACCATTGACCACGCTTGAAATGGTCAAGAGGCTTTAGTTCTTGAGTCAATTGCACCTCGTAAGCGTGTAAATGCAAGTCTTTATGCATAATGTTCATCAACGACGAGCGTGAGAGGTGCAATTGTTGGGTACGACGACGACTTGAGGTGGACGGCTCTTCAGCCACACTATCGCGAACAGCAGCAATATTTTCTGCAGTACGAGCTGTACTGCACTGGTGTTTTCACATCTTCTACAGACCCGGTTTGCTCAAATTTTTGAACGATTTTTTCGATTGTACGCACATTTAGACGATTAAATTATTAAGCCTGAATAACTTTAACGCGTTGTTCGGTTGTGTATGTTTCCATGGTTCAAATTGAGTTAGTCTGAAATTGAGAAATGTCAAATAAAGTGCAGAAAAAAACTTGACGCTTAGGTGTGGTTTACATTCAACATCAGCCCTTAAAATTTAACCACCCTTTACATGCATCATAGGTACATGTAGGTTTATCAATATGTAAGGATGTAGATACGGTATACTTTCGAAGCATTTGGTATTTATGCCAATTTAAATATCAATTAATATAAGTTAATGCAGCAAATATTTAAATCTCATCATTCCCACGATCCCACGAATGATGCACGCGCAGTGCCTAAAAATGCTGACTATACGTCTGACAAGAGCATCCCACATCCAGAAGATGACACCAAACGCATTCCTGCACGTACGCTGCTGGCGGCTCCCGTAGGTTAAGATAGTTTGTAAGAAAATGTAATTTATAAAATCAGTTTGAATTAAGTTGTGAAAGAACAAAGAGCTTAAGCTCCAAAAAAACATTTTTTTAAGTTTTAATACACTTGTGAACTTATTCGGCGCCCGAGCAGGGACCACTGGATAAAGTAAAAAGTGCCAACGGTCGTTAATTTAACAAAACCCTCAAGTAGTGTTTATATTGAAAAAATTAACTGCGCGGTCGTTCGGAAAAAAAAAACTCTTAAGTAGTGTTAACTTTTTGCTTTAAAAACAACTAATATATTAAGTCCCTAAGTATTTAGTACAATATCGGCCAGTGGTCCACGTTTATGTAAATTTTGCGAACAATAAAAACAGATAGAAACAGCTCAAGTGTATCCAGCAGGAAGTGTGAAGAAGCTAGGCCCCTGAGTAGCCGTTAAATAATCGGAGGAAAAGGAAGTTTGTAAACTAGCCGCTCCATCATCATCATACCTTTCAACATAACGATGAAGTTCCTGTTGTTAATGTAAGAATAGATTATAAGACATTTTAACCATTGAAAATAGTATTACTAAGCGCCTGGTTCATTTAAATAAAAAGTTAAAGTAATAAGCTAAGAAATTAATAGCAACGATTAATTAAGACACTGAAAGTATCTTAAAATTAAGCAAAAAATATAATAATTCTTTTTATTTTTAAATAATTTCCATTTCATACAAAATATTATAAAAAAATTTGTTGCCAAGTAAAAAAAACTGAAAGCAACGATTAATTACGAAACCGAAAGTAACTGTAAGTTGAGTAAAGGTAATTTAATTTTCATTTTAATTACGAAACTGAAAGTAACTGTAAATTAAGTAAAGGTAATTTAATTTTCATTTTATAAAAAAATTCAATAAAAAACTTTGCCATGCCAGACCTAAGATCGGGTACACCCACTAGAAGTGGGTATACTATAATGTTCCAAAATAACAATACAATTCCTCAAATAAATCCCCCATCAGAGTTGCAACACGAAAATCCAAATTCCTCCTTTCTAATGACTCCTAATGATTTACCCTCTGAGCCCCAATCAATCCCTGCACTTAATGCACTAATTTAATCTATTGTCCAACGCGTATTTGAAGAACATGGACACAGCTTAGTCCAAAAAGTTTTAAATCCTAATACTCGTACTAATCCATTTCCCCGTGTGGAGAAAGCTATTGATCCTATACACCGGAATAGTTTGTCCGATATGGACAAGATACCTGACGTTGTTAGGTGCCTTGGAAATTTCTCGGGTGATCCAGGAAAATTTAGCTCCTGGAAAAAAAGTATAGATCGGGTACTATAATTATACGAACCTTTTAAAGGCACCCCCAAATATTTTGGGATATTGAGCACCATAAGAAACAAGATAACGGGTAACGCAGACACGGCTCTTGAGGCCTACAATACTCCCTTAAATTGGGAAAGCATATTCCGCTGTCTAGCCATGCACTACGCCGACAAGAGTGACTTAGGTACTTTAGAATACCAAATGTTATCCCTAGTGCAAGGAAATGCCACGATCCAAGAATTGTATCATTATTATTTTATTTTATTCACATCTCTCTTTGATACTTAACTGTCATGTTTGGAAGTGAGCTCAGAATCATTGAGTTTGCTGACCCAAACATATTGAGATAAGGCTCTCGATACGTTTATGCGAGGTCTTAAAGGTGACCCTCCTCGGTTACTCGAAATACGAGAACCACTCGATTTACCTCACGCATTAAATCTTTGCCTTAAACTGGAAAATCAGAATTTCAGGTCAAACCATGCGTTTAATAATCAGGGAGCAGTAAAAAAATATTCACACCATCCTCCACAGAATCCACCAAGGCATACACCAAACATCCAGTATCAGTACCAAGCTCCTTCAAGACCTTTCTCTTCGCATAACATCCAACAACCTCGCTATTCGAATCAAAATAACAACTATCCTAGAATGAACAGTGATTTTCCAAACCGTCCACCCGTCCATAATTACACACACTTTAACAATCAATATCGTCCACCCGTTCCTAACCAAACTCCCATTCCACAATCTAACCAACCTAACATAAGATCCAATCCCCCAACAAGACCGCAAACTCCTTACGGAGCAAGGCGGTAGTTAAAGGATGAATCTCAATTTTCCCAAACGAGGGCACAACCTGGGGTTTCTAACCAAAGATCCTTTCCCCCAAGACCCCAACAAAATTTCCATATTAATACAGTAGAAGAAGAGAATATAACAAAAACTTAAAGCACGAAAACAGCAAATTTGACGAACCTTTAGAAAATTTTATACCAGAGAAATATACAAATCCAAACTCTAGTAATGTCGAAGATTTTTCCGATATCTATATTTTAGATTAACGAACTCTTTGTTACCTTACATCGAGGTTAAAACGAAGAGCGGGAAATTTTTAGAAATTCTTATAGATACAGGGTCAAACCGCAACTATATTCAGCCCTCTCTGGTCTCTAACCCCATTCCCAATAAAGACTTTTTCTATGCTTACTCAATTGGAGGCAGCACTAAAATAAGCCACCATGTTGAAACAAATCTGTTTGGTCTTAAAGACACTAAAATAAATTCTTCCTGTTACCATCTCTCAAATCTTTCGATGCCATACTCGGCAACGATAGCCTCAAAGAACTTTCAGCCACAATTTTCACTGAATAGAACTACATAGAAATAAAAAATGACTTAAAAATTAGAATGAAACAAAAAACCTCTCAAGCTATTAACAATTTAGATATAAAAATGGACCATATGTCCGATTCCCAGAAGAATGCTATCAATTCACTTGTAGAAGAATGCGCTTCGTTATTCTCCAAGCCGGACGAAAAATTAACTTACACAACAACAGTTTGTTGTGGACGAGATCAGCACCACCACAGATTCTTCTGTTTACACCAAATTCTATCCGTATCCCATGCCTCTCAAAGAAGAAGTTGAGAGTCAAATCCGTCAACTACTCGATGACGACATAATTAGAAGTACGAATTCGAAAGACTTCCGTTTGGCTTTAAAAATGCACCATCCCTTTTTCAGCGGGCCCTCGACGATATTTTGCGAGAATTTATTGGCAAAATATGCTATGTCTATATAGATGACATCATAGTCTTTAGCCAAACTGAAGATCAGCATATTCAATATATTCGTGAAATTTTTCACACGCTGTATAAAGCTAGAATGAAAGTCTAATTGGACAAATTCCGATTTTTCGAGAAGCAAGTCGAGTTTCTAGGCTTCGTGGTGTCTCCCGACGGGATTCGTACAAACCCAACTAAGGTTGAGGCGATAACGAATTTTCTTGTACCACAAACTTTAAAGGACTTGCGTTCCTTCCTTGGCCTTTTTGGCTATTATCGTCGTTTTGTGAAGGACTATGCCAAAGTGACAGAACCGCTAACCGCTCTTTTAAGAGGGGAAGGTGGACGTAAGTCCAAGGCTCAATTGAGCAAACAGAGTATTTATCTCGACGAAGAAGCACTAGAAGCGTTTCAAAAATTAAAAACTTCACTAACCTCAACAGATGTAGTATTAATGTACCCCGACTTTGGAAAACCTTTCCAACTTACAACAGACGCTTCTCAATTCGCAATAGGAGCCGTTTTGTCGCAAGACGACAGACCTATTACTTTTATCTCCAGGACACTCAATAAGGCAGAAGAAATGTATGCCACTAATGAGAAGGAAATGCTGGCCATATTTTGGTCATTGAGTGCTCTTAGAAGTTATCTCTATGGGTCAGCAAAAGTGAAGATTATTACCGATCATCAGCCCTTAACATTTGCGCTAAGAAACAAGAATCATAATATCAAAATAAAGAGATGGAAAGCATTTTTAGAAGAGTTCGATTACGAGTTGCAATACAAACCGGGCAAGACTAATGTTGTAGCCGATGACCTTTCTCGAATAGTAAATCCATCAAATATAAACGCACTCACTTCAACGCAACACAGTGGTGAAAGATCACCTGAAAACTTAATTCTCAACGTCGAAATTCATATTAATGTCTATAAAAACCAAATTTTTATTGAAATCGGCCCTAAAAGCCACTTTACATGATATTATAAGTCATAATATGCTTTCTCATATGACCTGTCAAAAAAAACAAATCAAATCGTTTGAAAGCACCCATTAAACGCATATCACTTCTCAAACGAAAAAGCATATGACTTTTTTGACATTAGGACTGTAGCTAATTCCATTTGAGAAGTCATACGATATTTGTTGTTTTCGTGGGAAACATTGAATGGAGTGTTGACATTTGAATACAAAATATGGTAAAATTCTGAAAAGGTAACTATGTTATGCGGTTTTTTTTTTAAATATTTCAGATCTCATTAACATATATGTATACTGTATTGAATTAATACGGCTATCATTGTTGATAAAACCACTGCCATTGCTTTCTTTTTGTTCTCCATCATGGAATAACGACACAAATTTATTTCAGTTTATATTTTATATTTATTTGGGATTTTGGTACTCTGAAAATCAAAGGGGAAGTCATAGACGTGTAAAGCATAGATAAACCAAAACGGTATGACTTGACTCAAAATGACAGGTCATTATCTATTATCGTGTAAAGTGGCTTTAACTCCTCCGTAAACTTTAAAATCATCTTCCCAACTTACCATCGTCATCAAATTATAGAACCACAATTCACCCATGATACCATAGTCTCATAAAAATTCTGAAAAAAATATCTAAACCCTTCAGTTATCATTGGCATTAAAACCGAAGAAGCCATAATGGGGATGATACAACAAATCTACCCCTTACATTTTAGTAGTTATAAAATAACGTTCACTCAGATACAGGTCGAAGATGTAACGTCAGAATCAGAACAAGAAAAAATCGTAATCGATACCCACCAACGTGCCCACAGAAACGAGAGAGAAAATAAAGCCCAAATTTTAAAAACACATTATTTTCCAGGCATGATTGGGAAAGTTAGAAGAATTACAAGAAATTGCAGTGTCTGTTTAGAGAACAAATACGATCGTCATTCCGATAAACCAGAATTTCAGCCAACCCCCATTCCCGAATTCCCCGGCCAAATCGTGCATCTAGATATATATTTTACCGATGGAAAAATAATTCTGACCGCTGGCTGTGGACAAGTTTTCAAAGTACGCCTTAACGAAAATTCTAAAGTCCAGAGCTACTGAAGATATAAAGCAACCAATACAAGAAATTGGTTTGTTTTCGGCGTCCCGGAAACAATTGTAGTAGATAATGAAAAATCCGTAAGTTCAAGTTCTATTTCATTTATGTTGGAAAGTCTGTTCAAAATTAAAGTTCATAAAACCCCACCTTACACAAGCTCAGCTAACGGCCAGGTAGAAAGATTTCATTCCACGCTCTCCGAACTTATGCGTTGTCTTAAAGCAAAAAAAATCCACAACACTTTTTCTGAATTACTGGATATGTCTGTTTATGAATATAATAGGTCTATTCACTCTACGACAAAAAGTAAACCGATAGATGTTTTTTTTTTTGGAAAAAATAGACTGAATCACCCCGAACAGCTTGAATGAAAAAAAAGAAATTGTCAAAAATATTAAAACCAAACAGGCTGCAGACTTAGATTACCACAACAAAAAAAGATTACCTCCGAGAAATTATTCTGTAGGAGAAACTTTTTACGTGAAAATAAACAAAAGAATAGGGAATAAACTTTCCCCTAGATACAGAAAATAAATTGTAGGTGAAAATAGAAACACTACAATTATAACAAAATCAGGAAAAACAATTCACAATAGTCTCATAAAACATTAATTTTCCCAACAGATTGTCCTTACCCATGTTCTATGCGGATATCCAAATCCTGGATTACACAAATTCAAAAGTGGCGACCCTAAGCCTAGGGCTCTCAAAAGTACAGACAGGCACGTTCAACATCATACACGATATAAACTTAGAGTTATACGCAAAGGTAATTGATGACATCCAATTAAAAATCTAAAGTTATGTTTCCAACCAAGACCCATTACATCCCTTACTATCACACGAAATTTCCAACCTTCAGAACATCTTCATTCGACTTAGACCTAGACCAAGAGAACAAAGGTCGTTAAATTTTATTGGCAGTGCATGGAAATGGATAGCTGGCAATCCAAACCATGCCGATTTTCAAATTATAAAGTCAAAAATGAAAAATGTTTTGAGAAATAATAATAAGCAAATAGTTATTAATAAATTGACGAATGAAAGAATAAATAATATCACAAACATTAAAAACAATATTATTAATTCAATAAAGAAAAATTCAAATCTAAAAGACGAATATTTTGCAAATATAAAATATAAATTAGATATAAGAAAAGAAGGGTTAACCAATGTAAACTATGCCATACACTGGGCAAAAGCCGGTATCATAAACTCGGTCATTTTATCGAACTTTGAAATAAATTTAGCAAAAGAAATATTTGAAAAATATGAAATCCCATACGTAAATTTAGAAGAAGCATTTGAATTTGCAGACGTGAAAATCGCAACAAATGCCTCAACCATACTTTATATTATAAGTATACCTGTAACAAATATAAAATCTTGCCAAAACCTAATGATAAAACCAATTAAAAGAAAAACATTATAACTAAAATACCATTCAACAATATTTTAAAATGTAACAACCAAATATTTGGTATAAAAATATTGTATTTAGCAATTTGTAAGCAAAACCAAATTTTAGTAACCGAACTTATTAAGGAGCCGCCCATCAAATTGCACAGAAGTTAATAACCAACATATTCCCAACGTCGAAGAAATACTCCCCGGAATCCTTCTTTTAAACAAATACAACGGATCAGTCCTCGTAAATGGCGAAGTCATGAATCTAACAGGATCCTTTATCATTCAATTTCATAACGCATTCATAACCATTGATAAACAAAATTACATTTCCAACGAAATCCCTGGTTCAAAAAAAACTACCGGCAATCGTACAGCCTGACTCAAAAGCGGAGAAGTACGAAGAGCTTTTGATATTAGAAATGATGAAAGAGCTACATCTTAAAAACACGGAATACATCGAGCAGATAAAAGAAGAGGACAACCTACATCTGATAACCAACTCCAGCTTGATTACAATCATAATAATAGTAATCATAGTTATTGTCAGTAGAATGCTCATCCTTAGGAAAAATGGACAGATAAATATCACAACTAATCTGGACCCGATTCCAAAAATATCGATACCTGAAATTCAATCAGAAGAGAAGGAAGTACCTCGAAATCAAACTGAAAATACTGCGAGCTTACCAAAACAGCTGGTAACAACCAAGCCAACAAGGATTAGCCTAATCCCTTTTTTCTGAAGGTCAAACGAGGACGTTTGAAATTAAAGGGGGAGAAGTTAATGCAGCAAATATTTAAATCTCATCATTCCCACGATCGCACAAATGATGCACGCGCAGTGCCTAAAAATGCTGACTATACGTCTGACAAGAACATCCAACATCCAGAAGATGACACCAAGCGCATTCCTGCACGTACGCTGGCGGCTCCCGTAGGTTAAGATAGTTTGTATTAAAAGGTAATTTGTAAAATCAGTTTGAATTAAGTTGTGAAAGAATAAAGAGCTTAAGCTCCAAAAAAATATTTTTTTAAGTTTTAATACACTTGTGAACTTATTTTAAACAAAGGTGTGTAGGCAAAAAATATTTTGTACACAAGTATAGTTTTTTTTTTCTTAAGAAAACTGTTTTTACTTAAGCACATACCTACCTTCCTATACTAATTTTTACGATGTAGGTATTTATACATATCAAAACTATTTTTAAACAAAATTCAAATGACTTTTGTCGCAAAAATAAAAAAAATACATTTTTGGGGAAAAAAAAGTTTCTATGCATACAGTAATCCCCGCTTAGTTGCGCCTCGCTTAATTGAACATCCCGCTTAATTGACCGAAAAAGTTGCATTGCAAAATTTCCCGTATTAGTAGCATAGCTTTTTAGATGGTTCATTGAACCCCGCTTAATTGAATTACTCGGTTAATTGAACTTTAAAATATGCACCCAAAAAAAAAAAAATATATGGACATTTTTCGGATAATTGGACGTACAAAAAAATTATAATGAAACAAATATTAGAAATATTTTATTACTTAACCTACGTCTGAAGTGTTGTTTTTAAAAGACAGGTATCATTCAAGATGAAGAGCCGAAATTTTAAAAACGGTTTAAGAAAAAGAAGAAGTTGAAGCCATATTAGCATCGACTTTCGAAATTCTTCAGGACATTGCAATTCTACGTTTATACCGGGTGATTTTTTAAGAGCTTGAGATTTTTTAAAAAAAAAAAACGCATAAAATTTGCAAAATCTCATCGATTCTTTATTTGAAACGTTAGATTGGTCCATGACATTTACTTTTTGAAGATAATTTCATTTAAATGTTGACCGCGGCTGCGTCTTAGGTGGTCCATTCGGAAAGTCCAATTTTGGGTAACTTTTTCGAGCATTTCGGCCGGAATAGCCCGAATTTCTTCGGAAATGTTGTCTTCCAAAGCTGGAATAGTTGCTGGCTTATTTGTGTAGACTTGACGTAGCCCCACAAAAAATAGTCTAAAGGCGTCAAATCGCATGATCTTGGTGGCCAACTTACCGGTCCATTCCTTGAGATGAATTGTTCTCCGAAGTTTTCCCTCAAAATGGCCATAGAATCGCGAGCTGTGTGGCATGTAGCGCCATCTTGTTGAAACCACATGTCAACCAAGTTCAGTTCTTCCATTTTTGGCAACAAAAAGTTTGTTAGCATTGAACGATAGCGATCGCCATTCACCGTAACGTTGCGTCCAACAGCATCTTTGAAAAAATACGGTCCAATGATTCCACCAGCGTACAAACCACACCAAACAGTGCATTTTTCGGGATGCATGGGCAGTTCTTGAACGGCTTCTGGTTGCTCTTCACTCCAAATGCGGCAATTTTGCTTATTTACGTAGCCATTCAACCAGAAATGAGCCTCATCGCTGAACAAAATTTGTCGATAAAAAAGCGGATTTTCTGCCAACTTTTCTAGGGCCCATTCACTGAAAATTCGACGTTGTGGCAGATCGTTCGGCTTCAGTTCTTGCACGAGCTGTATTTTATACGGTTTTACACCAAGATCTTTGCGTAAAATCTTCCATGTGGTCGAATAACACAAACCCAATTGCTGCGAACGGCGATGAATCGACATTTCACGGTCTTCAGCAACACTCTCAGAAACAGACGCAATATTCTCTTCTGTACGCACTGTACGCATTCGTGTGGTTGGTTTAATGTCCAATAAAGTAAACTGAGTGCGAAACTTGGTCACAATCGCATTAATTGTTTGCTCACTTGGTCGATTATGTAGACCATAAATCGGACGTAAAGCGCGAAACACATTTCGAACCGAACACTGATTTTGGTAATAAAATTCAATGATTTGCAAGCGTTGCTCGTTAGTAAGTCTATTCATGATGAAATGTCAAAGCATACTGAGCATCTTTCTCTTTGACACCATGTCTGAAATCCCGCGTGATCTGTCAAATACTAATGCATGAAAATCCTAACCTCAAAAAAATCACCCGTTACTTCTTACCAATAAATAAATTTACAGTTGAGCTGAAAAACAAGAAGACATTGTTCAAAACAAAACAATCAATCAAAATCAAATCACAAATTTTTTCAAACCATGCAAATAACCATTATGAGCCTTTCGGGGTACATACCTACTATTGTATTTATTATTTTTTGTGTCCTTTTCGAAGCTAAAAGTGACTTTTTTTTTAAAAATAATTTATTTCTGTTTCATAGTTTTAATTATGTATGTATGTATGTTTATTTTTTAAATAAAACGTGTTCAAATATTTTTGTGTGTGTATTCTTTTTCAGTTTTTTTTAAGGTTTTCGTAAGTTGACAATGTAATGTTCATAGTAAATTTCTGGGATCAATATTTTAATTTTTAGTTGACCGACTCGTGCAATTATACGGGTTTTGTTTAATTGAACAGGTCGGTCAATTAAGCGGGGTTTCGTTAATTGAACCACCCGGATAATTGACCGAAAAATCTGACAAAATGGTCAGTGCAATTAAGCGGGGAATACTGTATATGCAATTTTGGAAAAAAAATGTGATATGCCAATTTTTAAAATCAATTTATATACACATACAAACTATATTTGAAAACAAGTTCAAGTGTTGTGGGGTTAACACACTTCTAGAATTTGCGCATCATACTTTACAAAAGAACACATTTCTGTTAATTAATTACTCTGTTTGCTGTGTCGGTTTTTCTATTGTCTGCAAAATGCCGTGCCTGTGCAATAAAAAAGTTGAACGTTCGGATCCGAAAATAGCTTGTGCCTTGTGCAAAGTTTCTTTTCACTTAGATTGTGTTAGTCTAACTCAAAGTGATGTAACAAGCATGAGAAAAAATAAAACACAATTTCGCTGTCGTGCATGTGCTGGCGACCAAAGACGAAGTTCGCTTCACACTCCAGCTCCCCATCAGCAAACAATAACAAAGTCAAATGACAACCGAGACTTAAGGTCAACGTCAACCACGCCAGTATCTCTACTTTTAGTTAGGCAGATGGAACATTCCGCAAATAGCTATACACCGAGATCACCATCAGCTGATGTCTCTTAATTGCAACCGATTGATACCCCTTTATTTAACAGCCTACACTGCAATGATACCTTCGCCCGCAACGCCCGGCCGCTCCAACCATAACCCTGGATAAATTACCTATATAACGAAATTGTTGCCCTAAGACAATTAAACACCAACATGAGCAATAGGTTGTGTCAAAGTGCTCAACTATGATATTTTGAAATGTAATAGCTTTTAAAAGTTGCATTGCTTATCAAAATTAAATCCTGCGTTTACAATTTTCATTTTAATTAATATCTTTGGCTCGCTCAAAATAGGATGAAATCCAAAAAATTTTGATTTGTCGAGATTTTTGAAATATGTGTTGTTTTAAATTGCACCGTGTGGATACAAAACAATTATATAAAATATTTTTAGGCTTTCAAGTCAAAGATAATTGCAAGGAAACACTTTTAAGCTTATATTTGTTTAAATTGAACACTTGATAAAGAAGCTATGTAATAATAAAAGAAGGAAGAAAAATCATTTTTTTATGTAAAATCGTTTTTTTTTTTTACAAAAAAAAAAATCTTAAAAATTAACGGAACCACCTACAATAGTACAATATCGTGGTATAGTATCTTTTTGTAAAGACAAAAATTCTTTCTGTATTTTGTTTAGTTTGTTTTTAGTATACGTAAAAAAAAAATTACTGTAAATAAAATTTTTTTTTTAACTTCAACCGATTTGAGCGAGCCAAAGACGAACGATTATTTTTTTTTACATGTTCTTAAACCTCAGACCCTAATACAACTTTTGAGCAGTATAACATTTAAAAATAGGAGTGCTTTTTTGCGGCCATACAAAAGTGACACACCCTAATGAGCAATGACTTACTGTCACTTGGTTTCGTATGGTTAATTCAAAAAAGTTAGTGTTTTCGTGTTTTTATAGATTCCATTTTAATAGTAAGGATGCATTTAATCAGGAGTTATCTTCACTTTTACTTGCCGAAAACTGCAGTAATCTGTTTATTGTTGGGGATATGAATATAGATTTACTTTCTGATTGTAATGAAAACATAAAATATAAATCTTTAGTGTCTGCTAATGGTTTAGAATCGTGCATAAATAAACCCACTAGAATATCTGGTTTGTCAAAAACATGTATTGATCACATTTTTGTGAGACTTGATCGTCATATGAATATAAATCTATTTAGCTCCATAATTGATTTTAAAATTACTGATCATTGTATGACCTGTCTTTTTTTTTAATTTGGAAACTGTTAAGCCCACTCAAAACTCAATCCGTCCAAGGTTGACAAGCATGTCAACTTTAAAATGTTAAATCGTAATTTTGGTTTTGAAAGTTGGTTAGAAGTTTTTGATGACAATGACGCTTCTGTTGCCTTTGATAAATTTTTAAAAATTTTAAATTATTATGTTGAACTAAGTACAGAGGTAGTAGATCCAAAATTTAACAGAATGTCCAAGTTAAAAAGGCTTAAGCCTTGGATAACATTAAATCTTGTTGCAAAAATTTAACAAAAAAACAAACTCTGCCTTAAATCCAAAAACATCCTCTAAACATCGAGATTCGCAACATTTATAACCAGTTATGTAAAGAACTAGATATAGAAGTTAAACTATGTAAAGATAACTAGTATACCAACAAATTTAATGGTGCTAAAGGGGATTTAAAAAAGAATGGGCAATAGCAAGTGAACTCCTCAACAAAAATGTATCTTCGACATTTCCGCAACACATAAACTTTAATTCTGTCAATATACTCAGTTCGAAAAATATTGCTAATGCATTTAATGACTTTTTTACTAACATCACTGCTAAAACTATTAAAGATGTAGGTCTTGAAACCGATGAATTATGTGATTTTTTTAATGGAAATGAAAAAGTGATAGATAGTAGCTTCTTCTACGAATCAATTTCCTCTTTCGAGTTCCAGAAACAAATTATGTCACTTGATAATTAGAATTCAAATTCATATACTAATAACAGCTTTTCTAATCGCTTTTTAAAAAATATATCTATTAATATTGCTTTCGTTTTGGCTCACCTTTTTAATAAAAGTATTTTCAATGGAGATTTTCCTAAGGCTCTTAAAACGGCTGAAGTCATACCTATTTTCCAGAAAGGTGATCCTAAGGCAATCAATAATTATTATATGCCTATTTCTCTGCTTTCTACTTCCAATATATTTGAAAAGTTGTTAAAAATAAGAATTGTAAGGTTCCTCGAAAAACATTCATTTTTAAGTCCGAATCAGTACGGCTTTAGAGCAAAAAAATGTACAGGAGATACTCTTTTAAGTTTCTGTTCTGAGGTACATGATAATCTAAACAGTAAAAAAAATACTGCATCTTTATTTATTGATATAACAAAAGCTTTTGATACCGTGGACTATAGAATTCTTTTAGTTAAATTGAGAAAAGCTGGGTTTAGAGGATTCATACTAAGATGGTTTCCTTCATATCTTATAGGAAGAACTCAAAGAGTAAGAATAGAAGCTGTATTTGGTGAATGTCTTGATATTTATAGAGGAGTGCCTCAAGGTTCAGTTCTTGGACTCCTTCTGTTTTTAATTTATGTAAATTCTCTTTTTTCTCAACCTTTAAGAAGCAAAACTATTGGGTTTGCAGATGGTACCGCTTGTGTGTATTCGGCCCCATCCTGTCTCGATGAGGTACTGTTTTAAAATTCATAAACTTGTGCTTAGCGATAAAACTAAGATTATGTTTTTTAACCAGCCCCTGGTTGACTTCAATTTTCGAATTTTTACCTTCCATAGTTATACTTGTAATAAAATGCCTTTTAGCTCCAATACATGTAACTCAAATTTTTGCAGTTTTACTTTTAATTACGATCTTGCTTGTTCATCTCAATGTATTGATATTCAATTAGTTCAAGAATTCAAATATCTTGTTCTGTAAATCGATAGCAAATTAAACTGGAATCCTCACACTAATCTAATTTAATAAAAATTATCTTCTAAAAACCACTTATGTATTCTACCATCTAAGAAAATACTGTTCCAAGAAGGTATTAGAAGCTTTTTATTATGGCCAATCCAAGCTTCAGTATGCACTTGTTTGCTGAGGTGTAACTTATAATTGCAACATTCAACCTTTATTAGAACTGCAAAAACATATTCTTAGAATAATCTGGAAAAAGAGACGACAAAAGCATAGTTTTCCACTTTTTATTGATTCAAATATAATTCCATTAAAGCATCTTTACTTTTATAAGGTCTTAAAAATTTTATTCTTTTGGAGCGGCAATCTACTTAATCAGGGCTCAATAAAGCATGGTCTGCGAAGTTATGTAAGAAGACTTGCTTTAATATCAAACCACAATACTCACAGATTCTTAAGCTTTTTTACAATCCTGGCACCTCGTTCTTTTAAAAAACTACCCATGCAGATAAGAAATATATATATTATCCAATTTTTTGTTCGAGAGGTTAAAAAATGGTTGTTTGGTTTTGTATTTGATCAAATCAATGACATCTTAAGATTGGTAGTCTAAATTTTTATTATTTTTTTTTGTTTTTCTTTTCCTTTTCACAGATTCTTTTCTATTTAACCCTTAACCCCACAACATAACTTCATAGTAAATAAATCATATTATATGAATTTTTATAACTCGGTACTTTCGACACTAGTTTTTTAACTACAGAATGTAGGTACCTATCTTTACTTGTTTCATTTATAGTTCTATAAAAAACACTTATTATTTCTAGTAAAACATGTAAATATGAATTTCCATTTATTAGCTCTAAGCTATAATAATTATGTTTTTCATATGAGTTATAAGTAAATAAATAGTATAATAAAAAAAAAAATCAAATAACTTTTTCGCAAAAAATAGACTATTTTATAATAATAAAAATAAAGAAATTTCGTGTGCCGGTTTTAAAAAATTATTTAGAGGTACACACAAAAAAATATTATTCTTAGAGTTTTGATATGCAATGTTTATTAAACTTTTAGAGGCTCCTCTATATAAATTTCATTTTAATCCTTTGTACTGGAAATGAGAAAGTTAAAAATCGACAAGGAATGGTCTAGATATTTTTAAGAATGCTTTTATTAAAAATGTTCTTTTAATAAAATGATAACTGTTTAAATTAATGAAATAAAAACCGCAACGAATAAATTCATCAGTTAATGGAGACTTAATTGGTGAAAAATTACTTCACTATAATTTTAATTTTCATTAAAATGCTAATGGCTTCCGTTGGTTCTGTTGGTTATACGAAAAACTTAAGGGTTTATGGGAATTTCCACTACTGGAAGCACACATGTAGTACATATGTTGCTTGAGTAGTTTTTTACTTTCATTGAATAATAAGTCAAGTAAAACGAACTAAATAATGTACAATTAATGAATATCTACAATTATAGAGATAGAAGCGATTGGGAGAATATATTAGACGCCTTAAATTAAAGCCAGGTGATAGTAGTTATTCATATTTCGAGAAAAGCTTTTTCTAAGGTTTTTGCAAACTCGAAATTGACTCATGGTAATTCAAGTGCATGTGCTACCACATGATATGATGAAGTGATTTACTTATTTCTTACGAAAAGATCACGTGTTTTTTCGCCAGAAAACAAGTTTTTTTTGTGGTTCAATGCTCACTGCTAAGTTCAATATCTTTTACATCTGAAGCTCGGTTGTTCCCCGCAATTATTACTGAAGTTATATATAAATCTTAACTTCGTAGTTTAATCTCTTTTCTAAAGCTTTTATTAATATGCCGAGGTTGATAAATATTTTATAACCACTCACCTTGGTAACTAAAGATCTTTGATAAATAGTTACAAAGATATATAAGGCCAACTAGCATTTATTTTGTCTTGAACGTTTTTATGATTTCTATAATTTTACTCTGATATCTTTTTACTTGCGAGTTGCGATATACAAACATTCCACGTATTCATATGTACATAATATGAAGGTACTATATATGGCAAGTTATGCATTCTAAAAAAATTTAACTCGATATTTTGGTCCAACTTGACATAACGATGCTGAGGAAGAAGAAAATAATGTGGATCTCGAAATTCTAACTGTCTGTACTGTAATGACCTGATTAAATGGTACGACCGGTTAATAAGAGAGAGAATGATAGACTGACTTTATTGAATCATAAGAATATATTATTATTATATAATAGAATATAGGTACATGTAGGTATGTACATGAATTGTACATATTTCTGTTCTTGGTAATTATTAATTTATTATTTTCTATATAATTTTCTTTTTTGAAGACCATTACGGT
This sequence comes from Chrysotoxum bicinctum, assembly GCA_911387755.1. Classification (NCBI taxonomy): domain Eukaryota; kingdom Metazoa; phylum Arthropoda; class Insecta; order Diptera; family Syrphidae; genus Chrysotoxum; species Chrysotoxum bicinctum. The sequence continues at coordinate 137,429,606 of OU426987.1, read as the reverse complement.
ACCTACGATACATATTTTTTTTTACTTTGAAAAAGTATTTTTTCTCAATAAATGTTCTACTTATAAAAAAAAATTAAAAATGTCTAGCACATGATTAAATTTGTTTTTTAAATGGCGGAGATATACCTGGGGTGGAATCGGCTAAGGTGATAGTTGATTGTGATTGTCATTTTGACTATAGCTGTCTCCATCATATCAATAAAGAAATATAGAGAGAGCGTGTCATGATTTTTCATAGCTACAAGCAAAACTACAAAATTCAATACAAAGTATTTCTTGCTCATCAGTCATCACTATCAAGTTATCACGTGTGGAATTCGAAAATACCTGGTAGCCTCGAAACAATTTTTTTTTCAAACATAAAATGTATATCCGCCAATGATCCTCATCGAACGAAAAAATTATTTCTTTTCTGCTTCATCCATCCACAAGTTAAGTTGTTAATCTTGCCGAATTTATAAAAAGGCCATAAATTGAAAAACTATAAACCAAAAATAAAATAAAGTAAGATAAAATTATTTCTACTACAACAAGTTAAATTTATATTAAATTAATTATAAATAATATTTTGATAGAAATCTTGTATAGCAGAAATTACCAGCACACAAATTCTAACCTACATATATCTTTCCTTTAAATCAGCATTTAAAATCAGTGAAAATAAGCCACGTGTAAGTTCTTTTTTAATTGCTTGCCTGTTTCTGAGAACTAATTTCATCAAACACCGTACCTGCGACAAAGACTCCATTGCACCAAAAACTCTTTGCTGAATCAGTCCACATACTGATCGATTACACAGAGTGCTACAATACTCGCACGATCAATCCAGTACGAGGTTTGGTGCGTGGCTTCGTTTTTTACAGTGGCCTTATTTTTAGTCAGCACTAATCGTTGATTTTATCAAGAGTATTCCTCACTTTAACTACCGATTTGGAAGCACAAACCTACAGCCGAGTTGTAACGATAGCGCCAACTAAAATGGAGCACCTTACCTCGCCTTATCGTTATACGGTTTGTGTTGGTCACTGGAACTGTTCATAGAACCTGGTTATCTCAAGCAAAACCACCTGTGTGCTTTATGTGAAACCCGTCAAACCAACATAAGCTATTCAAACCGAGGTCCTTATTCGCAATTCCCCCCCCCCCCCCCACCAAAATGCACTTTTTTTTTAATGAATCGATAAAAAAAAGTTTGCTGTTGATAAAAAACATCAAATTATGGAGGAGAAACACGTTTTTATGGTAAAAAAGTGAAGTATAAAAAAATGAATATAGGGCATAGGGTAAATTCATAGTTTCTTTAAATCCAGATTCTGTAAATGCAAAAGAAACCTTGCATACACCCAACCTCGCACCTACCCCAAATCCTATAGTGTGCCCAAGCAGGGGGGTTGCAGAGGGGCAGCATGCCCCTCATACATATCTCACTGTTTATACGCCGTAATGCGTAAGCAAGCAAAAAAAGCAAATATCCCATACAAAAGAAGTAGCTTTGGTTATAGTACTGTGGGTGGTCCGCTTATACTTCACTTTTTTAACATAAAAAAGAGTTTCTCCTCCATAATTTGATGTTTTTTATCAACAGCAAACACTTTTTTATCGATTCGTTAAAAAAAAGTTCATTTTGGTGGTGGGGGGGAATTCCGAATGAGGGCCAACAGTACTGTGGGTGGTCCGCTTATATTTAACTTTTTTACCATAAAAAAGTGTTTCTCCTCCATAATTTGATGTCTTTTATCAACAGCAAACACTTTTTTATCGATTCGTTAAAAAAAAGTTCATTTTGGTGGAGGGGGAATTCCGAATAAGGTCCCAAACCGATTCAACAATCAAGAAATACATCGCATCCCCAAGCCCAACAACACCTATGTGGTACAATCAGTCGTCAAGGAATTGCTTGTTTTCCAACCCAACCATCAGTCAGTGTTTAGCTGATTAAACAATTTATTTATTTTTTTTAATAACTACATCTTTTTAATCACACACATTAAAATAGATAATTTTAATTAATAAAAAAAATTACAACAACACTCAATATATAAAACGAAACCAATAGAAAAACCAACAACAACAAACAAAAAAACACTCATACCTAGGGGATAACAACAACAAAATACCTATGTTTGTCAGAGCACAGTAAGTGACATTTTCCTTTCTCCTCTTCTTTTTTCCTGCAGTTGTGTGGCTTAGCCGGTGCATGCATTGTTCTGAGCTTAGGTATATAAGCTCTCTCAGTGTTTGCATCTGCTGGGTCGTACGATATCAGATGTATAGAGAATTACTGTTCTGATTGGTAGGGTTCGGATCGATTCAACGTCACTACTAAAGCCATAACACTTTTTAGTGATGTTGTGTTGAAACGACTTTTTATTAGTCTTACACAGTGATTTTCTTAGATTTCGTCTGTTTTGGTTTTTGTTATTTTTTTTTATATTGCAATGGCTGTTTATTTTAGAGTAGACTATTGTAAAAATGGTGGGCTGAGAGCAAATTTTCTGGCTGCGTATATCCACACTGTTTCTAACAGGCCACCTGTTTTGGCACTGAGTGAAACCCAAGTAGGTGAGGATTCCGATCCTACTGAATTTTTTATTCATGGGTATAGCTTGGTGCCATTATTCTTTTCCCACCATGGTCTCGCCATTTACATTAGGAATGATGTTGCATATCAGTTCTTACCACAATATGGTCACTGCACTCCTTTTTCAATTGTATGTGGTTTAATTTAAATTTTCACTATTGTTTTCTTTATCGAAGCCCAAATCTGGATAGAGTTTCAACCTCTCACGAATTTGATACTTTGTCCGACTCCATCCAAAGAATTGTTTCCCTGTATCCTCACACTGAAATCGTTATTACGCGCGATTTCAATGTTCACAATTCTTCTTGGCTTCTCCATTCGGGCCAGACAACACCCGAAGGAATGTGTGTTGAGATTTTTGCTGAGTTTAACCACCTTACTCAGCTTGTCAACGAGCCTACTCGAATATCGGACGTTAATGGCCGAGCAGAAAATAGTCTTGACTTGTTTCTTACCTCTGACCCTGATAAATACACAATAAGTGTATTGACGCCTCTAGGCACATCTGACCATAGTGTTATATCTGCAAATTTCTCGTGTCAAACAAATTCAGTTAGAGAAAAGGCTCCTAGAAGAACCGTATAGCAGTACGAGAAAGCCAACTGGAACGGTTTGAATAACTTTTTCAGGATCTTTAACTGGTCACTATGCTTCCTCGATAGTGACGTAGACTCCATCGCAGATATGATAACTAACATTATTCTTTTGGGAATGAAACATTTTATCCCGAATAGGGTTAAAGTATCAGACCCAAGGATAATTCATGGTTTGATTTGAGCTGTAAAGAGGTTATCAAGGAAAAAAGGGTATGATTCCGGTGTTTAAGAGCCAACCCAACTGAGGAAAACCGGAAAAAGTTCAAACAAGCCAGGAAGGCCTGAACCGCCCATATTCGACGGACCAAATTTTTACATGATCAAAAATCAAGGCAAAAAATACTGCAATGTCCCAAAGGCAGTAAGAATTTTTGGTCATTTGTAAAAAATATGAGGAATTCTTCCTCTTCCTCGGTTCCTACGCTTCTTGTCAATGACACTCCTTTCGTTAGCTCTATTAATAAAGCTAACTTGTTTGTAAGGCAGTTTGCCGCAAATTCCACCTTGCCGGTTAGTGTCATGACTCCCCCAATTCTTGAGCGCGTTAGTGATTCTATGGGACAAATCTTTTTTCGTACTTCTACCGTGGCAAGAGTCTTGAAGGATCTCAACATACATAAATCCGCTGGTCCGGATGGTATCCCCGCTATTATTCTGAAGAGGTGTTCTTTCACACTAGCAAAACCCCTGCGTAAGCTTTTCCATCTATCCTATTCTTCTGGGCTCGTTCCGAGTAGATGGACAACAGCATTTGTTCAGCCGATTCCAAAAAGAGGCGATCTTCTTCTCCCTCAAACTATCGACCGATCGCACTAACGTCCCTTCTTTCCAAGGTCATGGAAACGCTGATTAAATATCAGCTCAAGAAATATCTTGAAGAACGAAAGCTTCTTAATGACCGGCAGTATGGCTTTCGTAGCAATAGGTCCACAGGTGATTTGACGGTTTATCTAACCGAAAAGTGGAACAAATCTTTACATTGTTTCGGAGAAAGTAAGATTATTGCACTTGATATTTCAAAGGCATTTGATAAAGTCTGGCATCTTGCTCTTTTATCGAAAATGCGTGCTTTCGACATCGACGAATCCCTACTTCGTTGGATTAGAAATTTTCTTTCGAACCGTTCAATACAAGTTGTACTAGACGGATTCAAGTCTGAAACCCACAATATAAATGCTGGTGTGCCCCAGGGCTCCGTTTTGTCCCCAACCCTCTTCCTCATTTTTATTAATGATCTCCTGTCTGTAACTTCTAATCCAATTAATTGTTTCGCTGACGATAGTACTCTTAGCTTTTCATATTCGTTTTCAGACTCACATCCCTCCTCTTCGGATGTGGAACTGCAACCACAAAATATGATAAGTTCATTAAATCACGACCTAAACAGCATTGTACAATGGGGAACAAGAAACCGCGTCGAATTTAATGCTTCGAAAACTCAATGCTGTCTTGTATCGTTAAAGCGTGATATACCCCCATTGCCACTATCTATGAGTGGCACTTGCATCAACGAAACTGAACATCTCGATATTCTCGGTATGTGCATCACAAACCACCTCTTGTGGAACGATCACATACGCGATGTTGCCAAAAATGCCGCAAGATGTTTGGGTTTTCTGAGACGGTGCAAGAAATTCTTCTCTCCTTCTGATCTGGCTACAATCTATAAAACCTATTTACGTCCAAAACTTGAGTATAACTCCCATCTATGGGCTGGTGCTCCAGTAACTTACTTAAGTCTCTTGGACAGTATTCAAAGAAGAGCTTTTAAAATGATTGGTGACAACAACATCATTGGCTCATTTACGTCACTCCAACATCGTCGTAATGTTTCTTTCCTCACCCTTTTTTATTCGTTCTTCAGCCGTACTACGCGAATGTGGAATTCTTTGCCACGCTCTGTATTTCCCAGTCAATGCAATGTTCAAGAATTCAAAACCAATGTACACCGACACCTCCTTTCTAACCCTTCCCTTTTTTCTTAATGCTCACACTGTGTCTCTGGCATATTAAAGGTATACAAACCCCTTGAATGTGCGCCGATTATAAAAAAAAAAAAAAAACAAAAGATTGATATACCATACATTAATATTTTAAATTAAAAGTAATTGTATAATTGTGCAGAAAAAAAAGGTTGAAAGTGGATCATAAAGAAAAACAAAGGTAGTAATATTCATGAACCCTACTGTGCGAAAACAGATCATCGGTGAATAGGGGTGTTCACATGGAAGAACATCTTGTACAACATGGTTCGATAACCATCAATGTTCTATCATTCGAACGCAAAACCGAACAATGTTGCATGGTTTTCAAAATATTTTGAAAACCTGGGTGGTTCATGCAACCAACCAACCTGTGTGAACAGATGTTGACAACTTTGTTATTTTGGCGGTGTTCACATTGGACTTATGTCGATTTCCTTTACCCATGAGAAATCAATTTCTGTGTGAAGATTTTGATCTCTTAAAAAAAAAATCGATTTTTTTTTTGACAGAGATCAAATTCAACAATTTGAAAAAAATAATGAAAAACCTGATGAAGCGAGAACCTTAAGTGCTTCTTGGGAAACGATGTACAGAAAATTGGAAACTCGCCAACAAATTTTTGCAAACCGCACAATAATGGAAGTTCTATACCAAGGAGCGTTGGGAAAATTGGACGAAAATTCATGTAAAGCGTTTGACAAACCAGTGCTTCGTAATGAACGACTACGGAGTTCAACTCCTTATTCAAGATGTACTGAGTCACCCTTGTTTGAACGACACTTTTCAACTTTTGTAAGGAAAACAGAATCGCCATCAACAGAAGCATATTCAAGCGAGACGTCACACGAAAATGAATTCAGTTCATATCATCCCAACCCGATAACAATGTCAAAGTATGCACCAGGACATTTTTCCATAAGTCAACAACCTAATTACAACTTAACACCAGTCAAATATGCACATCAATTCCGTCCAAGCTCAACAAACCAGCAGCAGTTCAGAACTGTAAGCCAGCAGCAACATCCTGTAAGCCAGCAACAACATCCTGTAAGCCAGCAACAGCAACCTATAAACCAGCAACAGGTTCCTGTAAACCAACAAGAAAGGACATATTTCTCCTTACAAGAACTGTTGGAAGACACAGACTATTCATAAGTTTGAAATAAGAACATAAATGTGAGAAAAGATAAACAAAGTAAAAAATAATTCTCAAATAAATACAAAAAAATACTCATATAAATTAAGATACTTACTTTAATAAAACTTTTTAATACTTTGCGTAGTACTTGGCATGTTTCAATGATCAAAACACTTAGAGTTGACTTTGCGATACGAGTTGAAAACTTCAGGTCAGAATAGCTACGTCCAGTGGCCAAGAACCTTAGGGTTGCGGATAGTCGTTCATTGGCAGAAATAGAATCCCTCATATTTGTGTCTTTTCTTTCTATATAAGGCTTTACCATAGCTAATAGTTCCTCATATGTGGCAGCATCCATACGCAAAAAATTTGTGTAGTCCGATGTTGATGAAAACTTGAGTTCGTTCATCAAATTTGTGTGGGAGTATTTCTTTCTGTTCAAAATCCATTTTTTAACCCATAAACGTTTCTTTTTTGTTTGCTTTTTCATTCTTTCTTCCTCTTCCTCTTCAAGAATATCGTTTATAATTACTGCTGCCAAAATTTGTATCGCCATACTGCTTCCGTTCACTTCCAAGATATAAAAATAATGATGTTCGACAACATCAGTATTCAATGTGAACGCAAAGTAGTGTATACAGTTATTTTCCTATAGAACTATGTTGTACAACCATGTTCCTCCATGTGAACACCCCTAATGTGCGCACACCAGCCAGATTCCTCTGAAGCAAAATATAATCAGTGAGTACCAAATTACCAGAGTTTTTTTGTAACATAATCTTCTTTTATGATCATATCGCTCTTTAATTTTTTTTTTTTTTCTTAAATTTCTATCTTAATGGTTTTTTTTTTATTCTTGAAATCTTACATCAAAATTCTTTTTAATATTTTATGTTATTCTTGAATTTTTAATTTTTTTGTTTAATTCTCATTCGCCAATTCACCCTATTCAGCTATTCACTTATTTTTTTTTTCTCTTTAATATTTCTATTCAATATTTTTATTTATCTTGCTATGCAGTATTTCTGCACGCACAACTTACTATATTGTTTAAATTCTGTTTATGATAAAAATAAAGTCTGTGGAATTTTTGCTCTAAAAACATGATGTTTGTTAATATGGAAGAGTAAATAATACGAGGTGAGGAAGTGATCGAGGGTGGAGATGATGTGTCAAAGAGGTTAAGTAAAGGGTAGTTTAGAGAGTATGTTTGTTTGATTTTGGGGCGATGCTAACCATAGGCAACAGCATTGCATGGAGGTGACACACGTCACTAGTGGATAAGGGTATGCCTTTGTAGCCACTGCTACGAATACGTCACAACTCCTGACGTGATAAGAGATGTGATCTTGATGAAGCTGTAGCTGAAAGTTTTTTTTTTTTTTTATAATTAGCGCGCACTCAAGGGGTTATTACAGTACGTCCGAAGGTGGACTCAAGGGTAAACTGATGAGCATTCCTAAAAGCGCGGGTATTGCGGTTAAATTTTTTAAGGGGAGGAATGCAACTGACTATTTCGCTAGAGCACTGTTTATAGAAGTAACGGTAAAATAATGAAAGACAAGAAACATTGCGACGGTGTTCGAGAGATTCAAATGTTTCTGTTATACTTCTATCACCTATCATTTTTAAAGCTCTTTTTTGGATTCTATCCAAGAGATTCAGGTGTGTTATTGGAGCACTTGCCCAAATATGGGAATTGTACTCGAGCTTTCGGCGAATATAAGCCTTATAGATTATAGCCAGATCGGAAGGGGTGAAAAATTGTTTGCAACGTCGAAGGAAACCTAAACATTTGGCAGCGTTTTTGGCAACGTCGAATATGTGATCGTTCCACACAAGGTGGTCTGTAATGCACATACCGAGCACTAAGAGTTGTTTAGTTTCCTCAATGCAAGTGCCGCTCATGGATAGCGGCAAAAGGGTAGGATTTCGCTTTAACGATAGAAGACAGCATTGAGTTTTTGAAGCATTAAATTCTACACGGTTTTTTATTCCCCATTGGACAATGCTGTCAAGATCAGAATTTAATGAACTGATCATACGCTGCCGTTCAAATTCCACTTCCGAAGAACAAGGAAGTGAATCCTCAAACGAATATGAAAAGCTGAGGGTACTATCATCAGCAAAACAATTTAGTGGATTAGAAGTTTCAGATAGGAGATCGTTGATAAACATGAGGAAGAGAGTCGGAGACAAAACGGAGCCCTGCGGTACACCAGCATTTATTTTATGAATTTCAGACTTGATACCGTCCAATACGACTTGTATTGAGCGGCCCGAAAGGTAATTTCTAATCCAAGGAAGAAGAGATTCATCGATACCAAAAGCACGCATTTTCGATAAGAGAGCTTGATGCCAAACTCTATCAAATGCTTTTGAAATATCAAGTGCAATAATCTTACTTTCTCCAAAACGATGTAAAGATTTGTGCCACTGTTCGGTGAGATATACCATCAGATCACCAGTGGACCTATTGCTACGAAAGCCATACTGCCGGTCATTAAGAAGCTTTCGTTCTTCGAGATATTTCTTGAGCTGATTATTTTTCGGCGGTCAGCCATCAGACGAATAGGGGGAATAACATGTAGCATACGAAAACATGCACGTGCCGTAACTATTCGGGACTGGTGGAAGTCTGATCATAGCCTCTCCGTGGCGGCCGCTAGAAACAAGCCTTTAAAAAGGTTTGGCTAATATGATCAGGCTGGTTCCTCAGGTTGGCGACAGGTTAATTCCCTGTCCCGTAAAACTTTTGAATTACGAGACCGACAACAAGCCTCGGAAACGGACTGATCACACGACGACAACCAACGCAACGAAAACTGAAAAATGATTTACGAATTTTCTTATGGAACGTACGATCGCTCTATAGAGCTCGAGCTGCTCAGCAGCTAGCCGATGCCCTGTCAAAATATAAAGCTGACATAACAGCTCTTCAAGAAATCAGATGGACAGGGAATGGTGTTCTACAGAAGAAAGAATATGACATATACTATAGCTGTCATACAAAACACCATGTGCTCGGGGTAGGCTTCCTAGTCAGCGAAAAAATGAAGTCTACCATCATCGGCTTTAACGCTATAAGCGAAAGGCTATGCACCCTTCGCGTGCGAGGCAAATTTACGAACATCAGCCTCATTAACGTTCACGGACCTACGGAGGAGTCCTCAGACGAAGAAAAAGAGACTTACTACGAACAAGTCGAGAGGGCCCTCAATGCCTGTCCAAGGTATGATGTTAAAATCATCCTTGGGGATTTGAACGCAAAAATAGGTCGGGAGCCGGTATTCAGGCATTACGCAGGCACCCATAGTTTGCATGAGAACACTAATGACAATGGACTTCGAGTCTTAGAATTGGCAGCATCGAAAAACATGGTCGTTGCGAGTACCAGGTTCCCGCGTAAAGATATCTACAAAGCCACCTGGGTATCACCTGATGGAGTCACTCGTAACCAAATAGACCACGTGTTGATAGACCGTCGCCACTACTCGAACTTGATGACGGTACGAACGTACCGAGGTGCCAATATCGACTCGGATCACTATCTTGTTGGTATGGTTTTCCGAGGGCGGATTGCCTTGCGAAGACGCATTGCATCCGCCGATCAGGTTCGAATCAACACGGCTGCCCTGCGCAATGAAAACACCAGTAACACCTTTGGTAATGCGTTAGGACTCGCCCTAGAATCACTTGATTTAGGGAGAGTAAGTCCTGGAGCCAGTATGCTGGGCGTAAATGAGAAGTGGACACGCCTTAAGAATATTGTCATTAGTACTGCCAACTCCATCTTAGGCAGCAGTCGTAAAAATCGGAACGACTGGTTTGATGATGAATGCAAGCTAGCGACTGAACGTAAGAATGTTGCGTACCGAGCAATGCAACAATCTCATAGAACGCGGGCACGCGAAGAGGAATATAAAGAGCTCAGAAGAATAGAAAAACGGCTACACAGACAAAAAAAATCAGCCTGGGAGAAGAACCTAATCTGTGAAATAGAAAATAGCCGAGAGCGAGGTCCGCACCAGGCGCGGAAGTTCTACCAATCCGTCCGAAACATGACGCAGTACACACCACGCTGCACATACTGCAAGGACGGAGAGGGAAATCTGATCACCGATCCTGAAAGCATACTGGAGCGATGGGAAGTGTACTTTAATGAATTGCTAAATGGTCAGCTCACTGCAGAAGTGGAGGCTCCACTACTTCAAGAAGAATACTCTATGTTGCCGCCACCAAGCATAGAAGAGGTTGAGAAGGCTATAGGCCGGCTTAAACAGAACAAAGCCCCGGGAGCCGATGGCATACCAGCCGACTTATTCCATCACGGCGGGCCAGCCTTACGTCAAGCAATTCATGATATTATAGTACACGTATGGGAGCAGGAAGAAATGCCAGAAGACTGGCGAAAAGGTTTAATATGCCCCATACATAAGAAGGGAGATGTCACAACGTGCAGCAATTATAGAGGTATCACGTTGTTGAGTACCGCCTATAAGATACTCTCCTCTATCCTACAAGACCGTATAACCCCATACGCTAAAACCGTTATCGGACAATATCAGTGTGGTTTCATTCCAGGCAAATCAACAACTGATCAGATATTTACCCTTAGGCAGGCGATGGAAAAATGTCTAGAATTTAACATCCCAGCATACCATCTGTTTATAGACTTTAAGGCCGCCTATGATAGCATAGCCAGGGTAGAACTTTACAAAGCCATGAGAGAATTCGGCATCCCAAATAAATTGACACGACTATGTAGGTTGACCATGACCAACGTAACAAGCCAAGTAAAAATAGCCGGATTGCTATCCAGACCAATCAACATCTTTAATGGACTCCGACAAGGGGACGGTTTGGCCTGCCTCCTCTTCAACCTGGCGTTGGAGAAAGCAATCCGTGACTCTGGCACGGCAACAAGAGGGACCATCGTCAACAGGTCCAGCCAGTTACTGGCTTACGCAGACGACATCGACATCATCGGAAGAACCGAACAAGCTGTACACGATTCCTTCATCCAGTTCGAGCAGGCGGCACAAAATCTGGGGCTGCACATTAGTGAAGGTAAAACAAAGTACATGGTGGCGTCGAATGCGAGAGGAACAGTTGGTCAAACAATCAAGGTAGCGGAGCACGAATTTGAAGTGGTGCAATCCTTTAAATACCTTGGGTCAATAGTAGCAGCCGATAACAATATAGAAGAAGAAATACGCGGGCGGCTTCTCAAATCCAACAGAGCCTACTATAGTCTGTCAAAGCTCTTCAAATCCAGAAATCTCACCATAACTTCAAAACTGCTGCTGTACAGGACCATGGTCCTGCCAGTACTCACATATGGATCCGAGACTTGGGTGCTTAGCAAAAGGCACTCCGACCTCTTAGCTGCGTTCGAGAGAAAAGTCTTAAGGAGAATTGTTGGCCCCGTATGTGAGGAAGGACGATTCCGGAGACGGTACAATCATGAACTGTACGCAATCTACCTTGAAGCAGATATCGTGACAAAAATTAAGCTCGGTAGACTCCGGTGGGCAGGGCACCTAGCTCGCATGAGCGAAGAGGAACCTGCTCGGAAAGTTCTTTGTGGTACATTCTATGGTAGACGACAGCGTGGTAGACCATGCTTGCGCTGGAGAGATGGCGTAGACCAGGACGCCCGAAGCCTTGGGGTGCGCAACTGGATGGCGTCGGCTAGAGACCGGGATAGGTGGAGAGACTTGTTGAAAGAGGCCAGGACCGGAACCCGGTTGTCGAGCCGATGATGATGATGATGATTATTTTTCAGTGTTTCCATGACCTTGGAAAGAAGGGACGTAAGTGCAATTGGACGATAGTTAGAGGGGGAAGAAGATTCACCTTTTTTAGGGACAGGCTGGACAAATGCTGTTTTCCATCTACTCGGAAAGAGTCCAGAGGAATAGGATAGATAGAAAAGCTTACGCAGTGGTTTTGCCAGCGTTGAAGAACACCTCTTCAGAACAATGGTAGGGATACTATTCGGGCCAGCGGATTTATGTATGTCAAGATCTTTCAGGACTCTTGCAACTGTACGAGTACGAAAGAAGATTCGTCCCATGGAAAAATGTGTGTTCTCAAGTACAGGAGGAGTCATAACACTCTCTGGCAGCGTCGAATTAGCAGCAAATTGTGCTGCAAGCAAATTGGCTTTGTCAATAGAGCTGACATAGGGAGTGTCATTGATAACGAGCGTTGGGACCGAAGACGAAGTAATATTTCGAATATTTTTTACAAATGACCAGAAATTTGTATTACCCTTGGGACATTGTAGTATTTTTTGCCTAATTTGTTGGTCATGTAAAAACTTGGTCTGACGAATATGATCATTACAGGTCTTTCTAGCTTGTTTGAAATTGAGTAATTCGCATATATGACACAGTGGTCTGATGTGCCTAGAGGCGATAATACACTGATGGTGTATTTATCAGGATCAGAGGTAAGGAACAAGTCTAGTGTGTTGGCGGTTTGACCTGTAATGTCAGGAATTCGAGTGGGCTCATTAACAAGCTGAGTCAGATGGTTTAACGCAGTAAAGACCTCAACATACCTTCCTTCGGGTGTTGTCTGACCAGAAAAGCTAAGCCAACTAGAATTGTGTACATTGAAATCGCCCGCAATGACGATTTCAGTGCGAGGATAATGGGAAACAATTCTTTGGATGGAATCGGACAGAGCATCAAATTCGTTAAAAGTTGAATTACTGTTCAGGTTTGGACTTCGATAAATGAAACAGGTATGTATGATGTGCTTATGTACCTTGAATTTTAACCGTATGAAATTGAAATTCGTATTTAAACATTGACCATATTGCGGTTGAAGTTGGTACGCAACATCATTTCTAATAAAAATTCCGAGACAGTGGTGTGGGAAGAATAATGGCACCAAGCTATACCCATGTAGAGGAAATTCCGAATGATCGGTATTCTCACCTACCTGAGTTTCACTTAGTGCCAAAACAGCTGGCCTGTTCTTTACAGTAAGAACGTAAGTGGCACAGAAATTCTTTCGCAAGCCCCGAATGTTGCTAAAATCAACCCTAAAATCACTTCCCATTGCAATATTCACAAATCAAAAAAAAAACTAAAACAAACGAATAGACTAATTTAACAATTAATAAACTCAGTACCAGTTGCACTTTCAATACACATTACCATTAGTGTTATGCCTAAATGGTAATGTGGATCAAATCCGCCCCTGGTTTAAAGAGAGTAATAATTGTCAAATATACATTTGTTGTTATCTACACTTGATTCATCGTACACTCTATGCGTATACCTCCTTCCAATGACAAGCCTGTGTTAAATTCCTCATAGGATTCCGTAGGAAATTCATGGGTGCAGCTCCTTTTCCATGATGAAACACCTACTTCTTCATTAGTGAATTTTTGGAAATTTCCTACTGGGTATGAGCACACAGTGCATACGATGATCAAGCTAGATCAACTGTAAGTGATGGGGGGAAAGGGATGGATTAGGGGATTAGCACTCGCGTTCCTGTGTTTTTTTTTTCACTTTTTTTCACTTTTGCGGTACTAATTTAGTTTTATTTTTTTTATTATTTTTTATTTCGGCGGGATTTGTAGAACTAATTTTATTTGTATTTTTGAATTGCGTTATTGATTTTTTTTTTGAGTAAGTGCAGGGATTTCGATTAATTTTTTTTTTTTTGATTAATTTGGAATTTAATTATCACATCACGAACAGTTGGTGTGCGCACGTTGACCTGCGAATCGGCACTTGATTGTTGATTGTTTTTTGTATTGATCTGGCACGAATTTTTATTTGTGAGAACTAGACTATGGAAGCAGCAATACCCACTCCAGAGGCTGAGCTAGCAGGGAGAGAATGTGCCAGACGCTGCCTTCCCAAGGAATGCTTCTACCATATTCCACAGCTCATCACAGAGCTTTCAAGGCGGGCAGTATGTTGCTACTCGTAATCATTATTGGTCTCCAAATGCAAAACAACCAAACATCACCCTATAAATTCACATGTCGTTAGAACCACCAAACCGCCAAGATTTTATGGCACCCATCAATCAACACATCTGGATCAATGTCGATGTCAGTCAATGTCTTTAACTTGCATTGTATTTAAACCATCGACATCGGCCGCTCCCAAATAGCGGTACCTGCGACCGAAAAATAGAAAGCATATTCGCACCATCGTCATCTACATTTTCAACATAATCAACATCATCGGCTGCTGAGCTCAATAGACAGCGAGCCGCCTAAGCTGCTGCACCTGCACCATAAGCAAAAAAAAAAATAACAGCTAAGATCATCATGCGATGCCAGTTCAAGAAGCGGTATTTTAGAATTTAAGAATTAAGTTAAAGCCTATATAAGACAGATCCGTTGTAAAAAACAACACAGTCCATCATAACAATTCATTGGTACAACTTGTGTCCCAAAATTGATATTTAATTGAATGATATTTCAAAGGCATTTGAAAAAGTCTGGCATCTTGCTCTTTTATCGAAAATGCGTGCTTTCGGCATCGACGAATCCCTACTTCGTTGGATTAGAAATTTTCTTTCGAACCGTTCAATACAAGTTGTACAAGACGGATTCAAGTCTGAAACCCACAATATAAATGCTGGTGTGCCCCAGGGCTCCGTTTTGTCCCCAACCCTCTTCCTCATTTTTATTAATGATCTCCTGTCTGTAACTTCTAATCCAATTAATTGTTTCGCTGACGATAGTACTCTTAGCTTTTCATATTCGTTTTCAGACTCACATCCCTCCTCTTCGGATGTGGAACTGCAACGACAAAATATGATAAGCACCTTAAATTACGACCTAAACAGCATTGTGCAATGGGGAATATGAAACCGTGTCGAATTTAATGCTTCGAAAACCCAATGTTGTCTTATATCGTTAAAGCGAGATATACCCCCCTTGCCACTATCTATGAGAGGCACTTGCATCAATGAAACTGAACATCTCGATATTCTCGGTATGTGCATCACGAACCACCTCTTGTGGAACACTCACATACGCGATGTTGCCAAAAATGCCGCAAGATGTTTGGGTTTTCTGAGACGGCGCAAGAAATTTTTCTCTCCTTCTGATCTGGCTACAATCTATAAAACCTATATACGTCCAAAGCTTGAGTATAACTTCCATCTATGGGCTGGTGCTCCAGTAACTTATTTAAGTCTCTTGGACAGTATTCAAAGAAGAGCTTTTAAAATAATTGGTGATAATAACATCATTGACTCATTTACGTCACTCCAACATCGTCGTAATGTCTCTTGCCTCACCCTTTTTTACCGTTATTTTAACGGACTATGCTCTAGTGAAATAGCCAGCTGCATTCCTCCCCTTAAACAATTTAACCGTAATACTCGCACTTCTAGGAATGCCCATCAGTATACCCTTAAGCCCAACTTCGGCCGTACTGTGAAGTACAGAGATTCGTTCTTCAGCCGTACTACGCGAATGTGGAATTCTTTGCCACGTTCTGTCTTTCCCAGTCAATGCAATGTTCAATAATTCAAAACCAATGTACACCGACACCTCCTTTCTAACCCTTACCTTTTTTCTTAATCCTCACACTGTGTCTCTGGCATATTAAGGGTATACAAACCCCTTGAGTGTGCGCCGATTATATAAAAAAAAAAAAAAAAATAGTAGTTAAAATTAAATTTGATTTTAGTTTTTTTTTTGCAAACTGATTTTTTGTTCGTATAGCTAAATTTGCGACTAAGAAGCTAGTCGCAACACTCTTTTCAAAACTATCAGGATAATGTTAATGTTCCAAAAATTATTCTTGGATCAATATACCAAGACAACGACATATTTGGTGACATTAGCGACAAACAGTGCACTAGTAACTGCGTCACTTCTTTGTGCCTGCTTCAAATTGTACCTGTAGATATCTGGGACCGAAGTTTTATTGATAAAATTTTACATTTAGGAAATGTTTTGCATCAACAGTTCTTATTAAGTTATCAACAGAGGTTGAATCGTGATGTTCCAAAAACACTATTTCTTTCAGCTGATAAAGTTCTTGAGTTATTTATTCTAGATAACACAAGTTTTGAAATTCAGTACCTACTTCATCCTTATCAAGGAATAATAGATGATACGTCCAGTTTGCTTGAACAAATTTTAAATTTTTTCAGCACTGAGCTATATGCGGTCTTAACTTTTGCAAATATTTCCATTGCTATTTTGAAGACAAACCAATCGTTTTGGATTTTCGATCCACATAGCAGAGATGAAAACATTCAATATATTCCAAATAGAGTTGCCATTTTCTACAGTCGGGGAATTAGTTCAAAAACTTTGTTTTTTAATTCCTGTAGGTTTGAAAACTTTGTTTAGCATAACTCCTTTACAAATTACATGGCATCTTCCATCAACTACTCAATCGTTGGCACAACATAATGCTAGAGAAGGTCAAAATGTCTTTTTATCCCAAAGGAATAAACATCATAAAAAAATGCAAACTTTAAAGTCAAAAATAATTCGTAGCAGTGAAAAATACAAAAAGACAGAAACTTAGAGAGAAAAATTCAGAAAACAAATAATACGTAACAATAAGCAGTTTTGGAAAAAGAAAAAAAAAAAGAAAAATGTTGAACCTGTAAGAAATCTTCGAAGCAACAAGGGAATTTGGGAAAAAAAAGCAAAAAGATGCAACAAACAAAAGAAAGCTTCAAAGTTGTAAAGAATTTCGGAAAAGGGAAAAGAACAAAATGTTAGATCAATAAGAAATCTTCGTAGTAATAATGGATTTCGGGAAAAAGAAAAGCAACAAAATACAACAAACAAAAGAAAGGTTCGAAGTCTTAAGGAATTTCGGGAAAGGGAAAAAGTACAAAATGTAAGATCAATAAGAAATTTTCGCAGTAATAATGGATTTCGGGAAAAAGAAAAGCAACAAAATACAACAAACAAAAGAAAGCTTCGAAGTTGTAAGGAATTTCGGGAAAAAGAAAAAGAACAGAGTGCTAGGTCAATAAGAAATCTTCGTAGTAATAATGGATTTCGGGAAAAAGAAAAGCAACAAAATACAACAAACAAAAGAAAGCTTCGAAGTTGTAAGGAATTTCGGGAAAGGGAAAAAGTACAAAATGTAAGATCAATAAGAAATCTTTGTAGTAATATTGGATTTCGGGAAAAAGAAAAACAAAAAGATGCAACAAACAAAAGAAAGCTTCGAAGTTATAACGAATTTCGGGAAAAGGAAAAAGAACAGAATGCTATGTCGATAAGAAATCTTCGTAGTAATAATGGCTTTCGGAAAAAAGAAAAGCAAAAGGATGCTTCAAACAGAAGTATATACAAAGCATAAGAAGTATTGAACAGGTCAGAGATGCTATGAAGAAGAACGAGAAAAGACAAAATAGGAAAATAAGGGAAAAAGAAAGAATATCCGATGCCCAAAAACGCAAACTATCTCGTCAAAATGAGATTTATAAATTTAGAGAATACTATAGAGACTATTTGACAAAACTTAATAATGAAAAAAGTAAAGCTGAGACAACCACCTTCAGTCTCAACATTGTACCACACATCTTTCCTATCCTTCTTTCTCTTCCGTAACTTCACGCCCGCGCTGTGTTGAAACATTTAAAGGGTAATCATAATCCCTTGAGCGCGAGTAAATTATAAAAAGAAAAAAAAAAAGCTTAAATAAAATTTATTAAGGAAAAAGGAAAGTGTCCAGATTTTCGCTGTTGCTTTTGTGAAGGAATATTTTTTCGACATTCAGTCATTTACTACACTTTAGAAAAGCTTCGACACAAATTTGAAACTACAATTTCAAGCCATCTTGAAAAAAGTAAGACTTTAAACTCTTCTTGGATTTGCAAAAATACATTCAAAAAGGTTTGGTTCCCAAAATAGCAGCATCCAACGGACTTCAATTTGTTCCAATTCCCGAAGAAATAAAGAATTTATCACCTCTGGAAGAAAGAATGGTGTCTCCGTTCATTAATTTTATGCAAATACGAGCACTTAAACCGTTTGCCCTTAATCCACAATTATTTATGAAAGGGAGCGTGGTAAATATTCAAGTTGAGGTCAATGATATATTAGAAGTACTACCCAGACGCTTTGAAAACATTAAGACTATTCAGATTAAACTGAAACGACATATAGATCATGCAACTGATTACATGTTTGAGACGATAAGACCCGGAACAGTATGTGCTGCACTCAAAGTCCTGGTAAAGACTTCTCTTTACCAGAAATATAATATTCAAGTCGATGAAAAATACAGTACATAGTACGAAAGTCAATATGATCACCATATAAACTTTATAGTTGAAGAATCTGATTTCAAATACTGAAAACAGGACCTTGGAAAATGTCAAAATAGAAACACTCTTGAATAAAGATCTTGAATTATTCGAATGCTTGTACAATGATGATTAATAAGAATTTTGGGGAGATATTAATGACGAAGTTCTAGTAGTCAATCGGAACACCGAAGCTTCTGAGGGCATTTAAGTTATTGCACCAGGTCAGGGCAAAGCGCCAATACCATGGCACTTACATCCAGACATGGAGGAATTATGCTTTCCGAAGATTTACTGTGGCCATGCCTTGGGAACTTTTAATACAATTTCATATACGGATAGGGCTAAATCTATTGCAAGACGATACGATCGAAGAGGTTGTACTCCAACAAATATACTGTACATGGCCAAAAAGAAATTGGAAAAAGGTTGTCTGTCCAATATTAATATCTGCTTGAGAAAAAGCAAAGTTTCAAATACCATAACAGCAGGTAACGTTCTTAGCAAAGCTTACATTTACCATTTTGTTCACCAAGAGGACGGCTATCGAATATTGAACCGAATTCCCTCATTTCCATCTTACTTGGAGTTAAAAAAGAAACAATTGTTGGCTATGATACGCCAATTAGGAAAACCGACAATATTCTTAACGCTATCCGCTGCTGAAAATAACTGGCCGGAACTAATACAATTACTTACGAAACTTATTCATAATAAAAGTTTGACCTTAAAAGAAGCGATATCATTGAATCAAAATGACAAAACTGACCTTATACGGAATGATCCAGTTACATTGTAATGTTAGTATTAATTCCTTACAGAAAAACAAAGGACTCCCTACGATCGATAGTTATTAAAATTCACTCCAAATCTCCTTGATAACTATTCAACCTATTTTATCCTTGTTTAATAAGAATATGTTCCGATATTATACATACTATAAAAAACACCAAACCGTAGATTTTCACTTCAAATATCAAATAATTCAACATACTAGTTCTCAGGAATTTATTATTTAACAAAAAGAATTCCTTATAACTCGCATCCAAGTCTTTGAACATATCCTATACAATCGAAAGAAAACTCATAAGATTATAATTAATCTACATAAGGAAGCTGAGGATTCACCCGCTTCAGCTGACATAAAAGGAGTGGCCGTGGCGCGATGAATGTGTGCTCGCCTGTCAACCTCATGATGACAGGTTCGATCCCTGCCGTCGTCTATGTCGCTTTAATTCCATTAAAAACCTTCTAAAAATTGTCATCAATGGGTTGCTGGTTTACTCATTACATGTTGTTCAGGCATAACACTAACAACATGTAATTGAGGTTAACTAGTATGCCCAACAAGGATGAACAAGAATAAATAATGTGAATTATAAGCGACATAAGACACGGCATTTCTCCGCTTTAGCTCAGCCGCCATCCCTGGAGATAAAAATATCTGAGACAACCACCAACAGTCTCAGAACATCGCACAGTGGGTACTCTCCATACACATCAGTGCTCAAAATACAGTTTTTAATTGTTGTCTTTAAAAAACACATGTCATTTGTAAGAATTATCCTTCTTCTCTGTCTAATGGTCAAGTTACTGTACATTCAAGTTGACTCTTTGTCATTGATTTTTATTAGACATGCGCAAGTTTTAATTTTGTGCAGTTTTATTTTAATTTTAAAAGTTAACTTCGTTAAACAAAAAAAAATTAAAAATATGTTGTTTGTTCAAGAAGGCATGTAGATTGCAAATATGTTACATTTTTATTTTCGTTTGAAAGGTGTTACTTAGTGTATAAAATACATAAATGGATGACGGTTTTACTCACGGGCACTGAAATTTTTAAAATGATTTTTTTTTTAACTGGCGCAGAGAACTTTTAAATCTAAGTATACAGCATGAAAGAAGAAATATTTGTTATTAAAAATCCGAAGACAGAAGTAAAAGTTAGGTGCGCTAATTCGAAATATCACTGTTTGAGTTCGCGGTTCAATAAATAAATAATAAAAAGGCCGACAAAAAAATTTGGTAGTGCATGTTTAGCTAAAATATGAGTATGTGGGTTTATAGGTATGTTTATCATGATATCAAATCCGAAAATTCCGGCAGGTTTTTTTCTGAGCCTTGGGTAGGGGGTAGGGGTGAAGTTAAAAACTATCTATTTTTCCTATCTTTGTTCCAGGAATGTAACCACTTATATAAATACAAAATTTAAATATGCAATTTGATGCTCTGTAACTAAACCTAAGCTTACATACCTGAATGTTGACCATCCGACTGATAGAACTTAAAATATAAGCTTTTTAGTGACTCATATCGAATTTTTTGTTAATTTTTTGCTTAATATAAGATCGATTTTCAGATACATGTGGAAAGATTTAGGTGTTTTTTCCTAGAAACAGCTCGACTTTACGTGAAGCTCTGTCCTTGGTATCCCATGACCACAAGTCTGCACCAAATCCTTATCAACGAAAGTGAAATAATGACTCATGCCCTACTTCCAATAAGCCAGTTAAGCGAAGAAGACCAGGAGGTGCGAAATAGAGATTTTCATAGATCGGCAACAATTCAGCGGGAAGACATCACAAAAAAAAAAGAAGGATAACATGTGGGATGTTAATGTTATAAATAGGTTATTTATTTCTGCCAATCCCTTGATAACATCGCGCACAACGACAGTCATTCACCGAAAAATGTTTTATCCTGAAGTCATAAATATGTTACTCGAAGAACAATATTGTTTTCTTAAAATAAATCTATCAATAACCTTGAAAATATTTACTATAGTCAGAACTATATTCATTATTAATAATATTTTCATTTTCAACAGCAGTTGGTATCTATTTATAACAGTTCTTAGCATTTTAAACAAGATTTTGAATTTTGAGCACTGCTTAGTATGAAAGGGACCCACTGTGCATCGTGCCACACATCTTTCCTATCCTTCTTTCTCTTCATTAACTTCAAGCCCGCGCTGTGTTGAAACATTTAAAGGGTAATCATAATCCCTTGAGCGCGGGTAGATTATATATAAAAAAAAAAAAAAAAAAAAAAAAAGGAGCTAAACAAAGTCTTCTGGTTCTCAATTTACCCTAAGGAATCTACTTTCTAGGCACCTCATCACTTTTAGTACCTTACGTACTTTCGGGCACGTCCAAGCAGTGACGCTCCTAGGTTGTCCACAATCCATAGCCACGTTAGGTCTGCTCGTTGCTCGATTGCTTAGCTCGTCGTGTTGGGAGTCGTTCTTGTAGCCGGAGTCTGACGGTGTTACTTTTTTTTCCAGACCTAAGAGTTCAAATGTTATGAACAGAGATTTTTATAAATAATTGTTGGACCCTAAGATGCAAAGTTAGTATTCGTTTGGTTTTGTGTCAAGTTTTTTTTTTGTTTTTTTTTTTGTTTTTTTAATAAACGACACATGCGATTGGAAACGGGAGACTCAGCAGTTAATGTCTCCCTAAGCCTAACCCTCCCTTAAGATATATCGAACTTATGTTCATATATCCCTGCAGCGGTCTCTTAAATGGCTTGTCTTCATTGAAAGAAACCCCCTTAAGACAAAGTTAGAATAATAAATAATAACCATTTCTCTCTGTCTCTCACTTCTTACTCCGGTGCTTTTCCATTTCTAAGTTCTTTCTTCCCCCCTCCCTTGAGTTATCTTTTTATCTCATCATCATATGTATGTTAGATCTCACCTTATATGTATATCTGAACATACAAATTTCTGGAAATTATTTTTTAAACCCAACAAAATAAATACTCGAGACACCGATTTATATAAATGTAATTCCTTTCGATTGGATACTTTTTTAATATTAGTAAGGGTATTCATGTAACGAGATAATTTTCCGCTTTGTAGAAAGATATAACTTTCCGCAGCATGTTTTCATGACCACCCCCTAAGAAATACTTGCGTAAATGTGGGAAATATTTTGTGAAATGTCAAATTAAAAGTCAGAATCCATACTTCTTTAGTTTACGAGGTTTATTTCTGCACTTCTGCACACCGCAGCAAATTTGTGAGATAATTTTATGCGATTTGCAGAAACTTTTTCCCATACAAATTTTGACAGCTCGTTTCTGCGGAGATAAAATTATCTGGTTTACGAGGTTTACGAGGGTTTTCCGCGCTTACATGAATACCCCTAGTATTATTAGTTTCGTTTTTGTAAAAATATATTAGATACAACTTCTTCTTTTTTTCTTTTCCTCTTCTTGTCTTTACTCTAAACAACTCTAGCCCTATTAGTTATATACTTTCGCTTCTTCCTCATTACATTTTTAACGGTGTTACGAGTAGTTAAAAAGGAATCCTTAGAAAATGCTTTACTATAATCTAATGACAAAATATAAACACAAATAAGTTCCACTCACCCGATCTTTCTTTCGTTGAAGTGCACTCCGCCTAGGTGACCGATGATCTGTTTGAATCACTAAAAAAGGATTATAGGATTAAGACCTTCTAAAGTTTTGGAAAGGCTTTGTCATGCTCCATAAAACACGCCACATAACACTCGCGATTTTAAATTTTTCAAAAGAAGCGAAAGAATTTACATTATTTTATTTATAACTAGTGGCCCGGGACATGCTTCGCTGCGTATAAAGTGAAATAATAAAACAATTTAATTGTAACATCAAATTATTCATTTATTCAAACAAAAAAATATTTTATTAATTGCTAGCTATTTTAAAACTTAAACCAAAACATTCGGATAAGCAATATTTTTTATTTTTCCATTTTGAGCATGAATAAACAAACGGCTGGGGGTACCGACTCTAGAACAGGAACATAAAGTTGGCCATGTGAAAAACATGATTACTCCAAATTCTCACCACAAACGTGAAATGTTTGCCCTTGGGCCTTGTTGATGGACATCGCAAATGATAAACGCACAGGATATTGTAATGGTTTGAACTCAAATGGCATATCAGTTGGAATCATAGGGATACACGGTATCAAACAAACTTCTCCTTTTGATTTAGCAGTTAAGATCGTAGCTTTCATTTCATTTTCATTTATTTATTTCAATGGTATCTTTTACAATGGGCTTTTAAAGCCTATAATAACAAGTAAAAGTTATACATGAATTTAAATTAATTAAAAATTAAATTAAAAATTATATTTTATGTAAATTCAATTTTGGAAATGACAAGTTTAAAATTAAAAATTAATCTTTCTTTCTCTTGAACTTTATTTAATATTTGAATTTAGTTTAGTTTACTGCCAAGTATCTGAATAGGGCTGCTTCAAATTGCGCCGTGCCGCGAAGTCTTCTAATGAAATATGGTAAACTGTTCCACTGCCTGATAACATGAACAACAAACTGACGTTCCGAGTTTCTGCAAGTAAATCTCGGTTGCACTAACATGAATGTACGATTAGAATTTACAAATTGTAGTTTTTCAAAAAGGTATGCTGGCTGTTTGCTGATTAAAATCTTGTTTAGTGTTTTTAGGGAAAAATATTTTAAAAATGTGTAGAGATCACAACCAAGGATGTTGTTTTTGTAGTTCGATACATGGTCATATCTTCGGAGATTGTACACATAACGCGTAACATTATTGAAAGCTACCGTCAAGTTCCTTTTCGTTTCTGAGCTATGAGTACTAACAACTTCACATCCATATGTTATTATCGGAAGTATTAAAGTTTTTGCTATGTTTAGCCGAATATCCTGGGGAGTAAAATGTTTTGATAGTGAGAGGCTGCGTAGAGAGCCATATACTTTTCCAATAACCATTTGAACATGATCATCCCAAGTAAGAGTGCTATTGAACAAAATACCTAAATTTTTGGATTTCTTTACATACTCCAGTTGTTGGTTTCCAAGATAAAGAGCAGGAAAGTAGCTATAGTCGAGTTAATTTTTGTATATTACCAAACATTTGGATTTGCTTGGGTTAAGCTGCAGATTATTTCTGTTGGACTACTTTAGTATTTTACTTAGGTCACCATTTAGCTTATCAGCCCCATCTTCAATCATACCTACCTTGCAGCTAAGTCTTACTTGAGCATCATCGGCATACAAATCTAGAGAAGAATATTGGACTTGAATTGGGAGATCATTTATAAAAATGGAGAACAGTAGAGGACCAAGAATTGATCCTTGCGGAACTCCTGACAAAAGATTTAAAGAACGAGATATTCTGTCACCAATTACTACGGCCTGGCTTCTTCCACTGAGATATGAAAAAAATCAAATTCGCTGCTATATTTGAAAACCTAAACTGTTCCTTTAACTTTGATATGAGTATCTTATGATTGACTGTGTCAAAAGCTTTCGAGAAGTCTAAGAGGACTAAAAACGATACCAGATCACTATCCATTGCCGTTCTTATATCGTCTGAAAGCCTAAGAATAGCTGAGACACAGCTATGATTTGACCTAAAACCTGATTGTTGTTCGCTTAAAAGTTTCTTTGCGTTTACGAATTTGGAAATTTGGTTATGCAGAATTTTTTCTAATACTTTTGATAAAAACGACAAAATTGATATTGGTCTATACTCTGACGAAGATAAGCGGGTAGCTGGTTTTTTCAGGACCGGTATGACTTTTGCTATTTTCCATGAGGATGGAAAATGCGATGTCATTAAGATAGTGTTGTATATATGTGTAAGGACGGGGAGAATGTGGGGTAACGAAAAGTGGATGTATATCGTCAAATCCCATAGCACATGATTTTATTTTCAGTATTGCACTTAAGACATCAGCATCATCCACTCTTTGAAAGTGGAAGCAATTTGCTCTATCGGGGTCAACAACCCGATATGCTATATTTGGTTCTTCACTGCCTAGACTGTCATTCGTGTTGGCAGCAATCTCCAACACATCAGCTGGAGAAAAGGCGTCACTTTGAAGTTGAGCATTATCGGGGTCAACAACCCGATAAGTCTTATTAAGAAGAGAATTTTGGATTTCTGCGAACTTTTTATTCAAAATGTCAGGGCATATATCACAGGAACAATATTCTTTCTGGCGACCGACTCCAAGCTCTCGTATATTTTTCCATAGCATTTTCGGTGGTAAATTTTTACTGAGACGCTTTGAGTAGAGGTTGCATTTGGCTTCTCTGACCTTTTTGCTCACAGTATTCCTTAAAACCCGAAAAGCAGAAAGCATTTCAGGAAGACGAAAACGCTTCCAATGTTTATATGCATTATCTCTATGCTCTATCAAGTTAAGTATTTCTGTTGAAAACCAGGATTTTCTGTCGCCCCGCGTAGATTTTGTTTTGAGCGGTACATGTTTATTAAAAGCCTGATTTATTGAAGTTTGCAGAGATAATACTTGGTCTTCAGGTGATGACATTAGGAATATTGATTGCCAGTTTATGTGTGTGATATCATATTCTAAGTCTCTTAAGTTGACCGCTCTAAAATCTCTGTACTTAAAAACCAACTGATTTTCTTGGGCAGTTACTTGAAATATTGCAAAAATCATGTCGTGCTTCGAAAAAGCCGGAGCCTCAAGTTGAGAATAAAGCAGAATGTTATCTAATTTCATAAAATGGTTAAAATCATATCTATCCGATAGAAAGCAGATTGTAAAATTAGATGGCTTCACTTCTAACACTATGGAAGTTGTATCGGGTCTTCCGCAAGGGAGTCATTTGGGCCCATTGCTTTTCATAATTTTCACGAATGACTTACCTTCTGTACTGAGATATTGCAACTGTTTGATGTATGCAGATGATGTAAAGATTTTCCTTCCAACATCTTCACTCACCGACTGCTTATTTCTACAATTGGACATAACCAATCTTTTAAATTGGTGTAGCTATAATCGCCTGAAATTGAACTATTCCAAGTGTAAAATTTTTAGTGCTACAAGATCTCCATCTCTTATTAATTTTGATTATAAATTCCATGATTTTAGCCTTTGCAGAGTTAATGTTATAAATGATCTTGGCGTACATTTTGATACTAAACTTGATTTTAGAGTGCACGTTGATTATGTTGTCTCCAGAGGTAATTCCTTGTTAGGATTTTTAAAACGTAATTCAAATGAATTTAAGGATGCGTATACACTAAAGACCTTATTTATGTCTATAGTTTTACCTGTTTTGGAATATTGTTGTGTCGTATGGTCACCTTTCTATGAAAATAATATTTTTAGAATAGAGAGAATTCAAAAAAGGTTCACCACGTATGCCTTAAGAAAATTTAATTGGCTCGGACCCTTACCAAACTATATGGCAAGATGTTCTCTTATAGATTTGAAAACACTTAAATGTCGCAGGGAAGTCCAATGCATTTTATTTGTAAAAGATGTCATAGATAATCGAATATCTTCTTCGGAATTGCTTTCCTTAATTCCCTTCCATGTCCCTATACGAATGTTTCGAAATAAAAGTGATTTGTTCTACATCGTCCCTCATAGGACTAACTATGGGTTAAATGAACCAATAACGCGTTCTTTAAAACTTTTTAATGGAGTTTGCAATGAAGTCGATCTTTTTATGAAGAGGGATTTTTTCAAGAAAAGAATACTCGTGCTATGTAATTGATTTTTTTTATATTTGTTTCTATTCTTTTTGTTTGTAATAATTAATTGTTATCTTAATTTTTAATTATGTATATATTATGTAAGTTATGAAAACTGTTGTATGTATGTATTTTATTTATTTGTATTGTATTTATTTTGCCCAAACTAATATTGTTCATGGCTTAAATTTTGTTTTTTTTTTTTTGTAATTAGCAGATCTTTGTAATCAATTGATGAATAAATAAATAAATAAATAAATAAATAAAAAAATAAAGTGAGAAACAAGTCTAATAATGTTGAAGTTGCATTAGAAAAATGTGTTGGATTTTTGTCGTTGACTGGTGATAAACTAAAAGTTTGTAGTTTGTTTAGAAAAGGTTGTGATATGTCTGTTTGAAGCAGGTCACAATTGAATTCACCACACAGAAAAACTTCAGAATATAGGTATGAAAAACGTTCAAGTTCCGAGTAAAAGTTTGCAAGATCAACATATTTATTGGGACGGTAAACTGCTCCAACTAAACAAGTATTAATACCATTTGGGATTTCAATAAGGCAGTATTCGATGGGGGAAGATACAGCAGATTTAACGACAAGTTTAAAATTTATAGAGTCACGGATGTATATTGCTGTACCACCACCCACACGGTCTAGCCGATCAGAGCGCAACAACTTATAACCGGGTAAACTGTATACTACATCATGAACATCAACTTGAAACCATGTCTCAGATACACATATAATGTCGATATTTGATCCTACAAACACATTTCTAAATTCATCTATCTTAGCATGTAAGCTTTGAGCATTCATGTGGCAAACCTTTAGGCCGCCGCATTGATTGCTCAAGACATCAAGCATAACTTTCAATTTGTTGCTTCTGCTATAGTCTGGAACAATATTATTTTTAATATTTCTAATCATTTTCATAAAATAATAATATAGTGTTAGATCTATTTAAAAGAAGCATTTTACGGCAGAGATGGAGTTCAGATATATGGCAGAGTTTTATAGAAAATTTAAGTAGAGTTACAAATATAAACAAGATAGAAAATTAAAAAAAAAAGAAAAATAAAACAAAGCCATCATGTTTGTCTCCTTCATTTGCAGTTTCATTGGCAATTAAATTTAAGCTTTCGACAGAAGTAATTAAGAGCGATTTGTTTGCTGCAGT
Source organism: Chrysotoxum bicinctum (assembly GCA_911387755.1). Lineage (NCBI taxonomy): Eukaryota > Metazoa > Arthropoda > Insecta > Diptera > Syrphidae > Chrysotoxum > Chrysotoxum bicinctum. The sequence continues at coordinate 137,401,371 of OU426987.1, read as the reverse complement.
TGCTGCTGATCTTCTTACATAAACTCTTCCACTTCTAGTGTAAGCACTTGAAAGCTTTTTAGTTCGCTTGAGTTAAAGAGCTTTTCGAAGAATCAAGCTATTACATGTTACATGCCGTCAAGCTTTCGTTGAGGTATATTCTGCTGTCAGATGGTAATCCGACGTCACGCAGGCAGGTACTTGTTTTTGTTGCTTTCCAGCGGCGATGAATCGACCCAAGAAGATTGTTCTTTTCGGAAGGTGTTTTAAATTTGATAATTATTGCAGTATCAGATCCAGTTTTGTTTGGCTTTGTACGAAAAATATGAACAGGCTCGGGTGTTGGTGTACAGCTTACAGATGCACATAATTTGTTGAACAGATCGTGGACGTTCTCGTCGCCTTTCTTTGGTATTCCAATTAGAACAGCATCAGTTGACATCTTTTCGCGTTCCAACTCATCGATGCGTTGAACAAGTGACAAGGCTTGTGCTGCAGCAGACGTTGGTTGTGGTTCAGGTGTCATTTCAAGCTGTTGAACTCTTTTTGACAGGTCGTCCAGTGTTTTATCCACAGTTTCAAAACGTTGGGCAAAATCACTTACAATTTTGTCAAGTTTATCAGCCAACTTCCTATTCTCCTCTAATATCAGCTCCCTTAAACCTTTAATTTGTCTTTCAATCTTGGCATCCAGTGCTTTGTTTTCTTCCTTGCTTGTTGACACAATAGGCTTCGATACATTTTGTTGTTGTTGTGAACCTACGTTACCACATGTGGTGTGTTTTTTAAGCGAAACTGGAGTGTTAGACATTTTGCAGGAATTTGGTGACAATTAAAATAGTAAAATAGGAAAGGAGGAAAACGAAACTGAGTGATTTTTCACTTAGACTTATTTTATTCACAGCTTACAACCAATTTTATTACACTTTTATGGGGTTATTTAAGTTATATTAAGTGAAAAACTCAAAATAAAATGCACTATGAAATACGTGTGTTAGCTTGTCATTTGACAGGTAAATTTTATATACTTTTCAATCAAATTTGGCAATAACTTTTTCACTGCCAATCTGGTGCCATTACACAGTTTTGGTGGATTAATATTTCGCAATAATATAATCAGAGAACCAACATTCAGATTCAAGCAATGCGTTGGCATACCAGCCGGTTCCAAAGAAATTAAAAATTCAATTGGATAATTCATCTTGATTCATAACACTGTCAATTGGCAGTTTCGCTTGAATTTGAAAATTAATGGCAATGATATGAATGTTCTTCGGTGCTAAAATGGCGCGTTTTCTCAACCAATCATAATTTCTGTAATTCTGAAGAATATTCGGAAAAACACATTCAATCAATTCATCTATCGATTGCGCAATTGTACAAAAATTGTTTGGTACAGCGATCAATCCGTTGGTACTGTCGATTTATATTTTGCCATCAGCAATTTCTAACAATAGTTTTGAAAATTCATGCGCAGCTGGATCGTTTTGTAGGTGAATACGCATATTAATGTTCAGTGTCAATTTTTGTACATATGTACATATCTCCAAAGAACTCATGACTTCAAACAGGCATTTATTTCATCAGCAGGAGTTGATCGAGGAATGACAGGCAATGTTTGACGAAAATCCCCTGACAGTATTATCAAAGCACCACCAAAAAGCTGTTGATTACCACGTAAATCTTGCATTGTTCGATTAAATGCTTCTAGTGATTTTTTATTCGCCCCATTGTACTCATCCCATAAAATAATTGACGTTAATCGCAGAACTTTTGCCATAGCAGAATTTCTCGAAATATTACAAGTTGGAGTTTCAATCACCTGTACATTCAATGGCAATTTTAATGTAGACTGCGCAAAAATTGATTATCAGCGTCGGGGTATGGCAATAACGAACCAGCTTGATGATAAATCTGACCCTGAATCTGTAACATGTATGCAATTTTAGGTAGATGTTGGATCAGAATTTTTAAAACTATCGAATACTTTATGATTCAGATTGATATAAACGTGGGAAGTCCTGTTTAAGTATTTACCTTAAACGTCGGCATAAAACTATCTCTAATAATTTTAGTAGCACCAAAAGAAGTCATTTGAAGTGCCGAATTGTATAGTTCAATATGACTCAAAAAGTGATTCGACGTTTGAGATGTCCCAAAAATAAATGAATACAATGGTTCGGGTGGAGTTTCTAATGCTGGCAATCTCACTTTGCAATTAGCACAACACATTCCGGGCAAGGTTCGAACCTAAATCTACTCCTACGCTCCGATTTTTCGAGATTTACTCCACTTTTTCCATACAGACAAATTGTCTTATTTATATACAAATATGACATTGTTGAAAAAAAAACATTAAACCTTTGTTAAAAATTCTTTCTGAATTTGTAATTTGTTTATTTTTACAAAACAATTTTTGAAAATAATACTAAGTTTTCCAATGAAACCTGTGATTTCTTTTTCTTTTTTGCTAATACTATTTTTTTATGTTCATACATATGTATCATTTGCATTACACGTTCGCCGACCTATATATGCTCGCCCGGCTCGTGGCATTATTCCTTCATATAAAAAAGAATAAATCAAATTAAAAACAAACTGCTACATGTGGTGTATCAGTATCGCTAAAAAACTGAGAAAAGTACACGCACACATATACATAGTACATTTGAACAATTCAAGACTCGCCGTTTGTAGATATGAATGCACTGAAAAAAAGTTTCAATTTGACAGCACAATCCATATATGAAAAAAGTTTCAATTTGACAGCAAAATCCCCACTAACAAAATGATCCGACATTTATTGAATTCATTTGTTACAAAAAATGTGATAAATGAAGAACCGCTTGACCGATTTTGTGCAAACTTCACATAAACCATCTACTAAATAGTCCGAACAAAGCCTAAACGTCCTTTATTTATTTATTATAATCCGTTAAACAACTAACGTTAAAGCTTAAAACTAATTTTACATTACATTTTTAGAATTAAATGAACTACAATACCTATATATACAATATGGAATTTTGAATTAAAAGCTAAAGAGAATAGTTGAAAAAATTTTCTTTAAATGCTTTACTTTTAAAATTATCATTAAGGGAATAAATTAAGAAGTAGTAATCGTTATAAACTGAAACCATTTGGTTGATAGGGTTATTTTTAGCATAGTTTGTTCTACTTGATGAAGGACGTAATGGAATTTGTCTCCTAATATTTGCTCAGCTATAAGTGAAGTTTATGCGACCCAATATAGATGGCGATGTGATTGACCCATTGATTAATTTTATAATAAAACAAAGCTGAATATATTGTCTGTGTTTAGATAGCAATGGAAGATTTATGAGTGTGAGCCTTTGATTATACGGTGGAAGTTCAAATCTATTGGACCATGGAAAGAAACGAAGACAAAAGCGCATGAATCTTCTTTGAACTCCTTCTATTCTGTTTATATGAACTGAATAATAGGGGCCCATACTATGCAGCCATATTCTAGTATTGGTCTTACAAACGATATGTAAAGAAGTTTAAGGACATACGGGTCGCGGAAGTCATGTGAAAAACGTTTTATAAATCCGAGTGTCTTATTGGCTTTTTTAATGATATAGTCGTAATTATCTGTAAAAGTTAATTTAGAGTCAAGAATAATACCTAGGTCAGAGAAAACAGAGAGTTTAGTCAAGTAAGAGGAGTCTAATTCATAATTGAAAGTCAAAACATTACGCTTGCGTGTAAAACACATTGCCTTACATTTGTCTATGTTAAGTAAAAGCTTATTTATATTACACCATTCCCGAAAACTATTAAGATCATCCTGTAGCCGTAAGCAGTCGTCAATTGAGTTTATACATTTAAAAATGTTTATGTCGTCAGCGTAAATTAGAACGGACGAGTGTTTAATAATCGAAGGTAGATCGTTTACATATAAAATAAATAGTAAAGGTCCTAAATGGCTTCCTTGTGGTACGCCAGAGTTGGTGTAAAATTGAGATGACCGCACATTCCTAAATATGACGCTATACGATCTGTTATATAAGTACGAAGAGACCCATAAAATAAATTTATCATTAAAACCTAGTGCCTTCAGTTTGATAATTAATGTCCTATGGCACAGTTTGTCAAAGGTCTTACTGAAGTCTGTGAAGATACAGTCAACTTGCTTTCGTTTTTCGAACGAATCAAGACAAAAAGAGGTAAAATGAAGGAGGTTGGTAACTGTGGACTTATTTTGAACAAAACCATGTTGACTGTCACAAATTATAGATTTACAATTAAACGATAGAACTTTACAAATAATGGATTCAAATAATTTGGGAATAACGGAGAGTTTTGCAATGGGATGATAATTTTGTATTTCGTTTTTACTACCCTTTTTATGGATTGGTGTTATGTAAGAGCTTTTCCAAAGTTCTGGAAAAATTGAGGATCTGAGCGATTCGTTGAAAAGAACTTGAAGAGGATAGGATAAATAGGACACGCATTTTTTATTTATAGATTATATAAGAAGGTACACCATCTGGACCAGGGCTATAACAAACTTCGAGTTCTGAAACCTTGTTAATGATTTTATCTTCAGAGATCACAAGACTGATTGTATTCAGATGTGCAAAGTTTTGTGTAAGGTCCAATGATTCCGACGTTTCGCAAAAGTTCCTAACCTCAAAAGCATCTTTGAAAAAATTTGCAGACATGTTTGAAATCACTTCAGAGTCATGACTAAGTTTGTTATTGAAAGATATACAATTTGAATACCCATCGGTTAGTCTTTTTACTGTTAACATAGTTCCAAAAGTTTTTCGGACTCTTTTTTAATTCGGCTTCAGTGTTTGAAATAAAGTCATGATAAAGAATATCTGAATAGTCAATAAACTTATTTTTCAACTCGTTATAGATTAGTAAGTCACCATCTGCTTTTGTTTTATTATATTTAATCCAGGCTTTGTTTCTTTTATTTTTTAGGTTTTTTAGGCAAGAGTCAAACCATGGTGGAGATTTAGAAATATTGCGAGGTTTTCTCATTGGTGTGGTCTCATAAAGAAAATTAAAGAGGGTATTGTAGAATGTAGAGCACATAGAGTTAATTTCAGAATTCATAAATAAATGATTCCAGTTTACATTACATAAAAGATTACAGAGTTCATTTAGTCTACATTTTTTAAAATTGAATTCTAAGTTTTCACTGGAGTAGCTAGGAATATTGTACAAGTTTAAGTTAAGTGATAAGTCTAACGTTGGGTGATGACGGTCTTCTTCGACTAATAGGGTATTGGCTGGATTTATAGCAATGTCAGCATTAAGTTTGTCCGAGAAAAATACAAGGTCCAATATTTTGTTAAAATTGTTGCGAATACCATTGAATTGGCTTAGTCCACATGCGGCAAGACCATCAATTGTCAAGAATTCGTTGGTAGAGGACAGGTTAACAGGAGATAGAAAGTTCTCGTCTGTCGGCTTAGACCAGATCAGGTTTGGAAGATTGAAATCTCCTATGACCAGCGTTGCCGCCAAAAAAAAATTTTTCGTGCCACACTCTTTGAAAAAACGTGCCATTTGTGCCATTTTCGTGCCATATGAAAAAAACTCAAGTTATTCTTTAAAAAAAATTTTTAATTAAATACTATTACAAACAAATAACAAACAAAAAATCAGTTCCTCTATTGGTGTATAGGTATTTTCCAGAAACAGGAGTTTTTGGCAAGTTTATAATAAGTAATAAGTTTGTATTATTTATGTAACTACCTATTTCACATCACATGATGAGTACCTATTATTATTATTAAAAAATATAAAGACGTAATAAAGCTTTGTTATAATAAGTTTAATAAATAAATTAGCTGGAGGTTTGAAATTTTGGCAATTACTAGGCTTAATAATTTCATTGTTCATTCATTGTTTTGTATATGACAGTCTGTTTTTGTTGTTTGTTTTGATATTATTTAGCCTTGAAAACACTCGCTCTGTTGATGCACTTCCGTGAGTCAAACTAAAAAGAATCAACATAAATTTTGAAATATTAATGAACATTCCTTTCTCAATATTGTTTTTTAATTTGTACAACTTAACCTAGAACGTTTTGGAATCTTCAAGAAAAATACTTTCGGCTAGTCGAATCTTAATTTTTTTTCTTATTTCGCCAAAAAGTACATCTTTCTCGCACTCTAATAGATGAGAAAATTCTGATAGCTGATACCAAAATATTGAAGTGTGCCAAAATACTTTGTATGTTTGGATTATTTTTTAAAAAGGTTTGGTAAATTATCTGAAGCGCATTTAGGTAAAATAATGAAAAAAAACGTGCCATATTGAAACTTTTCGTGCCATCGTACCACGAGAAAATTTCCGTGTCAAAATGGCACGATCGTGCCACATCGGCAACGCTGCCTATGACTAGTAAGTCATCTTGAGGCTCCATTTGATCGTATATACTATCGATGCAGTTCATATAGTTGTCATAAACGTTGTTCGGAGAACTTGGAGGTATATATGTTGCGACGATGTATAGCAATCCCGTATCTGTTTTAAGTTTTATAGATATAATTTCTTCTTCATGTTGATTGAAGTCGTCGAACAAAGTGCATATAAAGACATTTTTGACGGCAAGCAGTATTCCACCTCCTATACAGTGCTATTATCGTTCAGGCGATGTCTGTCACGTCTGTACACTTGATAATTTGAATCGAAAAGTTCCGTATCTAAGAAGGTGTTGTTTAGCCAAGTTTCTGATAAGATGATTATGTCGTGAGAAAGATAGTTAATGTTTTTGGAGACCTAAACATTTGGTTCGGATAGGTTGAGTTATAAAATTACAACGAAAAGTGGCATTGATTTTTATATATATAGATGAAAAACTTATGAACTAATTCCTTTGCTCCTATTTAATTTCACTTCACTCTACATCTACGTATCAAAATATGTAGGTATTCTTTCTCTTCTTTTTCTTTTTATTACTGGCTACTTTAAGATATATACATATGTATGTTATATCAGAGCCTAATTGTGCGCCCCCACATAATTCCATTAAAGAACTTGACTTCAAATTCAATGTAAAAAATTCAATGTAAATAATTCAAAGATGATACAACGATCATAGAATGCATAATCAGCACTTTCTTGCCTTCAGCAACTGTACAAAAAGCACAATATATAAGATCGTTGCATCATCCGCAGCCAAACAAAGGTTTGCTGCGTAAGCGTATTAATAATATAAAAGAGATCTCCAGATCTCATTTCAGTTTAGTTTTTAGTCTTCAGTCTTCTACTTATAGCCGATGATTTCCCCCGACCCACAGTAAGGGATCAGAAGCTTTCAAATAAAATGTAATAAGTAAAAATTGTCTTTTATTTATTGATGGCCCTGTTCCCACGAACAGGAAGAAAGTTTTTTTTTTAATCTTAGGCGAAGACACAATTAAAATTGGCGCAGTCGGTAGGATTGCACAAATCGTGTAATCCTTGTAAAAATCTACCGTTCCGTAGGTCTGATTGAGATGAAAAACGTCACGCAACTAATATAATATCTCTCAAACATGTTTGTGTAGTGTGTAGAGCTGTAGCGAATCGTATGTATTCGTTACTGAGTAACGGGTATTCAATGAAATACCAAGTAACGAAACGTTACTCACAAATAAGAGTCGTTACTCGCACGATGTCGTTACTTTTTTTTTGGCACACATTCAGTATCTACTAACGCACGCAGGTACCACATACGAGATACCACATACGGAATGCGAAAAGTATACACACAAATCGGAGTCGTTACTCGTACGACGTCGTTACTTTTGTTTTAGTACAAATTCAGTATCCACAGGTACGACATACGGAATATGCGTAAAGCATACACACAAGATGAGCTCGCGTTGGACGTTCATATTTTCTGCACAATTTTCATGAGCAAAAAAAACGATTTTTCGTAAAAAAAAATCAGATTTTGTAGATGTTTTTTAATCCATCGAGATCTCAGCCATCCTCCAATGGAATTTGACAGTTTATGCCTTGGTTGATTGGTATGGTAATATACTATATTTTGACCTACTTAGAGTATTTCTTTCTAGATGCTTTTCAAAAGCCCTAAAATCGCAATTTTCCTGAACAAAAAAAAATCAAAAATTTCGATTTTTCGGTGAAAAAAATTATATTTTTTAGATGTTTTTTAATCCATCGAGATCTCAGCCATCCTCCAATGGAATTTGACAGTTTATGCCTTGGTTGATTGGTAATATACTATATTTTGACCTTCATAGAGTATTTCTTTCTAGATGCTTTTCAAAAGCCCTAAAATCGCAATTTTCCTGAACAAAAAAAAAATCAAAAATTTCGATTTTTCGGTGAAAAAAAATATATTTTTTAGATGTTTTTTAATCCATCGAGATCTCAGCCATCCTCCAATGGAATTTGACAGTTTATGCCTTGGTTGATTGGTAATATACTATATTTTGACCTTCATAGAGTATTTCTTTCTAGATGCTTTTCAAAAGCCCTAAAATCGCAATTTTCCTGAACAAAAAAAAATCAAAAATTTCGATTTTTCGGTGAAAAAAATTATATTTTTTAGACGTTTTTTAATCCATCGAGATCTCAGCCATCCTCTAATGGAATTTGACAGTTTATGCCTTGGTTGATTGGTAATATACTATATTTTGACCTACTTAGAGTATTTCTTTTTAGATGCTTTCCAAAAGCCCTAAAATCGCAATTTTCCGGGACAAACAAAATCCAAAAAATTAAGATTTTCCAGAAGTTTTTTGTACGTCTTTTACAAAATAGACATGACGCTTTATTTCCAAATGTCTGACATAATAAAAATCTCTGAGAAAAAAAGATGCATTCCAGTACATCCCAGTATCAACCTTTCCGAAGCAATCATCGTAATGTCAACTTTGATTAAAATCAAATTAACATTTTTTCAAATTAACATTTTTAAAATCAATTAACATTTTTGGGCAAGGAGTAATGTTTTAATTAAAAGAATCTTCTTATTTGACTCAAATAAAACCAACCAACATTGCGTATGATATACGTATTTCGTTACAGTAACGATACTCATATTTGGCTAATAATATATATTTTAAATAAATATAGATTTTAAAAATGCTGATTACGCTTCTATGCAAACTTATCTTGATATGATTGATTGGCAGAATATGTTTGTCTGTAAAAATACTGAGCAAGCGTATACTTTGCTACGGGACATTTTGAATTCAATGATTTCCTCTCACGTTCCCTTAAAAAAACTTAGAAATTCTAAAAAACCTATTTGGTTTACTAAAAGCTTATCTAGACTAAAAAATGTCATGAATAAATTAAATAAAAAGAATAAAAGTTCAAATAAGTTTCATGAACAATTCAAACAAATAAGAAAGGAGTACGAATTTTTAAAGAAATTTACTTATAATCAATACATTTGTTCTCTGGAATTGAAAATTAAAAATAATCCAAAGAGTTTTTGGTCTTACTTAAATACAAAGAGAAATTCAGTTGGGATTCCATCTAGCGTTTCTTACAATAGTAAATCTTCTGATGACATTAAAGTTATTTGCAATAGTTTTGCATCATTTTTTCAATCAAACTTCATCGATCTTAAATTAGACTATGGTAACATTTTAAACACAAATTCTTGTGTTGATGTTGGGAACCTAATTTTATCTGTAAATGACGTTTTGCAAGTATTATCATCTCTTGAAAATAACTATTCGGTTTCACCAGATAATATTCCACCGATTCTCTTAAAAACTTTTTGTAATAACCTTGCAGTTCCACTTTGTTTTCTATTCAACCTGTCTTTAAGTCAAGGTGTTTTTTTTAGATACTTGGAAATACTCCATAATCACTCCCCTCCATAAATCTGGGTCAAAAGGATCTGTTGAAAATTATAGACCCATTGCAAAATTGCAATTAATCCCCAAAGTTTTCGAAGCTGTGGTGAAAAATAAATTATACAACATTGTTCATAATCATATTTCTGAACACCAACATGGTTTCTTGAGAGGAAGATCTACAACTACTAATTTAGCAATATTTTCTAACTACTGTTTAACCCATATGGATTCACATTCACAAGTAGACACTATATACACAGATTTTTCGAAGGCATTTGACCGTGTTCAACATTGTGTCCTTTTGAAGAAACTTGAGTTGTTTGGCTTTCATTCTTCTCTCCTTAAGTGGATAAAAAGTTATTTAGTAGGTAGAAAGCAAATTGTAAAAATCGGTAATGTGTTTTCTAAAGAAATATTTAACTTTTCAGGTGTTCCTCAAGGAAGTCATCTTGGACCGCTGCTTTTTAATATTTTTATAAATGACTTACCATTTCATTTATACTATTCTAAATGTCTTTTATTTGCTGATGATTTAAAAATTTTCAGCAGCATTAATTCAATTCATGATGCAAATAAGGTTCAAACTGATTTAAACAGTATTATCGATTGGTGCAAGCTTAATGGGCTGTACTTTAACAACACAAAATGTAGCGTAGTTACGTTTTCCCGAAATCAAAATCCCTGGTGTTTTGATTACAAACTCGAGAACGATATATTACAGAGATTTGATAGACAAAAAGATCTGGGGGTTATATTTGACTCCAAAATGAATTTTTCTTGTCATATAGATCATGTTATTTCAAAAGCAAATTCCATGTTGGGTTTCTTAATTCGAAATTCAAAGAATTTCGAAGATCCATATACATTAAAAACTCTTTATTCTAGTCTAGTTAGACCGCAGCTGGAGTATTGCAGCGTTATATGGAATCCCTACACACAATCTAGCATTTATCGCTTAGAAAAAGTTCAAAAGAGATTCACTAGATTTGCTCTACGAAAAATCTTTCGAAATGTAAGTGTTCCATCCTATGAAGCCAGATGTATACTTATTGATTTAAAACCTCTTGTTTTGAGAAGAAAATTAAATTCAGTACTTTTTGCTTTTGATGTCTTGAATTGCGTCATAGATTGTCCGGTTTTGTTATCAATGTTTAATATTTATGCACCTTCTCGTTCTTTGCGTCCGAGAAATGGAAATTTGTTAAATGTTCCATATCACAGTACTACCTACGCTCGCCAAAATCCTGTCACTAGAGCTAGCATAGATTTTAACGAAAATTATGATTTTGGTATTGATTTTAATTTAAATAGATCTCAAATTAAAAATACTTTAGTTAATTTACTGTAATATTATTGATTGTTATAGATTTTTATATTATCCTTAAATGTAGTCTAAGTAATGTTTTGTAACTTTAAAGACGAATAAATAAATAAATATAAATAACGTGATACATAGACTGCTTTTACACGAAAGCGATTTTTAATCTTTGATTCTCTTTTGACTTCCCTTGCATGAATGCTTTTAAACACAGCGATTTTTAATGAAAGTTAACTTTTCTTCTATTGAAAAGGAGTCATCTCTCCGCACTCTTTACTCTAGTGAGTAGATCGAAGTTCACTGAGCGAACCCCAAATAGAAATGAAACATACCTGACAAGTAAAGAAAACCACAAAGAAGAAAGAACGATAACTCTGCAATTTTTCCAACCCTAGCAATTTTGTGTACCCCCGCCACCACACACGTCTCTCTCCCATGGGCTTAAAAATCGCAAGGTAATATTGCTTCGTTTAAAAGCAGTCATACGAATTGTATTGGAATACCTAAAGTAACGATAGTAACGAGTAACGACATTTTTGTAACGGGTACTCATACCTAAAGTAACGTATGCATACGGGTATTCATTTTGTCGTTACTTTTACAGCTCTAGTAGTGTGTGGCGAAACAATGTTTGCTAAAACAACAAACGTGTTTGCGTAGTGCATGGGCCCCATTAGGTTTGATTTTTTTCGTTGTATTTATATTGGAGCAAATATAGGATTTTTATTCAAATACACGAATTCTTAAACGGTTACCACTCACAACAATTATTTTGTGTAGATAAATAATTATTTTTGTAGGCAGATTTTTCAAATGCAGAATTTTGAGAATTGGAGTTTGAGTATTATTCTGAAATACAGAACAATTAAGTATATTGAAAGCTAAAATTTTAAAGAGTAGAATTTTGGAGTGCAGAATTTTGGGAAATTAAATTTTGAAATGCATAAAAATTACTAAGTAAAATTTTGAAAAGCAGAAGTTTGAAAAAATGCAGAAAGCTTAGTAAGTAAAATTTTGAAAAGGCAAATTTTGAAATGCAGAATTTTAGGAAATAAAATTTTGAAATACAGAAAACTTAAAAAGTAAAATTTTGAGAAGTAGAATTCTGAAATGCAGAAAACTTAATAGGTACAATTTGAAAAGCAGAATTATGAGAAGTAGAATTTTGAAATGCAAAATTTTGGAAAATATAATCTTGAAAAATGTACTTTGAGAAGTAGAATTCTTAAATGCAGAAAACTTAATAAGTAAAATTAGAAATTCAAAATTTTGAGAAGTAGAATTTCAAAATGTAGAATTTTGAAATGCAAAATAACAAAAAAAAATCATGTGATACATCACTCCCTACATCACGAGTATGCAATATTTAACTCGCTAAGATGCCTAGTTTAGCCAGAAATCTCGTTTGAAAATGTCAAGTTTGGGGGGTCTACGGAGCTCCGTTTAGCCGAAAATCGCATTTAAAGATAAACATTTGTTTTTCGTTACATGCGATACGTGGATTAGAAGGTGGCACTCCCTAGACTACGAATATGCGATTTTTAATCCTCTAAGATGCCTAGTTTAGCCAGAAATCACGTTAGAAGATGTCAACTTTGGGGGGTCTACGAAGCTCCGTTTAGCGGCAAATCGCATTAAAAGATAAACATTTGTGTTTCGAAAAAAAAAAATATTTTCACATTTTTTACTTCTAATGGAAGAAAAATATATGTATGTATTAAATGTATTTTTTTTTTTGGTTAATTTGTAATAAACTTCAACTACTAAATCAGAAAAAAACAATTTCTGCTAAAATAATTAACATGGCGATTTTTAAATGTGGCAACCATGTCTTATTTTTTCATATTTCATCCGTTTTTTTAGAGGCAAATGGATATGTATAGGTGTTTGAGCAGCATTATACATTCATTGCCAATAAATTTTCGCGTTTTTTTTTCCTCATAATCATTGTCTGTGCGATTGGCAGTGGTTATTTATTTTAAGGTAATTGTCAAAAAATTGTCAAAAAATGGGTATTTTTTGTACCCACATGGAACCATTTTTTTTGTTTTTAATTGTCTCAAAAACGATACAACCGATTTTGATCATTTTTTTTGCTAAAGCTCCCCAAAAACTTAAATAGAATTGTGTATTAAAATGTTCAAAAAAAAATTTTGGATTTTTAAAATAAACTTTTTTAAAATAAACTTTTCTAAACTCAATATTCCGAAAACCCCATGCTAGATTTTTTTAAACTTGATAAGTAAAAGTTTATCAATATAATATATAAAAAATTTAACTCGAGATTTTGATCAAAGTTTACTTTACGATGATAGAGAACACGAAAAAATATTTGTTTATCTAAAAAAATTGTTTTTTAAAAATCAATGTCTTGAAAAAGTTTGAGCGACTAATTTTTGAAAATATTTCCTAGAATCTTTATTTTTAAATACTTAAAATTAATATCCCAAATTTTTTTCTAGAACAATTTTAAAGAAATTTCTTATATTCAAAATTAGTTCAATAATAAAAGGTTTTTTAAACTTTGTTTGCATAAATTCGTACTTTTTATATTTATATTAACAAAATACAAAAAAAAACAAAATTTTTATTTTAATGAATTAATAATTTCCAAATTTGATAAAAATTCGTAGACAAACATCAAAAGAAATATTTATTTGTTCAAAATTCGCAGGGCAAATATCTTATATTTTTACAAAATATATGGATAAGAACTATTTTTTGTAAGAAAATGTTTATTTTTATTTTAAAAATTTTTCATGTGGGGTGCATCAATAATTTTTTTAAATTGACACCAAATTTCTTTTTTTTTATTTGTCTAAAATTGCTTATAAGCATTTACAATGCATACAAAATATTTTTTCCAAAAAAGGTATCTGATTTTTTAAAAATATTTTGTCAATAATAATTTTATTCTATTTATTCTTATTTTTTTTGATTAATTTAAGTTTTCTCGAAAAACTTATTTGATTTTTTTTCACAATTGCTTTATGTGAATATTTATACATTTCTGAAATTGTTTATATACACATAAAAAGTATTAAAAATGTTCTATATTTTTTGCAAACAAAATTTATAGGTATGAATAAATTTTAAAAACTGTTCTATATATATGGGCAATTATACAGAACTTTTAAACTCTGTGTTATGAGCATATAGCTATGAATATCTTAGCTCCAAGTTAAAATATACTTGAATTTCTTTTTTATTCCAGTGAATTACTTTATTAAGAATATGTATTTTCCAAATTGAGTCATCTAAGTATATATCTGCGCTTTTATAGTTTCTTAAACAAGCTAGATTTAAAAAATCTCAATTGTAATAATATCGTTAATTTTTAAATTATGCTCTGATGTACTCGCGGCCCGCAACTTGAGTCATTACTTTTACAAGCAAAATGTTGTCTTTACCTATAAGAAATATTATCGTAAGTTTCGTAAGTGTGCGCCAGTTTTGTGATAACTTATAGATCTCTCTATAAGTGTAATAACTTTTTAATAAAAATATGTTTTTTCGATGTTTCGTTGTTTTTTGAAGACAGCCCAAGGAATATCACTATAATTTTTAATTATCTTTATTCCTCAAGTAAAAACGAAGAAATCAGGCCATGAATCAAGTATGTGCGCAATAAATTTTCGAGACTAGAAATGTTTTCAATCAGAGATCGAATTTCTGCAAGAATAGAAATTTGCACTTAAATGTATAGCACATCTTTCGCAAGGCTTAAAATCGATCTTTTACCCTACCTCAACGGCCCGCGATAAAATCGATGCACGAATATTTATTCAACATACTGATAGGTTCAATAAAAAGTGCGCAAAGTCTCAGTGGTGTGCGAAGTATTTGAAAAAATAAAGTTTCAAAATCACAAGTTTAAAAGTTCTATAGATATGCCCATATATAAAATTTCTTTTTTTTTTACTTTTAATTAGGTATATATGTAAATACCTATCAACGAATACAAATATTTTTTTTTGTAATCAAAATAATTTTCTACCATACCATATTTTATATAGGTATGTACATATGAAAAAGCTATTTTCTTTAATAAAAGTAGGTATAGGTATACATACCTATTAGATTTTCTTAAAGAAATAGTTTTGTACCTACATATATATGTACATAATTATATTAATTGCAAACAAAAACAATTTCCACTACCTAACCACCCACTGCATCTAATGTAGGCAGTTAACCTAGTTGATTGCAATTATTATTTTTGTTCTTCAAAATTACACCAATTATTATACTTTTGAATAACAAAAATAATAATAATTGCAATCAACATAGATATGTATGTAAGTTACCTAATATATTAGGATAAAGTACCTACTGTGAGTGTCAAAAGTGAGTAAACACCTAAATGATTTCTTGAGTTACATGGAATTGAAACCAAAAAATAAACAAAAATCGAATTCCAATAATACAAAATAAAAGTTTTATTTAATAGCAATAAATCAAAACCAAAATAAAAATTCAAAAAACGAACTATTGCTTTCTTACCCAGTAAAAACTAAATAAACTTCATATTTTACGCGTCAAAAGTAAGTAAACATCTGTTATATCTTCAAATTATTTATAAATATAGTATCTCAAGTAAAAAACTGGGTATTTCATTTGATCAACTTTAGACTTCATAACATCTCTTAGTCCGCGTGACATGAAAACAGCAATGTTATTTCAAACATCGGAGGATATTTGGGACAATTCTTCAATTAAAGCCTTTTAAGGTCATCTTTTTTCTTGATGGCCCGTTTGTGAAATTTTCCGGTCCAAATGATCCCATAATTGTTGTGTGGGGCTTAGGTGCGGCGATTGGGGAGGGTGTTGGACGTGCTTTGAAGTCCTATAAAGTATTCATTTTTTAAGGAACTGCGAGGCATGCTTAAGATCATTGTCTTGCTAAGAGATCCAATTGCTAAGTATCCCTAATTTGTGTAAGGTCGATTGAAGGTTATTTATTAGGTTGTTTAGATAGTCTTGATTATTCATTGTACTTTCAATGAAAACAAGATTCCCGATCGAATATGCTACCATACATCCCCGCACCATCATGTTTTACTGTGCTCCTTATATTCTGTTTATGATGTTTTCTTACTTCTGATGCGTTAATATGAATATTTTTCAATGGAGTGTATTCCATAACATTTTTTTCTGTTCCATGAGAGTACTATAGTTTTTATATACAAGGGAAAGATGTAGTTTTGTTATATAGGGTAGGGTAAGTTTGTAGGTTATAGGTAGATTGGTCGGTAAGTATCATTATTTCTTCAACTTTAACTTGTCTTTCAAATTTTTGTCTACAATTTATTTTAAACTCGTTACAAAATTTATAAGTTGCTTTAAGACAACTCAAAGCAAAGGATAAGAAAGAGTTTATCACAGATTACATTTTTTTTTCTTTTTTTACTTTTAATTTTTTTTTTTTAAACCCAAAGTCTCATGCACATCTGCATGGCCGGGCTTGTAGCTTTCCTAAATTTTGAATTTAAGTATATACAGTGTTGGACAAAACTATAGCAACTTTTTTAATAAAAAAAATCTTTGTAATTTAAATGCATAAAGATGCATATATTTTATTTCGCTAATAGTTTACAAAATGCTTTGAACTTTAAAAATCGAAATTATAAAAACAAAAAAATAAATATTTCACTCCTTAAAAAATTAATTAAAAAATTATAATAAAAAATGTTTTTTTGTCTGGCCAAAACAAAAGCAACTTTATTCACAAATTAAATAATCTACTTAAGAACGTGATTTTTAATCAATGTTTTGTGGCGAAACCGTTATTTTTGATCACTGCTCTGCATCTTCTAGGCATACTCTCAATAAGATTTGTGATAATAGTGCTAGGGATACTATTCTAAACCTCTTTGACTTTGGCAAAGTGGTCGCTTGGAGTTTTACAGCTTTCGCGTACAATTCTCCGATCTACAATCTCCCATAGATTCTCTATGGGGTTGAGATCCGGAGACTGTGCTGGCCATTCCATCATTCCTTTACAACCTTGGCGGTGTGTTTTGAATCGTTGTCGTGCTGGAAAGTCCATTTAAGAGGAACATTCCCTGCGTAGGGGAGCATGATGTTTCCCAAAATGTCTTTGTATACATAGCGATCCATTATCCCATCTATTTTATGAATAAGCCCTACTCTCTGTCCAGAGAAGCATTCCCAGACCATGATGCTTCCTCCTCCATGTTTCACGGTTCCTCTTGTAAACGAAGGATCTAGTCCTCGGTTAATTGGACGACGAACACGTTGACAACCGTCTGAATCCTTAAAATTAAATTTGGATTCGTCCGAAAATAACACTGTGTTCCATTTAGAAACTGTCCAATTTAAATGCTCTTTGGCAAATTTTAATCTTGCCTTCTTATTTTTGAGCGAAATAAAAGGTTTTTTCACTATCTTGAATGATTTCAAAGGTCAAACCGTTCTTTCACTCATTTCCAGTGATATATCTGTTTTAAGTTCTCTGGAGGATAAGAAGGTTTTTGTTTATTGCTCGGACAAGCAGTTTGTCCTCTGAGCGTCGTTGCCCTTGGCCTACCACCTCTGTGGATAGTTTTCACTGTGTTATTCTTGTTAAATGATTTTATTAAGCGACATATCACTGATTTATTTATATTAAACTTTTTTGCAAGTTCTGATTGTTTAATTCCACTTCTATAATCGTTAATTAATTTTAATTTAAACGTTGTTGGATAGTTATTTCACGCCATTGAAAAAAAAAAAGAGACCAATCAATTCACAGGTTATTACTCCACAAATTGCATACAGTGAATGACTATCTTTTTTAAATTTTAGGTTTTATTACATTTCTAATGTCCAGATTGATTGAAAGTAACGGTATTTTTTATCTCCTGATGTCATGTGACGAGTTCAAAGAAGAGCAGCAAAAAAGTTGCTTTAGTTTTGGCCAACGGTAAAACGAAGTGGAGATAATTCTTTGTTATTTTTTTTTCTTGCATTGTTGCTAACTGCTTTTAGATTTAGTAAAATAATTAACAACAAGAGTGGCTATTGGAACCAAGAAAAAAATTATGATTTCATGACCAATACAACGTACTACATCGTAAGACGTTCTTTGAACCAAACCCTGTACAAATTGTTTCCTACGTATTTTACTACTTGAAGTCTTGGGAATTTAGGAGCTAACTTTGCGTTGAGATATTTTGCCGCATCGCTCAACACGAAGTTCCGTCTATATATTTTTTCTCCATTTGAAAATCAAGTTTTCGACTTCTCAAGTTATACGTCCTTGCATAATTTGCATGTGCATTCTCCAAAGCCATTCTCAAATGTGCATGTAATATATTCATAGGCCCCAGCTATTTCATAAATCATACATTACATACAATGTATGATTTTGACAGGTTTGATGTATCATTTCTGTTTCACAGAATTGTTGTATGACCACTGTCATACAACATTGTAATCGACTGGAATATTTCCAATGAGATTCTGTAATTTGATGTAATGTATGATAATCAATTTGTTGTAATGATGTATGTAATGTATGTGATGTATGATCTGTTTTTGGTAACCAATCGATTTCCGAGCTGTTTAAAGCGTTTAGCTTTTTCAAGAGTTGATAGTCTGCTCCATGTTCTATCATTCGTTGTACAAAAAGAGCCTCATAAGGAGATATTCCTATGGCTGAATGGACCGTGGTACGTAACGCATTACCTATCGAAGACAGATATACATCCCAATTCAATTGTTCAGGATCGATGTACGATCGAATAGCTGTTAAAATTGATTTGTTTACTCTTTCGCTTGCATTAGCTTGTGGCGAGTAGGTAGCCGTTTTATAATATTTAATTCCCCAAGTATCCATTGCCTTAGAAAATTCTCTGCTAAGAAACTGTGAACCATTATCAGACAATATACTCTCTGGGACACCAACAATAAGGAATATATCTTCCTGTAGAAATCTCAAGACTGTTTGTGCATTTGCTTTTCTTAAGGGTTTGATCAGTATAAATTTCGTTAGCTGATCTAAGGCAATGACAATGAAAGTGACCTTGGATAAGGTCCAAGGAAATTAATATAAAATGCTGAAAAGGCCTTTCCACTGAGAACGCTTCTTCCATTTCTGCTCGTAAAGTTATATTGGATATTTTAGACATTTTACATACCTCGCAACTAGATATGAATAGTTTGATCTGAGATGCCATTGACGGCTAAAAGTAACGTTGGCGGAGGCGATACAAAGTTTTGGTTATCCCCCCCTGTGAGCTCCGAGGCGGGCAGTAAGCCCGAGATATCAACCGTTCCGATAGCGCTGATGGAATCCACAACTTCCAACTCAGGTCGTCTTCAAGAGGGTTTCCGGTAGAATGCCTACACTTCTTATATATAAATCCTCCCGAAACTCTTAGGTCCGGTAAACGATCTTTAGTTTCATTTATGTGTTTGATCAGCTGAACATACTCCTCTGATTTGAAACTGACAACATTTAAATCCACATGAAGAACCTGGTCCGAACCTTCTGAGGTTGATCCCGAAAGAGATACGTCTACTTGCAGCACCTCTACCTCATACACCCAAGATAATGCATCAGGCACAACATTTAGAGTTCCCTTCCGGTGTTCAATACCAAAATCGAAACCCTGGAGTTTAAGAGTTGAGTTTCAGGATCTTGCAATTTATCAGCTGCTTTATAAGTAATTTCCGACATTGATTGCCTTCAAAAATATCTCCTTGATAGCTCTAATGAGATATACCTAATTTATTCGGCCACAATAAAGCTCTATCTTTTCCGATTTCCTCAATTTTAACTATACCGTCCCAGAAAAGATGGTTGACAAACCCTTGTAATAGGTGTAGTTTAGGACAGGAGGAATACACTTCTGAAGTACGTACATGTTATCATCTTCAGTAGCACCATCTTCAATAAATAAAGGGTGATGAACTGTACTGCGACATTCTTTAGAATTTTTTTTGTCGTTACCCAAGCTCTTGAATTTAAAGTAGTCATCTTTTAAATGTTTGTAAGTCTTTAAATCAAGATTTTTGTCATCACTGCTGATATCATTTTCCTCAATTATTTTATCATAACTTTTTAATTCATTTAATGTGACGAAGCAATAAGGGCAAGGGTAGAAAGCTGTTGCAGTTTGCTGCCCATTGACTAATAGGACTAGCTTTAAATCTCCAAGAAATTTAAAGGGTATCTCATTGAGTTTCGTCAATTCATCCAAAATTTTAAAATTATCTTTAATCCGAGGAACTATGCCTAATAAAAGCAATTTATACACTCTAGTCAATTTGCGTTTATTTGCCATACTTCCACCAGTAGAGTAAGTTGAAACGTTTTTACTTTTATCCATTTCATTTTCTTTCAAGTCGTCTTCTGGGATTGATATTGAAAGAGAAATTTTAAAGAAATCTTGTCCTCCATCAGCCATTACTTTTATTTTTGACCGTTCAACGTGTTCAATGTTTCGTTTTTCAAAGACAAAGTCAACGAGCTCTGATGCAGTAGCATACACAACTGGCCTCTTTTTAATTCCATCTTTGGATGTTTCGAATTCGTAAAAATCTTCTTTATAAATATGTTCTAGCATATTAGATTTTCCATATAGATGTTGAATATAATTCTTGGGAACTGATTTTCTACCAGCAGAACTACGAGTGAAGTTAGCCAATTTTTTCATATAATTTGTAGACGATCCAGTATTAGCTTGGAAGTTATCTAATCTTTCAGCGGAAAATATTATTTTCTTTTTCTTTTTTTTATTAACAGTTACCCGAACCTTCGATCCAAGAGTATTTAACACGAGCTCATCTTCAGCCTTGTTATCATTGTTGGATATTTTTCTTTTCAAGAGTTTAGTTATTATTTGGTTCTGCTGTTAGTAGGAATAAGGATACTTGAGACTGGGAACTTTTTTTTCGACTTTTTTCATGGTTTTATGGTTTTTAATGGCTTTTTGGGTTTTAATGGCTTTTTAAACGTTTTGTTTTCCTTTGTCGGCATGAGCGGCGCACAATTCGGTTCAGTTTTTCTTTTTTGTATGACCCTTTTTATATTGGTTTTTGTTGGCTGTGTTTTTTATTGCTTTTTAAATGTTTGGTTTTTGTGTTGGAAAAAAAAAAGAAAGTATTTTGACATTGTCATTGAGGATCGGTATTGGAAAATATCAGTCAAGTGCATTTTTTAAAATGTACTGTTGCCCGTTGATGTTTTTCAAGTATCTCGTTGCAGATAGGGATAAATATGCATCTGTTTGTCATCAGATATACGGACTTTTTACATGAGGACTTTGACCTAGTGCGATAGGATTTGGTGGTGGTTGTTTTTAACACGTCGTACTGTTGCTGTCCGGTTGTGTGTTTCAAGTGTCGTTGTAGCTAGGAACATATTATTTGTATAGATATTTTTGTTTGTCATCAGGTATGCTGACTGTGTTTAGGTGAGGGCATCGGTCCAGTCGGATATTTCTAATAGATTTTTTATTGTTTTGTTTTTTCTCTGCGGTACGAGGCTGCTGGTTTTTTTTGTTGATTTGTTTCGGGGGTGGGTGAATTATGGTATGGATTGGTTAAAGAAGATGTGGTGCATGATGAAAGAAAGAGATCTTTTGTGGAGTTTTAATTGGTTTTTGTATATTGAGGATACCGATCCTCAATATAATATATGTCAAGTGAATCTTATGCACTAATGTTGAAGCTAGAAACATATGTGTTTTATTTTATGACTTTTTAGATGAGGGCATCGATCGAGTGCGTTAGAATTTGGTGGTGGTTGAGGGTTAAAATTGATATCAATTTTGTGGTGTGTACTAGCGAGAAGTGTGTGTGTTGGAGTTTGAATTTAAATGAGTAACGATGAGAAGGGATATGTTTTTGTTTCTATTTTTTTTTTAATGGTGTGCCTTGGGGATGATGTATTGTTTGATGTTTGAATTAAAAGATTGGTGGTTGCTTGTGCGCAGATGGGCGCACGGTGGTGTGTTGGGGTCTACGGTTGCTATTTTTAAATGAAATGAGTATGAATATATCTTAAATAAAAGTAAATTGAAATCATTGTAATAAAATAAAGCTTTTTATTTTAATAATATACATAAAAGATGGTTTTTATTTATTTTCTTTTGAAATAGGTATCCATGAATTGTGATCGGATGCAAAACCAAGCCATTTTACAAATAATTGATCTTTTTTCCTTCGCAGCACTTTTTCGATTAGATAAGTATCGGGAAACTTAGATTTTTGTAGTTCAAGCTCATAGAACCCGCCTTTTATGGGGTTTCCCTGATAGTCTTCTAACAGATATGTAACTGGATTTGTATGTTGAACTTTGGTTATTTTAAAGATTTCTGTTGTCCAATTCGGTGTGTATCCTTTATCAAATACATGCTTGTATTTACTAATTCTTATAAAATCTCCCACCTTGAACTTTGGAGTAATATGAATTTTGATGTGATCATATATAGTTGAAAGTATTTGCTTTTCATTTGTAGCATTGACTTTGGACGGCTTCATTTTAATAGTGCGATGTTTTGAATTGTTGTACTTTTTAGTTAGTGTATCTATCATATTTATCCAACAGTATGAACCATTAGCACTGAACTCTTTCCACATAAGGTTTTTCGAAGTGCGATTAAATCGTTCGACAATCGAAGCTTTAAGAGGTGAAAATGTTGAATAATGATTGATGTGAAGTTTTTTCATAAGACTTTGAAAAGTAGTGTTGAAAAATTCTTTCCCGTCATCTGTTTGTAAATTGTTAGGAATGCGGCCTTTGTTTAATATATTTTCCATAGCTTCAGTGACACTCGATCCGGTTTTATTTTTAATAGGAGCTGTCCAAACAAATTTAGAAAATGTATCAATTACCGTAAGAAGATATCGATTATTTTCATTATCTGCTGAATATGCCCCCATTTCTACTAGATCAGCTTGCCATAAATCATCAAGCCCCTTGATAATGACTCGCCTTTTTTGGAAATTTCTTCTTGCTGACTTATGCAGTTCTTCGACAACGTCTCTTTTACTCATCTTTTCACAGAATGATTAAAACAACAAAACATTTTACATTTTTATTAGTTTATTCATTTAAGATTTGTTTATAAAAATTTACAATTCTCTTAATTTTATTAATTTGTATTTTTATTTGAAAACATGCACAAGTATCTGGTCCTTCATAGCACAAGTTTGGTGACCAGTTTGAAGTACAGTTCAGGAAATGAAATTTATTTGGTGACATAATATAATCATCCTTTTCGAATCTTTACAAACAAAATACAATTCATAGCTTCTGAAAAGTGTGCCTCATGTATGATATGTTGGTTGGATTTTAAAAAGGCTAGAAAATCATCAATGACTAATTTAATTTTAAAAGAAGACATGTTTTTCGTTTTGAATTATGAATTGAAACTGAATTCAAAATAAAGTAAATAAGAAACATTATTTTTAAAAATATTTATTTTAATCTTTCATACAACGACATTATTTTTTTAATTCTTATCAACCTATTTTCAACCATATAGCATGCACATGTATCTGGTCCTTCTTTGCATAAATTTAAAGACCAAGGGCAGGTAGGAAAATGGCAACCATAATCAGTTGTTGTCGAAGATACATTGATAAATCGTTTCAAGAAGACCATGCAGTTCAAAAGTTCCGTATGATGTTCGTCTAGTAAGATGTTCTTATTTTTAATAACGAATTTTAAGATTTGATCAAAAATCAATGTGGGGTTTATTTTGGGCATCGCGATTTAATGACTGTTCACCTAGGTATTTAAGTAAAGACTAAATTGATTTTAAGTAGACATTAGACATGATATGTTTTCCCTTGTTAAAGTATTTTTCAATTTCGATTTGAAAGCTTTGTCTTAATTGACCAGTTTGCTGATCAACATAGCTTTTGGAAGCAGCGTCTCCTTGTTCTTCAGGTTCCTGAATGTTTTTTAATCGTTTTCCATTTATGTTGTAATCACCGTTTTCTGTTTTGAGAAATCCCTCGCCAGGTGGTCCAGGCAATCCTGACTCGCCCTGCGGTCCCGGCTCTCCTTGTTTCCCTCTTGGACCCCTAGGTGGGGTCCTATATGAATAACGACCAAATTTATCAACACTCATTTTTTTATTCGATAATATCTTTAAGTTCTTCAATAATTGAAACAATTTCGTTAGAATGATTGTTATTTCCAGCTTGTTGTGAAGCAATGAGAAGTCTCATTCGATCTACAAGCTCATTAGGGTTATCCCAAAATATATAGTCCTTTTTCAGTTTTGATAATTGCATCAATCCATTTCCCGATTGTGGTTTTGATAGTGAATGTGTTGGATTATTAGAAGTATTTGTATTGAATCCTAATAATTTCTTAATTATTTTCGTATACTTATGACCCCGATTGCCACGTATTTGTCCGTGTGAATCATGTCCAACCCTATGTGTATTTGTTTCATATAATATGGTCTTGTAATTTTTTAAATCTTCATCAGTGTAGATGCTTTTATCTGGTATTTTCTTAAATATAAGCTCATACAAACCATTTGTTCCTTCAAAGGTTTTATTTTTTATTTGTATATCTTTTCCAAGAATGATTAATTCACCATTTCCAATGTACCACTTCTCATCTTTTGAATATACCCCATACGTTTTATCAAGCGTGTTTGAATTATTTATAAACAAATCTACGTATTTTTTAGGTGTATCATGTAATTCTTCTTGTAATATGAGCTCTGAAAAGTTACGGTGGTTAAGGCTTTTCTTTGGTCGTTTTGGGGTGATGCTATCAGTTAATTCAGGTGAACTGTTAATAAAAGTGTTTGGTGTGATGAATTCATCTCTTAAATATTTTTCCTTTGCTGGGCTTTCAAATTCTATTTCTTGTACTTGTTGTTGTTTAAATTTGCGTTTTGTTTTGTTAATAGGACTTTCAATAAAGTAATTTTGATTTTGTTCTTCTTGTTTTGTGTTTGATTTTTTCACTAACTCATTTAGGGGTCTGGTAATGGGTCTTAGAGTTTCCTCAATTTCGGTTTCGTAAGCTTCTCTACCAGTCCTTAGAGCTTTGTATTTCTTTCGCAGAGCATCGGTGGTTTTAATAAGCTCCTTTGTTAGTTTTTCGTCTATGTTAATCATATTCTAAGATTTATTTCTTCATACAAATGCAGTTGAAAAATAAGACTCGAAGTTGTTGGAAAAGCCTTTCGATGGTTTTCAAACTGAATTTTATATTGTTGTTACTGGTCTTAACTGTTAAATACTGCGTCTCAAACTGGTTCGAACCGCTTTTTACTGCTATAATCTGCTCACTGAACTGCTCTGTACTGCTCTTATAGAACATAACTGTTCATATGATGCAAAAATCAAAAATTTTGTCTATTTTATAACTTGAGGAAGCAGTCAAAGCCTTTTCTATAACGACCTTCATTCAAAGGGCTGTCCTTATCAATTACCAAAAAACCATAATTTGTGTTCCAGCATTCTGCACATACCTTTTGAAATATTTTAAATGTCATATCCGAATTGACATGATCATTATAAACGTGTTTTAAATTCATATCGTCCTGTTTGAAGATGATTAGAAAATTCGCATTGTCTCGAATTAAGTGTTTCGGTATTCTTGTATATGTTTGGCACAAATAAAAACTATCGATGTGATGATGTCGTCCCATACTAAAATACACTCGAATTGTGTCTTGTTTTTCACAGGCAATATCGTCAAAGATGAATATAGAATTTGGCTTAGCGTCTTCGGGTTGAATAACATCACTGTTATTGGAAAATGTAAAAAAACCCATATTTTTCACTGGTTTTATGGCTTTTCGCAAAAACTCATACTTCGGTTGATGTAGAGATTTAGAATATATATAGATATTTTCAAATTTCAAGCCGTTTGGGTGTAGGAGTAAACTCATTATAACATTTGTTTTTCCACAGTTTGAGGGACCAGTAATTAACCCCCTTATACTATATGGAAACAGTTTACCATGTTTTTTTGTTTCAATATTGCTAGCCAGTTCCATATTTTTTACTGGTAATTGGTATTGTTGTTTAACGAATCGCATATTGATAAAAACTAAATAATAACTTTCATATGCGAAGTTTATATTCGAAACCCGTCATATCGTTTTCATCTCTCGCAACGTAAAGATGATCATATAAAATGATTGATTATTTAAAAAATTGCAACAGTCAGCGAAACATTGTGAAAGGGGAAGGTTTATTAAACACTGTAATAAACAAACTACCACTCGAACTACATCTACCTGGTTATCAATACTGTGGACCTGGAACAAAACTTCAAGAACGTTTAGCTCGAAGGGATCCGGGGATTAATTTGCTTGATCAAGCGTGCAAACAGCATGATATATCTTATTCTAAATTTACAAATACAAGTGATCGGCATATAGCTGATAAGATTTTATCTGAAAAAGCTTGGCAACGAGTAAAATCCAAGGACGCTAGTATAGCTGAACGTGCAAATGCACTATTGGTTACCAATCTTATGAAGGCAAAAGTAAAATTAGGCATGGGGTGCTCTAATAATACAGACAAAAAGGCTAGAAATCAGCTAAAAACGAGTTGTTCAGAGCATAAAAACGGTGTTAAGAAGTCTAAAAAAGATAGCAAGACTAAACAAGTCTCATTGAGGAAAGTAATTAAGATTATTGGAAATAATCTCAAACGTGAAAAACCATTCAACATAGAAAATGCAATTAAAATAGCATTATCATCGGCTAAGAAAACTGTTAGAAAAAACAGTGATAACATTAAGACACCGCGAGTTATTTCAGTACCAAAACTTGGTGGAGTACTTCCTTTCCTCGTTCCTTTATTTGCTGGACTTTCGGCTCTTGGAGCTTTAACAGGAGGCGCTGCAGGAGTAGCCAAAACTGTCAATAATATTAGTATTGCTAAAAAAGATCTGGAGGAGAAAAAACGTCATAATGAAAAAATGGAATCGATTGCAGTTGGACATGGCTTACACCTTAAACCTTATAAAAAAGGACTGGGGCTTTATTTAAATCCACAGGAAAAAAACTTCTAGGTTCGCTACCCAATCGTGCATTAAATGAAATAGACTTGAAAAATTTTGCAACCAATTTAATTCCAAATTTTCGAGGAGTTTTCATGCGTGATAATTTACCAACGACTGGACCTTTAAAAAATGAGTGTGGGATTGTCAATCTTGATTGCTCAACAGGTCCTGGGACACACTGGGTAGCGTATAATAAAAGAGGTAGCCAAACTGAATATTTTGATAGCTTTGGAAATCTTCAACCTCCTATTGAAATAATAAATTATTTGGGTGAAAAACTTAATTATAATTATTCTAATTATCAAAGTTATGACTCTTTTAATTGTGGTCATTCATGTTTAAGATTTTTATATGATTGTTATTTTAAATAAATAAACAGTTTTATTTAAAAATGGTTTCATTGTTTTTCTTATCACCATGGCGTTTACACTTACGCTAAGCGGAAGAAGTTCCCACCTATCTGCTGAATACTTTCCACCTTTGAACCTGGATCAGTATTACGTTTGTGGATTGATTGATTTTCAAACCTACAACTCTATACCGAATGTAGATGAGCGTAACAATTTGTTCCATATAGGGGAATATGAAATTGAAATACCAACTGGGACTTATTAAATTGATGACATTGCAAAATTTATTTCCGAATAATTATTATTGCGAAATTCTACGGCTGTAGTTAGAATAGAAGCAAATAATAACACAATGATGTCTGAAATCGAAAGCAACGAGAAAATATATTTCAATAAGGATAGAACTATTGGAAAATTACTGGGTTTCAGTAAATGTATTCTTGACTCCGATGTGTTACATTTGTCGGATTTACCTGTTGATATAAATAAGGTGAATATAATACGAGTTGAGTGTAATATCATTACTGGCTCCTATTTTAACAATAGTCCTGTACATACTATACATGAATTTTCTCCAGAAACTGGGGCAGGGTATAAAATTATAGAAGTTCCCAGAAATGTCATCTATCTACCTGTGAACGTCAATCGAATAAGCAGTCTAACATTAAAACTCGTGGACCAAGACGGTGACTTGATAAACTTCAGGGGAGAAAGAATAACTGTGCGATTGCATTTAATCCCAAAATCACAATAATGTTGATCTATAATAGTTATTATAAAATAGATACCAAAGGTTATCATTCATTTAGTCCTAATACAACAGCAACACTATCAAGACCAGAACTTTCATCTGAAAACAAAACCTATCTTCTTGCATTAGGATTTAAACTAAAATAATGAGCAATATGAACGAAATATTAAATATTACTCATGGACCGAGCTATGATAACAGCATATCTAAGTTTGAGTACCATAGTTACTCGCCATTCCTCCAGTCCTTCAATCCAAGTGATGAAATTCGTATCCCTATACAACAACAGGACTTGTGCATTTTACCCTGTGAAAGCTACATTTATATAGAAGGAAGTCTAACAAAATCAGATGGAAAGCCTTCTTCTACTGGGAAATTAGCAAATAATGCTATGGCATTTCTTTTTGAAGAAATACATTATGAGCTAAATGGAGTGGACATTGAGAGCAACAAAAACGTTGGCATTACAACATCATTGAAAAATTATATATCATTGAATGAGAATGAAAGTAAAAGCTTAGAAAATGCTTCATGGACTGGAAACTCCACCGTTACACCTGTATCAGGTACTTTTAATTTTTGCATACCACTAAAAAATCTTTTGGGATTTGCTGAAGACTATAAAAAGATTATAGTAAATGCAAGACATGAATTGATTCTAATTCGTACTCGAAGTAATGAGAATGCCTACTATTCTGACGAAGAATTAAAACTTTCAATTTTTAAGTTGCAATGGAGAGTTCCTCATATAACATTATCCGATTCAAATAAACTTACATTATTGAAACAAATTCAGTTAAATCCAATTCAAATTCATTTTCGAAATTGGGAAATGTACGAATACCCAACACTACCAACTAACACTGATCATGTATGGACAGTTAAAACTTCAAGTCAACTTGAGAAGCCAAGATATGTTATTATTGCTCTACAAACCGATAAAAAAAACCAACGAACCAAGGATGCCAGCAAATTCGACCATTGCGAAGTTAGCAATATAAAGGTGCATTTAAACTCTGAATCTTACCCTCGTGAAGATTTAAATCTTAAATATGAGCTAGACCGGTATGCCATTCTCTATGAAATGTACAGTAAATTTCAACACTCATATTATCAGAAACAATCACAACCACTTTTATCTCGACAAGACTTTAAGGATATCGCCCCAATAATGGTGATTGATTGTTCCCGTCAAAATGAATCAATTAAAACAGGACCAGTAGATGTAAAAATTGAGCTTAAGACAACAATTCCAGTTCCAGCTTCAACAACTATGTATTGCCTTATACTTCATGATCGTATAATTAAGTATAATCCCTTAACAGGAGAAGTTAACAAACTCACTTAATTTTATTGTCATCATTATTGTAAGCTTGTCAGTAGAAAAAGTGAGTTTATCAAGAACGTATCTTAAATATGAATACCTATATTGTAGACTTTCAAGGATTTGGAGTATTTAACAATGGCTTCATTTTGAAAGAAATCGCTGTATTTCATAATGACCACCATCATCATTTCGTTGTTAATTCTCCATTTAATTTAAATCTTCTGTCCACACCACTTAGAAGGCAGGCAAGTTGGTTATATCAAAATTATCATGGATTAACCTGGAATAGTGGGTTTACAAATTTTTCTCGAGTAAAGATATTTCTTCGAGAACAAATTCAAAGTGGAGTTGTTTACGTTGAAGGAACTGAAAAATCGCAATGGCTTAGAGAATTACTCAATAGCGAAAACATAGAAGTCATTAACCTAGAAGATATCTACAGCTGTCCAAGTTTAAAGGAACTCCGAAGAATTTTTCCTAATCAAATAAAATGCCTAAGCCATGGAAAATGTTGCGCCCTTCAAAATGTTTATCTTTTAAGCAAGTTCATAAGACAAGCAAACCTGTTGTAAAATAAATACAATTAATAAATAAAACAACAAATCTTGTGTATATGTATGTATATATTTTTTTATTTCATTAACTAGAATAATGTCTTTTAAAACCGTACGATACGGAACTATGATCTTCGAGAAAACGACGTTTTTCTGCTTTGGGTTTATATGTCTTAACCTCTTCCACAGTAATCACTTGATGTTCTCTGGTTCGTCTTATGTTATTAGACTTAATAACTATGCTGTCATCATATTCTGCAGAAAAGTTTAATACCGCTTCTTTTATTGAATCAAAATTAATTTTTTGGGATGATTCATAGTTCAGGAAGATGCCCTTTACCTTACACACAATGTGTTCACTATTATCCTTAGTGCTGTAGACTTTATAGGCGTAATTTTTTGGACCGCCACTAACAAATTCAGTGATGTAACTCCCTTGACCATAGCTCTCTAATTCGTCAGTCATATCACCTATAAATTCTCCAGTAGGAGGATCCGGTTCTCCTTGACAGCTTACATAGATAACGGAATCAGTATCATAGTAGAGAACTTTTTCTTTAAGTTTTTCCAAGTAAGTGTACAATTTAAGACGGGCTTGTGTTGTTGTATATGCGGCAATACAAACATTTACCGTGGGGAGGGAGTCAGCAGCTTCTTCTTTTAACTCAAAATTAACCACAATATTGTCTTCATTGATTGGTAAAATATGCAAGACTTCAATAGAAGGATGAGTTAGCAGAAGATACAGATCTGAAGGTTTGTTCAAGATACAAGTTTTAGTATGATTTTCCCGTTGTCCGAATTTACCCCAAAAAGAATTCAAAATAAGTTTGGCTAGTGATCTTTTCCCAGGATTGTTTTCTATTTCAGAAAACTCTAGCTCTATATTTTCCTTTTCTAGAAAATCAGCAACATATTTGTTTTTATCTTCTTCAGATGTGCATGTACTCGGCCATCCTGATGCTTCTTGTTTTATTTTTAGGTATGTATTCATCATACGAGTAAATAGACCATCGGAACTTGTATCTGGATTATACTGAGTAACATCATATTCCCAAATTTCAAAAACAGCAAGTAGCTTATACCCCGTTTCAACTGCTTTCACAACTTCTTCGATTACCCAGGTTCCAAGTAATGCTCTTTCGTCATCAGAATGAGTGCAGATTTGTTCTTGAGTTTTTTTACTACTGCAAGTTCTACATAAGGAAAACATCAGCTTATTATTTTGCTTCATAGGTAAGACCGGATGAAATAAATTTTCTGGCGGAAGAATTTTGCATTTTACGAGTCCATTTATACCCTCGACTTCCAAAGCAGAGCAAATATCATCGTTAGCAGTGTGAATTTTTGGGTGACCAACAGGGAATTTCCCATTTTTGCAAACCCAGGGGTAAAGGGAACATACGTCTATGTATTTTATTTTTTCCCCCTCCTTACATTTATAGTAATTAAATGTATTTCCTGTCCGTCCACCATAAAAAGCATCTCGAGGATTCAAAGGTGTGTTCTGTATTAATGGATGATCATCCAAGAAATTGAGTTCTTCATTATTTAGGAATTTTTGTTGAGTCTGAAATTCACAGTGCCACATTTCAATTACTTCGTAATCAAATGACCTTAATCGTGTTGTTTTGGCTAACGTTCTCTCATATCTTTGATTCAGGGTGTCGTATTTGTCTTCTGATAAAGGCTCGTCTCGTTTATGTTTTAAACAAGTAGGATGACCGTGATAAAAACAACCATGGAACTCGAAAATCTGTTTCGTTTCTTCACAAAATCCATCGACTTTAATCCCATTTACTACCGGTTCTGTCCCTTTAGCGGCATGCTTTATGTCAATTTTTCGCTTCTTTTGCTCCCAAATCAACCATTTGATTGCAACTGTTGATTGATTATCTGTGCACCTATACCCGTTTTTAGGTATAAGCCCAATTGTATTTGGTTGCAGAAAGTTCCGTCTGAACACGAGGTTACAAGCTGATGCTATTGTTGTTCCTTCCAAGAATGGTTCAACATTGCTTTGATCGAGGAACAATTGTCTAAACTTTAAACAAGTCTCAGCCAAAATTTTAACATCGCTAATGCAATATTCTACTAGTTCACGCTCCATGTCAAAGCTATCGTTTTGATGTTCCGCATACCATTTTAAAAAGTCGTCACGATCTTCAGCTTTCATGGAATCCGGACTGTAGTATTCTATTGCAGGTAGCTTCCCGATGTATTTAGCATTTTTCTTTATATTAAAAAAATGCGGAAAATAACCTTTTTTTAAAACAGGTGAAAGTTGGAATGCTTTGGGGAGTTTTGAAAGAGCCATCGGAAAGTAGTTTAATGAATCTAAGAACTTTATATTTGCAATTTCCATTAATATAATTTTACTTCCTCGCATGATTAATATTGGGGCCAATTTTGTATGTTCCAATATGTAATTTAACACAAATTGGTGATCGTAGGATTGCCCATTATGTGCTATCACAACTACTTTTTTAAACTTTTGCCGAACATGAAGTATGTGTTTCAGAAATTGAGCTACAACACTTTCGTCTTCTTTTTCCTTAATTATGTTTAGCGATAGATTACACTTTTGACAGAAGTACAAATTTGGAACATGTAAACAGTGATCACACTTTTGTTGAAAAACACATAAATTGGGTTCATGCAATTTGATCGGAGTAGCTAATGCTTCGCTTGCAATCGTTATCATTTTTTCGCCTATTACTCTCTCTTGGCGACTCTCCAAATCATAAAAGATGTACAGGATGCCTTTACATGCTGGTGTTTTGTTATCTGGCTGAATGAAGCACATGTGATCTTTTGCTACATGTTTACTACACATCTTGCAGAAATAATCATCGCAGATACATATGTTGGCGACTTCCTCCGTATGTTTTGAGGCATAAAAGACATTTTTGCATTTTTTCACAAATTGAATTTTTACCTGTTGAATTGCTCGCTTTGTGATTGTCGAAACAGTTTTTTCCTCTAAAATTTCGATTGCAATCTTCACACATGATTTCTTTTTCATTTCTGAGGCAGCTTGGTGTGTTTTGACATTGTGGGCAGGATCGTTTACATCTATGCTGACTTTTTGAATTGTATGGGACATGGCAATCTTCACAATAATATCCACAACAAAATGCAGCAGTTAACGATGTTATAACATTTAAATGATTGTTATAATAAAGCAAATTAATACTCTTCTTTTCTTCAGCATCTTGAGCGGGAAATCCTTCAAATATCACCTTTTGTCCCTTTGACCCATACTCGTCACCTTATATTCCTTTAAATGATTTTGGAATATTTTCAGCTCCGGAATTCCACAACCTTCAGTCGGTACACTTATGTGTGCATCATTTATGAGTTTAAGGGCTCTTTGGGATTGAATTTTCCCAATGTCTCGTCTGATTTTTGCCTTTAGGTTGTTTTCCTTATCTGCATACACTTTACCCACAACTAAAGCGCGAGGCAAGCATAAATTGTCATTGTTTTTTATGCTGATTATGCCTCGGCGATTAATGCATTCCTCAGTGAATGTGTTATATTTCCCACTTTGGACTTTTCCTGTTCCTGAAGGGAGCTTAACCGACGTTATGGTCAAAGAAAAATCATCCGTGCTCAAACCTTCCGAATTGCTCTGAAAGATCTTAGCAATCATCTCCCATACGTCGCTAAATTTCACATTTGCACAATCTTTGAAGTTGATCCATCCATTTCCTCGTTCAGCACTGAAACTCTTCCCGCAAAAAGTAATTCCTACTTTATCTGCAGGGCTGACATCCTTTAGCGCATGTTTAAACATGTCGTTGACTGCTTCCCTGATCCA
Source organism: Chrysotoxum bicinctum (assembly GCA_911387755.1). Taxonomy (NCBI): domain Eukaryota; kingdom Metazoa; phylum Arthropoda; class Insecta; order Diptera; family Syrphidae; genus Chrysotoxum; species Chrysotoxum bicinctum. Next base: position 137,367,457 of record OU426987.1, on the reverse strand, counting down.
TGACGTTGGTTCTTCCCTCTCTGGAATGGGTTTAATCCTGAATTGGATTTTTCTACCCATTAGGTCGAACCGCTTAATTTTTGTCTCCAACTCGCTGATTATCTGGATTCGCTAGAAAAGTAACAAACAGAAAAACAACATAATGTTGAGAAAAACCAAAACCAAACAAAAAAATAATAAAAAACAATTCAATTCAATTTTTTTAATTTATTTTAAGGTATTAAAAACATATTTTTTATATTCTATACGTTTCAATGAGAAAACTAATAGAGAAACGCATATATGTATATGCATGTAGCATATAACAAAACCAAAAGGAAAATGAACGTGAAAATCCAACTTGAATGATTGGTCCCAGGGCTCGACGACCTCTAACGCCAAATTGGGGAGCTCCGCGATGTCATCGTCGTCAAATTGCCCAGCACATCTTTTTGGCAAGAAGACCGATGAGTTTTCTAACTCCAGCAAAATTTGCTGACCGTAGCGCGTTGTGCATCGTTTTGCTTTTACAATATTATACCGCTTTTTTAGCGTTAAATTTTTAAGGCTGGTCAGAGGTTTAATTTGCTTCTCAGCAAAAACATTAGCGTTAGCGCGTATTTTATTTAATAAGGAAGACATTTTTTTTTTTGAAATTTACGTATAATTATTTTAAACTGACGTTCACTTTTTGTGTTGGAATACAACTGAATTAAAAACTAAAGAAAGACCTAGTTTTATACTCTTGAGTGCGTTTTTCTACAAATATGTATTTCATGATGGTCATTGGGGGCGGGATTTTTTTTTATGATGAGCTTGGTTTTTTTATGATTATAAATTGCTATTCCTAAAGTATTAAACCTCCTCTTTGTTAAGAGGAACGTGCCTTTTCTATAAATTATTTTGTGTCAAGTGTCGAATTCCCCAACTAATGCGTTCGAATCTGTTTCTCGTCAGCTTACTTGCATGTTACTTCATGGTGATAAAATTAATGAGACGGAATTTTTCTTATTCATCTTTAGAATTGAGAAAATCAGATTACATTTTCAATTTATTGGTTGATTTGACTTCAAGTAATTTCAAATTATTATTATTGGAGTTTTATAAGTTGAGTTATTGATTGTAGTTGTATTTCGAGAAGTGACCAAATATACTTACCACTCAATTGATAATAATTTCAACCCTCAACCGCCATCAAATTCTAAGGCGATGCCCTCATCTAAAAAAGTCATAAGATAAAACACATATATTTCATGCTTCAACTACAACTGAAAAACATCAACGGGGCAACAGTGCATAAAATTCACTTGACATATTATATTACCTAATACCGATCCTCAATATACAAAAACCAATTAGAACTCCATCTTTTTCTTCCATCATGAATATTACTTCTTAAAACTGCACCACATCCTACGGCGACATTTTTTTTTTTTCTCTATAACCAATCCATAACTCACCCGAAACAAAACAACAAAGACCAACAGCCTCGTACCGCCGAGAAAAAGCAAACAATAAAAAAGCAATTAAAAATATCCGACTGGACCGATGCCCTCATCTAAGCACAGTCAACATTAGAGGTCTGCATGAATACATTCATTTGCTTCCTCTAAATGGGTACAGTAGTTCAGTGTACACTGTTTATATAATCTAGTATAATCTAGTGTACACTGAACCAAGTACCCTTTTCTTTAGCTTCAAACACTGTACACCATTCATTGCCTCATTATCAAAACCGGTACAGTATTTGGTTTCTCTGTTACAAATGAGTGCATGACTTCACGAAACAAGTGTACCAGTCTCACCGTACATTCTACACTGAGTACACCAAATACTCAAAAAACAACAACAGCCACTGCTCAAAGATAAGCCAAAGCAGCTGGCAAAACAACAACAACAACAGCCAACACAGCAGCAGCAGCAAGAACAACAGCAGCAGAGACAACAGCAGCAGAACAAACAGCAGCAGAATCAGCAGCAGCAGAAACAACAGCAGCAGAAGCAACAGCAGCAGCCACAGCCGCAACAAAACAAGAAGAAAGAACAAGTGCCACCAATCAATGTTTATAAGATGGACCTGAAGGAGACCATTGAGATATGTAAGTCGGCCATAGGTCAAAATTTTACTATAAAAAGACTAGGTCCTAACAGACATGCTCTCCACTGCCTCACAGTGGAACAACACAAAATTGTGAAAAATTTATTAAAAGCCACTACGACTGAATTCTTCAGTTATACACCTAAAGTAGATAAATTTCAAACAGTCCTGTTGAAGGGCATAGATTCCTACACGGAACCGCAAGAGCTCTTAAATGAGCTCCGTGAAAAAGCGAGCGACGATCTCGACTTTATCGAAGTCAAGCCTTTTGCCACAGTTAAAGCCAGACGGGAGAATCGGAAGTTGCCAATCTTCCTGGTTCAGCTTTCACCCAACAGCAAACTGGATAGTTTGAGGAGTATCTCCGTCCTCAACTACCAGGTTGTAACCTGGGATAAATTAAAGAGGCGCGGCGACATGCTTCAATGCATGCGCTGTCAAAGGTTCGGCCACGCCGCGGCTAACTGCGAAATGCTGTCACGCTGTGTAAAGTGTGGAGAGAACCACAAACTAGGAGAATGTAAGTTAGGGCAAGAAAGGGTCCAAGACATGACACTACTTAAGTGTGCACTCTGCCGGAAGGACGGGCACCCCGCAAACTATCGGGGATGTCCCATCTTTCAGGAAATGAAACAAAAAAAAGCGAAGAAAACAGAGGTAGAAAAACGACCAATTACGCGTGTTCCTACAACAACGCCCGTTAATCCCCAAATCTCCTACGCTCAAATGGCGGCAGGAAGGGGTAAGACGGTACAGCCTGCGCCAAAGGCAGCCCCACAGGCCCTTGTGCCTAAGGCTCCGGACGCACAGGCCGAAATAAGAAGCATGTTGCTGGCCATTTCTGGTCAGATAGCAGGTCTTCAAAATCAGATAACGGAGCAGGCGAAGAGGGTGGACCATATCTACTCTGTTTTGCCGAGCTTTACGCAATTTTTAGGTTAAGGGCGCGCTGCCGGAGAGGCCCTTAAGGATCCTAGCTGTGAATGTAAATTCACTGATTAGGATTGAACGCAGAGCAAACCTATTCCAATTGTTGAAAGATCAAAGTCCTGATGTGTTTATGGCTAGTGAAACTAAACTAAGTCAGAAACATAAATTGACACATAACAATTACAATATCGTACGAAGAGATCGGCCCAACTCCACTTTAGGGGGAGGCGTCGCAATCTTTGTACGAAAAGGCATAAAATATAAAGTTATATATAGTAGTGAAGTACGCAGATTTCGGCTGCTTGAGGCGTGCATTGTATGCATTCCTCTCCAACAGGGGAAGCGAATGTATGCGATCGCGGCTTACGCTCCGGAATCACCTCAGCCAACTGACTTTTTGACAGAGCTCGAAAAACTTTTTCAAGTGCTACAACTGAGCTCGGAAGATAATTACTATCTCATGGCCGGTGATTTAAATGCCAAACATATAGATTGGGGAAATCAAGTACAAAATCCGAGAGGTAACCAGCTATTTAATTGGATGGGTCAATACAGTATTGAATATATGATCGATCTTCTAGCGACTGATAGACCATCGTTTCCAAGAAGCGGTGCCTATCTGGATATATTACTAAAGGACTCTAGACTGACAATTACTAACACTGTGGGTCAACGGACAAGAAACTGCTTACAAACGATAGACTACGACAGCGACCACTGTGGTTTCGCCGCAGTAATACAGTTGCCGAACGAGCTTGTAGAGTTGGAGGAGTATGTACCTGCGCATTCTTACAATTACAGTAAGATGCGCTGGCCACGCTTTACCAACGCTTTAGCAAGCGAAATTCGTGCCAATAATATATCCCCACCAAATAACAGGAATTTAACAAACAACGAAATTGACCAATACTTAGAACAAATGGACGAAACAATCCTACGAACTATGAACAGAACTATACCAAAATACAGAGAACGTAACGTAACCGACATGTACCGTAACGCGACAATTGATGCACTACACAGACAAAAAAGTGGACTACTGACAAGACTTAAACGCTTGTACCGACGGTTTACTGACTCACGCGATCTGGAGATTAGGACACTGAAGTCGTCAATTAAGAACATAAACCAATTGATCAAAGAAAATTATAGATTGTCTGTTAATTTGTATTGGAACAACAAAATTCGTGCCGTTAACTCTAACGACCCGAGTATGTTTCCACAAATTAACAAGATATTTAGACGAAATGATCAAAACGAACTTCCGTGTCTTAAGCTCCAGAGAACGACAGAAAACAGAAACGTACTTCTGACAGCAGGGATAGATCCAGATGACGCGGTCTTGGACGATGACCTCTTTATTGTCGAGGATCCGCTGGAGAAAGTGGAGGCTGTGGGGGCTGCTTTTCAGCAAGTGTATAAGGTGAATGCAAGCATCCACCCCAACCACGACCTGGAAAACAGAGCTCTACTCCATCACTTCTATCTTCGTAATGAAATGACGCAATGGCGATCAGAGAATCTAGGTTTCATCCGGTTCAATGAAGAAAACTTGGCGAATGCCACCATCGCCGTGCAAGAGGGGAGTAGTTCCCTGTTAGTTACGAGGATGGAGCTCCAGCTCATCTTCGATTCATTAAAGAGGAAAAAGTCAACAGGAGTCGATGGTATATCCAATATTGTACTTCGACATCTACCTAAGGAAGCAATTGACATTTATGCCACACTGTTTAACAACGCACTGAATAATGCATATTATCCAGGGCGGTGGAAGACAGCTGTGGTTCATCCTCTCCCGAAAAAGGGAAAGGACAACTCCAATCCGGCGAATCTCCGGTCGATAAGTCTTCTACCGAGTATCAGCAAGGTATTCGAGAAAGTCATAAATAGAGCTCTGTCCAAGTGGGCGGAGGACAATAATATCATACCGGATAATCAGTTCGGGTTTAAGGCGGGACATGACACCATTCATGCCGCGTCTAAACTCGTTTCTGATATCCAATGGAACAAAACTAAAAATCAATGTACAGGTGCTTGTCTGGTTGATTTGGAGAAGGCTTTCGACACCGTATGGTTAGAGGGTCTCTATCTAAAACTGACTAGGCTCGGCATAAGTAAACCACTATTATATATGCTTTATGACATGCTCAATGGTAGAAAGTTTGTTGTCAAAAGTGGCAATGTAACTTCTACCGCAATCTTCGATATCAAGAATGGTCTTCAGCAGGGAGCGGTGAACTCGCCGATTCTATTCAGCATTTACACCAGCGATCTGATAAGTAGTCTAACTCAGGCAATTGCGTATGCCGATGACCTAATAGCGTACAGAACAGCTACAAAAGTTGAGGTTATCAGAATTCTCTTACAGCGTGACTTCGACAAGATTCAGCGATATTGTGATGACTGGAAGTTGAAAATCAACTTTCAGAAATGTGAAACGATTCTGTTTAGGACTCCGTTGGCTAGAGCCCCTAGGGATACTAGAAAGAACTGGCGTAAGCTGATGATCGTAGGGCCGCACCGGCAACCACTGGCGAGCAGAAGTGTGGTAAAGTACCTTGGCATCTGGTTGGATCAGTATTTGTATTTCGACAGACATATAAATGCTGCTCTGAACAGGGCTAGGGGAGCTTTTGCCCTGACGAAACGGTTGTTTTACAGCAGCCGGCTTGACACCAGAGTGAAGGTGATTTGCTACATGGCCCTCATCCGGCCGATGATTGCCTATGGTTGCCCGGTGTGGTTCAACATTGCCCCATCTCAAATGGAAAAGATTCGGGTGTTTGAGAGGCAGTGTCTTAGACGTTGTCTTGGATTACACAGAACACCAGAATCGGAGTACAAACATTACTATTCCAACAGGACTCTATACAACGGAGCCAACATTAACAGAATAGATAATTTTTTGATAAAGCTGATTCGGAGTCACATTGCGAGAGCGATGACCTCAGCAAATAGCTTAATCTTTGGGGCTTACTACCCCAACACAGAATACTTTGAGAGTGTGCGTTTAAGTGGCCATATTGCACCTAATGCATTCCTCTATTTAGATAGTATAGGGTTGATCCAGGATAGAGAGGCGATTCCGCTAATCTACCACGTCGGCCGTAGTACTGTGGATAGGCGGCTCCTTTATAGTCGAGACGTCCTCGCACAAGACGGAGCTGAGCGACTTCGGTTCAGTAGGACTGTGTCCGATCGGGACCTGAAAGACAGGGTACGACAGGAGAACCAGTTTTGGTGGTTGTCTATTGATAGCGATAGTTGACAAGTTGTCTTAGCCGACTTACATAGTTTTAAGGGTATTCTTAGGTAGGGACAGTCAGGGTGGCACAAAAAAAAAAAAAAAAAAAAATTAAGTAAATTCTTCCAATGTATTTATAAAAAAAAAAAAAAAAAAAAAAAAAAAAAAAAAAAAAAAAAAAAAAAAAAAAAAAATCTCTGCTGCTGTGGCTGTTCTAGTTTTTAAGTAGTTTTAGTTTAGTTTTAGTTTATTTTAAGTAGTTTTTAAGTTGGTTTCGGTAGTTTTTAATTAGTTTTACTTTAGTTTGTAAGTTTTATATAAAAAATATAAAAAGATAAAGAATCCGAGTTTTTTAAAATTTTCTCGAGAAAAAAAAAAAAAATATAGATATAGTTTTTTGAATTAAAAATAGTTTTTTTAGGCCGAAAGGCATTAGATTTAAGATAGAGTTTAGCTTAGAGCGCCCGCATAGGGCCAGTAAGTTAGTTTTAAGTTATTGGATAATTAGGCTAGTTTTTATGAATTTTTGTCTAGCTTTAAGATAGTTTTAAGATTGAATTAAATAAAAATGAATTATCAAAAAAAAAAAAAAAAAAAACACCAAATACTCAGTGTATACGAGTAACTAAGAAGAATCATATGCAATGATTTCTAAATACACTGGAATGCACCGAATGCATTGAATAAAACGATTACATAATTTAGTTGGTTTTTAGGTTTTGATGGAAATTAAAAAAAACTAAAATGGAAATTACAGATGTAAGTTTTCAAAAACTATTTTCTTAAGACTAAAAATCTATTACAAATAAAATAAAATGCACGACTGGATCGAACGAACTTGCTCTTATGTAAAAGTACTTTGGAAGTTAAAATACATTGTCTAACTTACTATAAAACATGGATTTAATGAGATAAAAATGTTCAAATGCATGGAATTGCCGTCTGATTTCCGGAAAAGTATGAATTTATGCAAGCAAAATTTAAAAATCGTTTTATTATTAAGGGATTTTATATAAGACATTTCTTTAAAATTTTTCAAGAACAAAATTTGGGATGCAAATTTTAAGTAGGTACTTAGTAGTATAGATTTTAGGAAATAATTTCAAAAAATAATCGTTCACACGTTTTAAAGATATTGATTTTTCAAAAAAAAAAAAAAACTGGAATTTTTTTTTTCAAGAAACCCAAAATATATTTTTTGAATATTTTTATATACAATATTATTTAAAATTTAAGAGGGCTATTGCTGAAAATGTTTGGTTAAAATCGTTAGAGCCGTTAATGAGAAAGTCGAAAATCAAAAAAAAAACGGTTCTATGACAGGTACCATTAATAACATTTTGCTCCATGTTTTTTTTTTTACAATAATGTAGTCCATGTCCATAATATCACACATATTTTTTTTATCAAAATCGTTAGAGCCGTTTTTGAGATAAATAAGATTTTGCATTACGGGTGTAGTGGGGGTACCGTTAGTCTTAGAGCTAAAAAGAAATCTTAATTACCCCTCTAGGGAATCACCGAATACCCTCAAGTACCGAGTTTGAAGAAAATAGCTCCAGTGGCTTAGGCTGTAGATCGAGGTACAGACGTACAGACATACAGACACACAGGCACACAGGCATACAGACATACAGACATACAGACATACAGACAGACGGAATTGTCGAACCCACTTTATTCGTCTTCGCTATCATCGTAAAGTCAACTTTGATCAAAATCTCGAGTTCGTTTTTTTTCCAAATGCAGAACTTGCCCTAGTACCTACATACATATGTATATCGCAAGTAAAAATTATGTATTATACATTATACAGGGTAATTGGTATAAGGTGTACCAAAAAGTTATAATGAGGGGGGTTTCTATTTCCCTCCGTTTGGGCGGGAGGGGCAATTTTCTAAAAAAAAATACTTAAAACAGAAAAAAACAATATTTAAAAACAACGGTAAGACTTACAATACCCTTTCATACATTTTTGGAAAGCCAAAAATCACTTCTCTAATATTCATTTTAATTTAAGTTGCGTTTGTAAATAATTTAAAAAAAATAAATTTTCAAACTCGAAAGTTAAAAAAAAGAAGAGATTTCTGGCTTTCCAAAAAGATATAGCAGGGCATTTTAAGTCTTACCATTGTTTTTAAATATTTTTTTTCTGTTTTAAATCAGTTTTTTAGAAAATTGCCCCCCCCCCCCCCCCCCATACAATTTTTTTCTTGTCTTATACCAACCTACTCGTTACAGCGTTTTGGTGTACCTTATGCCAACCACCCTGTACATGTAAATAAATATGTACAATATTATTATACTTGTTTATACAGATTACACTGCTTTTGTTAGAAATCAATGAAAAAAAAAATTTATTTATTTGTTTGTTTCATATTATAGACGCCATTTCGTAACAGACATTTCTCACTTATGTACTTATTAAAGAACAAATTTGAATTTGAATGAAAAGAAAAGTAAGTAAATCCGTATTTGGTGTATACCCACTACTCAGTGTACTTAGTGAAGTGTACACTTGTTTTGTGAATACCTGTATTTGATATACCCGTTCTTATACTGAACACTACTCCCAGTGCTTGTTTTGCATTGAGTGAAAGATTTGTATGACAACAATTTGAGAATTGATTCATTCATTCTATTTTCAAGCATATTGTACAGTAGACAAGTTTGTTTTGAAATCAATAGAATATCTTGAAACTGCTTTCAAGACATTCATTGCAGACCTCTAGTCAACATACCTGATGACTAACAGAAATATCTATACAAATAATATCTATTTGATAAAGGATACACACCGAATTGGACAACAGAAATCTTTAAAATAACCAAAGTTCAACATACAAATCCAGTTACATATCTGTTAGAAGACTATCAGGGAAACCCCATAAAAGGCGGGTTCTATGAGCTTGAACTACAAAAATCTAAGTTTCCCGATACTTATCTAATCGAAAAAGTGCTGCGAAGGAAAAAAGATCAATTATTTGTAAAATAGCTTGGTTTTGCATCCGATCACAATTCATGGATACCTATTTCAAAAGAAAATAAATAAAAACCATCTTTTATGTATAGTATTATTAAAATAAAAACCTTTATTTTATTACAATGATTTCAATTTACTTTTATTTAAGATATATTCATACTCATTTCATTTAAAAATAGCAACCGTAGACCCCAACACACCACCGTGCGCCCATCTGCGCACAAGCAACCACCAATCTTTTAATTCAAACATCAAACAATACATCATCCCCAAGGCACACTATTAAAAAAAAAAATAGAAACAAAAACATATCCCTTCTCATCGTTACTCATTTAAATTCAAACTCCAACACACACACTTCTCGCTAGTACACACCACAAAATTGATATCAATTTTAACCCTCAACCACCACCAAATTCTAACGCACTCGATCGATGCCCTCATCTAAAAAGTCATAAAATAAAACACATATGTTTCTAGCTTCAACATTAGTGCATGAGATTCACTTGACATATATTATATTGAGGATCGGTATCCTCAATATACAAAAACCAATTAAAACTCCACAAAAGATCTCTTTCTTTCATCATGCACCACATCTTCTTTAACCAATCCATACCATAATTCATCCACCCCCGAAACAAATCAACAAAAAAAACCAGCAGCCTCGTACCGCAGAGAAAAAACAAAACAATAAAAAATCTATTAAAAATATCCGACTGGACCGATGCCCTCATCTAAACACAGTCAGCATACCTGATGACAAACAAAAATATCTATACAAATAATATGTTCCTAGCTACAACGACACTTGAAACACACAACCGGACAGCAACAGTACGACGTGTTAAAAACAACCACCACCAAATCCTATCGCACTAGGTCAAAGTCCTCATGTAAAAAGTCCGTATATCTGATGACAAACAGATGTATATTTATCCCTATCTGCAACGAGATACTTGAAAAACATCAACGGGCAACAGTACATTTTAAAAAATGCACTTGACTGATATTTTCCAATACCGATCCTCAATGACAATGTCAAAATACTTTCTTTTTTTTTCCAACACAAAAACCAAACATTTAAAAAGCAATAAAAAACACAGCCAACAAAAACCAATATAAAAAGGGTCATACAAAAAAGAAAAACTGAACCGAATTGTGCGCCGCTCATGCCGACAAAGAAAAACAAAACGTTTAAAAAGCCATTAAAACCCAAAAATCCATTAAAAACCATAAAACCATGAAAAAAATCGTAAAAAAAGTTCCCAGTCTCAAGTATCCTTATTCCTACTGCTGTTTTTCCGGTAACTGTTGTACTATATTCAAAATATTTTCACAAGCATTAGAAGTAGAAGGACCTCTGCAAGAATATGATATTCCTTTACCTATTTGTTGAAAACAACTGTTACATATTTCAGTAGAAGTTCTCGGTTTGGTTGCCTTTGCTTCATTTTTAAAAAGTAAATCTTTTTGTTGCGAAGTATCGTCAAAACAATTATTGTTTACGTCAATATTTGTAGAGAAATACCTAATATGACCTCTACCTTTTTTTTTATTTTTATGTCTCGTAACTCGTGCTGTTAGACAGATGTAACAATTACAATCCATCGTTCTTCTTGTTTCTTTATATAATTTAAGATATTTGTAATTGGGCATAGTTGGACGAGGTCTTTTGAAAATATCATTTCCATATTCATTCATAGTAAGCCGGCAGGAGCTACATAAACTTTTTGGGAATCTACTATCGTAAATATTAAAATCATGATTGATATGTTTTTTTATAACCTCAGTTTGTTTTTCAGTAAGCAAGAACTGATGTGACGGTTTATTTTGGACAATAATTTTATTTCTACAAAGAGCGCATAGTTTTGTGGGATTTAATTCATGATCGCATTTAAGTGGATGCTGACTATTCACTCGACTATTCAGCTGACTATTCATTATACTACTTATCAGATATCAGTGAGAAAATATAAATAAATTGCACGGAAAACTCTTATATTAATTTGTTTTTTATTGCGGGAAACACTTGACTGCCCTTCCGCCACCTAGTGTCATTTATTGTTATTATAATATACTTATATGTATATAATTCAACTATATAATGTTGATATACGTTTACTAGAATACAATATAATAAGTAATTGAGTACAAAAAACTTTTAAATATTTATTTAGAAAAGTTCTTTTGATATTTATTTCAAATTTTCCCGATCTGAAATATAAAAATATAAATAACTTTTGAAAAGGAGCAGTTAGGATTTCAATTCCAACGGATTTTGCATCTATAATCATCAACGAATACAACCCAGCTTTCAGTTTTTGTCGACATTTTTGTGCAACCCATTGGTGCTTCCTGCCCACCGTGTGCCTTATTATGCATTATCATACGCATAGATTTCTTCAGACACACTTGGTGCAGGGGACTCGTCCGACCTCTGCGACATCTTGATCACTAGTCACTACTGAAATTATACCAGCCTATGTTTTATCTTATGAGACATACGACAAATGCTTACCGAATTTTCAGTAAAATATTGTCGTATGTGCATCAAAAATGACACATACGACAATTATTTACCAAACTTTCACTGACCAGATTTTATATGAAAAAAAATGTCGTATGTTTTTATTTTGTCGTATGTGTAGCATTTTGTATACACAAACGACAAAGAAATACTTAAATGGCGGTGACCTTGCACATACGACAAATTTTAGCGTACGACATACGACAATATTTTATCCAGTCAACAATAATTGTATGCATATTGGAAATTGAATATAAAATTGGATTGTATAATGTAAATATAAATTGGATTGTATAATGTTCAAATCCAATAAATGAATTGAAGCTCGCTTCAATACCCCATATAAACGTAGTAATAAATAATTTATTGTTGCAAAAAATCTATCCGTTTTGTCTTTGTAACAAACGAAAAAAAATGTTTACACTCCCTTTTGTAAATTTCACAAGCTGTCATCTCAAAATGGTATTTAGATACTTAAATGGCTTTAAACCTCCTATGAACTAGTTTTAGCTTATTCCGCCGCTATTCCTTGTGCTTTTTTTATCATAAATAAGCTTTTCAGGACTAGATTCGTTGTAAAGTCGAAGTAAAGGGGCCGACCCATAGAATCCGTTGCGTCCGTTGCCGTGCCGTATTCAACTGACAGCTTGGTTAAATATACGCTTTTTCATAAGAGACGACCAAAAGGCGTGCGACGGACGCAACGGAACAAGTAGCCGAACTTTTAACTTTTCTCTCCGGCAAATGCTGTGACAGCCGTTGTCATCAGCAATTTGAAGTTTCATGTTTTTGCTAGTGATGGGGTGAGACAAACTGCTACCTTAGAGATGTTACTCTAGTTGTGATTTATACTGTAGTGAAATAGCAATAACAGTCCATTGGCATTAACGATAAAGTTTTAAAATTGATACGTGGTTAATGAAATGGTACACAAAATTGATTATATATATATATATATATATATATATATATATGTTATTATATATATGTATGTATATACCATAGAGATCTTTTGTACAGAGAAAAAGTGAAGCTTTACGACCATTTTGTTGGAGGAAAAAACTGTAAGCAATGGAAATAAATGCATTTAACAAATGAATTGAACAAATAAAAATACTTAATTTTAGAAAAAATCACCTCCGCAAAAAAGAAACAGCACACAAAACACAATAGAATTGTTGTTGTATTCGCCTCCACCAAAATGGTGGCCGAGCTTCACTTTTGAAAGCGATGTTGTTTATCTAGGTATATATTAAAATCTATTGTTTATACGTATAAGTTACCAATATTTTCAGCCATAATTCTGACAAGATTATGATTACTGACTCTACGTCAATTTGTGTCAAAATATCTCAGTCAAAACATGCTGACAACCTACCACAACAAATGAAAATTCTCATTCATTCTGGAAGCGTGTCAATATTCAATCAGATTGATGTGCGTAATGGTTTGAATGTAATTTTTGACACTTTTCAATGCAAAAGAAAGAGACAGCATGTTGTTTTTTTAGCGCGCCAAATTGGAAAAAGTTGTGTTTTTGTAAAAAAACTCAGATATGATGTCAAAATAATTTAACATGTGATAAATTAAGTAACTTATTTCTAATCATACCATAAAGTAACAACAATATGAGGCCAAACCTCACACATTTACTACGTTTACACGACCGCATATCCACTAAGACGTTAGATTAACAGAGCTTTCGATTCGATTCAGCTTGTTTAACCGGGCAGAATCGAATCGGATAATCCTACTTCGATTCAATCTAGGTATACACGGCACTAATTCTGAACCAATCACGATTCAATTCGCTTTGTAAACGGAGTAATAACCATCCCTCCAGAAGCTGATTTAAAAACACTAGTTTATTTTCAGAACGCAAAACCGCAGTTTTGAAATCCGCTAATCAAAATATATTTATACATTAGGAAATGTATCTTCTTTTGAAAGCAAGACTTCTGTATCAAAACTATTTTTTTAATGAGATTTACCCCCCCCCCCCCCCCCACTAACCGAAATCCGCCACTAACTAAAATTCTGCGTACATCCTTAAACATAACCAGCCTTATTTATTAGAAATCTCTGAACGCGTGAATAGTTATGCAATGCATAAGGACTTATTCATCCACTATGCAAATTCATATTTTTGTCAAAAAAAAAAAAAAAAAAACATCCTGTCTATCGAATTAAACAAAAATGGAACTACCAAAAGCTAATTGATTTCGAACAATTAACTTTGATTCATCAAATAAGGTATGTAATTATCTCTAGCACATACTGGAAATCAAATTATTATTCGTTTTATCCTAGCTGGAATACTCCTTAGACAAGTTCTTGAGGATAAAATTCACTAATACAAAATAAAAATTACAACACTAACACACCGGATGAAGAAGGATGCGTGGAGAGAGATCACCAACAAGTTTATTTATCTATTTAATTCTAAACAATATTCAATTCAGTTTGTTTTTAATATATTAGCATAACATTTTTGTTTCAATAAATAAAAATAACACAAACTTTAAGTTTCAATATCAAGTCAAAGGCATTTTATTTTGTTGACAATATTTATAATTCAATGTGATGTCAAAGTGAATGTGACAGTTCAATACTAAAATGTCCTTATGTTGGCATTATATTTTATAAATAACGATTTTGCGTTTAGAGGCATTGGCTCTGATGAAAGCATCGCTTCCCATCGATCAGCGAAATCAAGCATCGTTGCGCGCGGTTAGTACTTGGATGGGGGACCGTTCAAATACCAACCGTGAGCTGTTGACATGTGTTTTTCTGTTGTTCTTTCTTTCTGTCTGTCTCTCTCTGTTGTAATGTATAAGCCGATGGTCCGAGTTACCAGTGCTTTCAGTGTCTCTACTTCGTAGATTTATCTACGGAGTAGTGGAATATGTAATGTAATGTAATAAAAAAATTTTAAAACATTTTTAAGAAAATATGTTGGTACACCAATTTAAAGTTTTTATTATTGTTTGAATAAATATTAAATTTACAAAAAAAAATATTTAACGCCATCTCTTGTTCTACTAGTGCCAACAGAAATGTTTACTCATAGAAACTAGGGACATCTATTGACATTGCTTTGAAGAAACGGTGCTAGTCTATGGTTAGAGAGATAATCGGCTGAGAATAGTGCTAAGGGATCTCGAAAAAAAATCCCCTTAAAAATATTTTATGAATCATTTTGGTTTACTTAATGATTTTATGTCCGCGCAGGTGCATATAATTATATGTTACAAAAAATAGCGAACTCATTTTAGGCAATCGTTTAGTTCGTGTCAAAACACAAACTTTTTAGTTGCTCGAACTAAGCAGTTGAGAAACTAAAAATTGAATGTGTGCGCCTAGCCTTACAGTTCTAGTTTAAGATAAGGTGCGTTTTATTATTCACAAATCTATCTGGATCCGGATCTGGATTAAGTTTTAACATGTATTACAAAAACAATTTGGGATCCTGTTTTTTATCGGGATCTATTTCAAAGATCCAAAAATCAGTTATTACACTGGCGAGTAGATGACTTTTTATGGCAATAAGGTAGTGTAAGGCTAGTCGCGCACTGGCAACTGTGATCGAAATCAAATAGTTTAATCACCAGTTGAAAGAGAACCGCGCACTGGCAACTCTTTACTCACGCTCACACTCTTTTCTCTCTTGCACTTATAAAAAATAGCTCAACTGTTGAGATGCAATCGTTTAGTTTGTGTCAAAACACAAACTTTTTAGTTTCGAGGATCGAGTTGCTCTAAGTGCGCGGTGTTCCATATAAGCCCATATGTTTCATTTTAGCAACTAAACAGTTGCGAAACTAAAAATTGAATGTGCGCGCCTGGCCTAAGCTATAGTGTAAAGAAAAAAGACAAGACATAATTTAAAATTTACAAACCCAAGGACAAAAAGAGACGGACTTATAACACTGCTGTCACTAAGATCCGTATCGTTTTATTTTCAAAGGAAGATCCAGATCCGGATCCAGATAGATTTGTGAATAATAAAAAGCACCTAAAGAAATTTTTTTGTAAATTTGATACAAATTGTAGGATTGGTTTTTCTCTAAAGTGAGTTATTAATTTAAATCAAAATTAGGATTTATTTGCATAACTAATTTTTTTGCAAATATTTTCGCTCTAGCCAAAAAGATCTCTTGATTTCTAGTATAAAAATTAAAATTATTTGTAAAAGTGAAACTAATTGCTTTAGTAAAAGTATTTTTACAAACAATAATAATATTTGTTAATAGATAATACAAGTAAATGCAACGAAAACTGTATTGCAGTATATATTTATATGTTGAAAACAAAAATGAAAAAGGGAAATTTTCAGATTTGGCAATTGGACTATTTGCACATTAGCCCCTTTAGCACTGGTTTCATTTCATAGTATTCAAATTTTCCGTCAGTTCGATTGTATCCGTTGGACCATTTTGGTTGCAAATTTTGTATGAGAATTATACACAACTAGCAGTCCATATATAATAAGTCAATGGGTATGTGTGTCCATACAAATAAAAAGTAACGTTGTATTTTGGTTAAATATACCGAAATTGAACAACGTTGCTTTGTTGCGTATGAAATAGACAAAACAAAACAAATATTCTTGACAAAAAAATATAACAACAAAACACACAGAAGATCCCTCAAAAGAAAAATGCTACAAAACAAATTTGATTTTCTCATTTTCGTCTTTTCATTGCCACGTGGCTAAAAAAAATTTCTCGTTCTTTCCTCAATTAGCACCCCACCCTAAATCAAAAGTCTCCACGAAATTTTTTCCTCCGACAGCGCCATCGGTAGAGTGTATTCCATAACATTTTTTTCTGTTCGATGAGAGTAGAGTACTATAAGGTGCGTTTTATTATTCACAAATCTATCTGGATCCGGATCTGGATTAGTCTAAGAGCCCACAGCAAATTTTGTGCGTGAAGATATAACCAAAAGTGGTTTATATGAGTATGAAGCCCTCAAATAACTAACGACAAATATGGAAGTCTGGCAGCATTTTTTTGCAGCTAAGATTAATAATAGTATGCCAAAGGTACATATATTTCCAAAATGTGGATCATAAGTATAACCACTTGAAACTGGCATTAAATTAAAGAGCAGAATCCACTGAATACAAATAGATAGGTGCCAGACGTTTTAGATGCAGCTTTCCCCTTGCCAGACGTACTAATAGTACGCAAAAAATCATTTTTTTAAACAATTGGTATAATCAAAAGTCGTTATTACACCAAATGATATTCTCATTTTTCTACTCTGATTATGCGAAACAGCAATCTGTTTTGTACCGCTATACTTTGACAAAAAAAAATGCATGACACAATAAACAACCTTGCTGATAAGAGAACTTAGTTGCAGTAGTAGTTTTGTTGACCTCAAAGTGAATATGTCTGACGAAGTAAATAAGAAATGTGTTCTCCATTGAAGTGATAGCCCAAAACAATGCGGAAAAATAATTTTGTTTACTGAAAAAACGTTGCAGAAATGCCCTGAAGTTTATGAAGCTGAAGATCGCTGCATCCAAATTTATGTTTTCATTTAGGATAGCATATCTCGATAAGTATCAAAGATATTGGACTATTTTAAACGCCAAAATGTTGGGCGCAAATTTTCCTAGGGGCGATGTCCGTTACTTTTTTTTTAAATTGGATCCCGTTATATTTTATTTTAGTGAGTTTTAAAACTTTTAAGACAAAAAAAATTTTAGGAGAGGATATAGACCGCAATAATTTTTTTAGAAATAAAATAAATATGACCCAATGTAGAATATACGTTTCTCTAGGGGCGATGTTTCTCCCTTTTTTATTTTTTTTATTAAGCTTATTTAACCATGATTTAACCATGAAATTAAAAACAAAAAACAAAAAGTTTGGACCCTTATAACTTTGGATTGACTAATCGTCGGTAAAAAACGGTGCATGAAAAAATTAGAATTTCCAAACTCTAGGGGCGATGTTTTTTCTTTTTTTTATTTTTTTTGTTTATTAAATTTTTTTAACATGAAAGTTAAAAAAAAAAAAGTTTAGAATTTAGACTAAACTTTTTTTTTTAACTTTCATGTTAAAAAAATTTAATAAACAAAAAAATAAAAAAAAGAAAAAACATCGCCCCTAGAGTTTGGAAATTCTAATTTTTTCATGTACCGTTTCTTACCTACGATTAGTCAATCCAAAGTTATAAGGGTCCAAACTTTTTGTTTTTTGTTTTTAATTTCATGGTTAAATCATGGTTAAATAAGCTTAATAGAAAAAAAAATAAAAAAAGGAGAAACATCGCCCCTAGAGAAATGTATATTCTACATTGGGTCATATTTATTTTATTTCTAAAAAAATTATTGCGGTCTATATCCTCTCCTAAAATTTTTTTTGTCTTAAAAATTTTAAAACTCACTAAAATAAAATATAACGGGATCCAATTTAAAAAAAAGTAACGGACATCGCCCCTAGGAAAATTTGCGCCCAACATTTTGGCGTTTAAAATAGTCCAATATCTTTGATACTTATCGAGATATGCTATCCTAAATGAAAACATAAATTTGGATGCAGCGATCTTCAGCTTCATAAACTTCAGGGCATTTCTGCAACGTTTTTTCAGTAAACAAAATTATTTTTCCGCATTGTTTTGGGCTATCACTTCAATGGAGAACACATTTCTTATTTACTTCGTCAGACATATTCACTTTGAGGTCAACAAAATTACTACTGCAACTAAGTTCTCTTATCAGCAAGGTTGTTTATTGTGTCATGCATTTTTTTTTGTCAAAGTATAGCGGTACAAAAAAGATTGCTGTTTCGCATAATCAAAGTAGAGAAATGAGAATATCATTTGGTGTAATAACGACTTTTGATTATACCAATTGTTTAAAAAAATGATTTTTTGCGTACTATTAGTACGTCTGGCAAGGGGAAAGCTGCATCTAAAACGTCTGGCACCTATTAATTTGTGATAAGGAAAATTTTACAAATTTTTTGATGTATCACACATATGGTTATACCAATTGTTAAAAAAAATGATTTTTTGCGTACTATTAGTACGTCTGGCAAGGGGAAAGCTGCATCTAAAACGTCTGGCACCTATCTATTTGTATTCAGTGCATTCTGCCCCTTAATTTAATGCCAGTTTCAAGTGGTTATACTTATGATCCACATTTTGGAAATATATGTACCTTTGGCATACTATTATTAATCTTAGCTGCGAAAAAATGCTGCCAGACTTCCATATTTGTCGTTAGTTATTCGAGGGCTTCATACTCATATAAACCACTTTTGGTTATATCTTCACGTACAAAATTTGCTGTGGGCTCCTCCCAACTAACAATTTTACTTCTATATTCATCTAGAGAAGCTTCTTATTACTATTTCTTGCACACATTTAAGGGTTGTATAAAACTCCAAAGAGTTAAAAGGGCGACTTTTTTTAACTCCTATTCCACCTTTATGGAGTAAATTGTGTTACTCCGAAGAACATACTTATCGTTATGTTATAGAGGTAATATATGCTTTATTGCAGCAATTGCATCGATAGTGGAAATGAAAAGAAGATTTACTGTCACAAGAATAAAATACTTATAGGAGTATGTGGAAAATAAAAAAAAATATTTATTTGTGTGCTTAATTGATTTCATTTTTATTTTGATGCTTTTCTTGCATGTTTTTCGGCTTTTTCCACGTGATTTCTGTAAAGATCTTAGAGTTGATTATTTTTTATGATTTCATTTTTACTTTTATTTTTAAAATTAATTTAAAAATTACTTACACGTGAAGGCAGAATGTGGGAATCGAACTCGGGTCCTCTCGCACCAAATCCCTTGCTCGCTAACCGCTCGGCCAAACTAGCATATGTAAAACCTAGCGTTGAATTGGGATCACTTTTATCATGAATTATATCCTATAAAGCCACATAGGCTTTCTTTATAGGTGCTTTTAAGACTAAAATATTAGAAGATGGCGATAATTATCGCTTCGTAATTCGCATAAGCTGGAGTTTTGGTATACCTAGCATATGTTTCAGTATTAATTTATTGATAAATTGATTATTCTCAGCTTCTTCATCGAAAATCTAGCTGTTTAAAATGTGTTAAAGCTAAAAAAATTGTAAAACACAGTTTTTTTCTTAAGAAACTGCTTGATTCGAGTTTTATATGAATGAAACTTTAATTTATTTTTTCAAATAAACGGCACCTAGAATTCTAATATTTTTTTTTCGATTAATTTTAAAAATCTATAATTCGATAGAATATTGAAATTAAGATTTTTCTGGCTACCTACTCGTACCATAGAATTTTTTTTTTCTAATTTTGAATTCCTCATTATCGGCTTGAAAAAACTTCTATCCAAACTTGAAAAAGAAAATATTTTTTGGATTAAAAAAAACAGGCCAATATTTTTTTTATATTCAATTTTTGACCGTAAAATAATAAAAACTGAAAGTTTGTTGTTCTCAAAAATGTTTTAAAAACTTTTGTATATAAAAACTTCTTTTTTAAGAATCCGCTACAATGACTTTTGTTTTTTGATAAATTCATATTTTCGAAAAAAAAGTTTTTAAAAAAAATTTTTTTTTGTTCAAAAACTTTATTTTATTTTAAATTTTCAGTCTTTACATTTAGGTTAGTTCGTTTGACCCAGTCCTACATTTAATTTATACCTAGATTGCACATTTTGTTATTGTAATTAATAGTGTGGCATATTTCCCTCATGTGTACAAAAGCACGTGGTGCATTCTGGGTCAATGACTCATTTTGACTGCATACATTTACACAGTTTTATAATAGTACTATAGGAACTATATTCCACTATAAGAGTCCGACAGAAAAATTGATCATAATTATAGAGTCTTGACTTAAATTGTCCAATAATGATTCTATAAAGGTAACGAATAATAAATTAAGACTTTTATAGCAGTTTGTTGGGATTACTATTGGAGTATAAACTGTCCTGTGATTTTATAGTAGCAATATAGTATGATTAAAGGACAATTGAGTCTTTACGCCTATAGAGGTGGTGAAAAACGCTCCACAGAATGTCTAGCCGATGCATTATATCAAGTTTTACTCCTATAGCTATTTGACTTCCAGCAAGAATGGTTATATGAGCACTATAGGTACGAATGATTCTTTAATTTCAGAAATAGGAAGCAAAATTGTTAGTTGGGCTGGTCTAGATTAAGTTTTAACATGTATTACAAAAACAATTTGGGATCCTGTTTTCTATCGGGATCTATTTGAAAGATCCAAAAATTAGTTATTACACTGGCGAGTAGATGGCTTTTATGATAAGGTAGTGTAATCTATTGACACATGGAGTCACGGCACCTGGCAGTCAGCGCGTGAACCTTCAATTGGAGATAGATTTTCTTTCGATTTGACGTTCAATGTATTTCCCATAAGAAAAAAGCAAAAAAGTGTCGGAAAAACATTGATTTAACTAATCAAACTTATATGAACCGGTATGCATTTTATGATTTTAAAAGAATAGTAATATGTGTTTATTTCTAAATCAAGTTGAAAATATAGTAAGAAACTTAATTAATCTTTTGTAATTTTGCTTCAAAAATCGTAAACATATCGTATGTAAATGACAGAGGAAACAATTTTGTTAAGAAGAAATTTGTATGGTCTTCTTTGACCAGACGTATTTTAGTATCAAGGTAGAATATTTGTCCTTTAATCAATAATTATCTATTTAATTTAAAATAAAACAAACATAAAACTCCTGTGTGGCCTGGCCAATTCTAAGTCAGCAATTTTTTCAAGTGTAATTAAATTTCTATGTAATATAAGAAAACAAATGTAACAAAAAAAACACAGTAAAGTTTACTAATACTACTTCTATTAAGTTTTCAACTCGATTCGGTCGGTGTATGTCGTTTAGTGTTTTTATGTTTTGTGAAAATTTTTATTTTTTCTTGTTAACAAGTTTCTATGATAAAAAAGACAAATTAAAAAGCAGGAAAATGTAAGAAACTTTGTTATTATTGTGACTTAATTCAAAAAATTCATGTTATCCATTTTCTTTAAGTATTTGTTGTTGTTTTCTTGCAATTTCCTTACTTTTTTTAGCACAAATTGCACAGGATTAATCATGTTTTTGTATATTTTCCACCTGATTTAGAAATAAACACATATTATTATTCTGTTAAAATTATAATATTGATACCCGTTCATATAAAATTAATTAGTAAAATTTATGTTTTTCGAGCTCCTTTTTGCTTTTTTCTTATGGGAAATACATTGAACGACAAAGCGTAAAAAATTCTATATCCATTTGTCAGTACACACACTGACTTCCAGGTGGTGTGGAAAGCAACTTAGCAGGTGCCATATTGACACATGGAGTCACGGCACCTGGCAGTCAGCGCGTGAACTTTCAATTGGAGATAGATTTTCTTTCGATTTGACGTTCAATGTATTTCCCATAAGAAAAAAGCAAAAAAGGGTCGGAAAAACATTGATTTAACTAATCAAACTTATATGAACCGGTATGCATTTTATGATTTTATAAGAATAGTAATATGTGTTTATTTCTAAATCAAGTTGAAAATATAGTAAGAAACTTAATTAATCTTTTGTAATTTGGCTTCAAAAATCGTAAACATATCGTATGTAAATGACAGAGGAAACAATTTTGTTAAGAAGCAATTTGTATGGTCTTCTTTGACCAGACGTATTTTAGTCTCAAGGTAGAATATTTGTCCTTAAATCAATAACTATCTATTTAATTTAAAATAAAACAAACATAAAACTCCTGTGTGGCCTGGCCAATTCTAAGTCAGCAATTTTTTCAAGTGTAATTAAATTTCTATGTAATATAAGAAAACAAATGTAACAAAAAAAAACACAGTAAAGTTTACTAATACTACTTCTATTAAGTTTTCAACTCGATTCGGTCGGTGTATGTCGTTTAGTGTTTTTATGTTTTGTGAAAATTTTTATTTTTTCTTGTTAACAAGTTTCTATGATAAAAAAGACAAATTAAAAAGCAGGAAAATGTAAGAAACTTTGTTATTATTGTGACTTAATTAAAAAAATTCATGTTATCCATTTTCTTTAAGTATTTGTTGTTGTTTTCTTGCAATTTCCTTACTTTTTTTAGCACAAATTGCACAGGATTAATCATGTTTTTGTATATTTTCCACCTGATTTAGAAATAAAAACATATTATTATTCTGTTAAAATTATAATATTGATACCCGTTCATATAAAATTAATTAGTAAAATTTATGTTTTTCGAGCTCCTTTTTGCTTTTTTCTTATGGGAAATACATTGAACGACAAAGCGTACAAAATTCTATATAGCCAAATCACAATCTCGCGTTCGTCGGTCCGGCGTTAACTGGGCGTTTGATCGTATATACGATTTTGTGTGTCAAAGAGCGCGACCGTAGTATTTGTAAAACGAAGTTTAGCTTCAAACCTCGAGCGTTGACTGACATTTCCATGACATCTTTGATTGTCACTACTTAATTGTTATATTCCAATGAATTTTGTTACTGTTTATTAATTTACAAGGTATATAATATTGCGTATTTTAAATTTTGGGCATTTAAAGTAGTTAATTTGTAAAGCTATTTTCTTAAACAAGAGATGGATATGGCCGATATGGATGATCATGATGACCTCCTTGACTTTTCCTTGTTCGGTGTTGTGAGCTATGCTGGGTATGAGGCATTTAAAAACGACGAAAAAAGAGTAGAAAGGCAGCGATGGGTTCGGGAGCTCAATTTAAGCAGAGACACTGATGGATTCTTTGCTTTTAATTATGATGCAATGCAAAAGCATGATCCAGAACATTTTTTTAAAATAACCCGAATGAAACCGGCGACATTCGATTTGTTGAGAACTTTTATCGAGCCAGAACTAGAAAAGCATTCTTGGAGAAAACCAATTTCTCCTAGGTGTAGATTATTTCTCACCCTTATGTAAGTAGTATCTGCCACTGAAATTATTTTTGTTTGCAATAAAAATTGATTTTTTTAATAGCCAAATCACAATCTCGCGTTCGTCGGTCCGGCGTTAAATTGGCGTTTGATCGTATATACGATTTTGTGTGTTAAAAAGCGCGACCGTAGCATTTGTAAAACGAAATGTAGCTTCAAACCTCGAGCGTTGACTGACATTTCCATGACATCTTTGATAAGTACCTTCTTAATTGTTATATTCCAATGAATTTTGTTACTGTTTATTAATTTACAAGGTATATAATATTGCGTATTTTAAATTTTGGGCATTTAAAATAGTTAATTTGTAAAGCTATTTTCTTAAACAAGAGATGGATATGGCCGATATGGATGATCTTGATGACCTCCTTGACTTTTCCTTGTTCGGTGTTGTGAACTATGCTGGGTATGAGGCATTTAAAAACGACGAAAAAAGAGTAGAAAGGCAGCGATGGGTTCGAGAGCTCAATTTAAGCAGAGACACTGATGGATTCTTTGCTCTTAATTATGATGCAATGCAAAAGCATGATCCAGAATATTTTTTTTAAATAACCCGAATGAAACCGGCGACATTCGATTTGTTGAAAACTTTTATCGAGCCAGAACTAGAAAAGCATTCTTGGAAAAAAACAATTTCTCCTAGGTGTAGATTATTTCTCACCCTTATGTAAGTAGTATCTGCCACTGAAATTATTTTTGTTTGCAATAAAAATTGATTTTTTTAAAAGTATTTTTCCCAGACAAAAAAGAACTTCAATTACTTACTTCTTATTTCACTTTAATTTTCAACTTTCAAAACAAATACAAAATACGGCCCACGATGAACTGTCAAACGCCCGACCGAATAGAAAATAGATCTACTTTTGCTTTGGCCTGGCGTTGGTCTGACGTTTACGATATTACGATATAAAGCGGTCGCAACGCTGGAGGTAACATTTCAGATTGCCTCATAAGAGTCTATTGTTTTTATTCAAAATGTCAAAGCCCGACCGACCAAACGCGAGATTGTGGTTTGGCCATAAAGGTATTTTTCGCAAGGAGTTCCCAGACAAAAAAGAACTTCAATTACTTACTTCTTATTTCACTTTAATTTTCAACTTTCAAAACAAATACAAAATATGGCCGACAATGAACTGTCAAACGCCCGACCGAATAGAAAATAGATCTACTTTTGCTTCGGCCTGGCGTTGGTCTGACGTTTACGATATTACGATATAAAGCGGTCGCAACGCCGGAGGTAACATTTCAGATTACCTCATAAGAGTCTATTGTTTTTATTCAAAATGTCAAAGCCCGACCGTCCAAACGCGAGATTGTGGTTTGGCCGCCAATATCCATTTGTCAGTACACACACTGACTTGCAGGTGGTGTGGAAAGCAACTTAGCAGGTGCCAATAGTAACAGTGGTGTTGTGTATAACATGCGGTCTCCACTAGCGATGAATCCAGAGCATGCTTTAAAGCATGCGTTCATTATCGCTAGTAGAGACCGCCATCGCAGCTATATTTTCATCGCTTGCGATAGAAAGTATGCTCTCATCGTATACCATCCATCGCTTGCTTTATCGCAAAGAGAACTGTCATATTAGGTGTGTTTTTTTTGCAAGTCCATATAGAATTGTAAAAAAAAACGACATCGGGACTAAGCGCTTTACATGCAAATGCAACAACTACTTAAATCTATACAGAGTTAGCTAAGACCAGATAATTATCGAGAGTTAATCTAAGACCCGATAAAAATGGTGATGCCAAAATAGTATTATCTATATGTTATCGATAATTTGCTCAGAGACGTCAAAAGTGAAGTTTTTGGATTGGTTGATGCTAGTCGTCAATAAGCTGACAAATGTCATAGCGTACACAGTGCTTCCAGCTATGTGGAAAAAAAGCTCCTAAATCCCGATGTCGTTTTTTTTTACAATTCTATATGGACTTGCAAAAAAAACACACCTATTGTTCTGGAGTAACCAAATTTAATTTAACTGAGTTTGAGTTTTGCGTGCGAAGAAAGCTTTTGCTTGGGGTTTACGTTTTTCTAACAAAATTAAAAAAAAATCTGATTTGAAATTGTTCATAGAACTCATTTATATCCATTAAAATTATTCACTATACTAAAAAAGTATGCGATGAAATGCCCAGCCACAAAAATCCGACAGTTCTTCTGCTCTCTGCTTTCTGCTTTGGCTATTGCGATTGCGATGGATTTATCGCTAGTGGAGACGGCGTGTAAGGGAATGCAGTTAGTAGTAGTGTTGGTTAAACATCGATAGTTTCACTTTCCGATAGTATCGATTGTTTTGGGAAAACACTATCGATACTATCGATAGTTTTACCAAATTTCTTAAAAAGCATTAAAAAGGCTTTTCTATTAGGTACAGATTTTTTGATTACTAAAAAACGTTTAAAAATCTGAATATGTGAATTTAAAACTTATTTTAAGCAACTAGAAATGCATCGTTTCAATTGTTAACGTGCTTTTTCAAATTTAAAAAAAAAAAAAAAAAAAACGAGATGTATGGTATTCTAAAAAAAAGATCGGTTCGGTACGGCCTGACTAATACCACTTTATTTTTTTGGTTAATGTGGCAAGCTTGCCAAAAATGCCAAACAATTTTTAAGCAATGGAAACATTTGACCCATCTGTTCGCGAGTTTATCGAGCACAAGACAACATTGTTTTTATGTATCGATATATAATGTATAGCTAGAAAAAAATAAATGCTGAAAAAGACTTGGAAAAAAAAATAATTTTAGCTTTTAAAGCAAATCATAAAAAAATCAAGTGTGCTTATTTTAAATCATTTTATTAAACAAAAAATAACAACATAAGATAATAAATGGATTCATAAATATATTATTCAATAATAAAACAAAAAAGGTCTAATTGAAAATTTTCGTCAGACAAGCCGTTTTTGAGTAATTAAGCTTAATAAATTGTTATTTTTCTTCGATTTTACTTTTTTAATTTGGAATTTTGTAACTAACGAAAAATAACAATTTATTAAGCTTAATTACTCAAAAACGGCTTGTCTGACGAAAATTTTCAATCAGACCTTTTTTGTAGGGAATTTAATTTTATATAAAAGTAAGTCAAAATGAATTTTTTTTACTTCAATGTTTTGTCAGTTCTGACGCAAAACATGAAATTATGACTAAAAATCAAAATTAGCGATGATAGACCTCTTAAAATTGATATTAATGGCTCAAACTTTTACGAAAATTTTTTTTTGTCATTCTGAATGATATTCTCGATATATCTTTCAAAAAAAAAAATAGTCAATTTTTTTGGCCCAGTCTAATATATATTATATATACATATAAATATATTATATAATTCAGAAAGATTGCCGGTCCTTATTCGGAATTCCCCCCCACCAAAATGCACTTTTTTTTTAATGAATCGATAAAAAAAAGTGTGCTGTTGATAAAAATCATAAAATTATGGAGGAGAAACACTTTTTTATGGTAAAAAAGTGAAGTATAAAAAAATTATTATAGGTAGGCCATAGGGTAAACTCAAAGTTTCTTTAAATCCAGATTCTGTAAATGCAAAAGAAACCTTGCATACACCCAATCTCGCACCTACCCCAATTCCTATAGTGTGCCCAAGCAGGGCGGTTGCATACATATCTCACTGTTTATACGCCGCAATGCGTAAGCAAGCAAAAAAAGCAAATATCCCATACAAAAGTAGTTTTACAGCCCGATTCTCCCCCTTGTGAGGAGTCACAAGTCACAAGCTCTTGTGACTATTCCTTGTGAGGATTGTTGTGATTCGATAACATTTTGGTATTCTCCCCCTAATCGTCACAAGAAAACTCACAACGAAACTCACCACCGCATGGTGAGATTTTTAAGTGTCATTATTTGAACAGCTGATTATTCAAAACGAAGAAAATACAAAATGCAAGTTAACATTATTATATTTTATTATTATTATTATTATTAAATAAACTGACTATCGTGAGGCTTCAAGCTCTGATATCCCAGCATAAAGTTTTCCGAAAGCGACAAAACATTATAAATGTATTGTTTTGGAAAACGAATGGTTCATTTGTATCTCTCAAAGTTTTCAAAAGCCGTCGGCGCTGCAAACTTCTTGATACGATTAGTTTCTTAAAAAAAATGTGTTTATTTAAAAATATTACTTTTCATTTTCGTGGGAAAGATCAGTAATAATATTCACTAGAGCACTTACATTTTTGTGCACTCATAATTATTCACAAATCTAGAAAATTTTCTTACAAAATATGCTGAATGACAATCCAAGAAATATTAAACATTATTATGAGTTGTGACCTGTTCTGAAGGAGATCACAGTTTCGGTTGTTTTTGTGACTCTCACAAGTTGTGACTGAGCGGCAGAATTCGAAAAAGTCACAAAATCAATTTCACCTCTTCTTGTGACTTGTGAGGCATCACTGACTTTGGGGAGAATCGGGCTGTTAGTTATAGTACTGTGGGTGGTCCGCTTATACTTCACTTTTTTACCATAAAAAAGTGTTTCTCCTCCATAATTTAATGTTTTTTATCAACAGCAAACACTCTTTTATCTGTTCGTTAAAAAAAAGTTCATTTTGGTGGGGGGGGGAATTACGATTAAGGTCCAGATTGCCTTGTTGGAAAATATTTTGGTAGTATTGAAACTATCGATAGTTTTTTCGATAGTTTTTTAAAACTATCGATGTACGCGATAGTTTTTTACTATCGATACTATCGATAGACTATCGATGTTTAACCAACACTAGTTAGTAGTTGTATTAGTTGTGTATTATAGAGATCAGTGGTCTGGACGTTCGAACGTCCGATGTGAATTTGATTTATATTTAAAAATATAAAAAAATCTTAAAGAAACATAAACATTAAAACTATATTGATCTCTTGCATTCAATTCAATTCTAGGATACTCATTCAATAAAAGTTTAAAATAATTAGTGAGAGAATAATTCATAGTTAGTTTGTTTTTCTGGATGATGCGTTGTATATAACTCGACCACAAAATAATGTAAAAAAATTAAAGTGTGCCGTGTTTCTGATTGGGTTTCTTGTTATTTTCAATTGTCGTGGGAATTAGTACCAACAAGATATTGATTTGTGCAAACTTTCAGAACCAATTTGTCAATAAAAAGAAGTAATCTGGAACTCTATACAAGTTGTAAAAGTACATACCTATACCTGCTATAGTTTCCTACATATGAAAAATATTCTTTATTTTCCTTACATCTATGCAGAAGGAGATAAATATTAGAAAAATAATTCCAATAATAAACTAGGACAAAATAAAACGGATAAAATATTAAGTGAATTTGTTTGTATAAGTGTAAAATGAATTATTTAAATGAAAAGATATTCAAACAAATTGAAACGCTTCCGAATGCAAATTTTGTACAATGGACTATATATTATATGTTTGTGGTAATAAGTTGCATTGGAGCTGAGCACCACCCTGCTGAAGAAGATGGTAAGAATTACTCTTGGTTTCATAAAAAAACATGGTGATGTTGACTCTGTTAACTTAAGATCAAGAAATAAACAAATTTATTTATTTACATTTTATATGTGTGTTTTTTTAATATACTCAAATGTGTATGTATGCATGTAGATATAATTACATTGGTTAATAATCCAAACATCTTTGTGTATAACAAGAAGAGTATGAATTAATGATTTATTTTTGAGCATTTTGGTATACCTTAAAATGTATGTTTACCTTCTATCAAAGTTTAATTTTTATTTGTTGAATCAAACTTTTACAAAGCTATTATACTTTGTTTGATTTTTCCATTCAACAAGGTAGCTATATTGTTCAACTGTTAAAGTATTATTAATCTGCACTATATGTTCAAATCCACTAAGAAACAATCTTTTCAATAAGTCTTTTATTCAGGCAAACAAAAAAAGTGTTTTTTTTTTATTAAAATTGATTAAAACTAGACAATCTCTAAATTATTAAATAAGATTTTTTAATATACAAAAATCAATTCGCTTGAATGTACATACATTCCATTTCATTTAATTACATACGAACAGGTTTCTTTTATTTAATTTCCTGATCTTTTTTTTAAATCCTTCGCTATTAAAAACCAAACATATTAGATATACAGTGTTCCACAAAAGTCATGGTACAACGTGCTTTTAAAGGAAAACATGGTAAAATATTTCACAATAACAGAAAATTCCCAATTTTTTTAATTTATTTTAACAGATAAATTTTTTTTCTTAATTTTTATATCAAGAAAGTAAACATTATTTCCGTATTTAAATTGAAAAAAAAACGTAAGATAAAAACAGGAATTTTCTTCAACAAAAGTCATGGTACACCTGGGTAAATGCATTTTTAAACAATCGCGCTACGGTAAATTTTTTGTTTCACAGTCTAATTATAGTAAGACATGCAGTTTATGTAAATAAATTGTTTGAGTTAGATTTGTTAAGTTTTGTGATTAATTTTTAGTTAAAAAGAAAGGCGTTTAGTTATTAATCTTCATCAAAATGAAAACAAATTTTACTCTAAAATATCGAAAATCATTTCTAGAAAACGTCCCACTATTTAAAATGCTATAAAGCGCTATAAAATTGAAAACCGGATAGAAAATAATTACGTTGCTAAGAAGATTGACCAATCAACGGATCAAAAAACAATGTGGAGAAATATTAAAACTCTGGTACTTAATGAGGAAAAAACTGAAGTTAGTAAAATAATCTGTAATGGAATTGTGATAACAAATAAGACTGATATATGCAGCTAATAGCCTTAATATATTTTTTGTGAAAAGTGTGGAGGAAATAAATGATAAAATTACCTTTGAACATTTATACAAATTCAATAAATTTAAGTAATGAAAGAACTTTTAAATTTAATAGAATAAACATGAGTGAGTTAACTAATATATTGAAAAATATGAACAGTAAAAGAGACTTTAACGGTCTTTCAGCTAAAATGATGATATGTGCCTTAAACATAATTGGACCTACAGTGGCTCCCACGACTAATCGGACATAGAAAAGACAAATTTTAGCAGTGCAATTTCTTTAAGAAAATATATGGGGGTGTAGGAATTTACTTCAGATTTATTAAATAGAAACACTTAAGTTTGATTTGCACTAATAAAATCTAATTTAATATAAAAAATTTAAAAAATGCAAGCAAAAAACTAAAACAAGTCAACTATTTCGCCTCCCACACATAATCGGACACTTGTTATTGATGCACTGTTGAGTGCTTAGTAACAGTACTTTTCCCGTCAATTTGTTTAAGGCTGAAGTATTCCTCTTTCGCTACTCATTATCAGTTTGTTTTTTTGAAAAGTTTTTCGCTAAACGTTAAAATGGCTCCCAAAGGCAAACAAACATCGGTTGCAATAAGAAAATTGGTTATATCGCATAGTCAGGATGGAAAATCAGTTCGTGAAATAGCCAAAATTGTCCAACGGAGCCATTTAACAGTTCAAGACATAATTTCACGTTTCAAAAACGAAAATAGGATCCTTAATGTAGGCAGGATAGGACAGGGGAAGAAGTTGACTACATACGAGGAAAAGATACTTCTTCGGGAAGTCAAGGAAAATCCTTTCTTATCTTCGGAATCTCTGAAGGTTTTTTTGAAGGAGACCAGGAATAAGGAAGTGAGCAACGAAACAATCCGAAGAGTTCTGCGAAAACAAGAAGTCATTTATAAGTGAAAAAAATAGAAAAGAAAGGCTTAAATTTGCTAGGGAACATTTGACTAAGGATTCTTCGTTCTGGAATAAGGTAAATTTTTTTAAATTTGTATTGTTTGTGTACGGTTAGACATTATAACATCATAAAATAGGTTTTGTTCACGGATGAGAGCAAATTTAACTTGAAAGGATCAGACGGACGAAAGTTTGTGTGGAGAAAAGCAAATGAAGAATTTTCCCATAAACATACAAGGGCAACTGTGAAACATGGCGGTGGGTCGGTCATGGTATGGGGATGTATGTCGAGTTCTGGTGTTGGAAACTTGCACTTTGTTGAAGGTAAAATGGACCAAAAGGGTTACATCAACATTTTACAGCAACATTTAGTGCCAAGTGTCAGTAAGCTGGGAATACAAGACAATTTTATCTTCTATCAAGACAACGACCCCAAACATACATCTTACGCAGCAAGGTCGTGGTTGTTGTATAACTGCCCCAAAGTGCTTAAAACGCCTGCACAGTCTCCCGACCTAAATGCAATTGAGCATATTTGGGAGGAAATGGGACGTCGAGTCACTCAAAAAAATTTTAGAAATATTCAGGAGCTTAAGACCGGTCTTCAAGAAGAATGGCAAAAAATGCCCGCAGAAGTTTGTTCAAAACTGGTAGCT
The DNA here is from genome assembly GCA_911387755.1 of Chrysotoxum bicinctum. Classification (NCBI taxonomy): domain Eukaryota; kingdom Metazoa; phylum Arthropoda; class Insecta; order Diptera; family Syrphidae; genus Chrysotoxum; species Chrysotoxum bicinctum. The sequence goes on along the minus strand of OU426987.1, from coordinate 137,335,414 downwards.
TGAATGCCTCGACGCCTTGAGGCGGTAATTAAGTCAAAAGGATACGCCACAAAGTATAAAATACAATGTGTCCGATTATTTGTGTGTCATGAAATTATGGAGTTGTTTTAGTTTTTTGTGAATTGTTTTTCAATAGTTATTTAAAATGTTGTTTCAGTTTATTTAAAATAAATATGAGTTATCTTTTAATAAAATATGATGTTTAATTTTCACACCACCCATACATTTTCTTAGAGAAATTGAACTTCCAAAATGCTTCTTATCAATGTCCGATTAGTCGTGGGAGCCACTGTACGTTTCTTAACATAATAAATGAATCGCTTAGTACGGGTATTTTTCCTAGTCATTGGAAAGAATCCGTGGTAGTGCCAATTGAAAAGGTTAAAAAAACTGTAAATCCTGCTGAATTTCGCCCAGTCAATATGCTCATGACGGAAAGTAAAATTATTGAAAAACTAGTACATAAACAGCTCCAAAATTTCATGGAATCTAATAACTATTTAACGGACTATCAGTCGGGGCTTAGACAACACCACAGCTGTGAAGCACTTCTGAACCTGGTAGTAACGCAGTGGAAAACGGAGGTTCATAACAAGAAAGTTATAGTTGCTGTATTTCTTGACTTACAAAGAGCATTCGAAACTATTGATCGGGATATACTAATTGAAGATATTCAACATTTCCTAGGCAGATGCCCCGTGCTAAGAGAATCCAGAATAAGACATTTTGAAAAGGCAACTCTAAATGAAGCTTAAATCATTGCTGCACTAAACGGAAATTGCAGGGTTGACTGGAACAGACTTTCGAGTTATATATACGTGGCCATAACCTATAGGAAACAAATCCTAACTGAATTTATTTAAATATATCAAAGATTATATCTTTTTTTTTATAAATAAATATGTACATAAAGATAAAATGATTAAAATAACTTTTCACTTACCCGACAGACGACTCTTTATGTCGTTGTCGTAAGTTTTAAACTTTTCAACATAACTTACTCTCAAGTAAAATTCAAAAATGTATACAAATATTAAGTTGGAAATAAAAAACATTTTACTACTTACTACTACTACTACAAGTCAGGCTCAAGAGTAAAGTGATACCTAAAAGCGTGTGTATTAATATTGAATTTTTTAAGGGAGGAAAAGGTTCAATTAAATTTGTATTATACAAACAATTTCGATGCTCAACTTAGACATTTTTTAAATCCACTTTTAAAAATCAACTGCCCATTTGTGGGAAGTGAATAATTCCAATAGGCATTACTAATGGATTGAAGAATACAATAATTTTTAAAGTCTCTTTCGCATCTTTTTCGATGGACATACCCAACATAATCTGATATTACTTTGAAAAACATAAAAATATTAAATTTAAATTCATTTTGAAATCATTCAGTTGCGAAATGTCCAAATTTCATGGCATATTTGCTGAAACACTTGGCAATGGAATTTTTGACAACTTAGCAAACTGGTGAAAATAAATTCAAATAAATTGACTGCTCGACATTTGGAAAAAAATGAGTAGAAAAAACAGAGGGCGAATTAGGATAGAGCTTTCAGTAATCTCAGAGCTTGGATGCTTTAACCTCCCGAAGGCAAGGCTTTTTTTTCCTACGTGAACATCAACTGGGGTTGTTCATCATCCCATCACTTTTTATTTTATGTATGTAGATAAAACAATATTTAAACTGGAAAATAATTCTTATTAATTATGAGATCGAATGTTTACATTAATAGGAAACTGAGAAATCTTTTTTTTTTGATTTTTTAAAATCTAAGTACATAATAATCGAGAGAAAGAGACCATAACTTTCTGTTAGATATTATGGTTTTTCTCAAGTAGTGGGGTGATGGGTAAACCCACTTGCCATCGGAAGGTTAAAAGGGAGTGCCTTCGAGTCCACAACTTATTATTCTTTTGACTGGCAGTAAGCTGAAAACAAAACACTGCATTATTATTAAAGAGGTAGAACAGAATTAAATAAAAAAACCTCTTGGGAACTAAAATTCTTCACAGTACAAAGAAATTCTCGACAAAAATAAAAAAAATAATTATACGCATTTTATTTGAAAGATTCTTAAAATATACCCAAAATCATATTCCAAAAAAAAACTCTTAAGAATACTGTATTAGTTTTTTCTTCTTCACAAGACAGAATTTAAAAATAAGCTTCAACCTTTAATATGCATAAGTATGTAGGTATGCATGTACATATGTATATGTATGTTTTTATTCTTATATACAAAAACCTAGCACTAAATAGCCAAAAAATTAATTTGTAATAATATATTCATGTTATGTTTATATTTTTAGGTCCACTCCTCGAAGTGCAAACCGCAGTTAACTTTGACGTTAACCTACCATGTGATCTTACACCAGGTACCATGACTACAGACAAAGTACAGCTTGTAATTTGGTACAAACAGGGGAGTGTTAAACCAATATACACGTAAGTTTTATTAAAACGACAAACTTTTACAAACTATTTACCGGCCTTATACGTTTTATAATTTTTGTATTGGTATTTACATATATGTCAAATTGATCAAATTATAAATATCTTTAAACAGTTATAATAAATTAATGTTATTGGTTATTTAAAAGAATTATTTAAAAGAGGAAGATTATTTGTATTTGTATTTTATTTATTTATTTATTTATTTGTTTCTAATATTACATATTGTAGGACATTGTCCCTTATTTATATGCTTAGTTACATGAAAAAATGAAAAAAATAATGAAAAATTAATGAACAACGATAAGATAATTTTTGTTAATTTACAGCAAAATTAAGCAATTAAAAATTTAAATTATAGTAAGTCAATACTTAAACTTTTAAATAAACTTATTTAAATAAAAATATTTAAATAAACATAAACATAGAGACACAACAAATATTTTATGTGACTTCAAACTAAATCAAAGAAGCACAAGAATCGGAAGTATTTTATGCAAATGTAGCAGATATTAAACGCTTGAACTTATGAAAATTGTGTGTAGATCGCACTTGTCTCGAAAGGCCATTCCAAAGTTTAATCCCCCGAATTAAAAACGACGATGAAGCCCTAGTACTTCTGTGTCTTGGAATAGAAATCCTATTAGAAGAATTTGTATTCCTTAAAAACACAATTTTTCTGAAAAGGTACTCAGGAATCGACTTATAAATTATTTTATGGAGAGTTGTAAGAACTCTTAGCTCTAAAAGGGCTGGAAATGACATCCCCAGAAAAGATTTAACAAAACCAGAAATGTGATCTCTCCTCTTTATTGAATAAATAAATCTGACCACATCATTAAAACATACCCTCAATCTTGAAAGCACTATACCAGTAGCACCAGAAAACATTTCAGCACCATACAAGAAGTGAGGCAGCAGAAGAGTCTTGGCAAGCTTAATTTTTATATGGAGCGGCAAATAGTCATTTATATTATAGAACTTGCGCAAGATAAAATTAATCCGACTTATAAGACTATTTACATGAGCTTCCCAAGATAAAGTTTCATCAAGTATAAAACCCAAACTTTTAACCTTACTTTGGTATGGGATAATAACATTATTTAACACAACCGGATCCAAAATATTATTAACTGGCCTAAAATAAAACGCTATTGCTTGCGATTTATCCGGATTCAATTTCAAGTTATTAAGTGAAGCCCATGAGTTAACAGAAAAAAGGTTAGCATTAACGGATGTGATGAAGGAGGAAACTTCAATTATTGGACAAGAAAAGAGTAGCTGCACATCGTCGGCAAAAAGATGGACAAGCGAAAAAGATGTTGCATTGTGGAGGTCATTTATAAATAAAGAAAACAGAATTGGTCCTAATATAGATCCTTGAGGGACTCCAGAAATAATTTCGATAAAATCAGATTTATTTTCTCCAATACAGACATATTGAAAGCGCTGCGATAGGTATGACAAAATCAGATTACAGGCACTATTAGAGAAAGAAAAATATCTTTTAAGTTTGAAAAAAAGACGACCATGGTTAACGCTATCAAAGGCCTTGCTGAAATCCAAAAGTAATAATAAGGAAACATAATTGCGATCCATGTTCATCTTGATTGTGTCGGTTAGATCAATTAAGGTTGAAGTTGTATTATGGTTCTTTCGAAAACCAGATTGGTTGCAAAATAATAACTTCTTACTAGTAATAAAATCATTGATTTGGCTCTTCATCAAAATTTCCAAGATTTTCGAAGTAGCCGGTAGAAGGCTAATGGGTCTAAAATCAGAAGGTTCTTGAGGGTTAGATTTTTTACCAATTGGTATGATTTTGGCAACTTTCCAAGCTTGAGGATATGAAGAAGTAGTGAGGACTGTATTTATTACATGTAATAAATGGTAAGATAATAAAGGAAAAAGTATCTTGATGAATTTAATTGGAATTTCATCAAAACCAATAGCATTCGATTTAATAGAGAACAATGCATTGTGAAGCTCCGTAAGAGAAATGCAACGAAAAGAAAACGCATTTTCGATTTCGGGAACTAATTCATCATCACTGACACTACCTGGGTGACTTTGATTTTGCGAGAAATGTGCATTTAAAATCGACGGATCAAGATTTCCATAGTCCGATTTTTTATTACTTAGACCAATAGCGTTAATTTTTTTCCAGAGATCTTTGCTGGATTGAATATACTCAAATTTATGAATCCCATATTCCATTTTCAATGCCTTAATTTCACTTTTAACTTTATTTCTGTACTTACAATATGTTTTCCAGGTGTTTTCAGAGGCACTGCTTCGATATGCCCTAAAAGACAGATCCCTTAAATTAATAGCCCTGGTCACACGAGGAGAAGTAAGAGGATTTACTTTTTTGCTAGGTTTAAGAATTTTAAGAGGCACATAAACATCATACAAATGTTTTAATTGAGCATTTAAGAAATTAACTTGACAATTAGAATCATTTGTACTGTAAAGGATATCAAAATTAATCCGCGAGAAGCTGCTCCATAATTGATCAAAATTTATTGCTCTGAAATCCCTTATTTTAATTTCAAGGTCAACTATTTCAGGAATTATATCAAGAGAAGCAAATATAAAAGCATGTTTAGAGATACCCGGTATCCAGAACTGATCATTGTATTGAACTACGTTAGGATCATTTACAACCATAAAATCCAATAAAGAAGTATTCGAATGGAAATTATCAAAATGTGTTGGAATATTGTTGTGTATTGTGTGCAAATTACATCTACCCAACAAATTATCACAAGTTGTTCTTTTATTTCTATCCAAAAGATTAAAATTGAAATCACCCATTATGAAAACGTTACAATATTTTTGTGTAAGATCGGTCAAAATGGACTCAACTTTAGAAATTTCACCCTTAGGAAGATAGATAACACCCACTAGAATTTTATTATGACCAGATGAGATTTCCGCGAATATAAACTCGATACCAGGTTCAGAACCTTTCAGTATTTTAGAGGGTCGAATTTGTTTGTCTATGTACAATGCAACACCACCACCCCTCGCTCGCGGTCTGTCCATTCTATAAACTTTATAGCCAGGAACATCTACAGCCATATCACTCTGATAGCTTTTTAGCCATGTTTCAGAGATACCAATTAAGTCTAAATAGTGGCCACTAAGGATGGATTTAACTTCATTAAACTTGGAACTTTTGTTGTTGAGACAAAAACTTTGCCAGTTAAAATGACCAATATTAAACAAATTTTTCCGATTCTTAAGCCTGTCTCTGAGATAATTGGAATCACTTGACTGTGCTCCCATAATTGAATTATTCATTTTATAGTGTTCAAATAAAAGATTATTATGTATGTATATGAAAAATATTTAATAAAAATAAATTATATATACATAATTAAGTTAGAATGAAATACTATAAGAAGAGTTTTATTTAATAGCCAAAAAAAACTGTTTATATAACAAGAAAAAAAAAATTTATATTCAATTTGATTATTAATTATTTATAATAGTTTTTAATTCATAAATGGCAAAAATATATGCTCGTCTTTTTTAGAAAGAAAAGAAAAGTAAAAAATTCATAGTAAAATAAAAGAAAAAATAATGAAATTAACAATTTATGCGAACAAAATAAAACAGAAAAATATAATTATTGAAAGGTAAGATAAATCAACAAATTCCACGGCGTGTTGTACGTTTTGTGTTGCTAACACTGACTCCAAGTGTAGATTTTTGGTTAGATAAGTTCTTTGGTGTCTTCAATTTAGCACCAGACAGTTCTTTTAGATTTCTACTTTCTTTCGTAAAGATGACATCTTGCTCCGGTAATACTTTTTCAGTGACAAGATTATTAGAAGATTCCTTTTGGACATTTTCAGCAAGAGAAATGTAACTTGTCATGTCAGATTCACAGAATATAGATTTAATGGATCCATCAATATTAACAATTTTAAAAAAATTTTGCCCGGCGCTGAAGGATTTTATTTTGCCTTTTTTCAAAAGATCGACACAAATCTTACGAACATTGTACATTTTTTTGGTTAAATTGTCATTAAGGAAAAGTCTAGACTCAATACCCAAAACAGGACAAATTTTGTTAAGAGTCAGCGGTGGCGAGAGTGCGAAATAATTTTTCATGACGCGGTCTCTTGTTGTTACCGACGAAAACTTAATAAGTAAGATATTTTTGTCACTGGAAAGTCTTAGCACTTTTGAAAAATCTTCAACCCTTATATTAACGTTTAGATAGGCACAAAGCTTAACTGCAGTAGGATTTATTAGAATTGATTTACAGCCCACAGAGTTTGACATATTGAAAGAGAGATGAGTTCTTTTTATTATAAATTTATTAACGGAAATTAACCGGCACAACACTGCAGGAGCACAGATACGAGATTGAAAAATACAGTATGTATGTATGTAATTTAAGAGAGTACTGGGAGATTTATAAGAGAGGATTTAAAAGCACTTGTTGAGATAATAAAATTTTATTCATGGAGGTGTAATAATAAAATGATTATAAAGCAAAATTGGCTCAATTATTAGATATTATTTATTTTTATTATAACTTTTTCTATAAACAGTACTTTATTCGAAAGGTTTTGATAATTTCAATAACTTTTAGCGAAATAAATCAAGAAAAATTAGAAAATTCGGCGGAGCACACGGAGCACGTTGTTTATTCGTTTGACATTCTTGGGAGATTTTGTATTTTGTATTTTATTATTCATTTGCTGTACAATAAGAAATTTACATTCTTTTAGAGTGCACAGTTAACATAGGGTCTATTAATACATTAATTATTTAACAATATTTATATATACAAAAAATATAACTATAAAGACACAATAAAAGAACGGTAGTAATAGAATATTAAACAAGAACATATTTCTACTGAGATAAATTGTACAAATTACTCGTATTTATTATTATTATTTAATTGAGAATTTAGAATTTAAGTATTAAAGGTCTGCATGAATACATTCATTTACCTTCTCTGAGTAAGCACAATACTTCAGTGTATTCTGTTCGTTGCATGCATAGAAAGTAGTGTACACTGAAAATGAATACACTATTCTAAAAGAACAAACACTGCACACCATTCGATTCCTTTATAATAAAACGAATACACTGTTTGGTTTCTCTCCTAGGCTTGAATGCTTGAACCAAATAGAACAGAACAAGCCTAACAGTTATAAACATACTGAATACAGCGAACGCAGCGAGTATAAAAACGAATACACTGTTTGGTGTCTCTCCTAAGTATTTCTGGAATTATAGATAATTTTGTATAGCAAAATCGATAATAATTTACAAGTTTTAATTATTTGGGCTTAAATTTGGGCAAATTTTAAATTTTGCCATGCGTCGAAATATATAGACATTATTATTAAATATTCAGGTTTTGGAACTTATAATATTATATATATCATTGAGTTTTAACTATTCAATTTATAAAATGAACCATCGAGATAGTGCGAAAGTGTTTGAAATCGAAAAAATCATCGAATATTGAGACTTTTGGCTGCGTGCGTGGATAATTAACGTTTTGTATTATTGCAAAAACAATGTTTAACATAAGATTACTTAGTACAATTTTTGTTTTTTTTTCAGATAAATGAAGGTCAAAATTAATTTGAAATCATTCATTTTGAGTGCGTGCCTTTCTTATAAATAATCCTATATGATATAAATTTTAGAAAAAACTGCCATGCGTGATTTTTCGTAAATCTTTAATTGTCACAAATTTTCGTGTCTATTTTTTTAACATTGATCATGGGTCATTTTTTTATGGTCTGCATCATTATTTAAGCTATCTATAGTAAAAAAAAACTTTGGCTTCAATGCGTGCTTCATTATGTACAAATTTTATGAAGTTAACAAAACGAATGTAAAAAACGTAACTGTTTCAAAAAAGGCACATTTTTTACTAGCACACCAAAGCATTGTTTGATTATACCCTTACAATGAGCGTAATTTAAACAGTAGAAACTATAAAAAATGGTAAAAGTGTTAAACAAATAAGTTTTAAAAAAGAAGCTGTGAAGATTAAAAATAAAAACCAAATCAATTAACTCGGTTCTTAAAATAAATTATTTTAAATTCATTTTTCTATACTTTATACCTTTATACTCTTCAACAAACAATACATATGAGTTATTTTGAAGTTTTTTATTTATTCGTGGTTTATAATTGAAGAAAAACTCAAATTTACATGCGTGCCTTAATTTTTTTTTTTAAACTCAAGAAGTTAAAATTCACAGGGATAAGCCCATATCTTTCTTAAAAATGAAATATGTTCAAGGAAAATGTACTAAAACTTTTTTTGCAAATTTTATAGAACATTATAATACAGTTTCTATGTCATTCATGGTAATGTTTTATATATTTGAATAAGAGCTTATTTGTAGACAAGATAATTTTTCAAAATGCGTTAATAATGTCAAAACTAATGAGTGATATATGTATACTGAAACAAGCCTTTAAAAAAAACTTAATTGAAAACACTTTTATATCAGCTTTCCTCTAAGATTTAAGGTTTTGTAATCTTTTACATAATATGTTTATTTAAAGAATAAGCAAACCATTAATATAAAAATACCTATTTTCTCCATTTTTAATTTTGTATACAGATTTTACATTTTTAGTCAATGGAAAAGAAACACTACTTCAATTTCTTTTAATATTATTTTTTCAGATTAATCATGTAGAGTTGGGTAATTTCTTTTCACAAATTGTATATTCGCTTTAATGACAGTATTCTCAGACCTTAATTTTATAGATCTGTTGACGATTTCGGAAGTTAGAAACTAGTTTATGAACTATCTCGTTTGAATTGTTTTATGAAAATTGCTTTTTTTTTTAATCCTTATGACCAATTTTAGTGTGTAACTTGTTTAATTGATCGTAAAATATTGTTCGGCATTATCTTAGAGCAGGGTTGGGGCGATAAATGAGTTTTAATTTTTGTTCAATATTCAGAAATTTTTCATCAACTTTTGAATTTTTAATTATAAGAACCTATCCCAGTTTTGCTTCACACAGCTTTTTAGTATTAAATTTGGTGTCATTTTGGAAAAAAATTTAAACAAAAATAAAGATGACCATATTTCGTTGAACTATTGACCTCAATCATAAAGACTCGTAAAACTCAAGTTAGAATCGATACAGTAAAATCGGCAATTTTTCACGATTTTAATTTTTAATCTTATAGTGAGAAATTAAATAAAGTTCCTCTACCTCGTCTCCCGTTGCATATATCAAGTTATTGCCTATGAAACATTATAGAGAATCATTACGATAGTAAATTTGCATCATAAGATTCTTAAAATTATTCAATTTTTCATCAACTTTTGAATTTTTCATAACAAAAGTTGAAATTAAAATAACTTTACCCATTCTTTTAATATGGTCAGTTTTACCCTTTCCCAATAGTTCTTATCAAAATTAAGCTTGAGTTTTCCACTTTCTTTATTGATCTTCACCTTAATGATCGGATAATTTGATTAAAAGTTAAAGTAAAATTTGCCGTGAACAACTTTTCTATTTGTTCACCCTCACATTCTTTAGCAATTGAAAGTTCTCAGTTCGCTTGGTGTACTCGGTGTGTTTAGTGTATTATTTGGTGTATTCGATGTTTTCGATATAAACTCGCTGTATTCGATGCATTTGAGAAAACAAATCAAATGGTGTATTCGTTTCGAGTGAATACACGATTCTTTTGTTTTGGTATGGGGTGATGATTCATTTGTTTTGTTTTAGAAGAAGTGAAAGCAGCAAGTAGTGTATTTGAAAAAATATAGATTGGCTTGGAAGTGGTTTCAAGCCATTCGTTGCAGATGTTTATTAAGTATTAACCATCTGGAAAAAGAAAAAACATCAACGATTAGTGCTAAAATGAGAAAAAACTAATGATAAAAAGTTACTGTGCTTGACCTTTTTTCTAACATTGAGGGAAAGTTCATTATAAAGACGAATAGCATGAATGAAAAATTGCCTACAAGAAATTGTGCAGGTATAAACATTTGGTCTTATAGTATAAGAACGAACAGATTGTGAAAATACAAGTCTGCAATACAAGTAAACAGGTTGTTTTTCTTTTAAAATTTTGGAAATCATAGCATCCAAGTATTTGTTGGGACTGGGTTGAAATATGATCGTACCGGCGCAAATTGTACACAAATCTAGCAATTGAATTAAAGGCAACATTCAATTTACTCCTTGAATTGCCATCTGTACTAGCGAACAACTCGCACCGATAGGTGATTAATGGAACTATTAATGATTTTGCCAATTTCAGTTTAACAGTAATCGGTAACGTTTCTCTACATACTGATAGATGTAGATTTTAGATACCACTGAGTTTATGTGGTCACTCCAATCTCCAAGTAAGGCTGCTGTTGAGGATGATGCCAAGGTTTTTAATTTTTGAAACCACTTCAACTTTAGTGCCATCTAAGGTAACGGGAGGTAAACGAGAAGCTAGCGAATGTTTAAAGATTTGGATCGATTTTGTCTTAGAAGGATTCAAAAGAAGTTTATTATTGCTAGATCATTCTTGCGACAGTATCATCTATTAGGCCAATAGGAAAATGAATATATAATTGCACATCGTCAGCGTAGATATGAAATCGACAATTATGTACAACAAGTGGAAGGTCGTTAATGAACATGGAAAATAACAAAGGGCCAATTATTGAGCCTTGGGGCACACCACAAGAGACAGGTATGGCGGACGATAACAACTGGTTATGAAAAACTGACTGGACTCTTCTAGTTAAGAACGACAAGATTAACTTAGCGGAAAGGTGCGAAAAGATACAAGTTTATTACATAAAAGTACAGGACAAACTGAGTCAAATGCCTTAGAAAAATCCACTAAGGTTACCAGACTAACTTCATCTCGATCTATAGCGTTCCTTATGTCATCAGTCACTTTAAGTGAGGCAGTTACACAGCTATGACCTGATCGAAAACCTGACTGCATAGGTGTTAACAAATTATTTAATTCTAAAAATTGCTTAATTTGAATGCTAATAAGAGACTCAAACGCCTTAGAAAGAAAAGGCAGAATGGGACGATACTCTGTGCCTTTTTTGTTTTTGGTAATAGGCATAATTTTTGCTTGTTTCCAGTGAATAGGGAAGGTGGAAGACATAAGAATGGTGTTGAAGATATAAGTAATATATTTCACGATACAAGGTAAAAGAATTTTTATAAATTTGGGGTGAATCCTGTCCAAAGCCATACTGTCTGATTTTAAAGACATTATTGCTTTACCAACTGCAAACGCATCCACGATATCAAACAGAAAAGCTTTTTCAGTTACATTTGTAATCACGCTACTTGAAAAAGAAGAGGAAACATCATAAGACAATGGCGTTTTAATAAACGTTCTAGATTAGAATTAAATTTGTTAGTATAATAGCGCAATTTAGCTCTTTTAATTATGATGTTTACTTTGTTTCTAATCCTTTTAAAATCGCAAAACATCTCAGGAATCTGAAATCTTTTCCACCGACAATAAAGATGATCTCTCATTCTCATAGTGGCTATAATTTAATTCGAAAACCATGGACATGGTCCATTCCTTGGAACAAACGTTTTTGTTGGTACATACTTTGCAAAAAGGTAAGTTATAATAAAGCTATTCAGAACCTCAACTTGATCATCAACATTTGATTTGAAATAAATAGAATCCCAGTCTAGTGAAATACATTCATTAAACAGAGTCACCTAATCAATCCTCTTAAAGTCGAAGTATTGTAAGATTTGTGGACTATACATAGTAGCTTGAGTTGGCATGTCGATAGTAGCAAAAATAAGATCATGGTAGGAAAAAGCGGGAAGAGACAACTGGGACTAATATTTAAGCATATCAGCATCACTAACTAGAATAACATCCAACAACGAAGGGTTCTTATTAGGCATAAAGTGAGTTGCATCAGTAATATTAGCAAATGACATATTAAGTGAACTTGCCAATTCAATTATAGGTGGACCTGATAAATTATTTAGCAAATTAATATTGTTGTCACCACAAAGAATGCATTTATGTAGGCGCGAGTGAACAAATATCAGTCAGCAGTTCACCAATAATTTAAAAGTTTTTTACATTAGGTGGAATGTAAACCGAGCCGATAATACATTTATTGTCACCATTTAATATTTCCAAAAAGAGGTATTCGTAACTATCTGTTGGAAGAGAACATCTTATAAGCTTTGGCTTAGAGGATTTTTTAATATAGATAGCTACACCACCTCCAATGCGACTATGCCTATCTAATCTGAATAAGCTACATATAACCAATGAGAGCAAAATAAGCACATGCATGATTTGTATTGAGCCAAGATTCCGATAAACAGATCACATCTAATTCTCCACTCCCAAACAACAACCTAAATTCGTCAATTTTCTTCACTATGCTTTGTGCATTAAAATGGCATATGTGAAGACCAGTACTTTGTTTACATAAAATATTTAGCATCGTGCGCAAGTTTTCACTTGTACTATTCGCATCCCCATTATTATAAACAGCGCTGTTCATAATAAATAAACATTTTAACAATGAATAGAACAAAAGCAAGCACAGAACAAATTTCCAATAATAAGCAATGCAGAAAGAAAAAACACAATAAAATGAGACCATCGATGTTTTCCCTATGGAACAAAATAAAAAGAAAAAAGTTAAAATATCAGATAAATAAATAGCAAGAAAAATAAATAGCAAGAAAAAATAAACTGTGCAGTACATTATAATTTAATAAAAAAAAAATATGATGATAAAATTATAAATTATGGTAAGTGTTGAATGATGGCAGATAATAATAATGTATTGATGTAGGTATACAAAGGACCATAGTTAAGTCGCAGTACACAAGCTTTCGACGTCATCAATTTTTAATCCTCTTTCAGTTGCATTTCGTTTTACAAAAAACAGACCCAGAGATGGAAAACACCGAGAACAATTTAAATTTTCGGCAGGAAGTCTTTTAATGAAAGAGATTTTTTTTTCGTATTTCGAAAAAGAGAGGTAGCTTTCAATATCGAATTTCTCTCTTGCGGCGAATTGAATTTGATAATAATTTGCGCATTATCAGGCCTTGGGTGTTTAGGGCGAAAATGTCATTTAAAGAAGGGGTATCGCATTGAATTGTATAGCATAGGTTTTTAAACATTTCACTTAAGTTTTCATTAGGTAGTGCTGGAACCCCAAATAAAACAGCATCCGCGGCAAGTTCCTTTCGTTCGATTTGATCAAGTTGTTGTTGCAAAGTGTTTAGTTCAGACTTTAAGGTCTGTTTTTTTAGCCAGTTAAATTTAAATTTCGATTTCCAATTTAAAATTCCAAATTCATAAAAAGTAAAACTCAAAACCTTTTTTTTTAATCTTTATAAAATTTATTCTCAAATACTCGTGTTGTGTCGGATAGAAAGTTCTCGAAAGAATTGAATTTAAAAGTTGACCTTTTACAATTATAAAGGTTACAAAGATGACTTGCATAATTCAATAATTATAATTATCATTAATTTGACAAAAGTGTCACAATGCGCTATTATTCGTTGAATTTCATGATTCATTCACAATAGTATTTTATATTTGAAAATGTTATAAAAAATGTATTTAATGTTTAATGTTAGTATTTTAACTAATAAATTTAATTATAAATTTTGTGTTAAATATTCTCCGCCCCGGTGAACGATGTTCGCAAATTAGCCCCTTGATGTACTTGAAACGATCCGGCCCTGGCATATACTTTGCTCGCTGCATAAATACTTCCAAGATTTTGGTAGGCTTTCTTTGGTAATAACATGCAAAGAGAAAAAAAATTAGCAACAGAAAAACAAAAAAAAAAAAAAACAAACAAGTTCAAGGTTAACAACAACGATAACAGTTTATGTAAGAGCATACACTTGCACTAATAGTACTTCTTATCAATTCAATTCAAAGAGCTTTTACAACCGTTGCCCATTCAAGGTTACTCTAAGATGATCTTGTTGTTGTTGTTTCCTCTTTAACAGATTATAGCTTATTGAATTCGCCGTGTTATATTGGCGATCATCTTCAAAAGTAAATCAATTTTCATTGATGTCGGGTCGCGGTCGTCGTAGTAAAGTGTATGTATAAGTTTAATAATAATTCCTTTTCCTTTTTGGGCGAGTGAAAGTGTTTAGTGCAATAAATATTATTAAAAAATTATTAATTTTATTATGAATTGGTAGTGCGGTTGCCAATAATTATTACAATATAAATAATTTAAAATGATTATTAAAATAAAAGTGATGTGATTGTTGTGTGGAGTGGATGTTGCTGTTGCAGCTGCTGCTGCTGTTGCTGCTGCTGCTGCTGTTGAATCCGCATAAAGCGCGGATTTGGATTTTTGTTTTATTTACATATTTATATTATAATTTTATTTCATTTCATTTATAATTTTATTAATTTTCATTGATTTTATTTCTAAAATTATTTAAATTTTATGCTCCCTTCTTTTTTAATTTTATTGGGTGTTGCGGAACGCAGTTTACTATCTTTATGTTTTTATTTTATTTTCAATTTTTTCTTTTAAAATTTTCATTGTTTAAATTTGTTTAATTAATTTGCAATTTAAAATGAAATTCAATTTTTTAAAGTTAAATATTTTGCCACATTTTGTTATTACCCTATGATGGATGAATATTCCCTATATCGCTTTCTCCGGATTAGTATAATCTCTTAATCTTGTTAGTTATTTTTTTTTTGTCATAATCCTCATCAATGCATTGGCATAAGCACTTAATGAGACTGTTGTTAAGATGAAAACAATTAACCGCAATATCCAATGCATTGGTGACGTGATTAAAAATTACTGATATTCGGCATGTAGAGCATGGGTTAATTGAATTGTGACGAAAATCAATAAATCACTTTAGTAGCAACCACCAATTCAGACGGTCGACATAGGGTTACCATCCTATGTATAGTTGTTGTAATTAGTCTTGATAGTTTGAATTAAATAAAGAAAATTATAACGTACTTAGAATCATTTTGCATTTCGTTTCTTTTAATTAATTCATTCTTAATCAAAGTTGGTCCTTCGATCCTTGGATATTTTGAATCGGTTTTTCGTTTTTATTGATTGGTGGTGTGCTAGATTTTGGATTCCGACATAGATAAGTATCAAGCACAAATCTGAATTTCGTCTTTCACTCCTGTCTGTTACTGTTTTTTGGATGCTATTTTGGGAACTCGATTTGCTGCTGTTTTGTCGTTATTTGGTGCTTAGTGGTTGGAGGAATTCAATAAAAAATCGTTAACATTTGACTTTGCTTAAAATTTCTAAACCTCGTGATTTGCAATATTGTGGCGAGAGATTTACTCTGGAAGCTTTGAAGCAAGCACGCGGTCATTAGAAAGGCTCAATCACTAGGGTTTTTGCATACGCGCATAACATTCCCGACGATGTCAATGTTTCTGATTTGGAAGTGCGGTCAGAAAGGTTGGAGAAGGCATGGAAAGACATTTGCGAAAGACAAACGGCTTTATTTGAGTTTCATGCTGAGGAGGGATACGGAGATCCCGAAGCCGAGTTTGAAGTCGTTGAATCGAAATATATAGCTTCAAAATGTGCTCTTTTAGGACGTTTAAAAGAATTAGCTCTGGTTCGCGTTGAAAATCAGGACAGTTCGCTAAAAGATTTAGTTGCTTCTCAGACCGAACTTTTAAATAGGTTAGGACAAGCTAATAATGCTAACAATAAAGTTGAATCGAATGTTGTGCTTCAGCCAATGCATGGTGATTATCGTGAATGGCCAGGCTTCCGTGATGTGTTCTTGCAAACGGTGGACTGCAGTTCCAAACTTTCCGGTGCTCAAAAGTTTCGGTACTTGAAATCAGTATTACGCGATGACGCTTACAACCTTTTAAATAGCGTAAATGTTTCGGACTCAAACTATCAGCTCGCGTGGGAGAAATTAGAACGCCGATATGATAAGCCTCTTTATATAATAAATGCACTCATTGAACAATTTCTCAAATTGCCAAGCATTGGTTCGGGAGAAGGTACTCACTTGCGTAAGCTTGTCGACAAAGCAGATGAGGTTATTTGTGGCCTAGAAGCTGTTAAGGCAGTAGGTAGGACCCGTGGTTGATTACTTATTGATAAATAAAACTGACTCTGAAAAGCGAAAGTCTTGGGCGTTACATAGCAAAAATTCGGAGCAATCTACAATCGAAGACCTTCTAGAGTTCTTAGAAGACCATTCTAGTGCATTAGAAGCTAGTGATCCAAAACCCACTCGTGTGTAAAAGTCAGCGTGCGTCAAATCCTACCAACATTAAAAGCCTAGCTGTGTTAAATGCTTCATGTCCGAAATGCCAAGGTGAACATTATCTTCCGCAGTGTGCAGAATTTGTTGCAATGCCGGTTAGTTTGCGTCGCAACTTTGCTAGAGATCAGCGTTTATGTTACAATTGCCTCGGTACTAAGCACTCCTCGATGCGATGTCGAGTTAAGGCGCGTTGTTCGTTTTGTAATACTCGTCATCATAGCTTAGTACACATGGATAATAACAGTAATCCATCTCCTAGTCCAACAGCTTCTTCAAGTGGCGTTAAATCTAATGTGAATTCTGCTGCTTTGGTCGTGAGCAACCATATGAGAAATGAATACTTCCTACCGTTGTGTTAAAGTGTATGATGCAATTGGAAAGACTTATCTCGCGCGCGTTTTATTGGACACCGGTTCGCAGGTTTCGTTTGTGACTGATAGTTTGGTGAAAAGGCTAGGTCTTCTTCGTACACACGCTCGTTTGCCCATATCAGGCATTTCTTCGGTTGAAGCTGGCGTGACTCAAGGTTCGGTGAATTTAACTTTGAAATCTCGAATAAGTTCGCATGCTATTAACATTGAGGCATATATTCTGAGCAAAATAACATCACAAACTCCATCGCTTTCGTTTGACTGTAGCAATTTTTCTTTCCTCGAAGACCTTCCATTAGCTGACGTGGAATTCAATACCCCAGGGCCCATTGATGTACTGTTAGGAGCTGACAAGGCTTGGAGTATTTTGCGAGGTGGACATCGTTCAGATGAGGAAGGAAGGGTTGTTGCACATGAGACACTTTTTGGATGGGTTATAACAGGTTGTTTGCCAGAAAAACTTATCGTTTCATTGCACGCAGGTGTTGACCTTGATGTGATTTTGAAGTCTTTTTGGGAAATTGAGGAAATTCCGCATAAATTTTCGTTGACCGTAGGTGAAGATGAGGTAGATGAAAAGTTTTCTAAAACACTTAGTCGTACTCCGGATAGCAAGTACATGGTAGAACTTCCGTTTCGTCAAGACAATGTTAAATTTGCCAATACCATTTCTGGAGCTTTGACTAGACTCTTCGCTATGGAACGACGGTTCTTACGTGATGAAGGTCTGAAAAGGGAATATCAGAAGTTTATGAAAACTTATTTGGATTTAGGTCATATGGAGCGTATTCCAGATGATGAAATAGAACCTACTTCGGGAAGTGTTTTTTATTTGCCTCATCACGCCGTCATCACCAATAAAATTCGCGTTGTCTTCGATGGGTCTCATAAGGATACCTAAAATTGTAGCCTTAATGAAATGCTTCATATAGGAACTCCGCTCCAACGAAATTTAATTAATGTGTGCATACGTTTTCGCCAACATCGTTTTGTTTTTTGTGCTGACATCGTTAAAATGTTTCGGCAAATTTGGGTGCATCCAAAACACCGTGACTTTCAGCGAATTGTATGGAGAGAATCTGCTGACGCTCCAATTTCGCATTTTCGTTTGTCCACTGTGACATATGGTACCTCTCCAGCTCCTTATTTGTCGATGAAAGTTCTCCGTCAAATAGCGTTTGATTACAAACACCAGTTCCCTTTAGCGTCGCATGCCATTTTAAATGATATGTATGTCGACGACCTTATGACAGGGGCTGATTCGTTGTCGGAGACATTGGAGCTGAAGAAACAGATCGTCGAAATGCTGTCCTGTGGAGGTCTAGATCTCAGCATGTGGAGTTCAAACTGTTGGGAGATTTTAAGAGTGATCGACTGCAAGGAAGCTGTTTCACTTGATTTGGACAGTTCATCGCAGTGCACCAAGGTTTTCGGTTTGGTTTGGAACCCTCATTGTGACACTTTCACATATAAAATTAGTTTGCCTGAACAATTTCTACCCACAAAGCGAAAACTGCTCTCAGAAGTTGCAAAGATTTTCGATCCTTTGGGCTTTCTGGCTCCTTCCACTATTTTGCTTAAAATCCTGTTTCAGGAGCTATGGATCGCCAAGACAAAAATAGAGTGGGATGACCCCTTGCCTCTTGAAGTAGCCGAACAATGGAAGATGTATCGAGAAAACTTGACCTTCTTCGAAAACTTTAGGATTCCTCGAAGGTTTACGCTAAATTCTAAAAAAATACGAGCTATTAGGATTCTCAGATGCTTCTGAAAAGGCTTATTCTGCGGTAGTTTATTGTCGAAGTTGTTCAAATGATGGTGATGTGGAGGTCCAGTTGATTGCTGCAAAAACTCGCGTCGCTCCAGTTAAACAATTGTCGATTCCACGTTTAGAACTTTGTGGAGCTCTTCTCTTGTGTCGGTTAGTTGAACTCATTCGATCGTCGTTGGATGCCATTCCAGTTCGAGTATTTGCCTTTTGTGATTCCCAAATCGTTTTATCCTGGCTCTCGTGTCCTCCGCGCAAATGGAACACTTTCGTCGCGAATCGAACATCGGAAATATTGTCGTCTTTGCCTCGTTCATCATGGAGTCATGTCTCTTCTACTGACAATCCTGCTGATTGTGCTTCTAGGGGTCTTGCACCCAAAGACCTTATGGAACTTGAGATTTGGTGGAAAGGGCCGATTTGGTTATCTCAGGAGTTGAGATGTGGCCAACTAATCGTGATGTTGAAATTGTTGAAATTCCTGAGGAAGGGAAAAGATTCGTTGCAGTTCATATTTCCGTTCCGGTTGAGCATTTTCTAGAAAATCTGTCAGAAAAGGTATCTACTTGGAGAAAACTAGTAAGAATTGTTGGGTATATTCGTCGCTTCATATTTGTCTATATTTTGCGTAAAAAGGATAAAAATAATCATGTGCATCTTTCGCTTTCAGAGCTTCGCCTTGCAAAACAAGACTGTCTCCGGTGGTCACAAAACGAGTTCAAGGCAGAAATAACCGCTCTTGAAGCTGATCAGTGTGTGCCTAGAAAGTCTAAATTGAGCTCACTTTCTCCATTTGTAGATGATGTTGGTTTGTTGCGCGTTGGTGGTAGAATTTCCAACGCTATGAATGTTCCACTTGGTATTAAACATCCAATAATTCTGCCCAAAAATAATCGCATTACCCAGCTGATTTTATCGGATGCACACCGAAATTTTCTGCATATCGGCGTTTCAGGACTGTTTGCCTTGATTCGTCAGGAGTTTTGGATCATTGGATGCAGAAACCTAATAAGGAAAATGGTGCATGATTGCATGACGTGTTTTCGTCATCGAAAGGCTACCTCAACACAGCTTATGGGAAATTTGCCATCGTCTCGTGTGAACCCATCCTTTGCTTTTGCCCATACAGGATGTGACTACGCTGGTCCCATAACTCTTCGTTTGTCAAAAGGAAGGAAACCGAAGCTGGTGAAAGGGTATATTTCGTTGTTTGTATGTATGACTACCAAGGCGCTTCATCTTGAGATGGTTTCGGACCTAACAACGGATGCTTTTTTGGCTGCACTCCAAAGGTTCGTCGCCAGACGTGGAAAATGCAGCGTAATGTACTCTTATAACGGGATAAACTTCCAAGGAGCTGCACATTCGGAGATTAACAAGTTGCTGAAAAGTTGGCTGCAGAAGGTATCGATTGGCAATTTATCCCTCCGCACAGCCCTCACTTCGGCGGGCTTTGGGAAGCGGGGGTTAAATTGGTAAAACAACAGCTTAATCGCGTCGTTGGCAATAATATTCCTACCTTTGAAGAAATGTGTACCCTGTTAGCCCAAATTGAAGCCCTCTTGAATTCTAGGCCCCTTTGTGCTTCCTCTGATCTAGATCTTAACCCATTAACACCTTCTCATTTTCTTATAGGAAGACCGTATCATGCAATTCCGGAACCAAATTATCTGGAGACACCAGCAAATCGATTGGGAAGATGGGAATTACTCCAGAATATGATGCAGGGTTTCTGGCGAAGGTGGCATACCGATTATTTAACATCGTTGCAACAGCGGCCAAAATGGAGAGAAGGTACCAGAGATTTTCGAGTGGTGACATGGTAGTTCTAAAGGAGCCCAATCTAACACCCTCTCAATGGTTCCTAGGAAGAGTAACCGAAATCCATCCAGGTCAAGATGGACATGTACGAGTGGTAACATTGCGCACTAAAAGTGGAATGTTCAAACGCCCCATTACCAAACTAGCGATTTTGCCATGTTCCTGAATTTCTTCAGCGGGACCGGCATGTTGAGAAACGCAGTTTACCATCTTTATGTTTTTATTTTATTTTCAATTTTTTCTTTTAAAATTTTCATTGTTTAAATTTGTTTAATTAATTTGCAATTTAAAATGAAATTCAATTTTTTAAATTTAAATATTTTGCCAAACATTTTTGTTATTACCCTATGATGGATGAATATTCCCTATGTCGCTTTCTCCGGATTAGTATAATCTCTTAATCTTGTTAGTTATTTTTTTTTGTCATAATACTCATCAATGCATTGGCATAAGCACTTAATGAGACAGTTGTTAAGATGAAAACAATTAACCGCAATATCCAATGCATTGGTGACGTGATCCAAAATTACTGATATTCGGCATGTAGAGCATGGGTTAATTGAATTGTGACGAAAATCAATAAATCACTTTAGTAGCAACCACCAATTCAGACGGTCGACATAGGGTTACCAGCCTATGTATAGTTGTTGTAATTAGTCTTTATAGTTTGAATTAAATAAAGAAAATTATAACGTACTTAGAATCATTTTGCATTTCGTTTCATTTAATTCTTCTTCTTCTTCTTAGTTTCCGGTTACTATTGGTAGCAACACTTTAACTCCTCCTGGAGCATAGGGCGTCAACCATATCCTCCCATCTCTCTCTATTTCCAGCACGATACCTCAGCTGTGCCCACGACTGCAAATTTAGGGACCGAGCTTCCTTCATGACTGTTGATCTCCATGTTCCCTTTGGTCTTCCAAGCCGCCTCGCACCTTGAGGATTCCATTGAAAGCACTGCTTTGCTATGTTATCATCAGGCTTCCTCAGTGTGTGGCCGATCCAGCGCCACTTTCTTTGCTTGATGTCATCATCCACTTTTGTTTGTCCAGTCCTAAGCCACAATTCACTGTTTGATATTGTTTGCGGCCACCGGATCCTGAGGATGTAACGCAGACAACGGTTGACAAAGCCTTGCAACCTTCTCGAGATGTTGGTAGAGCATTTCCACGTTTCACAAGCATAAAGCAGCACAGATTTGACATTGGATTCAAAGAGTCTCAACTTAGTACGAAGCGATATTTTTGTGGAGCTCCACACGGGAGAAAGCATTCCGAATGCACTACGAGCTTTGCTTATTCTATTGATGACGTCAAGGTCTGTTCCACCGTCGGGTGCCAGATAACTACCCAGATAGTTAAACTGAGTGACCTCTTCTATTGTCTCCTGCCTCACAGTAACCTGTTGTTGTTGGTTCCGGCTGGTGTGCATTATTTTTGTCTTTTTGGCGTTAATCCTTAAGCCAGTCGCCTCACCATTTTGTTGAAGGGAGTGACACATTTGGTTTAGGGCTCCAGTTCCGTTTGTCACTAAGCAGATGTCGTCAGCATAGTCCAAATGGCTAAGCTTGTGAAATAGGCCCCACTGTATACCAAGTCTCTCACCTTCACCCACCGTGGCAGTCATAACATCATCGATTGCGAGTAAGAATAAGATCGGTGACAGTACATCACCCTGTCTCACTCCTTGTCGCACCTCAAAAGCATCGGAAAGCTGTCCACTGTGCAAAACAACGCACCTTGCGTTGTTGTACGATTCTTTTATAAGAGCAACAATTTTATCAGGAATTCCTCTAACAGCAAGCGATCTCCAGATAGCATCGCGACTGACGCGATCGAATGCCTTTTCGAAGTCAACGAACATGAGGTAAAGCGGCGATTGATACTCCGATGATTGTTCAAGGATAATTCGCAAGGTGTTAATGTGATCGACGCATGATCGACCACTGCGAAATCCCGCTTGATGCCTCTTGAGAGTCGACTCGATCTTGGATTTTATCCTTTCGAGAATAATAGTTGCCATTAACTTCGGAAATACGGACAAAATGGTGATACCACGCCAGTTATTACAATTCTTAAGATCACCTTTCTTCGGTACCTTGACGATAACTCCGTCTTTCCATTCCCTGGGAAAGGTTTCGTTTTCCCAAATAGCCTCAACAAGTGGCAACAATATATCAGCTGCCAAGTCGGGGTCTGCTTTGAGGAATTCAGCAGGTATGCCATCCAGTCCAGCTGCTTTGTTGTTTTTTAGAAGTAAGATCGCGGTTCTTAACTCTTCACTTGCCGGGGGGTCAATATTAAAGCCTCTGGAAGATCTACGTATGTCCGGCAGTAGGAAATCGGCATTTGCATTCTGGTCATCATTTAACAGTGCACAGAAATGCTCCTTCCACCTTCGCAACTGGTCTTCTATTGACACTAGAATACGACCGTTCGTGTCAAGAACAGGGTGGTTGTTGTTGTTACTTTGTTGACCTACAAGGTCCTTAGTAATTCTGTACAACACCCTTGCGTTACCTCTTCTTGCAGCGTCTTCCGCGCTCTCAGCCAATTCGTCCAATCTGACCCTCCTATCTCGTCTCACACACCTCTGCACTACCTTGTGGGCTGCTCTGTACTCGTTCCGCAGAACCAATTTCCGATGAGCATCAGTTTCCTTATTTAAATTTATTTTAAGTGCTCTGCGGTGTGTAATTTTGTCCCAGGTGTCTTGGGATATCCAAGTGTCTCTATCTCTAGATTGCCTCGGTACCGTTTCAGATCCAGCTTCCATAAAAACCCTTTTAACTGTGTCCCACATCGTCTCAATGGGAACATTTACATTTAAGCCCACATTTGACGCCTTGTCGTTAAGGGTGGTGGCAAAATCACGACAAATATTTGGGTCACTAAGAGCGGTTGTATTGAATTTGGGTCTGGTTGATGTATTTTCTGAACGTGGCCGGATAGCAGCTGTTCGTAGCTGAATTGTTGCTAGTAGCAGGTGATGATCGCTACCTACATCCGCACTTCTCTCATTTCTCACATCGCAAAGTGATTTTCTCCATCGTTGTTGAATTATAAAATGGTCGATTTGATTTTGTGCTTGACCGTCAGGGGAGACCCAGGTGACTTTATGGCAGGTCTTGTGTGGAAACAGGGTTCCACCAACCACCAACTGACGAGCGTTACAAAAATCGACCAACAAATCACCATTGTTATTTCGCTGACCCAAGCCATGTCTACCCATAACGCGTTCAAGGCCTACGTTGTCCGGGCCAACTTTGGCATTGAAATCCCCCATGATGATAGTTATGTCTCCTTTTGGAACGCTGTTGTAGACCGAGTTCAGCTGAGCATAGAACGTGGTTTTGTCATCCTCCGCTGCATTGTTCGTCGGGGCATAACACTGGATGATGGTGATTTTGCGAATTTTTGAGTTAAACCTTGCAGTCATTATCCTCGCCGAAACTGGTTCCCAGGAAATTAAGCTTTTTCTAGCCTTCTTATTTAGCATTAAGCCAACACCATTTAGTCTTTGACCACTTCCTGTATCCTCCTCCCCGGAATACAACATCTTAGTCAGTCCTGAGGTTGCGCTGTATTCAGCTTTTCCCCTCCACTTCGTTTCACTCAGCCCAAGAATACTGATGTTTTGTCGAATCATTTCACGTTCCACCTGTTCATAGCTTCCCTGTGCATACAGAGAACGTACGTTCCATGCTCCGACTTTTGTACGTATTCGATAGCCGAAAGTATTGCCTACATTATTTGAGAGATTTCCAGAGTTTCTTCTGGTTGTTGACGATTCATTATTGATAGCATAACGATTGCTATTGTTATATGAAAGATGCCGCACCCCCAAATCCGATGTGCGGTTTACTACAGACGGTGGGACTGTAGAAGGATTAACCAAAGTTTGGGTACCTCTTGGGGAAATATTCCCGTTCGTTGTCATATTTCATAGAAAAATATCTTCACGCTCCACTATCGTGTTTTCCCGGTTGCGGTTAATAACACGTAACTGTATAACATAAAACCTACATTATACACACAAGCCTTCGATTCGACAGGCACACTACGCCTTTTTGGATGGTCGAACACATACATATAGAGGCCGCCCACTATGGGAAACAGACGCCTTTTGCAGCCGCCCACTATGGATACAGACGCTACTTGCTGTTGCCGTTGGCCTTTTAGGATAGGCTCCTCCGCCACCAGACTTTCATACCGTTGACTGCCATATGCAGTTCCTCCGCTTTTAGGGAGCTTTTTGTACTACCCAAGGACAAGATCGTG
The DNA here is from genome assembly GCA_911387755.1 of Chrysotoxum bicinctum. NCBI lineage: Eukaryota > Metazoa > Arthropoda > Insecta > Diptera > Syrphidae > Chrysotoxum > Chrysotoxum bicinctum. The sequence continues at coordinate 137,310,421 of OU426987.1, read as the reverse complement.
CCCTGACCAGCTAAGCTGGGTTGTTTACTTATACCGGCAGCCATTCGGTCCCCTTGTGCGTTAGCGTTACCCGCTCTCTACCGCGAGGAGGTGCATATAGGGGTTTTCCTGTCTACGAGCCTAGGACCACCTAGGTGGCATTTCCTAGCGCCCTCCAGTACTTTAGAGAGTGCATAGTACCCCTTGACATAATGGTTAGTGCGTTGGACTATCATGCGGAAGGTCTCGAGTTCGATTCTCAGCCGCTGCAAAGTTTTTTTCAGGGGTGTACTGCCTCTTGCGAGAAATTGACAAATTCTCCAAGAGTATCTCTTGTCATGGAAAGTGCTGCTCATTAGCCGTTCGGAATCGGCAGAAAATTGTAGGTCCCCTCCGTTCCTGGTAACACGCACACAGGAATAGTTGAGAGTTGTAAGTCACTAGGTCCTGGTTCACTCAATTAAATTTAATTTAATTTAATATATGTGTGTGCGTGTGCTTAAGTTTCGGTTCGCGTAATTTTACGATTTCGTATATACCTATGTATATATTACATATGTACATATTAAAATTGTGTGTGTTATATGCATTATTTTACAATGCATATAATTGCAAATAGCTGTCGATGTTGGCCAAATTTTGATGACGTCACATCGGGTTTCGGTTTGAATTCATTTTGAATTCAATTTAGGTTTTTTTTTGATTTTATTAAATAAATATAATAAAATATTTAATCGAGTTTAGTGTTGTGATTTACTGATTTTTTAGTGGTGAAAATTTTAAATACTTTTAAAATGTGTTGTATTGATTTTAAATGAAATTTTGTGAAAATTGAATGAAGAATTTTAATTGGGTTGTGTTATGTTCTGTTGTGTGGTGAAAATATGATTTTAAGTTGTGTAAAATTTCCATACGTTCGATGAAAAGCCGTCGGCACTTGGATTCATAGAAGATTCTGTGTTTTGCTGACGGGGTTTCGCCGATGGATTCGCCGACGGGACTTACGAGTACTATAGATTTATAGAGGATTCTTGGTTTTGCCGACAGGGTTTCGCCGATGGATTTGCCGACTGAATTAACTATGTTGTGTTCTACATAAATTTAATTAATTATGTGTTATTATTATTATTATAATTTATTAACAGATACTTAAAAGTAACCTGGTAATTACAATTTTTTTTTATAGAGCTTAGCTGCGAGGAAATTTAAAGGAAAATCAAATTTTATACTTAAGATTATGTATGAGTTCATTTACTAATTCGATATTTTTTAAATTTGTAGTTTTGAGAATTTCATATATATTTAGGTCTTTGGATATAGAGCTTAATTGTTTTTTTTGTTTCTGTACAGTTTTTTAATAAATGGTCCAGATTAAGTGTTACGTTGCAGGTCGAGCATATAGGAGGGTTTTGCTTGTTGAGAAGATGCTCGTGCGTGATCGTAGTATGCCCAAGCCTTAGCCGAACAAAATTTGTAATCTTTGTTTTTAGGACGTTGGGGTATTGAGGATGAGATCTGTCGACATTGATTTCTTTGTAGTGGTGGTGGTATTGACTCCAATCGTTTAATTGTTTGGTCTTTAATGAGTTTCGTATGAAGTTTGTTAGGTCATGTTTAGTGAAGATGTTAAAATTGTATACGGGTGCATCCTTAGTTGACCTGGCAGCACGATCTGCTTCTTCGTTGCCGCGTATACCAGTATGACCGGGAACCCACATTAATTTGATAATTGGGATTTTAATAAGATGATCCCTGATTTCACATATTAAGTCGTCTTTGTTGTTTGGATTGGCTATAGCTTGTAATACGGATATACTGTCAGAGCAGATAATAGTATTACCGCGAGACTTTGTTGCTGTTGAAATGGCTTGGAGGATGCCAAACGCTTCAGCTGTAAAAACTGATGTGAAATTTGGTAAGATCCCAATGTTCAGTATATACCCGTCTTCTCGTGTTACTGCAAAAGAAGTGTTTTCTTGAGTCTTTGAGCAGTCAGTAAAATAGAACTTCCAACCTTCATCTAAAAGTTTTGATTTGATATCTGAGAACAGGGCTCTGTAAACAGAGTGGTTGGTATTATTTTTTCTGTACTGAGATAGTGTCATATCAATTGATTTTGATTTAATATGCCAAGACGGAAATGAGGGTTTAAAATTATATCCCCGTTTTGTTGGAAGTTGGAGTTGGTTGGATTTGATTAAAACCAGTTTAAGGGTAGATGGAATTCGTTTTAAAGATTTTTGATTTCTTGCTTGAGCGATGTCGGCATCAATAAGTGAGTTCCTGGAGAAGTCTAATTTTGGGGCTAATTTCAATGTGAGCTCATAAATTCGATGTTCTACAGTTGGGAGTCCAGCTTCGGCCAGCAGATTTTGTATCGGTGTTGTTGGAAAGGCATTAAGGCATCTTCTTACTGCTTGATGGTATGGTGGTTTGATGATGTTAAGTGTTGATTTAGGGCATTTACCGTATATATATATTCCAAAATCAATTTTACTTAATATTAACATTTTTGTTATGTTAGCAAGAGTATTTATATGGATGTTACTTTTACTATTGCTTAAATATTTAATAATATTGGTTCTCGCAGCTAGGCTTTTCCTTAATGATAAACAATGTTCTTTCCAGTTATATTTGTTGTTAAAAATTAATCCTAGAATACTTAAATTATTTACATTAGGAATGGCTATATTATTGACGTTAAAACTAAGATTAGAACAGTTAAGTTTGCGGCAAATGTGAAGTATTTTACATTTTTCTATTGATAATTTTGCACCAGATTCTAAAGACCATGTTCGAATATCGTCAATAGCATTAAGAAAGAGGTTTTCGCAGATAGTTAAGTTAGAAATTTTGCTTAAAATGTAGACATCGTCAGCGTAAAGACAATGGTCCAAAAGTTTATGCCTTTCGAGTATATTACTTATATCATCGAATGCTATAGTGAACAACATTACCGATAGGGGGGACCCTTGCGGTATACCGTTTTCTAATGGGTATGTTTTGGAAAAGTAGTTATTAATTCTTGAGGAGAATTTTCTGTTTGATAAAAATGATTCTACGAATTTGAAAATTTTTACACCAACATTCCATTTTTTTAATTTGTTTAAAATCACATGTTTCCCGATTCGATCAAAAGCCTTTTCGAAGTCTAATGACAGTACGGATACATGGTTTTTTGATCATATGGCTTTTGAGATGTAGTGATCTAAATGGAGGTGGGCGTCGACACAGCCTTTATTTGGTTTGAATGCAACCTGTTTAGCAGATATACATTTTTTTGATTCAGCGAACCAGAATAGGCGCTTCGCAACAATTTTTTCTAAAATTTTTGATAGACATGAAATTAATGATATGGGACGATAGCTTTCAATCAGGAATTTATCCTTGTTTAGTTTAGGGATCGGAAGTAAGATGGCAGTTTTCCAGTTTTGAGGTATCGTCGAGGTATCAATAATGTTATTGTAGAGTTGGATTACTCTTAATTTCACGCTTAACGGCAGATTTTTAATCATTGGGTAGGAAATTCTATCCCTCCCATGAGTTTTCCCTTTAGTTTTGCTGAGACACGATTCGAATTCTACAAGCGAAATATGTTCTTCGATTGAGCGAGCGAAGTGATTATTGTTATTTTGTTCTTGGATGTAACTAATAACTTTGTTTTTTTGTAACCTGAAGTTCGAATGAAAATTTGTATCGTTTGAGTATTCGGACCATGTTTTCGCAAAGCAATCGGCTATATGTTTTGTGTCTGAGATAGTTTCATTTTGTGATTGAATACTAAAGATCATAGATGGTGAAGAGTACCCTGTAAGGCGTCTAACATTTTGCCATATTTTTGAAGGCGTCGAGTTTGGGTTTATTTGTGCTGTGAATTCGCCAAAGCTTTTCGATTTGCTTATTTTTAGAGCTTTTCTAAATTTTGCATTAGATTTTTTATGATGGATTAGATGAGTTTGGGTAGGTTTTTTTTGAAATGTTTTTAAAGCCGACATTTTTATCTTCCGAAGTTGTGTTAACTCTGTATTCCACCAGGGGACAGTTTTGTTTATTTTGGAATTGTAGGTAGAGTTTGATTGAGGGATAGAGAAATTTGCAGCTACGCGTATAGCTTTTTGTAGTGTAGCCGCTTCTTTGTTGTTGTTGAGGCAAGGTGGTTTGTCTGACAGATAGTTTAGAATTTTGTTTTGAAATTGCGACCATTCAGCTAGATCGGTTTTAAATATTGGAATTGGTGGATATTTCTGTATGGATTTCCCGATTGTAATGTTAGTAGCAATAGGGAAGTGGTCGCTATTATGTAGGTCGGGGAGAGTTTGCCACGAAATTGCGGGGAAGAGCTCAGAAGAGCAGCAGGTTATATCTATATGTGAAAAAGTACCGTGGGTTGAAAGATGGGTAGGTGATCCATCGTTTAATAGTATTACATTTGAGTTTATTAAAAACTCTTCAATTACTCGGCCTTTTTTGTTTGTTGTCGGTGAACCCCAAAGCGTGCTCCACGCGTTGACATCACCACCAATTATAATAGGAGAGTCGCATTGGGAAATAATATTGTCTAGGTCATTTTGTACAATGTTTTGTTGTGGATGTATGTATATCCCTATGTATGTAATTTTGGTTTTAAGCTGAAGTTCAAGGCAAATGGTAAGAAAATTTGAATTGATGGGTCGAATTTTATGCGGGATATTTTTTTTTATAAGTAGACCTATTCCTTGTTTGCATGTGGTGTTATTGTCAAAATTAAAAAAATAGCCATCGTAGCTCTTTGGTACGGTTTCTTGTAGTGATACGAGACATGGGTTGAGTTCTTTTAATAAAACATTTAACTCGTCGAGGTTATTAAAGAAACCTTTCATATTCCATTGCAGAATATTGAGAGTTATGTTTTTGGATTGGAAGTGTTCGCACTGACTTTTTTTGCTTGAAGCAAAGAATGCGTGTTCACTAGTGCCCGGGTTACTTTTTTTTTCTTTGGATTTGTTTTTGGCTTGTGGAAAAATATTTTCTGGTGGTGTTTTGTTAAGTTGATCGCGGGAATAAGGCCGCGGTGCCCCCCGACAGCCAGAAGCGCCCGCCAGTCCTTTATAGGATGGACAAGCGCGCCCGACAATCGGTGGAGATCGCGGCCTTAAGTTTGGACTGTAAGAATTGGGGTTATTCTGTGTCATCATTCTCAGATATGTTCATAAAATAAGTGTTTTTATGGATTAAATTATCGGTTAAAGATGAGATTGGAGAAATTGTATTGATTTGATTATTTAGATTTTCTGTAACTGAAATGTTTTCGTTAATATTAGAGTTTTTATTTGAATTTTCTGTTAAAGGAGTGTTTTGGCTATGATTTGAATTGTTTTTGGTTGGAGGTAAACGTGGTGGAGGAGTGGGTGTTTTTTGAATAGAGGTTTGATTTAAATTTGAACTAGTTTGGGCTAGAGAAGATTGTTTTTTGGTCTTGTTTGTTTGTTCGGTTTGTTTTGTTGGTTCGGTTGAGGGGTTTGGGATTTCGGTGGTGTTAGTTTTACGGACTATGTGAGAAAAGGTATTTACATTGGATTGGTTTGATAATAATGGATTTCGTTGGATAAATATTTGTCGGGCTTCGGCCATGGTGCACTTTTTTCTTGTTTTAATCGTTAGTATTTCTTTATTTTGCTTGTATTTTGGACAGTTTAGGGAGAAGGAGGGGTGGGACTCAAAGCAATTGGCGCACATAGTACGTGTGCAGGTGGTGTCATTATGTGGTGGTAAATTACATGTTGCGCAAGTAGGATCTTTGACACAACGTTTTTTTGTGTGACCAAGTAACTGGCAGTTTCTACATCTCATAGGGTTGGGAATATATTCGTTGACCTGGGCTTTGTACCAACCAATTTCAACCGTGGAAGGTGGTTGGTAGAGGTCAAATGTAAACAACATAAGGCCGGATGGGGTGCGATTATTATTTCCTTCTATTTGTTTTGTAAATTTATAAACGTCGGTCACGTTTTGTGTTTGCATTTCGGCTACAATTTCAGATTCTGGGACGTTTTTGAGCCAGGGAGAATTATGGTATTTAACTTGTACTGGGCACATATTTGCAATGTTTGTAATTTTCATAAGCTTTTCGGCAATTTGTTTATTTTTTGCTAGAATGAGTATACTGCCATCACGTAGTTGTGTGATATTTTCGTATTCAGTACTTACTGCGTCGATAGCTTTTTTTATCACGAACACACTGATGGATGAGATAGGAGTCATATCGCATTTTGGCGATATAACTTCAAATTTAGGATTTTTAGAGATGTTTTTATTTGGAAGGGGTAGGAAATCTTCAAGATTTATAGTTTTTTGTTTTTTTGCTGTAGGGTTTGATAGTAGGGTATCAGGCGATAGCCCTGCATATCGGTTCCCTCTAGATTTAGACCCCATAATGGGGAAGTCTAAAAGGAGAGACCAATCGAGCACGTGCAAAAAGTTTGGTTTTGTTTCACACAAGAACAACTAGAAAAAAAAAAATCCGGGATTAAGTGAACGTCTACGAACGAAAAGGACAGATAGAACTCTGTTAATTGAATTTTTAAGTCACTGTCGAAATTGCGAGCTGATGTTGACTCATCAAGAGCAAGACGGAGACTAATTATGTGTTAATTTTGATAACGCATTAATATTTTTTGTTTTTTTACTATTTGAATTCATTGTGCTTGTGTATAATAATTATTAAATAAAATTATGTTTCCAAAATTTTAAAATGAGTGTTAAATACATATATTTTTTTGTTGTTTAGATTTTGGGATTTTTCATTTGAATTTACTTCGAATTTTGATTTTATGGATTTTTTAATGGTTTTGAGTGGGTTTTAGGTATTTTTCGTGGACTGTATGTGATTTCATTATGTTGTGTGGTGTATTTGGTTATTGTAATTTTATTTTATATTTTTGATTTAAATTAGGGTGTTTTTAACAGGTGATGTGCTACACGGTAGGTAGCATATTTTCGTGATAGGTCGTTTTATAAATCCCGATTTTGTTTTCAGCGTTACGACTCTGACTAGTCCGTCAGCTCTCGGATGTGTGTCGGTTATTCTGGCTAATGCCCATTGGGATGGTGGAAGTCTTTCATCCTTAATTAAAACAAAGCCTCCAACTTTAGGTTCGGCTTCCTTTTTCGTCCATTTAAGTCGTTGTTGCAATCTTGAAAGGTATTCTCCTTTCCATTTTTGCCAGAATACGTTGACGAGGGCTTGAGTCCTTGTCCATCTGTCTAGGTAGCTCATGTTTTCAATAGTTTTGCTATTTTGAGGAATAGTGAGTAAGGGTTCACCAATTTTTTTTTTATAATTAGCGCGCACTCAAGGGGTTATTACTACCCTTAAAATGATTTACACAGTAAGAGCATTAAAAAAACAAGGAAGGGTTTAAAAGGAGATACCAATGCACATTAGTTTTAAATTTTTGAACATTACAATGGGAAGGAAAAATAGAGCTGGGTAGAGCATTCCACATTCGTGTAGTCCGGCTAAAGAAAGAATCCCTGTATTTCACAGTACGTCCGAAGGTAAACTCAAGGGTAAACTGGTGAGCATTCCTAAAAGCGCGGGTATTGCGGTTAAATTGTTTAAGGGGAGGAATGCAACTGCCTATTTCCCTAGAGCACTGCTTATAGAAGTAACGGTAAAATAATGAAAGACAAGAAACATTGCGACGGTGCTCGAGAGATTCAAATGTTTCTGTTGTACTTCTATCACCTATCATTTTTAAAGCTCTTTTTTGGATTCTATCCAAGAGACTCAAGTGTGTTATTGGAGCACCTGCCCAAATATGGGAATTGTACTCGAGCTTTGGACGAATATAAGCCTTATAGATTATAGCCAGATCGGAAGGGGTGAAAAATTTCTTGCAACGTCAAAGGAAACCTAAAGACTTGGCAGCGTTTTTGGCAACGTCGAATATGTGATCATTCCACACAAGGTGGACTGTAATACACATACCGAGCACTGAGAGTTGTTCAGTTTCCTCAATGCAAGTGCCGCTCATGGATAGCGGCAAAAGGGGAGGATTTCGCTTTAACGATAGAAGACAGCATTGGGTTTTTGAGGCATTAAATTCTACACGGTTTCTGATTCCCCATTGGACAATGCTGTCAAGATCAGAATTTAATGAGCTTATCATACGCTGCCGTTCAAATTCCACTTCCGAAGAACAAGGAAGTGAATCTTCAAACGAATATGAAAAGCTGAGGGTACTATCATCAGCAAAACAAGTTAGTGGATTAGAAGTTACAGACAAAAGATCGTTGATAAACATGAGGAAGAGAGTCGGAGACAAAACGGAGCCCTGCGGTACACCAGCATTTATTTTATGAATTTCAGACTTGAGACCGTCCAATACGACTTGTATTGAGCGGCCTGAAAGGTAATTTCTAATCCAACGAAGAAGAGATTCATCGATACCAAATGCACGCATTTTCGATAAGAGAGCTTGATGCCAAACTCTATCAAATGCTTTAGAAATATCAAGTGCAATAATCTTACTTTCTCCAAAACGATGTATAGATTTGTGCCACTGTTCGGTGAGATATACCATCAGATCACCAGTGGACCTATTGCTACGAAAGCCATACTGCCGGTCATTAAGAAGCTTTCATTCTTCGAGATATTTCTTGAGCTGATTATTTATCAGGGTTTCCATGACCTTGGAAAGAAGGGACGTAAGTGCAATTGGACGATAGAAGATTCACCTTTTTTAGGGACAGGCTGGACAAATGCTGTTTTCCATCTATTCGGAAAGAGTCCAGAGGAATTGGAGAGAAAAGCTTACGCAGTGGTTTTGCCAGCGTTGAAGAACACCTCTTCAGAAGAATAGCAGGGATACTATCCGGGCCAGCGGATTTATGTATGTCAAGATCTTTCAGGACTCTTGCAACTGTACGAGTACGAAAGAAGATTCGTCCCATGGAAAAATTTGTGTTCTCAAGTACAGGAGGAGTCATAACACTCTCTGGCAGCGTCGAATTAGCAGCAAAGTGTGCTGCAAGCAAATTGACTTTATCAATGGAACTGACATAGGGAGTGTCATTGATAACGAGCGTTGGGACCGAGGACGAAGTAGTATTACGAATATTTTTTACAAATGACCAGAAATTTTTACTACCCTTGGGACATTGTAGTATTTTTTGCCTAATTTGTTGGTCATGTAAAAACTTGGTCTGTCTAATATGATCATTACAGGTTTTTCTAGCTTATTTGAACTTATTCCGGTTTTCCTCAGTAGGGTTGGCCTTATAACATCGGAAACTTACTTCTCTGACCCTGATAACCTCTTTACAGCGCAAATCAAACCATGAATTCTCTTTCGGTTTGATAGATTTTTCCCTATGCGGGATATAATTCCTCATTCCGATGAGAATTAAATTTGTTATCATATTTGCACTGGAGTCCACGTCACTATCGAGGAAGCATAGTGTTACTAAAGTTACTGAAGAAATCAAATACCGTCCCAGTTGGCTTTCTCGTATTGCCAAACGGTTCTCTTGGGGGTTTTCTCTTTAACTGAGGTTTTTTGACATGAGAATTCGCAGATATGACACAGTGGTCTGATGCGCCTAGAGCCGATAATACACTGATGGTGTATTTATCAGGATCAGAGGTAAGGAACAAGTCTAGTGTTTTGGCGGTTTGACTTGTAATGTCAGGAATTCGAGTGGGCTCATTCACAAGCTAAGTCAGATGGTTTAACGCAGCAAAGACCTCAACATACCTTCCTTCGGGTGTTGTCTGACCAGAAAAGCGAAGCCAACTAGAATTGTGTACATTGAAATCGCCCGCAATGACGATTTCAGTGCTAGGATAATGGGAAACAATTCTTTGGATGGAATCGGACAGAGCATCAAATTCGTTAAAAGTTGAATTACTGTCCAGGTTTGGACTTCGATAAATGAAACAGGTATGTATAATGTGCTTATGTACCGTGAATTTTAACCATATAAAATTGAAGTTCGTATTAAGACATTTACCATATTGGGGTTGAAGTTGGTACGCAACATCATTTCTTATAAAAATTCCGAGACCATGGTGTGGGAAGAATAATGACACCAAGCTGTACCCATGTAGAGAAAATTCCGAATGATCGGTATTCTCACCTACCTGAGTTTCACTTAGTGCCAAAACAGCTGGCCTGTTCTTTACAGTATGAACGTAAGTGGCACAGAAGTTCTTTCGCAAGCCCCGAATGTTGCTAAAATCAACCCTAAAATCACTTACCATTGCAATATTCACAAAACAAAAAAAACTAAAACAAACGAATAGTCTAATTAAACAATTAATAAAACTCGGTACCAGTTGCACTTTTCAATACACATTACCATTAGTGTTATGCCTAAATGGCAATGTGTATCAAATCCGCTCCTGGTTTAAAGAGAGTAATAATTGTCAAATATACATTTGTTGTTATCTACACTTGATTCATCGTACACTCTATGCGTATGTGCATACAGTGCATACGATGATCAAGCTAGATCAACTGTAAGTGGAAGTGTCCTGGTGTTAAGACGTCTAGGTCGTCGATGTTATTCGATAGAGGGCATTGAGGTCGGGAATTCAAACAGGCTTCAATTTACGTGAGAAGTGTGTAGAGTTCCTCGAAAGTTAACCTCTCATCTCGTATGGCTCGTTTTAGATGGTGTTTAACTGATTTCACACCAGCTTCCCAAAGACCACCAAAGTGAGGAGAAGCAGGAGGAATAAAATTCCAGTTAATTCCTAAATTGGCTACAGTACCTGCGATTTCATTCCAATCGTGTTTTGCTTCATCCAGCATGCGAGCTAATTCGCGATTAGCTCCCACGAAATTCGTACCGCAGTCACTATAAATTTGGGCACAAATGCCTCGGCGTGAGGTGAAGCGACGAAAAGCTGCTAGGAATGCCTTTGTTGTCAAGTCTGACACTGTTTCGAGGTGTATTGCCTTGGTAGACAGGCAAATAAAAATGGCAAAGTACCCTTTAAAGCTTTTAGCTCCTCTTCCTTTCCATGCCTTTATTTCTATAGGACCGGCGTAATCGACTCCAGTATGGGTGAATGGCCTGGACATTCGTAACGCGGTGCTGGCAGGCTTCCCATGAGCTGTTTTAGACTCCTTTTTTTGTGTCTGAAACATATTGAGCAATTGTGTATGTTTTTTTACGTGTTGTTTAATGCTTGTGATCCAGTAAACCATACGAATGTAGGCCGTAGTCTGCTGGTTTCCTCCTGTTGTGAGCATCTTCATTTCATTTTTTTCATTTCATTTATTTATTGGTGATGTAAAAACCTTAAGATTGGTATCTTTTTCGTGGTTTTAAAATTTTACAAAAATTTGTATATAAATGTCAAATATGAAAACTAAGATAAAAGTGTATGTATTAATATAAAAAAGAAACAAATGGATTGATTACCATATATTATATAATTATAATGTTTTAACTAATAAAAATAGAGTGAAAATGTAAAGCTACATCTGCGTTTTGAAGATGATCTGTAATGGAGTACATAAATTCATTCAAATTTAAAATATTCTTAAATTGAGCGGGTATTATATTCCAAATTCTGGCGGCTAAGACAAAGAAAGACCTTCGGGTTTGCAATACTAAAGCTTTTGGTATATTTAAATCTCGCATCACAAGTTCTGAGAAGTTGTAACTGAGTTTTAGAATGATCGGATGCTGTTGGTTATATGGAAGTAGTGTGTTCTGCAATCGACCACCCACACGAAGTAACCCATTACCATCAATGAAGGCATTAAGTGATAATAATGATTTGTGAATTGTATTTTTATTTTCTAATTCACTCAGTTCTGCAGAGAACATGAGCCGTTGTACTGCCTTATGCACCAATAAGGCTGCACCTTGTAACTCTTCAGGATTCAACTCTCCTGAAATCTTTGATGATTTTCGCATTTAAGCAAGGCCATTCCATTTAAAGCGACAGCAGAAAGCAATTGCTCTGATGATCTTTGATAATTGCGAACACCTTAGTATACATTTGTTAATTTCATCATCTGCTTCATCACAGTTGGCAATAAGGCATTGCTTTTTCTCCGCTCGCTTTTCAATTTCAGTGTCGAGAATCGATGGTTGTTCGGGTATTTTGAATTTCCACTTTTCCCGCAAAAATGAGGGCCCTCTCCACCAAAGATCTTGTGCTCCCAACGCAGAAGGTGAAACGCCCCTAGATGCTAAATCTGCTGGGTTATGGTCCGTTGGAATGTGTCTCCAACGTAATCATTAAGTCTGACCAGGCGTATACTTTTGCGTTCGAGATATCAAGAACTTCTTTGGTGTATTTTAATAGTGACGCTAAGAGTACAGCCCCACAAAGTTCTAGTCGTGGTAGACTGACTGTTTTTAATGGCGCCACTTTTGTTTTCGATATTAATATATGCACGTGGATATTCCCGTCATCGTCAAGGACACGTATGAAGACAACTGCTCCATAAGCCTTCTCCGACACTAAAGCCGTGAAATTCCACCGATTTCTGTGTGTTGTGTGTTTTAATCCATCGTGGGATTTTAATGTGTTGTATTAAAGGCAGTTCTTTCCGAAAAACTTGCCATTCTTCTTCAAGATCTGATGAGATCGGTTCATCCCAGTCAGTTCCTCTGCACCATAATTTTTGCTTCATGATCTTGGCTTTGATCACACATGGTGCAATCTAGCCAAGTGGATCAAAAAGTTTTGCAATTGCTGATAGCATTTTCCTCTTGGTTACTTCTTCGGGTTGCCAACTTATGCCGAGAGTTTTGACATGATCAGCTGTTCCAAAAGGAAGTCCGAAACTTATCTCACAATCATTTTTTGGTGAATCTTGTAAGAGATATTTGCAATTTGAAGTCCACTTTCGAAGCTTCAATCCAGCAGATGCCAGTAGTTGACGGGTCTGTTCGCGTTTTATTTGTGTTTCTTCTATAGAATCTCCTCCACTGATAAAATCATCTACATATATCTCTTGCTTGACAGCGAGAGCTCCTTTTGGATATTTTTCAGCTTCATCCTCAGCAACCTTGTGCAAAACGCGAATGGCCAAATAAGGTGCACAAGCCGTACCAAAAGTAACCGTTTTTAATTTGAAGACTTTAATGGGTTGCTTTGTATTTTCTCTCCAAAGTATGAGTTGATAGTATCGATCCGATTCTTGCACAAAAATTTGGCGATACATCTTCTCAATATCAGCTGTTATTGTAAATTTATATGCTCGCCATTTTAAAATTATATCAACGACATTTTTCTGAAGTTTAGGACCTGTTATCAGATGTTGGTTTAAGGATGTACCATCATATGTTTTTGAGGCTGCGTCAAAAACGACTCTTAATTTTGTGGTAGAGCTCGATTCTTTAAACACAGCATGATGGGGAAGAAAATAGTGAAAAGGGGTTTTCAAAATAGGGTCGTTTACATCTTCTTCTTCCATGTGTTGCAAACTGAGGTATTCCATGATACATTTGCTGTAACTTTCTTGCAGTTTCGGGTCTTTTTCAAATCGTCTTTCCAGGGATGAAAAACTCCGAATTGCCATTTCTTTACTGGATCCTAGTTCATGATGAAATCCTTTTTTAAATGGAAGATTAACTTCGTAACGTCCACCTGATAATCGTTTAGTTATTTCAGAAAAATACTTCTCACAAGCGATGTCTTCTTCTGATGGTCGACTTACGAAAGGAGTTTCTTCAATCTCCCAAAAGTTTCGGATTTGTGTGTCGAGATCGTTCTGTTGGAAGAAACTTCGGATCGTCTTTTGACTAACATCAGGAATCTTACCCAAAATGATCCATCCCAATTGATTTTTTTGTGAAATGGGAGCGACTTCATGCTCACTGCGAATAATTACCGGTAATACTATGTCCGGATAAACATCTGAGCCGAAAAGTATGTTGATTGAAGCAGGAACATTAAATTGATGATCTGCTAACTGCAAATTTGCCAAATGTTCATAATTGTGTGGTACCATTTTGTGGGTCGGAAGAAGGCCAGTCAACGACTTAAAAATGAACGTCGAATGTTTGGATTTAAACATTATGTCAACGTAACTTTGACTGGTGCCGTTGCTGAGCTTCCCCAGCCCTGATACATTAACGTGTGTTTGGTGTCGGGTAAGATTTAAAAGCCTTGCTGCTGACTCAGAGATAAAGGTGGCATCTGAGCCTGGGTCAATGAGTGCTCGGAGATCTGAAAATCTTCCATATTCAGATTTAACTCTGACGATCGCAGTGGCCAATAAAATTTGCGTACCATGGACTTGAGACGCATAAAAGTTGTGTCGGGTACTGCAACCAGTAGCATTTTCGGCTATTGGTTGGAAAGCAGGAGCGTTTGGATTTACGGCTACCTGTTGGTTCCGAGGTTGTGAACTTTGTTGTTGAAAATGTGTTGGGTTGTTTGCATTAGAACTGGAATTTTGTGAAATTGAGTTATTAGGATTGGAAATCGCATTTTGTGTGTGTAAATTGTTGTGCAAAAGAGAGTGATGTTTTTGGTTACAAAAATACGCTGTACTCAAGACAGTTTTCACACACGTTTTGAACTGTTGTTTTTGATTTTTAGCATGAAATGTTTTAGCTGTGACGGGCGGTTTTGATATTTGCTTAGGCTGTGTGGTGGAACTTCCTAGCTTCTAAAGTTCTAAACCGGGATTTAAGGAAATCAGTAAAGTCGGAAAAGGTTGGAAGTTCCTTGTCATTACCGAGCTTTTCTTTCCATAAGTAAGTAAGTAATTCATTTATTATTTCGCTTAAGATACATTTTTTTTAAATTATAAACTATGAATTTTTTAAGCTATGGCATTGCCGTCAGCTCGTCCATAACTGTTGGGTTTTGGAGGATAACTTTTGAAAAAGAACGTAAATGAAGGTTGTATCCCAGTCTTTCACTGGTAATCCTAAATTCTCCAGGGCATGAACAACCTCGATTGTGGTATCTAATAGGCTTTTAAGCGTTTCGGCAGATTCTTTTTTTTGTACAGGTTGACCAAAAAAGACCTTAAGATAGGAATAGACCAAAACTCTTTTGTGATCATACCTTTCTTTTAATAAATCCCATGCCTTTGCATAATTCCCAGAACTAAGATCTAAATGATGCAAAAGACGTTCGGCATCGCCAGTCAAACTTTCTTTCAAAAAATGCATTTTTTGGATCTCATTTAAGAGGCCTCCGCCCAAAATATTGAGAAAAACGTGAAATTGGGCAAATTCGTGCAAGGTTTGTGAAGTCAATGCAAGTCGTATTGAAATAAAATAAATTACATATAAAAGAATTAGTCCAGTCAAAGCGTCATGAAAAAGGGCCTGACCTTGCGCGCAGAGGCATGGTCTATTTTTTTTTCATGGATCGATAGGTGCTTATGAGAAAAGCTTAAAACCAAATTTGCACTACATGACAACTTTTTTTACCAAAGTTATTAGTAAAAATGTATTTTGTGTCATTTTTTGGTTATTTGCGAATATCTCGGCTCCACTATCTCGTACAAACAAAAATTAAACATGTATTTATTCCTAATAACATTATCTATTATGTTCTAAGAAAAAACATTTGTTTAAACAAATGAAAAAAAAGTTATAGTAAGTTAAACAAATTTTTTGTTGTTTAAAAATCACTTTTTCGTGATTATTAAGAAAAAAGCTCATTTAACGATGAAATTTTTATTTTTTATTATTAAAGTTCTTGTAATTCCCTACAATTTAAAAAAAAAATCAACACTCTACGATAAACAACAGCCGAGTAATAAATTATTGATAAGGTAAGTCAGCGCATCCACGCATTTTATGATTTTATGTTTTAATTAATATTTCAGCCCCAGTATGTCGCAAAGTGAAAATAAAAAACTGTATTTCTAATAACAATATTTTCTATCAACTTGCATTTAATTTAATATGTTAGAGCAAAAACATAAAAAGTTACCGTTGGTTTCAACGTTTTTTTCTTGTTTTTAATACCTTTTTTCATAGTTATTGAGAAAAAAACTGTATTTCACGGTAAATACTTTTCAGTTTTGGATTTTTGTTTTATAGTCCTGCTAATTTTCTTCAAATTAAAAAAAAAATTAGTCCATTACGACAAACGGGAGCCAAGATATTCATGATTTAAAAATTTAGGAAAGCTTACGATTTAGTATTTTAACTTTGTAGCTTGTAATTTTGGTGTCGCCAGCAACAAGAAGCAACAAATATGTGTAAGTATGTGTGGGGCGTTTGAAGGATACCAATATATCTACAAGGTTAAAATACTAAATTGTAAGCTTTCCTAAATTTTTAAATCATGAATATCTTGGCTCCCGTTTGTCGTAATGGACTAATTTTTTTTTAATTTGAAGAAAATTAGCAGGACTATAAAACAAAAATCCAAAACTGAAAAGTATTTACCGTGAAATACAGGTTTTTTCTCAATAACTATGAAAAAAAGGTATTAAAAACAAGAAAAAAAACGTTGAAACCAACGGTAACTTTTTATGTTTTTGCTCAAACATATTAAATTAAATGCAAGTTGATAGAAAATATTGTTATTAGCAATACAGTTTTTTATTTTCACTTTGCGACATACTGGGGCTGAGATATTAATTAAAACATAAAATCATAAAATGCGTGGGTGCGCTGACTTACCTATGTTCAATAATTAATTTTTTAAATTGTAGGGAATTACAAGAACTTTAATAATAAAAAATAAAAATTTCATCGTTAAATGAGCTTTTTTCTTAATAATGACGAAAAAGTGATTTTTAAACAACAAAAAATTTGTTTAACTTACTATAACTTTTTTTTTCATTTGTTTAAACAAATGTTTTTTCTTAGAACATAATAGATAATGTTATTAGGAATAAATACATGTTTAATTTTTGTTTGTACGAGATAGTGGAGCCGAGATATTCGCAAATGACCAAAAAATGACACAAAATACATTTTTACTAATAACTTTGGTAAAAAAAGTTGTCATGTGGTGCAAATTTGGTTTTAAGCTTTTCTCATAAGCACCTATCGATCCATGAAAAAAAAAATAGACCATGCCTCTGCGCGCAAGGTCAAATGACGCTTTGACTGGACTAAATTACATTTTATCTTGAAAAGCGTCGAGCCACTTTTTTAATTTTTTTATATTTTTTTTATTTAATTTTAATATTCCGGTTGCTTCTTTCGTTAAATTCCACAAAACTGCAAAAGTTGTGCAAGGTTTGTGAGAAATTGAAGTGGAAAACTTATAATATTTTTACGTCATTTTAAAGGTAATGAAGAGACTTAGAAGAGCGTCGGAGCGGATTTTTAATTTTGGGCTCAATTTTTGAATAATCATCTTTTTAAAAACATTAAAATTGCTCATTTTCCAATGCATTTTTTAATGTGTAGTTATGTGAAAAGATCATCATAACTTTCCCCAAGTCTTTACTTTTGTTTACTGGCTGTTTTTAGTTCATCTATTTGCCAAAACGTGGTTTTTTTCGAAGATAGCTATTTTTTGTTGGAACTGAAGCAAAAAGAAGTATGACGAACATGAAAGGCGAGTAGGCTTTTGGGTATAGGAGAAGTTCAGTAAAGGATGATAATATTTGAGGTGGTATAGGGATTGGTAAGCGATGAGTATGGTGTGAATGTAAAATGAAGCAAAGGAGTAGATTTAACTTGTTGGATTGTTTTGTGTGTTTTTAGGAAGAAAAGTAACTACATATGTACATTGGTTGGTATGCGAAAAGTATTGAATGTATTATTATGAAGCTCGGTATGTTTGTTATGATAAGAAATCGGTTTGTATCTTATTTTGTATTGCGATGAACGACGGGGTGAATATCCTTTTTTCGAATAGGTATTAGTTTTTTAATAATTTGGCAAATATTGGATTTTGAGGGAATTGAAAAATCTTGAAATTTTTCATTTTTGAGCTAAAATTTTCAACTTTTTCATTTCAAGGCAGGTATTATTTTTTTCAATTTTGAGAAGAGATATTAGAGTTTTTAGGACATTACCCAACCCCTTTTTAGTAAAATGACTTGTTTTAAGCAGAATACAATATTCTCAGAAAATAAAATATTAAATTATCCTTTCTTATTCATAAAAAATGATGTTTGTCCTAGAGTGGGCGCAAGGTCAATTATAGATTTTGTTTATTTTTTTGAGTTGTAACGTTTCGGGTGTGATTACACCCAAGACACGAATACAAAAAAACGCTCCAATACCTAAATAAGAAAAAATTGGTATACATTCTTAATTATTGCAATTACAATAATTATTGTAAGTATCTACAATCTTTTTTTTATTTTATTATTGTATGTAGATATGTATTGTATACTTAAATGTTTTTAATTAAAATTTTGTTCATGAATAGGTTGGAAGGAAGGTGTGATATCAGCTGAAAGTTACAACTCAATAATTAATCCACAAACTAGATTTTCATAAACAAAATGGCGCAAGATTTTCAACATTTAAAACCTACTCTAAATCAATTTTAGAATGGGGTTTGACTGTAAATATCGTTTATAAAACGAGAACCGACTTTTTTTTTTAATTTTAAACGCAAAACTATATTTTAACGTTAAAGAGCTCGTCTAACTTTAACTGTAATAGCAAATATGTAGCTATTTTATCTTTTAAAAGTATACTTTATCCAGATTAACAATGGTCATTTCATACCAAAACAATTTGGAGTTGATTTTTTTAAAAGATGTGCTTTGTAAGTAGATTGAATATTAGAAATGCGAAACAATTGTTCAAAAGTGCCCTTCGATCTTAAATTTTCCAATATTGCAGCGGGCGATGGATAAATAAATCTGTTATTATCTATTATAATTATAAAATTCTTTATTTAGACAATACAAGAATATTATAAGAAGTATATAAAAGAAAATAGAACAATGACATAATATGCCGTCTGTCGAAATAATTGACGTGTATTCTTATACATTGATTCATTACTGAGTTGAAACTATAGCGTTACAAAATAATTAATTTAAAATAAAAACATTAGTTAGTTTGTTGGATTTAAGTTACTGTTTGCAAATACATTTATACAAAGCAAAATTATGAATTTATTTGTTTAATTATTACAAAGTTATTACTATATTTACAATAGATATCTAAAAAAAAAGAATTGTCCAACATATGTACAGAACTGTCTACCAGGTTAATTTAACGTCATTGCCCGACTTGTCAGCATCATCTCTAATAGCCCAAGTCTACATCATCATCCGCTGAGAAGAACCTTCATCATTATCACGTCTCTCTGCACTATATTCGTTTTCAATTTCGAGAAGAATCGAGAACTATATCTTACAATAGTGAAAACTTATACAGGGTGTCCCGTAATTCGTGTGCAATACTTTGGGATGTGATTCTTGGTCATATTCTAAGAAAAAAATAAATTGTTCTATAGTAAATTCTGATTTTCAACTTTGACATCACTTTTTGACGATTTTTAAAAAAAGGCTAACTTTTGTGTACCCTGACCCATGTTAAGGTCAATTTCTCTGTTAGTACTAGTAGTAGAAGAAACACTATCCTTTCAAACTACGTTTAAATTGAGCAGATGTATTTTTAGGGTTGCCAGATATTCAATTTTAAATGGTGTTCAATTTTTCTTGCCCGAGCAAAATTTTGACTTTGAGGTAAATTTTTTTCAAAAAATTCGTAATAAACATAAAGTTTTCTTATTTTTACCTGATGAACAAAACAGTAATAAAAAAAACTCGTTTTTAAGTGCACCAAAAAATCCATACATATTATGATACTTGGGAAAATCTAAAACAGGTAAAAATAAAAAAAAAAATGATTTTTTGCCCAGAGGTATAAAGGGTTTGAATAAAACAATATTTTGTGTAGTTAAAAGTAATTTTTTTATTTTAGGTACACACAAATACAGTCATAATAAGTGCTCAAAGTGCCCTCCTGCGTTTTGAATGCATGCAAGAGCCCGTTTTTGGATTTCATTTTGAGTGTTTATTCTCGATAACTCTTGCCTTACTTTTAGTGATCCTTCCGAAATACGTTGTTTGTTGTTCTGATTCAGTTAAAGTCGTTATTTCAGATGAGTAAACGATTTTTTCATTCGTCCCCATACAAAAATTTTCTATTCTTTTATACCACTTATTTAGTTAATTTACTCATTAAACATTTATACCCCCAATTTAACTCTCCCTGAGAAGAGGTAAGGTAATTAGGAGTTTGACAGCAAGCCAAATAAACATAAGTACACTTTTAACCCTTTTCATGAGCGCACGGTGTTAAAAATTACCTATAAAAACTATCAATTCTTGGAAAACCACCCCAATTGCCAAGTGCTGCAATAAAAGTAGGTAAAAACCCCAAAATTCGATTTTTTACCTGTTTTAGGTTTTCCCAAGTATAATAATATGTATGGGTTTTTTTGGTGCACTTAAAAATGAGTTTTTTTATTATTGTTTTGTTCATCAGGTAAAATTAAGAAAACTTTCTGTTTATGTTACACCCCTGAACGCAGATCTGCGACAGCTGTCAAAACTTTACTGTTTGCCTTCTTCAAAGGTTTCTTCTTCTTGTACATAGTTAGTTACTTAGAATTAATATATTATAATTTTGTTAATATCGAAACTATTGGGTTTTTATTTATAAGAAAGTTGTCTTCAGCAGCAGCAGAAGACATAACAGTGGCGGCGAGGATATTTTATTTTTCCCACGGATTACATATGTAGATAAATTCGGATTAAAATCGGTGCCATAACCACAGAATGCCGCCCACGCTGGATCCAAACAACAAAACCTTTACGGATTTGTTCTCAGAGCTGATAACGAACCAAAATACCTTAATTATTAAGCTTACTGATCAAGTTTTAGCTGAAAAAAAGGAAGTACTTGGAGGTACTTAATAAAAATACGAGTATACAAGAGTTTAGGTTCGACGAGGGAAGTGGGGCCACGTTTAAACAATGGTTCACGCGGTACAAAACTTTGTTTGACAAAGATGCAGATATATTGGACAATGCTGCAAAAACTAGATTACTGATCAGGAAGTTGGGAAGTGCGGAATATATGCGCTACAAAAATTTTATCCTTCCAAAAACACCAGAGGACTTCGATTTCGCTACGTCCATCGCAAAATTAACAAGCATTTTTGGTAGGGTAGAATCTCTGTTCAGCACCCGATTCAACTGCCTTCAAAACCGTCAAAAGCAATGCAGAAGAGTTCACACAGTATGCTAGTGCTGTCAACTTCAAATGTGAAAACTTTAAAATCGGTTCTTTGACCAGTGACTAGTTCAAGTGTCTCATTTTTATTATGGGTTTGCAGTCTCCACAAGATTCCGATGTACGTTCCCGGATGCTTACGATTCTGGAAACGGAAGATGCAGATAAAATAACCCTCGTCAATTTATTACTTCAGTGCCAGCGTGTGGCTAAGCTCAAAAACGATGTGAAATTGATGGAATCAGGTACCCATTCTCAAACTGTTCACGTTGCATCAATGAGTAAACAACCTAACTATTTACAACCAAGAGAATAAGCACTCACAAAACAGTCTCAAGAAACCAACAATGCCCTGCTGGGGATGTGGCCAAATGCATTTTATTATTGAATGCAAATACAGAAATCATATCTGTACATCTTGCCAGCAGCGGTGGTATAAAGAAGGATATGCCGTTGTTTTCAGCGAAAAGTTTCATCAGGCGTCGACGCTTCAACCAGCAGTAAGGGCAGAGGCCAGAAAAAACACCATCGACACAGAAACTTTCAGCGCAAAAGCCACAAAATTTCCGTTCATCACATTGCTAGTGCACAAAGGAAATTTGTTAATGTACTTACCAACGGCTATGCGGCAAAGCTACAACTCGATACTGCTTCAGACGTTACAATTATATCAAAAACAATTCAATTCAATTTTGTTTTATTGAACATACTATTTACAATTTGGCTTACAACTAATAAGATACTAATGTATGAAAGTTTACATTTGTTGGCTCATAGGGGGCCTAACTATATACAGTGACTTAAGTTTAATTATTTTTATATAAAATTTACATGACGAAAAAAAATTAAATTTAAAATGTCGGTTGTATTGTCCTCAGGGTGTTCATTCCTGGTTGTCAGTGGTGATTTTTGTGGGTTGTGGGCAGGGATGGCGTTTTAGCCGCGGTGGTAGGCTGACCCAATGTCAGCGTAGAACGAGACTACTTCCTCGTTGTCCATGATTACGTTGTCATTCAGAGTTTACATCACACTGAGGTACCTCGGCTCTATATCAAAAACAGTGTGGAAACAAATCGGAGAGCCGGAGTTAAGATCAAACAAGCACTCTTTTAAAGATGCGCAAGGTCAGCAAATCAAAATGAAAGGAGAACTTGCGGTGACAGTGACATTCAAAAATAAAACTTTAATTCTTCAGTGTTTAGTCACCGATCTCCCTCATTTTTCTTTGTTTGGAATCGACTGGATTAACAGATTCGGAATATGGAATCAGCCTCTCGATCAGGTATGTTGTGCAGTGGAATTAGGAGACACTCGAATTCGACTCCTTCAAAACGAGTTCGCGGATGTTTTCAAAGGCACCATGGGCCACTGTACAAAATTCAAGGCCAAAATGTACCTGAAAGAGAACGCCGTTCCTGTGTTCCGCGCAAAACGCCCAGTACCTTACGCTTCATTGCCAGCCATCGACGAGGAGCTCGCCAGATTAGAGCAATCTGGATTTCTTATAGCTGTTGACTTCTCAGACTGGGCAGCGCCTATTGTAGCCGTGAGAAAAGCCAATGGCAACATTCGAATTTGTGCAGATTACTCAACAGGTCTTAATGACGCATTCCAACCGCATCATCACCCTCTTCCACTACCAGAAGACATCTTTATCAAGCATGCAGGTGGAAAAGTCTTTAGCCATATAGACTTATCTGATGCATATCTTCAAGTGGAAGTCGACGACAAATGTAAAGAATGGCTCACCATCAACACTCATCGTGGGTTATTCCGTGTAAATCGTCTGCCTCCTGGTGTCAAACCAGCACCTGGAGCATTCCAGCAGTTGATGGATCAAGTACTGAAGGGGATAGAAGGTGTGTCTCCTTACCTTGACGACATTTTAGTATCAACCGCTAGCGAAGAAGAACATCTCGAAAGACTTAAAAAAGTCTTCATGAGATTTCGTGAGTATGGTTTGCAAATTAAACTTGAGAAATGTTCTTTCTTTAAAGGCACAGTTCGATATCTGGGTCACATGCTAATAGGTGAAGGCCTTCAACCTGATCCAGAGAAGGCAAAGGCAATCATATCAATGCCAGAGCCTCAGAATCTCACGCAGCTGCGTTCTTTTTTGGGTGCAGTGAACTTCTACGGCCGTTTCATCGCAAAAATAAGCAAGGTCAGCGCTCCACTCAACGCGCTTCTTAAAAAAGACACTAATTGGAAGTGGACCATAAGCTGTCAAGATGCCTTCAATGAATTTAAGAAAATTCTATTGAAGGGGTTTTTGTATGGTTACATACATGCAGTGTACCTGCGAAGCTTCATATATTTATGAATTTTTGAATATTACAACAACAACTTGAATGAACTACCACCAAGTTGGTTCTTATTTGGCTGGAGTTATAGCTATTTCACGGTTGCCAAGCCGATCATCAGACTCCTTTATTAGTGGTGCTTAGCCTTTATACTATCAAGTTTAATCGAAAAACTTTTTGCCTTGACTGAGATTTGAACCCAGACCTAGCGTCGTCAGAAGCCAATGCCCTACGCATCACGCTACCGAGACCACATGATCAGGTCCATCCCAATTTAGGTTTTATCGTTTATCAATTATCACTTGAGGACTAGCGTTTTTATTAGTCATTCAAGTTTTGTTGTTGTAAATTCGGTTTCTTTCTATTTCTCCGAACTCTGTTTATAAGCCAACAATTCGTTGTATATTATAAGGAGGGAGATTTTAATGAAAGATTTGACTCTGGTCAAGTTTTTAAAATCTATTGAAGGGGTTTTTGTATGGTTACATACATGCAGTGTACCTGCGAAGCTTCATATATTTATGAATTTTTGAATATTACAACAACAACTTGAATGAACTACCACCAAGTTGGTTCTTATTTGGCTGGAGTTATAGCTATTTCACGGTTGCCAAGCCGATCATCAGACTCCTTTATTAGTGGTGCTTAGCCTTTATACTATCAAGTTTAATCGAAAAACTTTTTGCCTTGACTGAGATTTGAACCCAGACCTAGCGTCGTCAGAAGCCAATGCCCTACGCATCACGCTACCGAGACCACATGATCAGGTCCATCCCAATTTAGGTTTTATCGTTTATCAATTATCACTTGAGGACTAGCGTTTTTATTAGTCATTCAAGTTTTGTTGTTGTAAATTCTCAATAGATTTTAAAAACTTGACCAGAGTCAAATCTTTCATTAAAATCTCCCTCCTTATAATATACAACGAATTGTTGGCTTATAAACAGAGTTCGGAGAAATAGAAAGAAACCGAATTTACAACAACAAAACTTGAATGACTAATAAAAACGCTAGTCCTCAAGTGATAATTGATAAACGATAAAACCTAAATTGGGATGGACCTGATCATGTGGTCTCGGTAGCGTGATGCGTAGGGCATTGGCTTCTGACGACGCTAGGTCTGGGTTCAAATCTCAGTCAAGGCAAAAAGTTTTTCGATTAAACTTGATAGTATAAAGGCTAAGCACCACTAATAAAGGAGTCTGATGATCGGCTTGGCAACCGTGAAATAGCTATAACTCCAGCCAAATAAGAACCAACTTGGTGGTAGTTCATTCAAGTTGTTGTTGTAATATTCAAAAATTCATAAATATATGAAGCTTCGCAGGTACACTGCATGTATGTAACCATACAAAAACCCCTTCAATAGATTTTAAAAACTTGACCAGAGTCAAATCTTTCATTAAAATCTCCCTCCTTATAATATACAACGAATTGTTGGCTTATAAACAGAGTTCGGAGAAATAGAAAGAAACCGAATTTACAACAACAAAACTTGAATGACTAATAAAAACGCTAGTCCTCAAGTGATAATTGATAAACGATAAAACCTAAATTGGGATGGACCTGATCATGTGGTCTCGGTAGCGTGATGCGTAGGGCATTGGCTTCTGACGACGCTAGGTCTGGGTTCAAATCTCAGTCAAGGCAAAAAGTTTTTCGATTAAACTTGATAGTATAAAGGCTAAGCACCACTAATAAAGGAGTCTGATGATCGGCTTGGCAACCGTGAAATAGCTATAACTCCAGCCAAATAAGAACCAACTTGGTGGTAGTTCATTCAAGTTGTTGTTGTAATATTCAAAAATTCATAAATATATGAAGCTTCGCAGGTACACTGCATGTATGTAACCATACAAAAACCCCTTCAATAGATTTTAAAAACTTGACCAGAGTCAAATCTTTCATTAAAATCTCCCTCCTTATAATATACAACGAATTGTTGGCTTATAAACAGAGTTCGGAGAAATAGAAAGAAACCGAATTTACAACAACAAAACTTGAATGACTAATAAAAACGCTAGTCCTCAAGTGATAATTGATAAACGATAAAACCTAAATTGGGATGGACCTGATCATGTGGTCTCGGTAGCGTGATGCGTAGGGCATTGGCTTCTGACGACGCTAGGTCTGGGTTCAAATCTCAGTCAAGGCAAAAAGTTTTTCGATTAAACTTGATAGTATAAAGGCTAAGCACCACTAATAAAGGAGTCTGATGATCGGCTTGGCAACCGTGAAATAGCTATAACTCCAGCCAAATAAGAACCAACTTGGTGGTAGTTCATTCAAGTTGTTGTTGTAATATTCAAAAATTCATAAATATATGAAGCTTCGCAGGTACACTGCATGTATGTAACCATACAAAAACCCCTTCAATAGATTTTAAAAACTTGACCAGAGTCAAATCTTTCATTAAAATCTCCCTCCTTATAATATACAACGAATTGTTGGCTTATAAACAGAGTTCGGAGAAATAGAAAGAAACCGAATTTACAACAACAAAACTTGAATGACTAATAAAAACGCTAGTCCTCAAGTGATAATTGATAAACGATAAAACCTAAATTGGGATGGACCTGATCATGTGGTCTCGGTAGCGTGATGCGTAGGGCATTGGCTTCTGACGACGCTAGGTCTGGGTTCAAATCTCAGTCAAGGCAAAAAGTTTTTCGATTAAACTTGATAGTATAAAGGCTAAGCACCACTAATAAAGGAGTCTGATGATCGGCTTGGCAACCGTGAAATAGCTATAACTCCAGCCAAATAAGAACCAACTTGGTGGTAGTTCATTCAAGTTGTTGTTGTAATATTCAAAAATTCATAAATATATGAAGCTTCGCAGGTACACTGCATGTATGTAACCATACAAAAACCCCTTCAATAGATTTTAAAAACTTGACCAGAGTCAAATCTTTCATTAAAATCTCCCTCCTTATAATATACAACGAATTGTTGGCTTATAAACAGAGTTCGGAGAAATAGAAAGAAACCGAATTTACAACAACAAAACTTGAATGACTAATAAAAACGCTAGTCCTCAAGTGATAATTGATAAACGATAAAACCTAAATTGGGATGGACCTGATCATGTGGTCTCGGTAGCGTGATGCGTAGGGCATTGGCTTCTGACGACGCTAGGTCTGGGTTCAAATCTCAGTCAAGGCAAAAAGTTTTTCGATTAAACTTGATAGTATAAAGGCTAAGCACCACTAATAAAGGAGTCTGATGATCGGCTTGGCAACCGTGAAATAGCTATAACTCCAGCCAAATAAGAACCAACTTGGTGGTAGTTCATTCAAGTTGTTGTTGTAATATTCAAAAATTCATAAATATATGAAGCTTCGCAGGTACACTGCATGTATGTAACCATACAAAAACCCCTTCAATAGATTTTAAAAACTTGACCAGAGTCAAATCTTTCATTAAAATCTCCCTCCTTATAATATACAACGAATTGTTGGCTTATAAACAGAGTTCGGAGAAATAGAAAGAAACCGAATTTACAACAACAAAACTTGAATGACTAATAAAAACGCTAGTCCTCAAGTGATAATTGATAAACGATAAAACCTAAATTGGGATGGACCTGATCATGTGGTCTCGGTAGCGTGATGCGTAGGGCATTGGCTTCTGACGACGCTAGGTCTGGGTTCAAATCTCAGTCAAGGCAAAAAGTTTTTCGATTAAACTTGATAGTATAAAGGCTAAGCACCACTAATAAAGGAGTCTGATGATCGGCTTGGCAACCGTGAAATAGCTATAACTCCAGCCAAATAAGAACCAACTTGGTGGTAGTTCATTCAAGTTGTTGTTGTAATATTCAAAAATTCATAAATATATGAAGCTTCGCAGGTACACTGCATGTATGTAACCATACAAAAACCCCTTCAATAGATTTTAAAAACTTGACCAGAGTCAAATCTTTCATTAAAATCTCCCTCCTTATAATATACAACGAATTGTTGGCTTATAAACAGAGTTCGGAGAAATAGAAAGAAACCGAATTTACAACAACAAAACTTGAATGACTAATAAAAACGCTAGTCCTCAAGTGATAATTGATAAACGATAAAACCTAAATTGGGATGGACCTGATCATGTGGTCTCGGTAGCGTGATGCGTAGGGCATTGGCTTCTGACGACGCTAGGTCTGGGTTCAAATCTCAGTCAAGGCAAAAAGTTTTTCGATTAAACTTGATAGTATAAAGGCTAAGCACCACTAATAAAGGAGTCTGATGATCGGCTTGGCAACCGTGAAATAGCTATAACTCCAGCCAAATAAGAACCAACTTGGTGGTAGTTCATTCAAGTTGTTGTTGTAATATTCAAAAATTCATAAATTTAAGAAAATTCTTTCATCTGATCTTGGCCTGATGCATTATAACCCAAAGCTGCCTATCATTGTGTCCGCAGCTGCATCCAATGTAGGGGTTGGATCATGCGTCCCGTTCTCTCACGCAGTCAGAGCAGAACTACAGCCAAATTGAGAAGGAAGGACTGGCCATCGTTTTCGCAACAAAAAAGTTTTATCGCATGCTCCTAGGGCGAAGGTTCGTTCTACAAACTGACCATAAGCCACTCCTATCCATTTTCGGGTCTAAAAAGGGTATACCAGCTCATACAGCCAACCGACTGCAACGTTGGGCCTTTACACTGCTGGGTTACGATTTTGTAATCGAGTACGTGCACACAAAGGATTTTGGTAACGCAGATGTACTCTCACGTCTTATTAGTCAATATGATAAGGCCAACGAGGATTTCGTCATCGCCCAAGTTTCATCAAATGATTTTGAAACAGACTTGAATTTTATCACAAGCAGTTTACCAGTATCATTCACCATGAAGAAACTTGTAAGAATCCAACGCTCACTGCAGTCAAAAGCTACATCAAGACGTCTTGGCCTAACAAAAAGAATATACCTCGTAATATTCTGCCCTTCTATCATAGGAAAGATTCTCTTCTTATTGCTAATGATTGCCTAATGTTTGGAGATCGACTAGTTGTCCCTGATAAATTTCATGTCAGACTACTGCATCAACTTCATCGTGGACATCCAGGCATTGAAAAAATTAAGTCAATTGCTCGCAGCTATGTCTATTGGCCTCAACTAGACCAAGACATTGAGACCTACGTAAGAAATTGTTCCAACTGCCAATCCGTTGCAAAATCTCCATTGAAGTGCACACTACAATCCTGGCCCTGGGAGAGATTACACATTGACTACGCGGGACCTATTCAAGGCCAATGGTATCTAGTGATCATCGATGCGTTCTCCAAATGGCCAGAAATTATTGCAACGCCAATAATAACAACAGCAGCTACAGTAAACATTCTTGCGGAGGTGTTTTCTCGCCATGGACTACCTCAAACACTGGTGTCAGACAACGGAACCCAGTTTTGCAGTAGAGAATTTCAACAGTTCTGCGAATCAGGAGGCGTGAAACACATCCGCACTGCACCATTCCACCCTCAGTCTAACGGAAAGGCCGAGAGATTTGTGGATACCTTAAAACGTGCCTTGAAAAAGGTAAAGGGGGAGGTAACTCCGCAACACGCACTACAACAATTTCTTAGCATGTATCGAACAGCTCCAAATCGAAATACGCCAAATGGATTGTCACCAGCTGAACTGATGTACGGTAGGAAAGTGAGAACAGCACTTGACCTTTTACGACACTACTTTAAGGATTCATCATTGAAGAAAAATGAAAAACAAGAGATGCAGTTCAACCGACACCACGGAGCTAAATTTCGAAGTTTTCAACCTGGGGCTCCAGTTTTCGTTAAAATATATCATCACAACAAAAGTCATTGGGAGCCAGGAACAGTTCTTGAACAGAAGGGTAAGGTTAATTACAACATTCTTGTTCCTAGCAAATCAAGACTTGTTCGTGCGCACATCAACCAAATACGGGAAAGAGCTAAGTCTGAATCTCAAACACAGCGATTACTTTCACCACCAACAACTCCGTTACACATTTTAATGGAAGATTTTTTGTTACCGATGCCTTTGCAAACATCAACTGACTCATCACTTGGAAGTAACGTACAACAGCTTCCAGATCCTTCGCAATGTGGTAATCCGCCTCAGACGCCACTTCGCCGATCAACCAGAGTTCGAAAGAGGCCTGATAAATACAGCCCACCATGAGAGCTTCAAGTAAAAGGGGGAGGTGTTACACCCCTGAACGCAGATCTGCGACAGCTGTCAAAACTTTACTGTTTGCCTTCTTCAAAGGTTTCTTCTTCTTGTACATAGTTAGTTACTTAGAATTAATATATTATTATAATTTTGTTAATATCAAAACTATTGGGTTTTTATTTATAAGAAAGTTGTCTTCAGCAGCAGCAGAAGACATAACAGTTTATTACGCATTTTTTTAAAAAAAATTGACCTCAAAGTCAAAATTTTGCTCGGGCAAGGCAAATTGAACACCATTTAAAATTGAATATCTGGCAAACCTAAAAATACACCTGCTCAGTTTAAACGTAGTTTGAAAGGTTAGTGTTTCTTCTAAAAAAAAGTCCAAAATGAGGTCCCTACTACTAGTACTAACAGAGAAATTGACCTTAACATGGGTCAGGGTACACCAAAATTAGCCTTTTTTTGATTCGTCAAAAAGTGATGTCAAAGATGAAAATCAGACTTTACTGTAGAACAATTTTTTTCTTAGAATATGACCAAGAATCACATCGCAAAGTATGGTACACGAATTACGGACACCCTGTATGTAAATAATACAATAGAAGAATCGAGCCCCAGAACATCACCCTGAATCCTTCCAATCAGCATCACATCATCACCGTCAGGTAAGCAATATCATACCAAAATATTTTCAATTTGACAAGCAAAGTTGCGCACTCGCCTCCGCCTACACCGTCACCACTACCACCTTCGCCTCTGCCTCCACCTCAACCTCCATCTACACAATCGAAGCCCTATAATGTAGTACAACGTCAAAGACCCTCTTTACAACTCGAGCAAGACAGTGAATTCAACTGTAAGTCTAGGCCCGATAACAACGAAATGGACCACTTTGATTGTGTAAACATGTCAGCAGATATTGAAAATGAAGACTGGTGCTGTCGGAACAGTACCTCAAAAAAAGAATCTCTTTAATTTGCATGCTTGTGAATTTCAAGCAGAAGTAGATGAAACACTTAATGAGCTTGTACGCGATTTCTTTGCAATCGATAACATAGGTTCGAAAGATGTAAAGCGCCTTGCAAGTGGAAATGATATACGAGCAAATACGCTTTTGGAAAACGCAACTAAACGAGTTGGCAAACAATTTAGTGTCCCACTGTTATGGGAAGGCGAAATTTTAGAACTTCCGAACAGCAGACCTGCAGCAGAACGCAGAATGATATGCTTAGAGAAAAGACTTAGCAGAGATCCAGCACTTGCCACGAACCTTCAATCGCAAATTCAAGACTATCTTTCCAAAGGCTATGCACGTAAGTTAACCGAAAACGAAATTAACGAAAATACTGGTAAGAGTTTTGGTATCTACCTAAATATTTTCCCAGTTATCAACCCAAACAAACCATCTAAGGTACGCATTGTTTGGGACGCCGCTGCTAGAGTTAATGGAGTTTCGCTTAATTCTATGTTTTTATCCGGGCCAGACAGTCTACCATCACTTCCAGAGATTTTATTTCGTTTCCGTCAAAGAAAAATTGCTATATGCGGAGACATAAGAGAAATGTTTCACCAAATTATAGTACATGAGTCTGATCAAAACGCTCAAAGGTTCCTATGGAGAAATCCAGACACAGGAAAACTGGAGGACTATGTCATGCAGGTTTTGACATTTGGGTCAACCTGTTCTCCTTGCTGTGCAGAGTATATAAAAAATAAAAACGCACTTGAATACTCCTAAACTTTCCCCAGAGCAGCGAATGCCATAGCTCAGAATCATTATGTTGAGGATTTTCTGGACAGTCTGGACACTGAAGAAGAAGCTGTAAAACTAGCAAAAGAAGTCATATATGTTCATAGACAGGGAGAATTTGAAATCCGAAATTTTATGAGCAACTCGTTGGCCGTGACAAAGGCACTTGGAATGCAGCTTGTTATGACAAAGACTTCAAGCAACGCTGTGTTATTTATAACGCTGAAAAGATTTTGGGAATGTGGTGGTCTCCTACAGCAGATGAATTTTCATTTTTAAATAATTCAAAGAAGTTTAACTCAGAGATTTTCAATGGGGGAGTGTTTTTGATCCAGTCGGTCTTATTGCACATTACCTAGTATTACTTAAAATACTGCTGCAAGAGGTTTGGAAGCAACGGACGCAATGGGATGAAGAAATACATCCTGATCAGGTTAATTTATGGGGTTAAGCTTTTGCCTTTAGTTAGACAAATCAGAATTAAAAGAGCATACCTCAGCAATTTAAAATTTGAAAGTGGATGCACCATTGAGCTTCATATTTTTGTGGACGCAAGTACTCGTATGTCAGCGCGCTCAAGGGATTATGATTACCCTTTAAATGTTTCAACACAGCGCGGGCGTGAAGTTAATGAAGAGAAAGAAGGATAGGAAAGATATGTGGCACGATGTTCTGAGACTGTTGGTGGTTGTCTCAGATATTTTTATCTCCAGGGATGGCGGCTGAACTAAAGCGGAGAAATGCCGTGTCTTATTTCTATGTCTCTTATAATTCGCATTATTTTATTCGTTTTCCATCCTTGTTGGGCATACTAGTTTAACTCAATCACATGTTGTTAGTGTTATGCCTAAACAACATGTAATGAGTAAACCAGCATCCAATTGATGACAATTTATAGAAGGTTTTAATGGAATTAAAACGACATAGACGACGGCAGGGATCGAACCTGTGATCACGAGGTTGACAGGCGAGCATACAACCATCGTGCCACGGCCACCCCTATTAAGCAGATATCAGTGCCACGTATGGAGCTGGAGGCACCTGTATTGGGCATAAGACTCGCTAATACAGTTGTAAAAGGTCATTCGATTAAATTTGATAAACGTTATTTTTGGTGGATTCTGTGCCCTTCACTAGGCACAATGTTAATATACAATGATAAAAAATAACAACACATTTATATAACATTAGGTTTTATTTATTCTCAAGTTAGGTTTCTTTTTATGTTTTACAATTTGAACATTTTTTAGTTTTACTGAGCCAACTTGCCACGACCACGTATGTATAACTTCTGACGGAAATGACGTTCATTTTATATTTTCTTTGACGGAGATGACGTGGCGAGCTTCAATGATTTGTTGTACAGAACCGAATTTCGTTTAACGTGGACACCTGCCAATTAAAGGCTTAATTCCACGGCGTTAGTATTTTGAATGTGCGTGTACATGGTTACAAGTATAATTATATGGAACTTACAATGTAGCACGCCACATCACTCCCGCCGTACAAAAGAGTTCATTATTATTTTTTGAAAATTTATGTTAATATCTATATCTTTTAACTTTTTAATAATTCTTTTTTGTTATAAAGGATTAAAATTTTGGTTTAAATTT
The DNA here is from genome assembly GCA_911387755.1 of Chrysotoxum bicinctum. Taxonomy (NCBI): domain Eukaryota; kingdom Metazoa; phylum Arthropoda; class Insecta; order Diptera; family Syrphidae; genus Chrysotoxum; species Chrysotoxum bicinctum. Next base: position 137,277,483 of record OU426987.1, on the reverse strand, counting down.
TAAAGGAAACTTGTGGTTTAACTTTTGATCTTGTCATGATTTGTGGTTTTGTTTCAAAAGCTGGTTTTAATCTATCTATGCTTATTGTTTCAGATTTATCTCCTCTTTGGACTGTAAAATGTTTTTTCGGATTTAGATATTACTTTAAAAGGTCCTTGATATAAAGGATTTAGACTACTTGTTTTTGTTTCTTCGCGTATGAAGACAAAATTGCATTCTGTTAAACCTTTCGGTACATAAATGTAATTTTGAGTTCTTTGTCGACTTGGGGAAGGTCGAACTTTTAAAATTGCATTTTTGATGTTCTGAGCTGTAGACGACTTAAGAATTGTTTCTTTGTCCGTCTGTCCAGTGACTAGCTCGCCAGACAATCGTAGTGCTTGTCCATAAAGCAATTCAGCATGACAAATTCCGATGTCATCAATGATAGTTGAGCGAATTCCTAATAAAATCCAAGGAAGGTTGTGATACCAATTGACTTTGTCTTCTTGGCACCGCAACGAATCCTTTAACTGTCTATGAAATCGTTCCACAAGACCATTAGATTGGGGATGATAAGTGGTTGTTCGAATTCTTTTGGATCCGAGAATATTTGCAATTTCTTTGAGGAGTGAGGACTGAAATTGTGAGCCCTGATCAGTTGTAATGGTTTCAGGAACTCCGAAACGAGAAATCCAATTATGTATGAATGTTGAAATAACGGTTGAAGTTTCAATATTTTTCAAAGGAAATGCTTCAGGCCACGAGGAGAATCTATCTTTTATTGTTAAAAGGTAAGTATATCCATTGGATGGTGGAAGTGGTCCAACCAAATCCATGTGGATGTGACAAAATCTGCCTTTTGGAATCGGAAAGTTACCGTATTTGCTGTTCGTATGTCTTGTTATCTTGCACTTTTGACAAGAAATGCAACTTTTTACCCAGCTATTGATATCACGATTCATGTGAGGCCAAAAATATTTTGAGGTTATAATTTTTCTAGTTGCTCTTATACTTGGATGAGACAGATTGTGATGATTATTGAAAATGGTACGTTTAAATAAGTGAGGAATGTATGGGCATCGTCCTTTTGTTGTTCTTTGGCAAGTGTTTTTAAATCTAGTTGTTGAAAATTGACTAGGTCAATATAAGCTCTCGAAAGAGTATCTGCAACAATGTTTTGTATGCCTTTTATATATCGTATTTCAGACGTGAATTGAGCTATATGCTCCAGGTGACGAGTTTGTCTTGGGATTTTTTCAGTTTTAGAAACAATTGCATTCGTTTGTGGTTTATGGTCGGTAAGAACTATAAATGGTCTACCTTCCACGAAGTAACGAAAATGTTTAATGGCTAAAAAGACTGCGAGTAGTTCGCGATCAAAGGTGGAATATTTCTGTTCAGCTGGACTCAAACGCTTTGAAAAAAAACCCAGAGGTTCCCATTTGTTAAGCCTGTGTTGTTGAAGAACAGAACCGACTGCGTCACTTGAAGCGTCTGTCATGATACTGATATCAGCCTTTGGGTCTGGATAAGAAAGAATTGTTTGTTTAGCCAGTTTGTTTTTAAGCATGTTGAATGCATTTTCGCATTCTTCGGACCATTCAAGTTCTTGATTTTGTTTAAAATTATTGTTTGGTCCAAGCGTTTTGATGAGGTGGTACAGTGGTTTTGCGATTACCGAAATGTTTGGAATGAAACGGTTATAAAAATTGATCATGCCGAGAAACCTTTGAATTTGCTTCAAAGAATTAGGCCTGGAGAAATCGTTTATCACTTTGACACGATCCAAAGTTGGCTTAATTCCATCTTTTGAAAAGGTATATCCTAAAAAATCAATTTGTGGAACTCCTAATACGTATTTGGAAACGTTGACATTGAGGCCATGTTCCTCTAATCTTTTAAAGATAATTCTGAGGTGTTCTTTGTGTTCGTCGGTGGATTTGAGTATGTCGTCAACGTAGACGAATGCGAAGGACAAATCACCGAGTATGCTATTAATGAAACTTTGAAACGTTTTGTGCTCCGTTCCTAACGCCAAAAGGCATTCGGAGAAATTCAAATAATCCAAATGGAGTTATGACTGCTGTTTTATAAATATCCTCTTCTGCAACAGGAATTGTGTGATACGCGCGTGGTATGTCGATTTTTGAATAGATGGTGCTACCATTCATGTTAGCAGTGCAATCCTGTGGATTGGTAAGTGGAAATTTGTTTGGAACCGTCACCGCGTTGAGTTGCCTATAGTCTCCACATGGTCTCCAATCTCCGGAATTCTTGGGAACCATGTGAAGTGGCGATGCAACTGGTAAAGTTGAGTGTCGACAAATTCCTAAATTCATCATCTGCTGGAACAGTGTTTTGGCGATAGAAAGAGCTGGTGGGCTTAATCGTCTAGCCCGAGCAGAAGGTAAAGTGCCATTTGTTTCTATTCGATGAACAACAGAATGTTTGACAGGAAGTGAATAATCTGGAGGTGTCTTGAGTGAAGGGTATTCATCAAGAATTTTTCCGAATTCACTTTCAATATAATATAAAGTCATCAAATGAAATTTTGGATACCGTACAATTTGTGTTAAGAGAAGTTGTATTATCAATGAGTTTCTTGGTTCGTAAATCAACGGATAAATTGAATTTATAAAGGAAATCGGCTCCTAAAATAGCATGGCTGATGTCAGCAACAACGAATGTGTAATCAAAATCGCGACGTAAATTGAAATCAACAGCTAATCGTTTTAAACCATAGGTTAAAATTTTTCCACTAATAGCAGTTAAAAGCGTGAAGTCTACGGGGTCGCGAAGATTAGGATATGTTTTCCGAAGTATTATTGAAACCTCTGCACCTTTTTGTTTAGAATGTTTTTCAAAAATAAAAAGGCGGCGAGACAAATTCTGAACACTCGATAGGTTGAAACTATTGGTTTTTTGAGGCGCTCTCAATGTTTGTTGTATTTGTGTTTGTATTTCGAAAATTACATGGAACTAAACATCTTCGTGCTTCATTACCATGTTTTCTGTGATACCAACAAATACTATTATTTTCGGAACGTTGCCTACTTGGGTACCTAAACCGAGAATTAGATCGTCCACGTGAAAAACTACGTTGTCTGCGGAAGCTGTGTCGCATACCTATTTTTTCTACGGCCATGAGACAAGTTCGGAGAGAAGGTGGGAGTTTATTGAGCCAAAGTTTTTTTTAAAAGTGAGTGATTGACAAGATCGTTGCCAGTGGCCAAACTCTCCATTGATCTATACAGTTCTGTTGGCTTCTGATCGCCAAGCTCCATTTTGTTAAGGAGTGCGTCCAATCTTCTCTCCTCACTATCTCTGTTTTGTTCTAATAGGGCTTTTTTTTAGGGATTCATACTTTTCCTGGCTCGGTGGATTCAATAAAACGCCACCAACGGATTCCATTGCCCGGTTTCCGAGGGAAGCTACCAAGTAATTATATTTTGTATTTGAAGAGGTTATTCCTTCAAGTAAGAATTGGGTTTCTATCTGGAGGAACCAAAGATCTGGTCTACTGCATCAGAAAGATGGAATTTTCATAGAAATCAATGCTGTGACAGCATTTTCGGTTGCCTGGGGGCTGTCACGGGAAGCGGTGTTGTCTTCACTCATTTTTACAATATTCATAAAAAATGAAATCAAAACGAGAATCAGAAAAAAATTCCACTATCCAAAGGATAACTTGAAATATATTACGGGTTTAGTTCTTAAACTTTTAATTTAAAATGACACGACCAATTACTATTAATTTGTTTACCTTTTTTATACTTTTTAAGTGACGTTTTGTTCAATAATGAAAATGTAATTTTTTAAAAATTTAATCGAGATTCGTTCTCTGGCTTTTTTGAAATTTATTAATTAAGAATTTCACAAAACAATAATGCAAGAAAATATAATATAAAAATAATGTAATATAAGAATTTTATAATAAAGTCTTAAGAGCTATTAATTTAATTTTATGTTTTTATTTTATAATTGTTGGCTTTATTTTTGCGGTACATACTGTGTTTATTAACATTAAAATAAATTAAGAATTTACAAATATTAATTTAAATTTTATTGTACACGCAATATATTTTTTTTTTTTGAAAATATTTTACAAGTGGCTTTAATTTTGTGGCACTCACTGTAACTTTTTACTTGCTGTTGCTTTGTCGTTGTTCTTTCTTAAATTTGCCTTATAGGCTTTTCACACCGAATTAAAATCTCGGATTTCAGCAACAAGATTACGAAATCTCATTGAAGCGTTCGCACTGAACAGAACCAGGATTTCATTTGACGTTTCTGTCCATTTATCCATTTATATTATAATGATGTAATGTGTGCTGCGTTTGAGAAACTTTCCGTTGGCTTGCCAGCTGCTAGATGTTGGTCGTTGATGTTGGTCGTTGATGTTGGTCGTTGATGTTGGTCGTTGATGTTGGTCGTTGATGTTGGTCGTTGATGTTGGTCGTTGATGTTGTTGTTGTTGTTGGCTTGAATGAGTGGTGCGATTTAAGCTGTATTAGTAGATAGGGATGAGAAAGAACGCGTTGGTTATGTATGTCGTTTGTGTAAATGTGGTGTGTTTAAACTGTTTTTTTTTTAGGATATGCCGGTAATAACTGTGTCACTTTGTGGGGTGATCTTTTCACTTGTATGTACCCATGTACAAGTACATATATGCTTTTTTTTATATATCTATAGCACGTGACACTGAGGTTTTTTTGTGACTGAGTTTTAATAAGATGGCGTGATAGGTATTTTCGTGTTTTTTATCATGTAGAATAAGGGATTTTCTTTTCTTTAATTTTTATTTTTTTGTTTGTTGTCGGGGTCACCAATTTGTGCCCTTCACTAGGCACAATGTTAATATACAATGATAAAAAATAACACAACACATTTATATAACATTAGGTTTTATTTATTCTCAAGTTAGGTTTCTTTTTATGTTTAACAATTTGAACATTTTTTAGTTTTACTGAGCCAACTTGCCACGACCGCGTATGTATAACTTCTGACGGAAATGACGTTCATTTTATATTTTCTTTGACGGAGATGACGTGGCGAGCTTCAATGTTTTGTTGTACAGTACGAATTAAAATTACGCGTTAGTATTTTGAATGTGCGTGTACATGTTTACACGTATGTTATATGGAACTTACAATGTAGCACGCCACAGATTCACAGTCTGTTCTTTGATTTATTAAAAACGACAATCGAAAAGTAAAACAGTTTGTTATGTTTAGAGTGGGAGAAATCGTGGAAATCTCTAATGAAGATGAGTGGAGATGGGTACCAAGCGAAGAAAATCCAGCAGATGATGCTACAAAATGGAATGTGAAAATTGACCTGTCTTCCGAAAGCCGTTGGTATCGTGGGTCTAAATTCTTATACCATTCTAAAGAGACATGACCATCAAGTGTACCAAAGTTTAATGAAAAGGAGTTTCAACTTTTCAGTCATACTGCGTTATATCATCTTCAACCTTTGTTGGATTACACTCGCTTTTCATCCTGGAACATGATACAACGCATAATGGATCATGTGTATCGTTTTCTAGATATTAAGTGTAAAAAAAGGGATGACCCTTGTATCAACAAACGACATTAAAAGAGCTGAATGGTACCTTTTTCGACTATGTCAATCTGAGGTCTATACCCACGAAGTTAACTTTCTGAAACAAAGAGGTGTTGCAGCCTATGAATTCGTGATTGAGAAATCTAATTCATTGTATAGATTGAATCCCTATTTAGATGAAAATGGTATAATGCGCGAATGTGTGGTCGGATTGACGCATCCAAAGATGTCCCGTTTGACTGTAAGAGACCTATAATTTTACCGAACATTGATAGTCGAGGACATGCATGAACGCTGTCTTCACTCGAATTTTGAGACCGTAGTGAACGAACTTCGACAGTCTTACCATATATCAAACCTTCGAACGGTTTTGAAAAGAGTTCAACAGAAGTGTCAAGAGTGTAAAAATAGAAGAGCAGTTCCAGTACCACCACTAATGGGAGACTTACCTCCTACCTTCACTAGACTATTCTCGTATGTTGAGGTAGACTAGTTTGTACCAATGATAGTAACGGTGGGAAGACGCAGTGAAAAAAGATAGGGTGTGCTATTTACGTGCCTAACAGTTAGAGCAATCCACGTAAAAATTCACATTAGTCTATCCAGCGACTCATGTATTTTGACAATTCAACGATTCCTTTCAAGAAGAGGCAAACCAATAGAGATTTGGTCAGATAATGGCACTAATTTTAGGGGAGCAGACCATGAGCTTACAGATGCATTAAAATTGTTGCGATCAGATGTTGTTATGAAAAGGTATGTTTACGAGGGCATTAAATGGAATTTTATCCCTCCAGCTTCACCTCACATGGGAAGGAGCTGGGCAAGGTTGATTCGTTCAGTGAAACAGACATTAGCACATACATATGTCTCAAAGTCGAAATCCGAAAGATGAACTACTTCTTACAATGATGGCGGAGGTTGAGTACATTGTGAATTCGAGGCCTCTTACCCATGTACTCGTACCAATAGATGATGACAGTGAAGAAGCATTAACAACCAATCATTTTTTAATGGGTTCTTCAAGTGGTATAAAGCTTTCAGGGCAGCTTAGTGATGATGGCATAGTTCTTCGAAAAAATTGGATGACGTGCGAACAATATGCGAATAGTTTTTGGAAACGTTGCGTATCAGAATATCTTCCAATGCTCACGAGAAGAACAAAATGGTTTAAGTCGGCGAAACCAATATCAGAAGATGTTGTCATTGTAGTGGATCCAAATCTTCCTAAAAGCACCTGGCCAAGAGGGAGAGTCATACAAGTTCACCAAAGCAAAAATGGTCAAACAAGATCAGCTGTAATTCAGACGACGAGTGGCATATATACGCGACCAACGGCAAAATTGGCAATCTTGGATGTTAACCGGTTTGACGATAGTGGTAATCCGGCGAAAAACCCCAGCCTACCAGGGAGGAGTGTTGCCAAACCTGGCAGCATTTTTGTGTAAAATATTCAACGTCAAACCCGGCTAAAATCAGAGCCGGGTAAGTGCTCAATCACCGACACTTAGCTTAAACATGCGTAGCCTTTTCTTTGCCAGAACCAATCGGAAGTTGCCACGTTTAAGAAGGGAAGAAAAATATGAAATTTTTATACTCTGTCCAACAAAAATTGTCAGTACTGGCCTTATGGGAGAGCTTTTTCTAAAGCAGTGGCCCCTGATGCACCCTCATTACAATGCGTTAGGAAAAATGCCACTAAAAAAAGAGCAAGCCACTGACTTTTCTTAAGGAATTGTTTTTGTAATTCTTTGCAAAAAGTTGTACACCCCAACACGACCGTCGCGTCGTATCCCACTACTGATGAGATACTGTCAAGATCAAGAGTGTCAAGTGTCACTCAATACGATCGTGCGCTCTTTATCTACATCAAAACAGAGTTACCATTATCATTCTCAATTGCAAGCAAGGAGCTTTTTCAGTAGTTTTTATTAAGGAACTTTTGGGATTTGAAGCTTTTGAGAACACATTTTAAAAAGATGAGTATGTTGAGTGTTGTCGTATTGCTTTTCAACTTAAAAAAAAACGCGCCTATTATCTTACCGCTTGGTGTTGTGGGAAAAGGTAAATTGAATATTGTTTTCAGTCGTTTTGAATCAGCAGACGGTAGCCCTACGCGTTTTTTACTCTCATTTGCGGCGATTTACAATGTGAACTACGGAATCCCTGTGAGAGCTTTAAAAGGCGACACACTTATGCATTGCAATGCAACCAGAATGAGAGACAAACGTCCTATCTTCCCTGTACTGACAATTTTTGTTGGACAGAGTATAGTAACTTTTTAACTAAATTTGTTTCATTTAAATATCAACGGCAACAGTAAACAAGCTTTAAAGTCTTGAGTGTATAACGATTTCCAACAAAATGTGCCACATCCACTAATAGCATCGGGTGATGTCTTTTATAAAAGGCGTTTATAAAGGTGTTTAATTTTTGTATCTTTCAATGCAGTACCAAAAAAAGCTACATGTACCTACACTACAGAAAATCCAGCAGATGATGCTACAAAATGGAATGTGAAAATTGACCTGTCTTCCGAAAGCCGTTGGTATCGTGGGTCTAAATTCTTATACCATTCTAAAGAGACATGACCATCAAGTGTACCAAAGTTTAATGAAAAGGAGTTTCAACTTTTCAGTCATACTGCGTTATATCATCTTCAACCTTTGTTGGATTACACTCGCTTTTCATCCTGGAACATGATACAACGCATAATGGATCATGTGTATCGTTTTCTAGATATTAAGTGTAAAAAAAGGGATGACCCTTGTATCAACAAACGACATTAAAAGAGCTGAATGGTACCTTTTTCGACTATGTCAATCTGAGGTCTATACCCACGAAGTTAACTTTCTGAAACAAAGAGGTGTTGCAGCCTATGAATTCGTGATTGAGAAATCTAATTCATTGTATAGATTGAATCCCTATTTAGATGAAAATGGTATAATGCGCGAATGTGTGGTCGGATTGACGCATCCAAAGATGTCCCGTTTGACTGTAAGAGACCTATAATTTTACCGAACATTGATAGTCGAGGACATGCATGAACGCTGTCTTCACTCGAATTTTGAGACCGTAGTGAACGAACTTCGACAGTCTTACCATATATCAAACCTTCGAACGGTTTTGAAAAGAGTTCAACAGAAGTGTCAAGAGTGTAAAAATAGAAGAGCAGTTCCAGTACCACCACTAATGGGAGACTTACCTCCTACCTTCACTAGACTATTCTCGTATGTTGAGGTAGACTAGTTTGTACCAATGATAGTAACGGTGGGAAGACGCAGTGAAAAAAGATAGGGTGTGCTATTTACGTGCCTAACAGTTAGAGCAATCCACGTAAAAATTCACATTAGTCTATCCAGCGACTCATGTATTTTGACAATTCAACGATTCCTTTCAAGAAGAGGCAAACCAATAGAGATTTGGTCAGATAATGGCACTAATTTTAGGGGAGCAGACCATGAGCTTACAGATGCATTAAAATTGTTGCGATCAGATGTTGTTATGAAAAGGTATGTTTACGAGGGCATTAAATGGAATTTTATCCCTCCAGCTTCACCTCACATGGGAAGGAGCTGGGCAAGGTTGATTCGTTCAGTGAAACAGACATTAGCACATACATATGTCTCAAAGTCGAAATCCGAAAGATGAACTACTTCTTACAATGATGGCGGAGGTTGAGTACATTGTGAATTCGAGGCCTCTTACCCATGTACTCGTACCAATAGATGATGACAGTGAAGAAGCATTAACAACCAATCATTTTTTAATGGGTTCTTCAAGTGGTATAAAGCTTTCAGGGCAGCTTAGTGATGATGGCATAGTTCTTCGAAAAAATTGGATGACGTGCGAACAATATGCGAATAGTTTTTGGAAACGTTGCGTATCAGAATATCTTCCAATGCTCACGAGAAGAACAAAATGGTTTAAGTCGGCGAAACCAATATCAGAAGATGTTGTCATTGTAGTGGATCCAAATCTTCCTAAAAGCACCTGGCCAAGAGGGAGAGTCATACAAGTTCACCAAAGCAAAAATGGTCAAACAAGATCAGCTGTAATTCAGACGACGAGTGGCATATATACGCGACCAACGGCAAAATTGGCAATCTTGGATGTTAACCGGTTTGACGATAGTGGTAATCCGGCGAAAAACCCCAGCCTACCAGGGAGGAGTGTTGCCAAACCTGGCAGCATTTTTGTGTAAAATATTCAACGTCAAACCCGGCTAAAATCAGAGCCGGGTAAGTGCTCAATCACCGACACTTAGCTTAAACATGCGTAGCCTTTTCTTTGCCAGAACCAATCGGAAGTTGCCACGTTTAAGAAGGGAAGAAAAATATGAAATTTTTATACTCTGTCCAACAAAAATTGTCAGTACTGGCCTTATGGGAGAGCTTTTTCTAAAGCAGTGGCCCCTGATGCACCCTCATTACAATGCGTTAGGAAAAATGCCACTAAAAAAAGAGCAAGCCACTGACTTTTCTTAAGGAATTGTTTTTGTAATTCTTTGCAAAAAGTTGTACACCCCAACACGACCGTCGCGTCGTATCCCACTACTGATGAGATACTGTCAAGATCAAGAGTGTCAAGTGTCACTCAATACGATCGTGCGCTCTTTATCTACATCAAAACAGAGTTACCATTATCATTCTCAATTGCAAGCAAGGAGCTTTTTTCAGTAGTTTTTATTAAGGAACTTTTGGGATTTGAAGCTTTTGAGAACACATTTTAAAAAGATGAGTATGTTGAGTGTTGTCGTATTGCTTTTCAACTTAAAAAAAAACGCGCCTATTATCTTACCGCTTGGTGTTGTGGGAAAAGGTAAATTGAATATTGTTTTCAGTCGTTTTGAATCAGCAGACGGTAGCCCTACGCGTTTTTTACTCTCATTTGCGGCGATTTACAATGTGAACTACGGAATCCCTGTGAGAGCTTTAAAAGGCGACACACTTATGCATTGCAATGCAACCAGAATGAGAGACAAACGTCCTATCTTCCCTGTACTGACAATTTTTGTTGGACAGAGTATAGTAACTTTTTAACTAAATTTGTTTCATTTAAATATCAACGGCAACAGTAAACAAGCTTTAAAGTTTTGAGTGTATAACGATTTCCAACAAAATGTGCCACATCCACTAATAGCATCGGGTGATGTCTTTTATAAAAGGCGTTTATAAAGGTGTTTAATTTTTGTATCTTTCAATGCAGTACCAAAAAAAGCTACATGTACCTACACTGCAGGCCAAAAGTTTGAGTCCAACATAGTCAACTGACTTCATTAATGCCTGGGGGTTGATTTTTTGAATTAAAGATTGGGTTTTTTACCTAATTTTTTTACCTGAACAATACGCAACACCTTGAGGTAGTAAAAGTTGAGTTTTTAATCCAGATTTTTTTTAAAAAGGGTGTTTTTTTAATAAATGTGGAAGACCCGATTATATGGATTATTGAGATGTATTTGGGTTTTTCATAATTAATAATTTTTATGACTTTTGGTTGTTGATTTAGCACTTTTTTATGACGCCGAACATAAAAAAGGTTTTCAAAACCGAAAAATTTTAGACCTGAATTGCAAGTTTTTTATATAAAACCCACATTTTGAAGTCATAAGCATTTATTTGAGATTCTTCATCTTTTGAGTAAACAACTAGTTTAAAATGGGAAAAGTTGCGGAAACCACGATTGAAAAACGTTCTGCAATCATCATTCTTATTAAAGAACGGCCTAGATCTACAACAAAACACGAGGATCTGCTAATAGTAACAACAAGCAAACGAAATAGGCAAAAGACAGCACCGGAAATACGTACTGAAATAAATACAACACGGAATAAACCGCTGTCCTTGACAACCGTCAAACGGAAGCTAAGAGATGCTGGACTATTTGGACAAGTTGCTGTTCGAAAACCCCTACTTCGACCACAAAACAAGCTGAAACGGTTAGAGTGAGCCAAAAAGCATAGAGACTGGACAGAGGAAGATTTTAATAGTTTTATGGAGCGATGAATCCAAGTTCGAGGTATTTGGCACAAAATCGAGGGTTTCGACGCAGCGCTGAACAAAAGATGCTACCGACTGTATAGTTCCTACCGTCAAGCATGGAAGTGGTTCTGTGATGGTCTGGGGATGTTTCTCTTTAAGTGGAGTGGAAGATTTGACTCGAATTATTGGAAAAATGAACAAGTATACGTATAAGAAGATACTTGAAGAAAACGCTTTGATCTCTGGACTAAGATTGATTGGTAAAGGATTCGTATTCCAACAGGACAATGACCTTAAAAACACGTCGAGGCTGTGCCAGGATTACCTTAAGCAGAGAGAAGACGAAGAAATTTTTAAAGTCATAACGTGGCTGCCGCAATTACCGGATATAAACTCTATAGAGTTATTGTGGGAGGAGCTGGATAGAAGGGTCCGGGATCAATGCCCTTCACCGAAATCTGCGTTGTGGAATACATTACAGTATTGCTGGAACAACATACCAAAAGAAAAATTCAAAAACTTATAGGTAGATTGCCAAGAATTGAGAAAAGTAGTCGAGTGTAAATGAGGCTTTTTCGACGAAAAATCGGTTTAAATCATTTTTTTCTTTTTTAAACAAATTCCTATTTGTAAACAACATAATTAAAATATTTTTCACCTTATTTTGTCTTTATTATTTATTTATATTTATGTATTTATTTATGCTCCTCATAAACCCTACGTACTCATTTTTTACTAAAAAGTTTTTTCGGTGATAGAATTTGCTTTTCCTTCGAAAAATGAGAGTGGACTCAAACTTTTGGCCTGCAGTGTACGTGTTTGATAAGACCATCGGCGAAAAAGGTCTAAATGAAGTCATCAGCTTTTTGAATCATTTTATTAAGAACATTTTGAGTGAAACTGTGACGAAATTATATTTATTTTCCGATAATTGCGCCGCTCAGAATAAAAACAATACTCTCGTCCAATATTTATATGCTGTTGTAAAACACAAAAATATAAGCCTTATTGAGCATCACTTGCCAGAACCAGGTCACAGAAAGAAGAAAATATCGTAAGCATTTCAGCTTCTAATAGTCACCATGTAATTGACGACATACGACATAAAAATAAAAGCAAACCCCTTTAAGCCAAAACTGTTTATACAAATAATCTTCCCTTCAACCCCAAGAAATATGAGGCTGTTATAAGCTTGGCGCAAAAATATGTTTATGTTCCTCCAGCCGATATGCCTTTTTACGATAACTTGATGTCGCAGCAGTCTGTTCAAGAAGCTGAAAGCTCAGACTACGAAGATGACAACGAATAACCCTTTTAATTTTCGCCAAAATCGGTGCAAAAACAGGACAAGTCCAGAAAGATAATTTTTTTTTTACTTTAATATATAACTTTTTGATATGTTTTTGAATTAAATAAATTAGTTTTGATTATCTCTTTTCAAGTTTAATAAATATTTTGCAATTATTTTGGTTTCTTATTTTTGAGATAGTTATTTTTATTTTTCTCAACATTTCAAAAAGTGGAGTTATCCGGTTGTTGCATTGGCTGCTTCAATTCACTATGCGTCTCTTTGAGTTTGACATTTTCAATTCAATTTTTAATTGGAAGAGTTATCATGATAAAAAGATTCTTACATTTCGTAGGAATTCGAATTGGATACGACAATAGGGCTCAGTTCTCATATAAATTAGGTATATACATACATATGTACATATGTATATGTCATCCAGACGACTAAACTAATAGTGAACAAAGGATAGATTGCAATTATACGAGTATCTCGGTTTCATTTTCGGTATCAGTCGTCAAGAAAGAACAGAAAAATATTTTATCTGAATGAACAATTGATTGAAAAGATCGAACCTTTGAACCAATCAATCAGAAATCAATAATCATCGATACTTAAAACTAAGCAGTCTGCCTCTTTTATATATGTATGTATAACTTCAGTTCAAATAAATCTTTTTAAAAACTTATTTTATTGATCGAATATTCTAATTTGCATAGTTAAATGTTACATACCTTTATATTAATTATTCTAATTTCATATCAATTAAGATTTGATGCACGTGGACGACAATTGCAAGATGCTATTCCCTGGGCAGATGAAGTAGTTCTCAAGAATAAAGCTCAATTTGTGTACGACACCAATCCTCCGTCCTTGAAGATTAAAAATGTTCAAACCAATGACGCCGGATTATACAAATGTAGAGTTGACTTTCATAAGTCACCCACAAGGAATTGGCGAGTTAATGTTACTGTTATAGGTAAAATATTTCCAACCAATTATTTTTGTAATCAATTAACACCAGTTATTTGTACCTTTCATCATGTTTTTAGTACCCCCAACTAAATTAACAATATTAGATTCTTATGGAGCAGCTATTAGGAATAATATTGCCGGACCGTACCTAGAAGGAAACAGCATAAACTTAACATGCCTTTCTAGCGGAGGAATACCGCCTCCAAAAGTATCATGGTTTAAGGAGCATGCTTTAGTAGATGATTCATATCAAATACTTCCTGATGGGACTGTAAGAAATGTTTTATACTTGCCAAACATTTCAAGAGCTGATTTACTTGTGGTAAGTGGAGATTATTTTTACAATATTAAGCAAAAAAAAAAAAAAAAAAAAAAACAACTATATGTTAGCCTTACAACACTCATTTCTGAAAATATATTAAACAAAAATCGTACTGTAGGGTCTATCTTCAATGACCCATGTTATGAGAAATTGCTCTGTTAATACGAACGGTAGATACAAGCCTTTATAACTGTGTGTAAATAAAGTTGATATTTTCTTACCAATGTAAATTTTTTACTTCGAGGTCAGTTTTCGGCAGAAAATCCGTAATAAACATAATAAACCTAATAAAGATATTCATGTAAACAAGGAAAACCCGTAAAATTTTGAGTTCCAATTTAAAACCTCGGACTTATTCTGCAAACGATTTTCATTTGAAAGAATATTTCAAAAAAATTTTCTTCTTCATCCCATGTTGAACATTGAAAAATTACCAAATTAGATTTAGATGGAAATTTTTTGAATCTTTGTTTGACTTAAAAATAGTTTTCAGAACCACTTGGTGGACATAATTGGAACTCAGAAACATGCCAATCGCCCAAGGATTCTTACATCTACACTTTCTATATACAATTTACTTAAAGATCGCATCATTATTTTTTATTTAACGCAGTCTGTTCATTGTATACATACCTCTTTTATGCTGGGTTCTTTTAAGTAAGAAAACAGAATCACTTTTTAATTTAAAATATCGAATGAATATTGACAAGAACACATTTTTTTGAGTTGACTTTGACGTTAAAACGAACAGCTGATTATTTCCCACATTTACTCAAGTATTTTTTAGAAGGTGCTCAAGTAAACATGTGTCGGAAAGTAATATATTTCTGCAAAGACGAAAATTATCGCGTTGCATGCATACATTCATAGTTATCAATAACAAGTAAGCGAACAAATATTTAGATTTTATGATAACGTAGCAATAATAGAATTAAAAGTTTGCGGAAAAGTAATGGTTTATTTGCTTTAATCTCTAAAAGCTATCCTTTCATTCTTCCCCATATTAAATGATACAATACTGTACGGTGAAGAGATCATGCTGGCCAGTGAACTGGTCCATTTCTTCCTATCAAAAGATTACCATGTTCTTGGTACTCGCCAATTCTTAGCTTCTCGACCATAGTGGGTAGAAGCGCCATCCTGTTGGAAATATGATGAAGCTAGTTGAATCAGTGGAATATCCTCCAATAGTTCTGGTAAATCGTTTCGCAAAAACCCCAGAGAGTTTGTAGTATTGAACCTGAGTGGTAGTTTGAAAGGGCCGATTAAATTGTTTTCAATTACACCTGCCCACGCCATGATCCTGTTTCTCGATGGTTGCGATACGTATTCCTAAATATTCCCTCACTTGGAAGTCGTCAATTAGGATAAAGTTCATGGTTTCTTTTGAAAAGAGACCAGTGATTCCTTGCCCGAATACAGTTTCCTTAAACATAAACTTCGAGAGGAAGCCGAGAGACAGAAGGAGCAAAACGAGAAGGACGCACAGCAACAAGCATTTACTGTTTACAAAAGTACAAATACAAAGAAAAAACGAACCGAAGAAGATCACTCATGGGGAACTGTTTCAATTGTGGTGTAGCGGGGCATAGTGCAAGTGAGTGTAAGAAAAAAAGGAAGAACACACAACAAGCATTAACTATGGTCGCAGCAGCTGAAAACTGACCAAAAAGAAATGGATATACAGTGGCGCGACATCTCACACGTGTAATGATAAGAAGAAGTTCGCGAATTAATTACAACACAACAAATCTATTGGATTGGCAGGCTATAAATCGATTGTAGCAGAGGAAAAAGGTGATGTACAATATTAATACAAAAACGTAGACTTGTTATTTCAAATCGTTTTTTATTCTGCAGAGTTTCAAACCAATTTCCTGTCTGTGGGCAGAATGATTGGCAAAGGGAACGCGTTTGCTTTGCTGTACACAAGTGATATGTGGCACAACAGATTAACAACTAAAGTCTTCTACAACTTTCAGTGAAAATAATGGTGAAAGATATGAATTCTATCTATAACAACGATGAAAAATGTCAATCTTGAATATTCAGGAAAATAAATACATATACTGAGCGCGTTTGGCTGGTAGTCTAAGATCCTTTAGTATCCGATACGTTGGCGAACGACCAAAACCGGATAGGTAACATATACTGTCAAAGTCAAAACAAATTATTTGCTGGCAAATCTGCTGGGTATCTTCTAGTTGATACTGATTTCCATTCTCACTACATATTATTATTATATTTATATTTATATTATTATTATGTTTATATCTAAATTATTATTACGCCAAGCGTTTTGGAATGTAAACTGCAAAAGTGTGTCAGTTCCTTTATATCAAGGATATACGATGCGATGGTGAGTGCCAGAGGGTTGACAAAACTCAATATCAATCGATGATTGATGTTCTCATATATCGTGCTATAACAACAAAGCCAGATAAACTACATTCCGCAGGATAAACGGTACAGTGCAATGCAGATCCGCATATCGGCTGGTCTAACTGGTGAGCCAGTAACATTGCACATCGACAATCAGGGGACCAGAAATTAGCATGCAATCCAGTACTTCACATGCGAAGCGAACATCGACGTAAAATACCATCGCATCAAATAATTAATCAAGAGTGAGAAAATCGTTCTGAAATACTGTCTGACTGAAGATATGTTGGCTGATATCCTGAATAAGAGCTTGGAAAAACCTAAACACAGCAAATGTGTTCAACTATTGAATTTCAACTAACAGTAATTATTAATACGACATTCACGTTGAGGTGGCGTGTTGAAAAGAGATGGATCCACTACCATGCTAACGTGCATGCCACATTTGATAGTATAAGTAGATAGTATGTAAGCATTTCTTTTCTTAATTTCTTCCTTTTTCACTTTTACCTACATTCCTTTTTCAAACCTTGCAGTGTGAAGATTTATTTATTATTTCTTTGAGTAAATGAAAACTTTAGCTTGTAACTGAATACAATTAAATAGTATCGTTGTCGCGCCCTAGTTGAATTTCCATTGCAACATTCATTATTGACAGAGCAATTTTTTTTAAAATGGGTCATGGTAGGTCTTTCCTTAAATCCACGGAAAAATGATGTAAAAATTGGAGAAACCCCAATACTGTCGAAAGATTTTGTTCTTAGAATATACCAAAGAATCATGGGACATCCTGTATATAATTGAACTAGTTTTTAACGAACCCGTGTAACAATTTTTGAAATGATATTCTCATAATTTTATTTTTATTCAAGAAATTTATGTTTTCAAAACTGAAAACTATTTCAGCAGTTTTTTTTAAACAATTTAAATAAAAAAATTCAATCTATTTAAGAGTTTTCTCTAATACCATACATATACGTTTCTGTACGTGTAGCGTTTTCCTCTTGAGACGGGTAGATGTTATAATTAATAATAACATTATGTGTAGAATGTTACATCTTTCAAGTTACACAATTTTCTATAACTCTGGCGCATAAATCAGGCTGAGTTTGAGCGTGCCGTCGGTTATGTTATGGGTTAAATTGTTTTTGAAGGTTCTTGGTATTTTGCGGCCTATAGGCATGTACCTGCGACACATTGAAAGTATAACGGGATCAAATCGCACGATATCGATACCCAATTCAGGTCGACTCTGCGTAATGATTAATGTTACTGGTATCGCTTCTTAAATTAAGTTTGTATTTACTTATTGAAGTACTCCGTTCTAGGGAGATTTACTGGGTGTTTGAATACTATTAGCACTAATGCCTTACCACAGCTTCAAGTGATGATTTTTAATGTTTTTTATTTGTAATATTGTTTTTAGATTTACACTTGTCAGGCAAGCAATGGTCAAATTGATGCAGTGTTGTCAGGAAAAGTTAAGCTTGAAATTAAGTGTAAGTATACGACTATTTAGTATGTATGATTTTGCATGTTTAAAAAAACATTTTGGTTAACAGAAGAATGGGCGTTTAATTTAATTGAAGGGAATATTGGATTAGCATGACATATTTTTTATTTCGGCTTTAAAAGTGTTCTATTCGAAATATGTTTTCATATTCTACTACAGGTTTCATATTCGATTTCATATTTGTAAGGCATCAAAGTCCACAAAAACTTAACTTGTTACTTACTTATTTTTACTTTTGTTACATATGTACATATGTATAATGAAAATAATGTAGTTTGAATTGTCATGGCATTCCAATGTACCCTTAAATTTATAAGATGCTAAAAGAAATTTTTTATTAAATTAAGAATTATATTATAGTTGTGGTTGTAAATAATATATTTTGGTGTTCTTTTGTATGCATAGTAATTTGAAAATTTAAGGTTTGAATGTTATAACAACAACTTGAATGAGCTAACATCTAGTGTATAGGCTGGAGTTGTAGCTATTTTATGGATGAAAAGCCGCTCATCAGAGTCCTTTAGTGTTGTTAATGCTTTATACCTTCATGGTTAATCGAAAAACTTTAGACCTGGACTGGGATTTGAAACCCAGACCTATTGCGTCTTCAGAAATCATATAAGCCTTTCATTTTATTGGTCCTTTAACTTATAACTATCTTTAATCTTGGACAAAAATTCATACGAACTAGCCTACTTCTCAATAATTTATTGGCCTAATGCGAGCGCTCTAAGATATTCTGTTTCTTATTAATATCAAAAATTTTATTATTTATCCGTTTTATTTTTTACCGAGAAGTAGTGAAAACAACATATATTTACAAATATTAAAAATGAGTTTAATATAGGTAACACAAAATTGAAAAACGGAGTATAAAAAAAGGTATATGAATTACTTTAACAAGTCTACCGAACCGAAGGCGCTCTGCTTTGCCTTGTGCGAGATCGTCTCGACATTGTAAATTAGTGAAACTCTCCATTCTATCCTAGACCAGCCCTCGACTGTCTAAGTAGACCCAAAAATTGGCTTATTGTATCTTGGATTCGTTTTATAAAACCTGATTATAATAATAATACTGTTTGTACTTCGGCTCTTCCATGCAATCCAAGACAATGTCTAAGACACTGCCTCTGGAATACGCAATAGCAAATAGCAAATCACCTTCACTTTGCTATGAAGCCGGCTGCTGTAAAACAACCGTTTCATCTGGGTAAAGGTCAAGTCGTGTCAGTTTTAAATAGTAGCCCCTCTTATCATACGGTATCGAGTCTTCTCTAAACCAACCAGGCATGCACAATTGCATCGCATTTTAGTCTGGTTCCATTAAATACCAGAGACCAGTTTAGACATGGAATGAACTATGCCATATAATGCGCCTCTTTCGATAGAGCTCTCTTAATAACTTTATCGAATACTTTGCTGATATTCGGTGGAAGACTTTTAGGCCGGAGATTCGCCAGATTAAAGTTATCCTTGTTGCGGTTATATTTTTCGAACGTAGTTCCCTTGGTAAGGCGTTGGTGATTAGTGGCCAGCGCATCTTACTATAATTTACGAATGCATCCAACTCTACAAGCTCGTTTGTAAGATTTATTACGGCGCCAAGTCCATAGTGGTCACTGTCGTACCCAATCGTACGTAAACAATATCTTGGTTGTTTACTCACATAGGCACTGCTTATTGGAAACGATAGCCTTTCTGTAGCCCGATGTTCGATCCCATATTCAAAAATGTATTGACCCATTCATTCATACATTTGAATGAAATGTATTAATACTTTTTGGATTTTGTCTTTGGTTTCCCCTATTAAAGTGTTTTCAAATCACCACCCATTATGTAATAAATCTCATCGGGATTCAATCGTAAACATTCAAAAAGTTTGTTAAGATCTGTTATAAACTGAAAGGGCTCAACACACATCCATTCATGCCTCCAGCAATTGAATTTTGCGCACATCGCTATGATTAATAATTTTATGATCAACGGCTTTCCTTGAGTAGAGTTGGGCCGATTTCTTCTTATTATAATTATTGTGAGTCTGTTTATGTTTCTTGTTGACTTTAGTTTCGCTGGCCATAAACATATCTGGACTTTGGTCCAGAATATATTAGCTTTACGTTCGGTCCTAATCTGTTAATATACATTCACAGCAAGGATGTTAATGGGCATCTCCTACAGCGAGCTCTTAAACCTAAAGCGTTAAGCTTGGCAAAACAGAGTAGAGATGATCTACCCTAGTCGCTTGCTTCTTTGAAGCTGTCTGTGCACCGGTTGTACCCTGCTTTCGCTTCTTGCTGCTATTTGGCCGTAGGAAATTTTTAGGTAAATCAATTTTCGATTGCTTACTTCTTCAAGAATATCTTAATCGTCGTGAGCAGTGGTGTTAATCACACTGCCTTCTGCAGTCAGTCTATGTATAATTGTCTTCTTATACGCAACTTAACTAATAAAGACCATCTACTAGTGTTTCTATTAAATACTACATGGCGCAGTCGGTACACAATAACTTTAATCATCATCATCATCGGCTCGACAACCGGGTTCCGGTCCTGGCCTCTTTCAACAAGTCTCTCCACCTATCCCGGTCTCTAGCCGACGCCATCCAGTTGCGCACCCCAAGGCTTCGGGCGTCCTGGTCTACGCCATCTCTCCAGCGCAAGCATGGTCTACCACGCTGTCGTCTACCATAGAATGTACCACAAAGAACTTTCCGAGCAGGTTCTTCTTCGCTCATGCGAGCTAGGTGCCCTGCCCACCGGAGTCTACCGAGCTTAATTTTTGTCACGATATCTGCTTCAAGGTAGATTGCGTACAGTTCATGATTGTACCGTCTCCGGAATCGTCCTTCCTCACATACGGGGCCAACAATTCTCCTTAAGACTTTTCTCTCGAACGCAGCTAAGAGGTCGGAGTGCCTTTTGCTAAGCACCCAAGTCTCGGATCCATATGTGAGTACTGGCAGGACCATGGTCCTGTACAGCAGCAGTTTTGAAGTTATGGTGAGATTTCTGGATTTGAAGAGCTTTGACAGACTAAAGAATAATCAAAAATTAGTAGAAGCTCGAAGGTTATTTAACAAAAAACAAACGTGATTGCACTATACTACTGTACACGAAGATGATGGATTTCTTGAAACCAGGACTTCTTAACTTGGATGGAAATTTAGAAGAGAACTGCAAGAGGTTCAAAACGCAGACGAGAAGACATTCAAGTAGCCAGGTAACTGAGTTGTGCGCGATCAGAGGCAAGTAGAAAAGAAGACGTTCACAGTTGTTAAAGAGAAATTCGAACAGTATTGCAATCCTCGAAGTAATGGTCTATGAACGATTTCGTTTCTACATGCGAAGCCAATAAGAAGGTTAAGTTTTTGATTAACTTTTGAAAAGAATTTCCACCTGCAGTATTCGTCAGGAGAAAAAGTCAACGCTTAGAAACGGCATAGTTATCGGAATTGCCCACCAAACGCTAAAAACGCAGTTACTGAAAACTAATAATTGGGATCTAGACAAGGCGGTGGAGACGTCTCGTATAGCGGAGATGACAAAAGTGCAGGAAAAAGGGTGTCCAGAAAAATTATCTTCACCTGTAGATACATTTAATTTCTAATTTCAAATGTCAAGATAGTACAGATCCATTACAAAGAAATAAAAAATGCAAATTTTGTAACTACTTGCATGCAAAAGGAAAATGTCCAACGTACACAAAAAAATATGCTTCACTTGAAAAGGTTAACCATTTTGCTTCAGTATGTCAAAAACGTAGACAGGTAGGTGAGGTTGCTGTCAAATAAGATAATTATTGTGATACTGAGGATGAGATTGACGAAGCATTATACATATATAAATTCTTTGAATGTGCATGAAGCAGTGCAAAAAACCAGGTTTTCTTCTTCTTGGATTGAGAAATTGCGTGTAGAAAATAGATTAATTGATTGTTTATTATATTATGTCAAAAAGAATTTTTGGTAACCTCGAACCCCGACCTCTTTTGAGGGCTTACTCGGTTAAGCAAGAGGCTCATGGAAGTTCGATTTTTCAATTATGCGCTCAACAATATGCGCAGTGAGGTATAGAAAAACTTAGTACAATTTGCGATTCGTGGTTACCGACAGAGGTTGTCAACCTTTATTTGGGTTAGATTCGTGATCCGAGTAAGTTTTATTGAAACGGGTAGATTCATTAGATACTCAAAGCGTGGCAGAGTTTATTAAGCAGAAAGCTATGGTTTTTTCCCCGACAAATGTAATTTGAAAATTCGAGGTGTGTGTCCAGTGAATAAACCTCCGGACGCATACCTTTGGCGTTGCGTTGAAAATTGGTAGTTGTTAAAAAAAAGATAAATCCCTAAAAATGCTAAAGAGCATTGCGTGGTACCAACTTTCGAAGATTTTAGACACGAGATAAGGGATTATAACATTGTCACGGCTCTAGATATAAAAGAAGGCTTTTTGCAGTTAGAGTTAGATAACGAATCCAAATTGTGCACTAAACGCTGTACACCCAGGAGTTAAAGCTGCAACTTCAAAATTCCAAAAGTTTAATCACAAGCATGTTGAGCCGCTTTAATGAACTTTTGTATATGTATGTCAATATTTTCAATGGTAAGTGATTTTAGAGTTGATTTTAGTAACATTCGGGGCTTGCGAATGAAGTTCTATGCCACGTATATATGTACTCGTACGCAGTGGCGGCTGGTGGGTGCTCGAAGAATTTTGACCATGTATAAAACTGACACACTTATTACATTTAGCAAGGAATCATGTTTTTTATTTTTTCACTTAAATGCGTCAAATCGTGGATTCACGTAACTTTATTTAAAAAAAAATTATTAATGTCTTTAATATACCTAATCACTGTTAATTTTATCCCACACCACACACTGTACACAGTACAGAATCGAACCAAAACCAAAATAAAAAACAATTACTAACCTAACACCTACAAACCTACACTATTTAACCAGTCACGGATAGAGCGAAACAACATTACATATTCGCAGGCGCAGCGCATTCTAGTCAAACATCGGTTGCTGTAGTTAATCTTCGGTTCTCGTGCGCTGCACGAGAGGAGGCTAATTCTCCATATATTTCAATGAAATATCTTTTGTCTCACGCGTCAGGGATACTTGCTTGTAACTCATAAAGTTATATTAGCAGTCCTCGTGCGCTCGCCGAAGCGCACGAGAATTTTTACTTGCAGGGAAAGTAAGTCTTAATAGTAAAGCAAAGCGCTTACATTGTTTCGTCATAATTGGAAATTTTACTTGTTTGTGTTCTTGTACGTACATATGTTTAAAAAATAAATATTAATATGGGAATCTAAAAATAAAGATGCAGTAATATTTTGTAATTTTTAAATCTTTTGAATTGGTGGTTCAGCGCACGAGCGCACTTAAGGTACAGCCGCCACTGCTCGTACGTCCATATTGTAAACAGCAGGCCAGTTGTTTTGGCACTAAGTGAAACTGAGGTAGGTGAAAATACCGATCATTCGGAATTTGATCTGCATGGGTATAGTTTAGTGCCATTATTCTTTTCACACCACGGTCTCGCTTACCAACTTGAACCCTAATATGGTAAATGTTAACAAACTTCAATTTTATATGTTCAAAATTTACGGTACACAAGCGCATCATACATACCTGTTTCATTTATCGAAAACCAAACCTCGACAAAAATTCAATTTTTAACGAATATGATGCTCTGTCCGATTCTGTTCAAAGAATTATTTCCCATTATCCTCACACTGCAAACGCCATTGAGGGCGATTTCAATGTATACAATTTTAGTTGGCTTCGCTTTTCTGGTCAGATAACACCCGAAGGAAGGTATGTTGAGGTTTTTGCCGAGTTAAACCACCTGACTCGGCTTGTTAATGACGCTGACGCTGCAGGTCAAATCGCCAACACTAGACTTGTTGATAACCTCTGATTCTGATAAATACACCAGTCAAGTCTTAACCGTCATCAAAAACAGTCACATTTTCAAATCGCTCCTCGCTTGCCTTTTGTTTCTACCCATCAAGTGTAACCTACTTTTTCACTTTAATAAAAACAATAAATCAAAATAAATAAATAAAAAGTGACTACCCTTGCATATTCGCTCCTCGTTTGTACCCATCAACGTAAAATAAATAAAAAGTCACTACTCATCCACGTAAAAATAACAACAAATCAATAAATAAATAAAAAAAAATTGTAATTAACTTTGCACTTTTTCGTTAATTTGGTTTTGTTTATTTGTGTCTCTTATTATGACATATGAGGAAATCCAGCGTAGTTTAGGATTTTATGTCACTAGCAGATATAAAAATATAGTTCATTAAAATAGTTGTTATTGGTGTAATTTTTTAAATAGGACTTAAATAGAAAGATGATCTATATGTATATTTCAACAGAAAATGTTTTAATTTTGAATATACAGCTATTTTATTACGTGAAAACAACGAAATTTAATAATTTAATTTGTCCCTTTCAATGTTTTTTTATTTCAAAACTTTGTAACTTTTTGATGCAATGTTTGACCCACCTGAAATTTGAAATAATTATTGTAGTTACTTCACTAAGTATAATCTATGTTGATATTTGGGTGTGCCACTAATAATAATGAAAAGGTAAACTAAGAAAAACACGTCCCTCGCTCTTTTTGAAAATTAGATCGTTATACTTTTCTTTTCATAACTTTTTGATGCATTTATATATCGTAATAAAATTTTTTGTGCATATTCTATATACAAAAACGAAGAAATTCAGCCCAGAAAAGTTAATGTGCGTCAAAAATTTACAAACTTATCGAGGAATTAAAAAAATGTTCGACAGCGTAATTTTTATTTTAGATGTAGAAAATTAAAGAGCACACTCAAAAAAAGGTTAGAAATGCCTAGAAACCTGAAGTTATCCAGAGAGTGAGTGCTGTAAAAGTAACTGTATTAAGTATCATTTTTTATTCCACTAAATAGATTATTTAAAATGAATTTTTATTTATTTATTTTATGAAATATTGATTTTTCAACGAAAGGCAGAGTAAGGGAGATTCCCGAGTGGTGGAAATGAAAAAAAAAGTTCTTTTTTGACCGTTTTTTGTTGGAATATATTTTCTTGTTTGTATGTTTTTGTGAGTATGTATTGAGTTAGATATATTTTTTGCTTGAACTTTTTTGTCTGAATACATTTTCTTGTTTGTATGGTTTTTGTAGGTATTGAAGTAAAGAGCTATGTCCACCATTTGATTTGAAATTTTCAATTCTGGTGAAAAATCAAATATTTAATATCTGAAGCGAGAACTCTCAACCAATGCTACAAGGATACAGTGTGTTCTAGAAAGCATAATGATTGCAATGACAAACTTTATAAAAAATATATTGGCGATAAATTTTATGGAAATTAGTAATTAAACTGTTTAAATTTTAAATAAGTATGTATCTGCCATAAATTTTTGTTTCCAAATCTTAGAAAATATTTTTCTTCTCTAAAATGTTTTTTTATTTTCGTAGGTATTTACGGAGGATTGACGAAAAAAATTTCGAGTATGAAAAAAAAAATGAAAATTTATACTAGTTTCAGGGTTTTAAATGTTCTTCTAAAGGTACTTATTCACGTATAAATTGTTGATAACTTTTTACTTGCGATATATGTAGGTAGATACTATAGGGCAAGTTCTGCATTTGGAAAAAAAATCGAACTCGAGATTTTGATCAAAGTTGACATTACGATGATAGCGAAGACGAAAAAAGTGGGTCCGACAATTCCGTCTGTCTGTATGTCTGTATGTCTGTACCTCGAACTACAGCTTAAACTACCGGAGGTATTTTCTTCAAACTCGGTAGTTAAGGGTCGTCGATGATTCCCTAGAGGAGAAATTGAAATTTTTTTTTAGCTCTAAAACTAACGGTACCCCCCATACACCCGTAGGGCAAAACCTTATTTATCTCGAAAACGGCTCTAACGATTTTGATAAAAAAAAAAATTAGGTGTGATATTATGGACATGGACTATATTTTGGTTAAAAAAAAAATTGGGGGGAAATGTTATTAGGGGTACCTGTCATAGAACGGTTTTTTGATTTTCGAATTTCTTACCAACGGCTCTAACGATTTTACCCAAAATTTTTATGCAGGAGCGGCTTTGCATTTGAAAAAATATAAACTTAAATTTTTTTAGAAAAAATAGTTTTTGGATTTTTAAAAAAATAATACAATTTTTTTTTGAAAATTCAATTTTTTGAAAACCCATACACGATTAAATTTTTAAATTACGTTTTAATATGTATTTTATTAAGTACTAACAATTTGCATATCAATTTTATTTATAAAAATTTTAAGGAAAATTTAGTACACAAAAAACATGTTTCAGTGTGTCTGTATGTCTGTACCTCTCACTACAGCCTAAACCACTGGACCATTTCAATCTCGGTGGTTAAGGGTCTTCTGTGATTCCCTAGAGGAAAAATTGAAATTTTTTTTTAGCTCCAAAACTAACGCCTCTAACGATTTTGATAAAAAAAATTAAGTGTGATATTATGAACATAAGCTACATTTTGGTCAAACAAAATTTTGGGGCAAAATGTTATTAGGGGTACCTGACATAGACCCGTTTTTTTTTTTATTTTCGACTTTCTCATGAACGGCTCTAAGGATTTTAACCCAAAATTTTCAGCAGGAGTCCCCTTAAGTTTAAAATAATTTTGTATATAAAAATATTCAAAAAACTATTTGTTGGGTTTTTTTTGAAAAAAAAAAAAAAAAAAATCAAAACGATTATTTTTCGAAATTATTTCCAATATTATTTAATACTTAAAATTCGCATCCCACATTTTTGTTTTGAAAAATTTTAGACAAATTTCTTATATAACAAATTTATTTAATAATAAAACGATTTTTTAAAGTTTATTTGCATAAATTCATACTTTTCCGAAAACCAGACGCTAATTTTATGCATTTGAACATTATTATCTCATTAAATCCATGTTTTATATTTATAAAATGTATCTTAAATTCCAAAGTACTTTTACATAAGAGCAAGTTCGTGCGATCCAGTCGTGCATTTTATTTTTTTAAGACCAAAAATAACGGTACCTGCCATACGATTTTTTTCGAAATTTTATAAATATTTTTTTTCTCAAAAACTGTCCCACAGAATTAAAAAAAAAAAAAATTGAAAAATTTAATTTAGTTAAAACTAGGTAATAGTTGAAAAAAATTTTCCGAAAAATTATTTTTGGTAGCCCCTCTGGGTCCATTTTTTTTTGTTTTTGATTTTCTCGAAAACGGTACACCCGATTTAAATCAGTTTTTTTAATGCTAAGGCTACTCCAAAGATTGAATATTTTTACATATTCAAATTTTCAATTTTTTATTTTTTGGATTTAAAAAAAAAATTTCAATTTTTTTTTTTTGAAACTCAATATTTCGAAAACCCCATGCTCGATTTTTTTTCAAACTTGCCAAATAAAAGTTTCTTAACATAATCTACAAGATTTGAGAAAAAAAAAAATTGTTTTATCTAAAACTAACGGTACCTTCCATAAAAAAGTTAAAAAAATGGTTTTCGAAAATCGTATTTTTCTCGAAAACGGTTCCGAGAATTTTGCTAAAATTTTTTTTCTTTTGATACATTTTTACGATCTATAATTTAATAAAAAAAAATTGAAATCTAGATATTACTGACTGTACCTACCATAAAACGATTTTTTCGAATTTTGAATTTCTCATTATCGACATAACGGATTTTAATGAAATTTTTTATAAAGAAGCTCCTAAAATGTTTAAAAAACATTGCATTTCAAAACTTAAAAAAAAAATATTTTTTCAATTTTTGGAAAAAAAGTAATTTTTTTTTTGGAAAATTCGATATATGGTATCAAGAACGGCTTAATATTTTTCTTTGAAATTTAACTCTCATTCGTACAATAAGAAAAACTTAAGGTTGGTGTACCAATTTGTTTTTTTTTAAATGTTTTAAAAATTTTGTGCATAAAAGCTTATTTTTTTAAGGAACCACTACAATGACTTATAATTTTTGTTCTTGCATAAATTCATATTTGCATAGCATTCTGTCTTTATCTTTTATGTACTACTAAAAGAATTTAAAAAAATCATTTTATCCTTATGAACAGTTTTCTTTAATAACATTCGTTTTTAAAATTCCTAGTCTATTACATAGGAGCAAGTTCGTGCGACCCAGTCGTGCATTTTATTTCTCATATCTTGTAGATTATATTAAGAAAATTTTATTTTTCAAATTTAAAAAAAATCGAGAATGATGTTTTCGAAATTATTGAGTTTTCAAAAAAAAAAATTTGAAAATTCTTAAAAAAATCCCAAGAATTATTGTTTGAAAATTTGAATTCATAATAATATTCAAACTATTGGGAGCCTTTAGCAGAAAAATCCTTCGTACTGTTTTTGAGAAAATCAAAAACCAAAAAAAGTTGTTCCAAAAATAACAATTTCTTGTATTTTTTTCCAACTGGCACTGCAACTGATTAAAAAAAGCGGGAAAATTATTTGCAAGAAAATATTTTGATATGGTATATAATGAAATAACCCAGATATCCGTGCTTCCTGACGTTTTCAGGGAAGAGTATATACGGGCAGAATTTAGTTTATTAAATGAAAGAATAGACTTTAAGCTATGAAAATTAGTTTTTATTTATTAAAGTTTTGTTCTCGCAAGGTCCGCTGTCTCAATGCGTAGGCTGCAACCTTCGAGTTTAATGTATGGCTAAACTAAACTAGAGGGTCGTCCTCTTGATGAATCGCAACATGCATACCTAAAAGGCAAGTCTACGGAGACTGCCCTGCATGAAGTAGTGCGTACAATAGAGAAGACGATGCACTACAAAGTCGGAACGTCGGAAAACTTAAAAGGGTTCAAAGAACGGCTAGAATGAAAGTAAAGTAAATCTCTTTCAATGATAACATCATCCAGCTTCTTAACGTTTTATATGTACCAGAACTGAAAACTAATTTTATTTCAGTAAGCAAAGCCGTAGAAAATAATCATTCCGTTGTTTTTGGTGAAAAAGAGGCTAGGATTTTCGATTGTGAACAAAATTTAGTTATGCATGCGATTAAATGTGGTGGATTGTTTGTGCATGAAAATAAAAGAAAACCTATTTTATGTAGCATGATAAATAAAGTTGATAATGATCAACTTCTTTGGCATGCCCGCTTAGGGCACCTTAATATGAAAAGCATGAATCAATTGTTTAGTAAAAACATGGTAAAAGGTGCTAACCTCAAAAATATACCGAGTGTGTTGCAATGTGACATCTGTTCTAAAGGCAAAATTTGTAGGTCATCTTTTCCAACAAACAAGGAAATTATGACAAAAGGATTGCTAGATGTGATTCATTCCGACGTATGTGGACCGATGAAGACCAAATCATTGGGTGGTGCAAAGTACTTCGTTTTATTCATAGACGATTTTAGTCGCAAAATATTTGTTTATTTTTTGAAGGCCAAAAGCGAAGTATTCAGTGCATTTAAGGAGTTTGCTGCTGAGGTTGAACGAGAAACTGCATGCAAAATAAAAGTTTTAAGAAGCGATAATGGTGGGGAGTATTTGAGCTCAGATTTTTCGAAATTCCTTTCTGAAAAAGGAATAAAGCGACAGCTGACTGTGGATTATACGCCTCAGCAAAATGGCGTTTCAGAAAGAGCAAATAGAACATTAGTTGAAATGGCTAGGTGCCTACTATTGAGCTCTAATTTGCCTGAGTATTTATGGGCCGAGGCCTTGAACACGGCGGTTTACATTAGGAATCGATCACCTACAAATCTTTTAAGGGATCGAACCCCATATGAAGTTTGGTACGGACGAAAGCCTTCAGTAGGACATATGAAAGTTTTTGGTTCAAGGGCTATAATGCTCGATAAAAGGCCAAAAAGGTCGAAATTTGATGCTCGAGGCATAGATTGTGTGATGGTAGGCTATTCGAAAGAATCTAAGGCATATAGACTATATGAACCTACTGATAGAAAAATCATGAAAAGTCGAGATGTTAAATTCAAAGAATTATTGGGTGGAAGTGATAGCATCGTTGGTTCTTATGATCTACTCAGTGAAGAGTCAAAGTCAGAAGAAATTACATGTGTTAAAGATGAGGAATGTTCCCAAACAAAGGACACAACAAGTAAATCGTTTTCTGAAATGTTGGATGACAAAGGTGAAGATGAGAATGTGGGCGAGAACAGTAACGACGATGGTGCGGACGATGGGAGCTGTAGTATTGAAAGCGAGGAGAATAACGTCATGGATCTGAGGCAGGAAGATAATGAAAGCCAGGATGCTGTTGATGAGGAAGATCATATTATGGATTTAAGATCAGGAAGGCAGAAAATCAAAACAATTTACCATATGAATAGCAGCACAGACCCTTTAAAAATAAATCCACTTACAGTTAATGAAGCTCTAGGTCGAGCTGATGCGCATATGTGGGAACAATCCATGCAAAGTGAGTACGATTCATTAAAAAATAATGAAACATGGGAATTGGTTGACCTTCCCTCTAATCGTCATGCCATTAAGTCAAAATGGGTTTTTAACATAAAACATGACAAGCACGGGAAGCTGGTTCGATATAAGTCCAGACTTGTGGCAAAGGGTTGCAGCCAAAAGTTAGGTATTGACTACAACGAGACGTTTTCACCGGTTGCTAGATATTCAACTATTAGATTAGTCCTAGCTTTGGCAGTAGAGTTTGATCTCCATGTTCACCAAGTGGATGTCTCATGTGCATACCTTAATGGTGATATAAAAGAGGAAATTTATATGCATCAACCAGAGCATTTCGTGGACTCCAATAATAAAGGAAAGGTTTGCAAATTAAAAAAATCACTCTATGGTTTGAAGCAAGCAGGTAGAGAGTGGAATAGTAAACTTGATTCAACTTTAAAGGAAATGGGTTTTTCTCGCTGCAATGCTGATACTTGCGTTTATACGAGAAACCAAAAGGATGACTTTAACATTGCCGTAGTCTATGTTGATGACATCATCATCGCATGCACAAACGAATATTCTGTTCTTCGTATAAAAGAAGCACTCGCTGACGCTTTTGATTTGGTGGACAAGGGTCCGATTGATTTTTTCTTAGGCTTTGAGATAAGCCGTAACAAGGATACTGGATCAATAACGCTTTCGCATGAGCAGTATATTAAGAACCTGTTGTCGAAATACGGGATGGTTTCAACCCGAAAATGTAACACTCCTCTTGATCCAGGTGAAAAACTGATGAGATGTTCTAAGACTTCGTGTACCAAGGTGGATGACAAGGAATACCAATCTTTAGTTGGGTCTATGATGTATCTTGCCATAACAACTAGGCCGGACATCATGCACGCTGTTAGCAAATTGGCTCAATTTAACATAGAGCCGCACAAGGAACACATGACCGCTGCTAAACATTTGTTGAGGTATCTAAATTGTACATCTAATTTTAAACTTTCTTTTAAGAAAACTGGTGAGCTACTGATAAGAAAAGAAAGTTAAGTACATAGTAATTACAATCATAAAGCTTTAGTATAAGAGAAAGAATTCATGTAAAAATTAAGAATATTGTATTGCGTGTTGCCATTAGTGTACAAATTCAAATTAACTTCAATATGGTAGCAGAACATGGTGTGTCGGGACTGTCAGTCGGCACTACAGATCATTCCCAACAGATGCCCTGAGCGTTATCCTGAACCTTTTACCACTCGACCTTCATATAAAATACCTAGCGGCATGCAGTGCTGTAAGACTTAAAGAATCTAACTGTTGGTTCTCCAAACCCTATGGTCATGGAAACATAACAAAATTGATTCCTCCGGATATTTTCTTATCGAACACCGACTACTGCGTACCTCCTCTTGGCCAAAGCGGGGATTTCAAAGCCATTTTTCTCACCAGAGAGGATTGGAAAAATGACGTTGTCACAAAGGATTTCGATTCGACAATCTTCACTGATGAATCTAAGATGGAGTGCGGTGTTGGTTCAGGAGTTTTTTCCGAGTCCTTTAACATCTCCAAGTCCCTCAGACTACCAGACTTTGCGAGTGTATTTCAAGCTGAAATACTAGCAATCAAGGAGGCATGCAAGTTGCTCTAATCTAACCAAAACCAATTCAGAAATATAGCTATCTGCTCAGATAGCCAGGCGGCCATTAAGGCCATTAAATCATCTACTTCTACCTCAGTACTTGTCCAGCAATGTCGGGACGAACTGGCGAGTCTGAGCATTGACCTCCAGGTCACTCTCATTTGGGTTCCAGGTCACAGTGACATAGAGGGTAATGAACAGGCTGACGCTTTAGCTCGGCAAGGCTCGGCCTTACATAGCTCACTAGCGGAAAAAGTAAATATTCCTCTTGGTGCTATGAAGAGAAAAATCTTCTCGATTTTTCTCAATGAATCCAACCGTAGGTGGAGCAGTCTCACAAACTGTGTCATATCAAGAAAGATATGGCCTACTTACAACAACTCACGTTCCAACGATCTAATATGCAGACCCAGGCGCGACATAGCCAGGATCACAGCAATATGCACCGGGCACTGGCCCATAGGTGAACATGCAAGAAAGCTAGGCATCGCCTACAACCCACACTGCCGTAGTTGTGGAGATCCACAAGAAAAAGAAACTGTGGTTCATTTTCTTTGCGATTGCCCCGCCTTAGCAAATCACAGGATGGCTTTCTTTGGGAAAGCCTTCCTCGATGACCCCAGCGAACTTTCTAAGAAGAAAATCAAAGATCTGATTATCTTTCTGAATGCGACAAAATGGCTTTAGTAATGCTCCGCTAAAGTATATAAAAGCCATTTTCTTCCGTACTAAATCCTTACTAGGTTGACACGAGTTTAATGGTATCAAAACGGCACACCCCAGCGCTAATTGAGTCGCGGGCCCAGTTGGCTGGCGACTACCATCTCTACCTACTTACCTACCTATGGCTAAATTCTGGTTTTTCCTAATCATCCTTTGCTTATTTATACTGATTTTAAAGAACCAATTTCCATCCCCACCATTCAACCACTTGATAATGAAATTCGGCATTTCCATATGAAAATGCTTTCTTACGCAACCTCATATGAAAAGAGCGTTTTCATCATAATTCCCAACATCCGTTGCCAACACGCATTGACACCAAAATCAATTGCATTATTATTATTGCTTAAGAGTTCAATGGATCATATTTCATTTATACTGGCCCAATACAAAACATATCCAATATATACCATTGTATATAAATTCTTATAGTAGTCTCATGACGAGGAACGCCACGTAATTTACCAAGCGGCAGAGAAAACAACCAAACCCAATAACCAAATTAATTTAACATTTTCTCATATGCTATCCTTTTCTCGGCAGATAGAGACATAAACAACAAACATGCTATATTAGTATAGCTATTCAGAGCACACTGACTTGCACCAGCCACCAGCCAGTCAGCGCAGGCGCACACAAGCATGCATACATTATATTTATATGCAGAAAACCTACTGAGAAGGACAGCCTACGCACGTTTGATGGTGGCAGCGCGCGGCGCGGCGCACAGTGTGGGAATTCGCGAATTTAGCGGAATTTAATTCGAAAAATGAATAGTCTCGATTGATGCCAACACTGGTTTTTTTTAAAGCTAAAAGATTGTAGAAAGTGATGACAAAAGCACTGTTGGGTGGGGATCATGTAAACAAAAAAAAATTGCATTGAAGTTGCAGTTGGCGATTTTTATTCTGTATATTTGCTGGAAGAGATTACTTTGCTCTTAATTTTTTTTCGTGCGTTTAGTGTGTGTTTTAATAAAAGTTTTATTTTTTTATATTTCCTAAATATTAAGGTATAAGAATGTAAGTAATTTTTTATTTCACAGGGTGTTTCACATTTTTGTTTTGGTGATTGAAGTTAAAAAAATGTGTTTTTTTTCGATGTTTGTACCTATATTAGAGCAAAACTTTAGTTATTCCGCGTTATTGCGCCTCGAAACAATATTCACTGCAAAGCTTGATGTTGTGATATATTTTTTTTTAATGTTTCTAAATGACTATCCAGCAAAAAAATGATGGCATACCGTCAAATTCGAATATCTTTTAGGGATTTGGTTAGAAGATGGATGTTATAAATTAAAAAAAAACTTTTTTTATTTCACAGGGTGTTCCAAAAAAAATAATAAAAATAATAAAAATAATAAAAAGAATTAAGTTATTTAAAAAATTAAAAACGGAAACTATCAATTAATAAAAAAAAACTATTATATCGGATAAAAGGTGTTCCAATAATAGTAACAAAAATAAATCAATTTAAAAATAAAAAAAACGAATTTTTTATTTGAAGAGCAAAAGTGCTTTTTATGCGTATTTTACATAAAATTTGATTTCATAGGCTGCTTATTACATCAGATCCATATCTAGCAAGCCTAAGGTGTATTCCTAAAAGAAAACGAAGTAATTTAGAGTAATTTAGGTTCTTGAAATTTTAGATATTGCAAACTAATCTAAAATGTAAATAAAATGTGTTATATGTATATACATACATATGTTGAATTGTTGAATGTAGTTAAAATTATAGTAAAGGTAAAATTGTTCACAATAAAAACAAAACATATAAAAACCAATTGAATAAAATTGTTTTAAATTTGCTTTTTGTTTTACAAGAATAACAGAATAGGTAAATCAAAATTGTCTATTCCAGTGAAACTGTATTTTTTCGACAGGAAGTTTTCGGTTCTTTTAATTTACCAATATAAATATAAAAAAAACATTGATTGTCTAGAAATAAAACTAATTTAAAACCTCCTTTGAAATAGAATTTCTTGTACGTTTTAATACCCTTTTAAAGAATGGAGTTTCTTTAGTTCATAAACAATGGCATTGACATATCGGTTTGCAAAAAAAAAAACTCGTAAATTCTGATAATAATTAACTTTTTTCTTTATTTTATTCATATTTGTAATAAAATTAAACAATACATCATTCCTCAAAAGATTTTTTTGTAAATTATGATTTTCAAAAAAAAAGTATCTACTTTTTGGTGTAAACAACCTGTCACTTCAAAGCTCATTTTACAAAAACTTAAAATATGGCCAAAATGTGAAATACATTTGATTGTATAGACATTTTCAATGAACTAAACAGAAATAAAATACAAAAAAATTTAAAATGCAAGCGTTATTAATTTTATTCCGCTAAATTCGCGAATTCCCACACTGTGCGGCGGTGCGGTGGCGACGGCACTTTTCGAATGAAATTTTGTGTATAAGTTTTTTTACAACGTTGTTTTGTTTTTTGGATACCTCTATGAGAAATGAGAATATGCATTAGGTATATAAATGAGCGAATAAGGTAGCAATATATTGCCAGAGAGGGGTTTGCGATTGATGGCGGTCCATTGTATTTAGTTTTTGCATATACTACATGTACTTATATAGGGAAAGACATATGCATTCGTAAAAACAATCGAACTCGAGATTTTGATCAAAGTTGATATAACGATGATAGCGAAGACTAAAAAAGTAGGTTTCGCAATTTTGTCTGCCTCTCTGTCTGTTCGACTACCTACAGCCTAAACGGCTCGGCCGATTTTCTTTAAAATTAGTAGATATCACTTTGAATATTTTCCCCCCACGTTTTTTTTCTTTTTTTTTTTTTAGAAAAAAAAAAAAAATAACGGTACCTGCCATACGAATTTTTTCGAAATTTTATAAATATTTTTTTTTCTCAAAAACTGTTCGACAGATTTTAAAAATAAAAATACAAAAAAATTTCATTTAGTTCACAATGTTGGACAATGTACAAAAAGTATGAGAGTAAGCTTACGGCAGCTGAGATGAAGATGCTTCGTATGACAGCAGGAGTTACAAAGCTTGATCGAATTAGAAGTACGAAGATCCGAGGAAGCCTTCATGTTAAGAATACCATTTCCCAAAAAATTGAACACGACCGACTCAGTTGGTATTGCCATGTTCAAAGGAGAGATCCTGAGAACCCCGTCAAAAAGGCAATATCATACAACGTTCCAATTCGGAATAAAAAGAAAGGTAGGCCTAAACACTCCTGGTACAAACAAATGCAAAAACACCAGCATTCAGTTGGCCTCAGAAATGGAACAATACAAAACCGGGAGGCTTGCCGCCGATTTCTGAGGTCAACCCGGCGAACCCCACAGGCGGATCACTAGTGTGAAGCAGATACGTGGGAGAGTTATGATCCCCTCGACATCGCGATCATAACAGCGCCGAAGAAAAGGAAGAAGAAGAAGTTAAAGCTAGATAGTAGTTGAAAAAAATTTGCGAAAAATGGTTATTGAGGGTACCCCCCATGGAACCTTTTTTTCGTTTTTGATTTTCTCAAAAACGGTACAACCGATTTTGATAATTTTTTTTTTGCTAAAGCTCCCCAATAACTTTAATAGAATTGTGAATTCAAATTTTCAAAAAAATTTTTTTTGGATTTTAAAAAAAAACTTAAAAAATTTTTTTTTTTCAAAACTCAATAGGTATTTCGAAAACCCAATGCTATTTTTTTTTAAACTTGATAAATGAGAGTTTCTCAATATAATCTACAAGATGTGAGAATTTTTTTTTATTTTACCTACAAATAACGGTATCCACCCTACAAATGTTAAAAAATGTTAAAATATTTTTTTCAAAATAATAAAAATGATAGAATTTTGACAATTTTTTTTTCTTTCAATTAATTTTTATGATCTTTGATTTAATAAAAAAAAATTTAAAATTAAGATATTACAGCTTGTACTTACCATAGAACTATTTTGTCTAATTTTCAATTTCTCACATATCGGCATAACGAATTTTAATGAAATTTTTTATAGAGATGCTTCTAAAAAGTTTAAAATAAAAGTTTAAATATCAAGGAAAGGAAAAGCTATGAAGCTGTTTACGAACAAGAATGCTAGCAACACTTCCTAATAATAAACAATAAAGTCTGATTTTCAACTTGACATCACTTTTTGACGATTTAAAAAAAGGGTAACTTTGCTGTACCCCGACCCATGTTAAGGTCAATTTCTCTGTCAGTACCTACCTGATTCTGACTTTTTTTTAGTTTAATACTAACCTTTAGGACTACGTTTAAATTGAGCTGATATGTTTTTAGGGTTGCCATTCAATTTTAAATGGTGTTCAATTTTTTTTAAATGCGTCATAAACATAAAGTTTTCTTATTTTTACCTGGTGAAGAAAACAATAGTTAAAAAAAAACTCATTAAGTGCACCCAAACACCCATACATCTTTTGATACATGGGGAAATCTTAAACAGGTAAACATTTTGTGTTTTTTACCTACTTTTATTGCAGCACTTGGCAATCGGAGTGGTTTTCCAAAAATTGATAGTTTTTACGTAATTTTTAATACTGTGAGGGTTAAAAGTATACTTATAGAGCAAGAGCCCGTAAACCCCAAACCTTCCTTATTTTATAAAAGCTGAAAGTTTGTCAGTGCATGCTCCCAACAAAGGTAAGAATGATGGACTATTATGAAGTTTGTATTTTACTTGTATTAAAAAACAGTTGAAATATGGAATAAAATGCATGACTGGATTGCACTAACTTGCTCTTAGGTAAAAAAATTTTGAATTTTAAATACATTTTACAAATTTACAACATGGATTTAATAAAAATTTTCAAATGCATGGAATTGCCGTCTGATTTCCGAAAAAAGTATAAAATTCTGCAAACAAAGTTTGTAAATCGTTTTATTATGAAAGTAATTTTTTATATAAGAAATATTGAATATTTCACGCGTATACAAATTTTCTTTTTTCCAAGAAATGTTCATACTTTTTTGAAAACCCAATATTATAACATAAGTTTTTTTTATTTTAATAAATTAATAATTCGCAAATCGCGACCTTAGAACAATAGGGTCTTACTGACTTTTTTTTCAAAACTGTGTTATACATGTGGTCGTAGCAAATCGAGTATGCTCTTTCGATCTGCTACATCCATATTTGTCTATCTCCTTTAGTTTCCTATTAAGTCAATAAAAATGCAGGAAGCAGAGTTCTATGTACATCAATTTATTAAAAAACTAAGTTCACAAAGTTCTAATTGGTAAATAGAACCTAGTGTAGTTAGAAAAATTTAAAAAAAAATGCACATTGAACTTTGTTACACAACAGGATGTAGATTGAACTTTGTTGCTTCAAAAGGCTATGAATTTTTTGTTAAAGTTGAATTTTATCTGAAATGCATTTTAAAAATTTGTGCTATGTGATTTTCAAAATGTTTGTTCTAAATATGCATAAATTTTAATAAGTAAAGGTGAGTATTTCTATTTCAAGAGAAAATAGGAAATCAAAAGATGTACTGTATTAAATATACCACTCATTTAAAATGTCCTCTTAAAGATAGCTTTTACAGGAATGTTCTCAGTACGAACTTTAACCTTGATTTTCACCATCCCAAGTTTGATAAATGTGTTGGATACATTAACTACAAAATTTACGAAGGAACATGAGGTCCACTTAAACTTAAAAAAGATTTTATTATATCATGTAAAGGTGAAAAAACTTGCCATATTTGCCAGGCTTGGATGCATCACAAAGTCCGTGTAGGGCTTACAAGAACTGAATATCAGATACTCTAGTTGTTATAATGCCACCTCGTTAAGAAGGATTCAAGGCTGTTATCTTGCCAAACGTATTATAACTTTCTATGAAAGTTTTGCGCCTCTTGGAACGAAAAGCAAAGAAATACCTTTTACTACAATTTGGCATGAGGGTACTTCCAGTCGACACTGAGTTCATAGTACTTAACTTTTAAAAAAGTCAATATATAAAGTCAACTTTTGTTGAACCATCATCATTTGTTCGCTCCCACCCAATAGAAATATCAATCGACAGAATAAATGTTATTGAAAAAAATCTCTTCCAACTGTTTCCTGAAAATAGAAAACAATTCATCAATCTTCCTGTGATCGAGCTTAAAAATGGTGCAAAAACAATTTTTTCTTAATAAATGATTAAGTTTTGTTAACATAAATTTATGTTTTCTTTTTTTATTTACAGTTCAGTTAATTAATAGAAATAGTTTACTAGTCGGTGTATAATGTACACAGGGCTTTTTAAATATATCTGTATAATTAATTTCTATATTCGGGTTGCTGTAAAATATTTAGTATTTTCCTTTATAACTCGAAGTATCAAAAATGTAGTTAGGGCCTTCACGATATTATGGGCAGTGTGAGCTTTACTATTAATTAACTTTTCTTTAATAATGTTTATTTGTTTTCCTTTATAAGAAATTCAGAACAAAAAGGAATAAAAACTTCGTTCAACAAAAATTCTTATTTCTTTCACATAACAGGGTTCTATCTGAACAATTAAATTTCTTATCATGACACTTAGTATCAGGTAATTAGAACCTTATTGTTCTATGCTCAAATGACTTAGCGTTGAGAAACAAGGTTCTATCCATTTTCTCAACCACCAGTTACTGCAAAATTATGAATTAAATATGTTGTAGATTTTTAAATTCAGATCAACATAACTTAGTAAAAAATTTGTGTTTTCAAAAAATTATGTAGATCCGAACAAAAATATAAAAGTTATTGACAAACAAAATTCAATCTCTGTTTTCTCAAAAGTGACTTGAGTGTAGTTAGAACCCTATTGTTCTAAGGTCGCGAAATTTGCTCAAAATTCGTAGATAAACATGAAAAGAAATATTTGTTAGTAATTTGAAATTGGAACGCGAAATATCTCCTTTTTTATTTCTTTTTAACAAAATGTTCTAGGTATATGCATACAAAATACTTTTTGCAAAAGAAGTTATCTGATTTTATTTTCTAAATATTAGTAATGTGTATATCAATAAATTTCTAAAATTGGTATACTATACATTTTTTCTAATTTTTTTTTTTTTAATTAATTTAAATTTTCCATACTACATTATGTTATGTTTGCATGCCGAAACGAGTATAGCTAAATGAATTTGCACCTTGCAACAACAAAATTGAGTTTTTATGCTGTGAATTAGCGATATATACTTCATTTCCAAATTATTATAAAAACAGTGATGGTGGTGGTATAAATTGAAGCAGTTCAATTTAGTCTTTCTTTTGTTATAGTTTATTTTAGGTTGTTCAAGCTGTTTTTTTAATGTTAACTCATTTCCGGCGGCTACCAGTTCCAGGTGTGGAAAAGCTTTCAGTTTCCCGGAAAATTCACGTTGCGTTTTCGCAACATCCGCCGAATGTAGAGCAAAATCTTTGGAATTTTTTTTTTATATAGAGTTTAAATCAAATTTAATCAAATATTTGTTTGATAAAGCGTATTAAAACAGAAAATATATTAATAATGAATTATAATTTAAAAAATTTAACATTATAGGGATGTATATAGCTATGTATGCTCATAAAATATTAATTTTTGTATTGTAATTGCATTTAAAGATAAACATTTGTTTTTCGTTACATGCGATACGTAGATTGAAAGGTGGCACTCCCTAGATCACGAATATGCAATTTTTAACTCGCTGAGATGCCTAGTTTAGCCAGGAATCACATTTGAAAATTTCAACTTTGGGGGGTCTAGGGAGCTCCATTTAGCCGCAAATCGCATTTAAAGATAAACATTTGTTTTTCGTTACATGCGATACGTGGATTGAAAGGTGGCACTCCCTAGATCACGAATATGCAATTTTTAACTCGCTGAGATGCCTAGTTTAGCCAGAAATCACGTTTAAAAGTACATTGGGTGGCAAATTTTTGTCAAGAAATATTTTTGAAAAAAATGTATGAAAAATCAAAATTTCTTAAAAAAAAATTGTTGAAAAAAAACTTTTTGAAAAAATATTTTTGATAAAATGTCCAAAAATATTTTTGGCAAAAGTTCAAAAATATTTTGGTCAAATGTCCAAAAATAATTGGCCAAACCATTGAAATTCATCTTATCTCTCTAAAGATGGAGGAGGTTTATCTCCTCGGAGTTCTAACATTTCTTTCCATTTGTTAAAAAATAAATCAAAATAAAATATTCTGAATTCGATTTATTTCCAAATTCTGTTTGGCACTATTTCGGTTACCTAAACGAAATAAAGCCAATTTGAAATTATTTTGTTTTCAAAAACGAAATAAAACCGAATTTCGAATTTGGTTCGTATCAAAATGTAAACAAACCAGATTGCATGAGTAATGAAACAAAATTCACAAAGCTCTCATACACTCTCAATACCATTTGCTGGTATTCATCTCCCACCTAGCATATACAACTTTATATACCTACCTACAATATTGATTCTGACAGCAAAAAGAAACGCAGATAGGATTTTCTCCCTTACCCTCTTTTAAAAATATATGACTACCGCATCTCTTCTTTTATTTTCTTATATTTTTCCCTTTCACGTAGTATATCTTATATCACTACCGCATCTCACTGGCGATACTAATGTTTCTGTGGCAGAGAAAAGAAACTTTTAATTCAGTTCCATGAGACTACTATAGAGTTAATATTCAAAGTATATACACTTATCCATTGTAGTTCCAGATACACACAGTCAATATAGTGACCTAGTGTATTGAAGTGCCATATGATGTCCATAGAACCCAAAAACAATGCATGTGCATAATTGTCATTCTTACTTTGCCTTACTTGGAACCTTCGTACCGGCTCATGTTATAGTCGTAGCTATAGTTATGACACAGAACTGGCGACAATTAATTAATTGTCGTGGTGTTAGGTTTCACCAAGTGGGCTCTCGAAGATGACACATTAATGTGCCGCAGTGTTGTGGATCGGTTGCGCGAATTACAAAGAAAGATGATACCGTACAAGATCGTGTGTGGTATCTGGGAAATGGAAATGAATATTTATACGATATAAGGCTGTCAGAGTGGTCGCATGTAGTGGATCACTACAATAATAGTAAACAAAAATATACATGTATTCACAAATCCCCAAAAAACCGTTAAAATTTGCAGAGGAAAAATCAGACAGAAAGTCATAGTTGCCAAATTGATTATTTTCAATGCATTATGTTTCGAATCGTTTATTCCATATAATTTTGAGATTTTGATTAATTTTTTTCATTTTCTCAAAATGTGTGCGTTTACTTGCGCAAAACTACTCATTTCAATATATTTAACCAAAAAATAACGCTACCCACCATACATTATGTCATACGAAATGAGAAACGGAGTCGTATATAAAAAAAATGATGGTACAGTTGTGTTTTTGGTACCCGAAAAGATGATTAATCATGTGTTGTACAAATATCACGATGAGGTGGGTCATGTAGGCACAGATAAAGGTAAAATACCGTTCGAGATTGTTCACTTAGATCATTATGGACCTGTAGACAATTCAAGGTCTGTCAAAAAAAATATGTGTTAGTGGTCATAGATGCTTTTACTAAATTTGTAAGATTGTATCCCACGAAAACGACAAACACGAAAGAAGTCATAAAAGAACTAGTAGATTATTTTAGAGCTTATAGTGTACCCAAATAAATACATAGTATCGGATAGAGGAAGTTGTTTTACGTTGATTGATTTTAAAGAATTTCTATTAGAAAAAATATTCAACACGTACTAAAGGTTGCAACAGGATCTCCTCAAGCAAATAGTCAGGTAGAGAGAGAGAGAGAGTAAATAAAAGCTTAGGGCCTATGTTGGCTAAACTAGTAAAACCAGAAGAGAGAATTTTTTGGGATCACGTTTTGGAAAAGCAGGAACATACGTTTAATAATACAGTGAACCTCACATTAAAGCAGCACCCAAGTATGATGCTGTTCGGAGTAGATCAAAAAGGAAAATTGTCAGACGAGCTCAAAGATAAATTGAAAGAAACTTAAAGTTTTGAAGAAAAACGGGATCTTAAGAAAATAAGTCAGAAAGCGATAGTAGAACAAGAAATTTCTCAGGCATACAACAAACGATACGTGGATAAAAAAAGGCGAAAATCAAATCGTTATAAGACGGGAGATTATGTGATGGTGAAAAATGTTGACTCGCACCCGGGTGCATAAAAAAAACTAATTCCAAAGTTTAGAGGACCCTATCAGGTTACAAAGCTACTACGAAATGATAGATACTTAAAGACATAAAAGGTTTCTAACACACAAGATTCCCTACCAAGGAGTGTGGCCGGTCCGCAACATGAAACTTTGGTTAAATAAAAAAGTTAAAAAGAAAAAATGTAAACCTAAATAAAGATCAGTTGATCGGATGGCCGAATTGAAGTAGTTATTATATGCATGTTACCATTTGTATTATTATTCATTTACTATCAGTCTCTTAAACACACATTGTTAAAATATATAATTCCATAAACCCATCGTTATTGCTGCTTTATATAATTTCTCCTACCGATCGTTATTTCTGTTGTACATAAATACTTTTCTCTTTTCTTTTCCTCTTTGTTATAATATGTATATACCTAGACTTAAGAAATACAGATTGAATAAAGGCGTGAGCAGTTGTAATTTTATTGTGGAACATTCTTAAAATTTTAGTAACTATAGAATGTCCATCAGTTTACCCTTGAACTTAACTTTGGACGTGATGTTATTTTAAAGATTCTTTAATTAGCCGTATTACACTAATATGAACTGCTTTAACGAATCAATATTGACATACCATTGCGAAAATCAAAACCAATGTGCATCCTTTTTAATAAACAAGCATCTAACGTAAAATTCGGCAACCCTCAAGCTTAGAATCGAGAGACTCCCCATCATCAAGATTTCTCACTACAAGGCTATGAGAAAAATGTACA
The DNA here is from genome assembly GCA_911387755.1 of Chrysotoxum bicinctum. NCBI lineage: Eukaryota > Metazoa > Arthropoda > Insecta > Diptera > Syrphidae > Chrysotoxum > Chrysotoxum bicinctum. Next base: position 137,233,770 of record OU426987.1, on the reverse strand, counting down.
GTAACTTCTTCGTTGAAGTTCGAAAAACTTGCGACAGCCATGTGCTCAAAGAAAATAATAATGAACCAGAGGGTCAATTGGGAACGACATAGTTCAGTGCCGCAAGGACAATACTAGATTGGTGTTGCCAACTGCCACAAGGAAGGTCACCCATCTAGCTTCAAGGGGTGTTTAGCTCTTAAGGCTCGACTAACTGAGAGAAACAAGTTCTTGGCTGAGAATTAAGCTCAAAAAGAGTTTGTCAGCTTGTTTGGTTATATAATAGGGTGAGTCAAAAAATTATTTTTTGGAATTGGGAGTTCTAATAGCACTAAAAAGTAGCCATCTGGTGTCCATAGCACATATGCAACATATTTTTGAAGTCGGTTGACTTTATCTGCCTCCAATTTATCTTAAAAGTTTTGATGTTTTCAACTTATTTACCATAATTGATTTTTTTTATTTTTCAATTTTTTCAAATTCTTAAATGTGGTGGCTTTGACCTTCGGTTGGGCTCATTTCGTTATTTGAACTTTATTTAAAAAAAAATCAAAGTAGGCCGTTACCCAAATTTAAAAAAAAAACAGTAACATGGCATTCATTTAAAAGGTTCTTCATCTTCAGTGTAGTCGCAAAATTGAAGCTAAGTTTAGCTAAAAAGGTATCGTCTTGCATTAGTTTTGAATTTTGTAGGTGACTGTAGTTGAGTGATTGAGTTTCCACTGTAAATTGACATTATGTATTGTTTTCTATTGAATTGACAGATTGACTACAGTTTGAGAGTTTCTGAAATGCATACAAATCTCTAAATCTGTGATCGATAGACGAGACGATAGTAGTCGAGTTACGTGAAGCAAATCATGGACGATATCATCGACGATTATCATTTAGAAAATTACGGAATGACCCCCCTGATTTTTCGAAATGCAACTGTCCAAAAGAGAGAAAGGTACCACTGAATGAAAGAAGTTTTCTGAATGATCAAAGAAGGACAATGAAAATGATAATTGGGAACACAGATGTACTCGCTACAAAAACTAATCTGAAAAGTCTGAAAAGAAAAATGGATAGAGAAACATCAGCAACTTGCCTTGCGAAAACGTATTCATGTGAAGATTCAGATAGCAAAGATATTTTTACAGTTGACGACTCCAAAGAAAAGGAAAAAAACAGCAATCCGTAACACTGAATTACTCCGCGTTATCTCAAACCTGCGACAGATATGGAGTATCAGACAGAGCGGCAGCTGCCATTGCTTCTGTATTCTTACAGGAATCTAAATTACCCATTATTGAAAAAAATAAACTAAGAAGGAAGCAAAAAAAGGCAAGATAAAGTGTTCAAAATAAAGAATCTGTTTCTGAGATCAGTGCTTTATATTTCGACGGAAGAACATATTTCACTAATAAGCGAACTAGAGTCAAAATACTTAGGTTACATTGCTCAAACATCAGGTACTGCTAAATGTGTTGAACAAGAGTTGTTTAACAATTTCCTGACAGAAAACATATCATTGGAAAATTTAGTAGCTATTGGATGTGATGGTACCAATGTCAATGTTGAGAAATTTGGAGGGATCATGCGTCTGTTGGAAAAAAGATTAAAAAGACCATTACAATGGATAGTTTACATGTTGCATATGAATGAGCTGCCATTCCGTCATTTATTGGCCCAAGAACATTTTCAGGAGTGATTGGAAAGAATCTGGAAAATTGCGAAGAAACGTCTATCGTTAAATTTAAGAGCATTCCCGGAGTTTCGTAGCCGATAATGGACACGAAGAACCTTAGCTCTGACCAACTTTATTTATTCAGGATTGTTTCAGCGGTTTTGACCGGCAGTTGTCCCGATGACCTAGCTGATAAATCCCCCGGAAAGATGGCCCGTGTTAGGTGGCTCACTAAAGCTAATCGCATTCTTCGTCTGTATATCGGAACAGCAACTCCTACGGAAAGTTTGATATTGTTAGCAACTTACGTAGTGAAGGTGTATGCTCCAACTTGGTTCAATATCCAAAGCCAACATACCTGCAAAGATGGAGCCAGGCATTTATAGGGTTTAATATCGAAAAGTCGCTATCTTTGCGTAAAATATCAGACTGTTATTGATCCTGTAATCAAACGAAACAGTTTCTTTGCGCATTCAGAAAATTTATTGCTAGCAATGTTAACTGATCCAAGAAAACATATCAGAGAATTGGCTCTGCTCCGTATTTTAAAAGCTCGCACCGAAAAACCTACTCGGTTAAGAGTTTTTGAAGTCCCAAATATAAAATTGGATGCAAAAGTGTACTATGACCTCATCGATTGGCAAAAGAATATTTTTGAACCACCTATATTAAAACATATTTCAAACGATGAACTTCAATACTTTATTGCTCAGGAAGAAAACAACCAAATTGAATTTTTGCAGCTACGATGTCACACCCAGGCCGTTGAGAGGACAGTTAAGACCGTCACAGAAGCATCAGTAACTTTATGTACAAAAGAAGCACGTGAAGGATTTATACAATCTAAGATTGTATCTCGTAAATTGATGCCGAAATTTGACAGTAAAAAAGACTTTTGTGTAAATTGATGTCAATTTAAAATTAAATATTTAAAAAGTTCCTTTTATTAAATCCAATGTGATTAAAAAAATAATTTTTGTTATATTTTTAAGTAAAAATAATGAATTAAGAAAGAGATTAACCTTACTTTGGAAATTTATTACTCAATGCTTTTTTTTATTAAGAATTGACTAAGAATTGGGGGCAGAAGGAGTTTTCTGAACTCAATAAAATTTTTTGTGTTCATTCACAACATCATTTCGCAACTTGTTACCGTTATTAGAATCGAAAACTATGAAAAAAAAATTTGTCATACAAATGTGACCCACCCTATTATACAACCAGTAATCGGCTACGCAGCAATGTCGAAACGAAGCCCAACACCCGAAGCGGCATTAACTCTCAACTAACAACCTCGCTAACCAAAAATCTATTGCAAAATTATTCCAGCACCTGCGATAACAGTCCCAACCAAACCTGCCAGATCGCTGCCAGCTCCAATGAACATACATAAAGTTAAGCCCACCTTTTTTTGTCTGTCGTGGAGAAATCTCAGAGTAACCATGACCAATAATATTTCGCAGGAAAAAATTGAAGTATTTGCAGACTATTTTGAAGGAAATTTCATGCCCAACAAATCGAATGATTCGGTCTGGCTTGAAGAAGTTGAGGAATACAACCAATTAACCCTGGCGCCCAACCTGGATAGATGTACATTCAGCGATGCGATATGGGTGATTCTACAAACAATGGAATAAAATGTTACAAATTTCGGCACGACATTTTTCGAAGCCAAAAGACGTATAAGTTGTTCTAGTTGATCATTAGAACGTCTCTTTGCATTGTTGAAAGCGGCCAGTCAAAAAAATAAAAAATGACGATTTTAAGGACATTTTTTGAAAAAGGATGTTCAGGGGATTGAGTTTTTTTTTAAGAGGACTGAATAAATCTTTTTTTTTTTGTATGTTCTCTTGGGTACACATGGAAATATAGAAATTAAATTTTATTAGTCTTCATAAACATACAAATTCATGGTTAATACATATAACTTAGCATTTTATTAAAAGAATATAATATTATAATTAAATATTTTTTTCTTCTTAGAATCAATTTAAAATTAATTAAATTATTTTTAAAAATTTTAAAAATATTTTGCAATGAAGTTCGATGTTCAATATAACTAAAAATTTCTCAGGTTTTTGAATAAAATATCATTTGTTTATTTATTAGCCAGGGGACTGAGGTTTTTATTGGTTTTGGCGCAAAAAAGATATTAAGGTTTTACTTAAAAAAACAAAAAAATATAGATAATATTACAGTTTTATTAAACCTATACTATACTGCTAACAAATATGCCTACTTACATACAAATTTGTTTTGTAAAACCTTACCAGAGGACTGATAAACTAAACGGACAATCCACGACTTCTTGCACAAATGTCTTTTTCACAATACTAACATAAGAAACAGAATCGAGTTGCACCACGATTTTATTGTAAGGAGACTTCAAATTGCCAGTATTGGAACCTCGATCGATATCCTAGTTTTTGATTTTTTCGACTGTTTCAATGTTCCAGGGGACTGATATGAAATGCGGGGGACAAAGTTTAATCAAATTTTTTTTGTAATAAAATCAATTACTAAAAAATATTTATCTAATTCGTAGCAAAGATGTATTATTTGGCGCTACTTCGGTGGAATTCATCTTAGTATGAGACCTGAAATAAGAGAACGGTAATAATTTTTCTTTGCCAAAACGCACTGGGGACACGTCAGGGGACTGAGAATCAGACACTTTGAAGAATTTTTTGAGAAAAATAAAATAAGGTCACCCTAATAATATTGTTAGGCCAGGTAGATATCAATCAGATTTAATTTTATAAAACAAAATCAGATTAAATAATTGAACGGATTTTAAAATATTTCTTGGGCCGCCGAAAATTCCATCGTTTGTAGAATCACCCATATACCAATCCGGCCAGTGACCCTATTGACATTTCGAACCTCGTCAAAGAAGTCAGATAGGCCCGATGGTGTATCCAATTTCATTATTAATAGGCTTCCAAACAAAGCTACCATCATCCTGACAAAAAAAAAAATGGAAAACTGATAAAATTGATTCTTTAGAAAGGTGCTTTAAACATCATCTTAAACGACAGTCAGATATCTCTCGTCAGCAACTTAAGCAAACTTTTGAAAAAAGTAATACTCAGGAAACCCAAGAAGTATTGCAGCGTAAACTTAATAATTCATCTACCTATACTGCATCCATTCCTAAAGACATTATCATGTTGAACAGATTTCAATAAACACCCATCACGTCACCTTTTGATTCCTCCTGGATATCAAGAAATAATTCGGCAGCATATGGATAGACTGCCTCATCCAAAAACTCCACTTATCTAGCTTTCCCATATTTAAATTATCCATTCCTTTCTGTCTTCCAGGGACTTCTTTATACAACTGGAGAATTGCACATCAACAATGAAGATATTTAGAGCTGGAGTTGTACGTTGGCTATTTGTTCACTTTTAAAAATTAAAATTGATCTTTCAACGTCAACTCAAAAAATGTAACAGGAACATTCTTTAATGTAAGAATTTCACATATTGGCCTTTCCTGTACAATATACTAACCTCCGAAAAACCCATCCCTTAAGACTTTTTGATAGTAGTAAAAAAAGTTGAAGACTTTTTCAGTACTACAGAAAATTTTAATCAAAATCAAAGCCTAAAGTAGGAACTTCAGAGTTCAGTCAGTAGCATAATTCGGGAATATAAACTCACTGACGGATCAACTTTCGCGTCCAAAATGAAGTACCTGGGGATACACTTCGCCGATCTACTAACGTTCAATCCTCATGCAAGATACGTTTTAGCAAAGCCAGCTGGGCCTTCCATCGCATCCACCCATTCTTTAAAATAAGTACCGGACTCAGCCAGCAAACCAAAATCCTTCTATGTAAGCGGCTCTTGAGACTATTCTTGGGACTTTGAACATCTCGAGGACAACAAAGTGAAGCAACTTTATTTAATCTGAACAATAGTGAGCAAAGTGCGTTTCTAGCCTTTAACAATCATAAAAGCATAAAATAACCGAAAACTATTAAGATTTAAAACATGATTAAATAACATTAAACGAAAGAATTGGCCTTTACCCAGTCGTAATTGAAACATTAGTAATTTTAATATCCCATGGGTCAGCTCTGCCAACTTACACAAGGCGCCGACTTTTGGGGAAGACACCCAAAGTTAAATAAATGTTTATATTGAATTGGTATATCCGGTTGATTATCAAAAGTTGTTACTTAGTAAACAATTATTTTAAAATTAATTAATTTAAATGTTTTAATAATTTTTGAGTCGTTTTTCAACTGATATAACTATGGTTGCAAAACAAAAAAATACAGTTACTTTAAAACAATTTTTTTAAAATAATCCTTCAAGTCCCATGGCATTTTTTCAGTTCAAGAACTACATGATCAAACGAAAATACCAAAGATAGAAAATAAAATTTAATTCCTTAATGAAAAAATTCTCAAAAAAACTGGGAATGTGAACACACCAATAAGAAATCTCGATACAAAATTGTGCACGTGATTATTTATTTTCAGATTCATTTCTTTGTTCGTTTTTTTTTTTTTTAATTTATTTATTGATTTATTTATTTATTAATTAATTTATGCATTTATTTACCTATATGAATACAAAATATAAAAAATTATGTTTATTCTTGATATGTTTATAGTACCTCCTATGAATATATTGCTTCAAGGGATTAACCATCCGATAGTCGCAGGAGTAAACACTCACGTAACATGTACATCAGTAGGTGCCAGACCCCCACCTCAAATAATATGGAAGAAAGGTGGTGTTCATATAACGGGTGCAACACAGTCGGTAAGTCAATATCTAAATTAAATATTTTAAAATACTTATATGTATACATATAGATACTTAATCATATAAAAAAATCAAAACGAAATTAATGTTATGCTCCTATTTATGTAACTTCTTACAAAAATAATTAAAGAATTTTAATATGTATGTGCATCCCGAGATAGTTTCCAAATATTGCGCTTTTTAGATGGTCTTTTTTTCGTCAAAGATATTTTGGGATATGATTCTTGTATATTTAAAAAAAAACAAAATTATTGTACAGTATAGGTCTATATTTAATGATGACATTATTTTCCCATGATTTGAGAAAATACTTACTTTCGTCTACCGTAACCCATGATACATTTTGAGAAGATATACAAGCCTTTATACTCGTAACTCCATTTAAATTAAGCTAATATCTTTTTGGATTCTTCAGGCATCGAATTTCTAAGCCTGTTAATTTTTTCTTATCCACGATAATTTTTGACTTTGAAGTTAATTTTTTCAAAAAAATTCCTACTAAACTAAGGTTTTACTATTTATTTTAAATGAATGTAATATTTATAAAAAACAACAACTTTGGGGAAAAACCCATTTACTTTATGATTCTTGGGAAATACTACAGCAGGTAAAATTAAATTAAAATTTTAAATAATTTTAATTTAATGTATAATAGGTACTCAGTGCCCTCCTTGGTTTTGTATGCCTGCTTCAACGACAAACTTAATTTCTGAATTTCTGTTTAAATGAAGACTTTCTTCTTTTGCGTAGATTCTCCACCGCTCATATATGAAGATTGTGAACATTTTTGATCCCATCTATCGTAAATTGAGATTCGTCCGTCCAAGAATTTTACTAATAAACTCGTTGTCATCCAAGCTTTCTTCACTAACCAGTTAGAAAACTCAAGCCTCTTTTTTAAATAATCGAGAAGCAGTTCTTGAACAGGTGTATGGTGGTAGGGGTAAAAATTTTGTCCATGCAGTACATTAGATATGTTATGTCTGGAAACATTGTATTTCAAAGCTAAGCGTCTGATACTGATGGATGGATCAGTTGTTACACCTTCTAATATTCTTTTACCAGCCGAAATTCTTCTTACTTATTGAGTCCCGCGTGAATTCGTGTATTTAAAACCGATCCCGTTTCTAAAAGTCTGCGATACGTATTTCCAAATACTCCTCCCTAGCTTATTAACGTCAAGAATGTGGGGATTCTTGGTTTGCAAATACAGGGAATTCAAATAGCGTTTCTAAGCAACTCCAACCTTAACGTAAAGAATTTAATCGATGAACACTTTTTTCTTTATCTTTTATACTATTTATGTTCAGTTAATTTTTTCTAATAGGCCCTCAAACCTCAAACGTAACTCTTTTTGAGAGAAATGAAAATACAAGAAAATGCAAATGAAAAAAGCTAGCTAGCAACTGTATAGAAAAAATATAATGAGATACTTAACAATTCATTAAAAAATACAAAATAACTTATTTTACATCAATCTTATAGGAAAAAATACTAAATAAGTGATTCGATACAATTAAAATTCAAAGTGAATAACCAGTCTTTAACCTTTTTATTAAAAATTGAAAAACGGAGGGTTTCTCTTATAGATAAGGGCAATTTATTGAATATATTTGGAGCTGTGTATGTATAAAATGAGAGAAATGTGTTCTATAAGCAAAAGGTACATTAACAAAGTTCATATTGTTTACACGAAGGTTGTACATTTGAATATTCCTACTAGGAATATTTCCGCTTTGTTTGAAAAACTCCTTTAAAACTTTAAAAACATATAAGTGCCTCATTGGTAGAATAAGCAATTCCTTAAATAAAGGCCAACTTTCAGCCAAGCGATTTTTATTTAAAATAATCCGTATTAAATGCTTCTGCGCTATCAATAAAGGTCTAAAAGTATTAGCATACGAACCACCCCAGCTTGTTATGCCGTATTGCAACTTTGAGTTTGCAAGTCCATAATACATAATTTTTAAAACTTTTTGGGAGCAAAAAGGCTTAATTAAATACATTTTACGTGTGACCAACAACATATATTTCTTGATTATTTGAATATGATCTTTCCAATTTAGATTAAAATCAATTACTACTCCTAAGTACGAGTACTTAATTTGTTGAACAGTTTCGATTTTAAAGCAATTATCTATGCAATTTAAATTGGTTATAAAATTACTTCTACCACACGTATAAATAGGTAAAGAAAACTGTTTGCAATCGTGAGCATGAAACCGTAAATTAAAGTCATAAATACTATTTCCAGATACCTTAAAACACATCAATTTAGTTTTTTCGCTGATAATCAATTTATGATAAGTAAACCACAACCTTAATTGTTCAAGATCTTCTTCAATATTTAAAATACTTTCAAAGCTAGTCCCAGATGAATACGTAAAAACTATGTCGTCAGCAAAAGCAGTAGGAGTACCATTTAATTTGAGTTCGAAAATTGAATTAATGTAAATTAAGAAAAACAAAGGGCGAAGTACCGATCCCTGTGGAACACCGTTCTTTAAAAGTCTGGGTTCACTAATGATTCCATTATTATTAACTTGTTGTTTTCTATTTTTTAAATACGAATGTAGCAAGTTAAAAAAACTACCGCGAAAACCTGCATTATAAAGTTTAGTTAGCAAAAGATCGTGGTTCACCAGATCGAAAGCTTTAGTCATATCAATAAACAGACCCATAGTTGATTTGTCGCTATTTAAACTTCCATAAAGTTGACTACATACCCTTAATATAGCATCAATAACTTTCAGATAAATATCCAATACCAGAGATAACTGAAGTTTTAGCACAATTAGGTAATAAAAAATTGTTTACTATTATCGATTTAAAAAGCGGATTCCATTTGTTCGGTCAACAACCCGTTGACCTAGAAATTATCACTCAGCTCAGCTGACTCCGCAACACTCCGAACTTAGTTCACCCCGCAACCCACCACCAGCCGAGCATCATCACTTCACACATTGCATTCGATGGACATCGAATTGCGACACATTTTGATGCCACCTTCGGGTATATCTATAGCCATAGATATTACCATGCAAGCCAGCGACAATAGATACTTTTCTATCAGCTACACAGCAACCATCGAAATCGTCACCCACAAGCCAGGGACGATACGAGATACTTTTCTGTACAATGGGTATACAGGCATACATACCGCATATCGTCATATGAGGTATCGTCATCCAGTGGATAGCAGATACACATAGCATACCATGGGTATGGCTAAGCGGCTCGCGACGACGGCTTGCCCACTCATCGTCACTGGATACCTCTCGACGCCAACCGATCATTATTGCCCTATATTTATCTTGGATAAATACTGCGGACACTGGGGCTCAATAATAGTTCTTGGAAGAACAAATATACAAATACAACGACGATGGCTTACCCTCAGTTGACTATCCCACGGATCTTGACAATTGCTGCTGGTGTCGGCACATTCTTTCTGGTGTGCCGTTGGATATCGAAGGCGTGGGCATGGTACCAGCTACTGGACTCCCTTCCGTTATGGGAGCTGTGGTGACGCTGCATTTCTTGGACACTGGCTGATGGCTTCGAGGCCACTACTTGGACTTGGTGTTGGCAGTATCATTTTGGACATTGAGACTCGTGGAGTTCTCTCTTATAATCGTTTCTTGGCATTCGTTCTTGACACTCTTGGATTATCGTTTCTTGGCATTCGTTCTGGTCACTATTGGATTATCATTTTGGACTTTAAGACCCGTGGAGTTCGTTCGCTATAGTTAAATATCGACTTGGTCGCGTTTTTGTACATAACTAAATACCTTTGTAAATAAACTAACTATTAAATTAACTTGATGTTCGGCAAAGTGCCCTCTTGAAAACTTTTGGAAACTTTCAGATTCACAACCCCCGACTCCCCTCGAAACTTGCACGGAAGAATAAATCTCCGACACCATTGAAGGCTAAAGATATAGAAAAAACTGCATTTTCTATTAACAATGGAAAATACGAATTCCTGAGGCTCCCATTTGGACTCAAGAACGCTCCCTCAATCTTCCAAAGGACATTGGAAGATATCCTAAGGGCACATATAGGCAAGCGTTGCTATGTCTATATAGATGATATTATCATCTTTGGCGAGTCCGAAGACGAGCATCTAAAGAACATAGAATTAGTCTTTACGATCCTTAATAAAGTAAATATGAAGATACAGTTGGACAAATCAGAATTTCTAAAAAAGGAAATAGAATTTCTAGGGTTTTTAGTTAGTATCAACGGCATAAGAACGAATCCTGCTAAAGCTGAGGCACCACCCCGTAACCTAAAAGAACTTCGTTCATTCCTCGGCATGTCTGGTTATTACAGATGATTTATTAAAGATTATGCCAAGTTAGCAAAACCGCTAACTTCTCTTTTAAGAGGGGAAGATTTACGCGTGTCCAAAAACGCTTCAAAGAAAAAAATAATTCAGCTTGACACAAATGCGATGAATGCCTTCAAAAATTTTAAAAAACGCTCTTACTTCTAAAGAAGTCTTACTTCATCATCCTAACTTTGAAAAAGAATTTGAACTGACAACAGATGCTTCCGATTATGCCATTGGTGCAGTCTTATCTCAAGATAATAAACCGATTACATTTCTTTCTCGGACACTAAACAAAACTGAATAAAACTACGCCACCAATGAGAAGGAAATGCTGGCGATCATTTGGGCTTTAACATGCCTTAGAAATTTCCTGTACGGATCAAGGAAGGTAAAAATATTTACAGATCATCAACCATTAACATACGCATTGAGTAATAAGAATACAAATAGTAAAATGAAAAGATGGAAAGTAACACAAACGTAATAGCAGATGCACTCTCAAGAATTCTGCCAATAACTCATTTAAATTCTTTAACTATGACTCAGCATAGTTCCGAAAGTTCTTCTCACAATCTTATCCCTACAGTCGATCCCCTATAAATGTTTTTTGCAATCTAATAATTCTAAAACTAGGTAATGAAGACAGTTATCAAATAAGACCCATTTTCTCGAATTTTACCAAGGCAAATACTATGAAAGAGATATAATTGACATCTTTAAAAGATATTTGAACCCCAATTTGATTAACGGACTTTCAGCACCAGAACAGGTCATGGGAAAAATACAACAAATCTATCCCATTCATTTTAAAAATTATAAAATTAGATTTACCCAAACTCTTGTGGAAGACATACAAAATGAAACCGATCAAGAAGAATTAATTCTTACTGAAATAAAAGAGCTCATCGAAATGCTGAAGAAAACAAACTTCAAATTCTGCAAAAATATTACTTCCCTCAGATGAACAAGAAAATAAAGAATTTGGTAAAACGTTGCACAGTATGCAAAGCTAATAAATATGACCGACATCAGGTTTTTGCAGGTTTAGTTGTCATTGGTGTTTGAAAATGTGATGTTTTATGTATTTTGAAGATTTTTCTTAAAAAAAAACGCAAATTTTGATCTATTTGAAGGATCTTCCGGCTTAATAGTTTTTACCAAAAACGTTTATGGGCTTATCCCTGTAAATTTTAACTTCTTGAGTTTGAAAAAAACAAAAAAAAAATTAAGGCACGCATGTAAATTTGAGCTTTTCTTCAATTATAGACCACGAATAAATAAAAAACTTCAAAATAACTCATATGTATTGTTTGTTAAAGAGTATAAGGGTATAACGTATAGAAAAATGAATTTAAAATAATTTATTTTAAGCACCGAGTTAATTGATTCGGTTTTTATTTTTAATCTTCACAGCTTCTGTTTTCAAACTTATTTGTTTAACACTTTTACCATTTTTTTTTATAATTTCTACAGTTTAAATTACGCTCATTGCAAGGGTAAAATCAAACAATGCTTTGGTGTGCTAGTAAAAAATGTGCCTTTTTTGAAACAGTTACGTTTTTTACGTTCGTTTTGTTAACTTCATAAAATTTGTACATAATGAAGCACGCATTGAAGCCAAAGTTTTTTTTTTACTATAGATAGCTTAAATAATGATGCAGACCATAAAAAAATGCCCCATGATCAATGTTAAAAAAATGGACACGAAAATTTGTGACAATTAAAGATTTACGAAAAATCACGCATGGCAGTTTTTTCTAAAATTTATATCATATAGGATTATTTATAAGGAAGGCACGCACTCAAAATAAATGATTTCAATTAATTTTGACCTTCATTTTTCTGAAAAAAACAAAAATTGTACTAAGTAATCTTATGTTAAACATTATTTTTGCAATAATACAAAACGTTAATTATCCACGCACGCAGCCAAAATTCTCAATATTCGATGATTTTTTCGATTTCAAACACTTTCGCACTATCTCGATGGTTCATTTTATAAATTGAATAGTTAAAACTCAATGATATATATAATATTATAAGTTCCAAAACCTGAATATTTAATAATAATGTCTATATATTTCGACGCATGGCAAAAGTTAAAATTTGCACGGATAAGCCCTTATATGATATGATGAAAATGTGTTCTGAAGTTGGATTTAAAGCTAAATTGGATTTCTTGGAAAAATATTTGCTAGATAAGGCTTGTTGTGAGGAGGGTCAACTCGAAGAATTTAAATTTAGAATATGGTGTTTAAGGTTTAAATTTTAATTAAAATAATTAAATTTATTTTTGTTTATTGATAGACTTAGTTTATAGATTTGATTTTAAGAGCAGATGGCTTCGTACAAATAGAGTTGAAAAGGATTTTTTAAGAAAGCAGTATATATCTGTAAAAGTTCCTAAAGAAATAGCACATCCTCCAGGAAAATCAAAACTGTGTAAAAAAGCATTGAAGAATAATCCTAGTCCCAAGCGCGAAAAAATGTCAACTCTTAAGGCTCTTTCAATTTTTGTTGAAGCCGGTTTACCCTGAAAACAATATGAAATTGTAACAACGAGTGATAAAAAACTGTTTGCGAGTTATAGTGCACTTAAAAAAGCTAAAAGTGATTGCTATCTTGGGTTAGAGTCTTTCACAGTTACGGAAACTTTGGCTCAGGTAAACTTGCAAAACTTATTAGATCACACTATTAAGCGCCTACTGATGTATTTGGATATTCGACAAATTTTAACTGAGGACGAAATGAAATCTTTAGAGCTTATTTCAAAATGGGGTTGTGATGGATCGCAACAAACCTAATATAACCAAAAGTTCAAAAAGTATTCCGATTCAGATGCAAACATATTTCAACGTTCATTTGTACCTTTACGATTGTATGGTGATGATGGTGCCGCTTCAAATGGGAAAATCGTTTGGCAAAATCCGGCACCATCATCACCAAGGTATTATCGACTTTAAAGAATCATTTTCACTAAGAAAACTAAGGATGTTACCCAAAGTGAAGTAAATTATATACATAGAATCGCAGATCGATTCCCTAATGAAAACAAAACTGTATGATTTCGAGCCCATCGAAGTTAAACATACATTGGCATTTACAATGATTGATGGCAAGATCTATAACGCTGCAACAGATACAAAATCCACTATGAACTGCTATATATGTATGTGCAGCTACATCTAAGGAGTTTAATGATTTGTCAAAATCAATACATATTCAAACAAATACATTAAAATTCGATTTATCAATTCTTCATGCACGAATTCGTCTTTTTGAAACCATTTTGCATATTGCTTATAAACTAACTTTAAAGAAATGGAAACTTCGAACACAGGAAGATAAAGATATTGTCAAAGAAAAAAAGCGAGAATTGCAAGAAAAACTCAAAAAACAACTTGGTGTAATAGTGGATGTACCAAAGCCAGGTTTCGGTAGTACGAATGATGGCAATACAAGCCATAAGTTTTTTAATGATCCGCAACTTTCTGTCGAAATAACAGGTGTCGACACTCAGTTAATTTATAGGCTGACTTTTATACTAGAAGTTCTATCCAGTGGATATAAATTCGGTATTTCCAATTTTGGCAAATATGCATTTGATACAGCAAAACTTTATGTAGACTTATATTCTTGGCATCTGATGACACCAACAATGCACAAAATATTAATCCATGGAACAACCGTTATTGAAAATGCAATTTTACCAATTGAACGATTTTCCGAAGAAGCAGCAGAAGGTCGAAATAAGCATTTCAGACTGTACCGCCTTAATTACTCAAGAAAACATTCCAGGAAAAAAATATAATTTAAACATTCTTAATCACTTTTTCTTAACATCCTCTTATAACTAGCCTCAGGCCTCTTCCTGTTAAAAAAACAAAACCTTTTTCGAAAAATGCAATCGAAATGCTGATATCTGAGCATCCGATTCCTTCTCTATTAGATGACTCTGAAGAAGAAGATAATAATAATTCTGACGGAGAGAATGAGTCTTGTTCAGATTCTCTTTCAGAATAACAATTTATTCAAAAAAATCTAAAAATTGTCAAATAAACGTTATTTTAAATCAAAATATATGTCTTATTATTTAAAACAAAGATGAAATGCATTTTAAAAGTCATACGATATCGTTTTAGATGGACATCTCGCCATTAAAGCCAAAAAATAATTTTGTCTCGTTTTTTCATGTATTTACTCCATAGTGCGATAACCTAACCAAAATTAATAATGAGATTTTAATTGAAAGCTTATTGTGACCTCTAGTCCAAATGCGTTTCGCCCAGGTACGACAGTTGGGCTCATCAGTTAGATGCTGTCGTACCCTTCTAAGACGCAATATGTTAGTCGATGATTATCAACACAAATAAAATTTACAGCAGGAACGCAATGTAAATTATATTAATCTAGGGGAATTTGTTCAAATTCAGACACCTAGAAAATGAAGCCCGTGGTCTGGCTGATGTAAGAAGTTAAAACAAAAAATATAAAAAAAAATTCTTATAGTTTTTGTTTTTGGTTTTCGTGGACTATATTGAATAAATCAATTGAAAGCTTATTGTGACCTCTAGTCCAAATGCGTTTCGCCCAGGTACGACAGTTGGGCTCATCAGTTAGATGCTGTCGTACCCTTCTAAGACGCAATATGTTAGTCGATGATTATCAACACAAATAAAATTTACAGCAGGAACGCAATGTAAATTATATTAATCTAGGGGAATTTGTTCAAATTCAGACACCTAGAAAATGAAGCCCGTGGTCTGGCTGATGTAAGAAGAAGTTAAAACAAAAAATATAAAAAAAAAATTCTTATAGTTTTTGTTTTTGGTTTTCGTGGACTATATTGAATAAATCAATTGAAAGCTTATTGTGACCTCTATTGTGAGATTTTAAATTTCTTAAAGAAAGAATACTGTCAATAATAAAATTGTAACTAAACTTCAATATAAAATAAGAATGATTGATTGAAGAAGAATTGCAAAACATAAATCATGCCATTAATTGGGCAAAAATGGGAATTATAAATTCAGTAATATTATCGAAAGAAGAAATAGAATTAGCTATAAATACATCCCTTACGAAACAATAGAAGGAGCATTAAATTTTGCGGAAATAAAGATTGTAACCAATATAACTTCACTTCTCTATATTATAAGTATATCAATAACACAAAAGAAATCCAACAAATCCAAGTAGAAGAAAAAACCCATCAATTCACCATCTATGGGCTGATCATATTCCTTGGCATACTATTGACACTATCATCCATATGCAAACCACTGTTAACCAAATCAAATCAGACAAACATCATCATAAAAGCTCCGGAAACAAAACGAGACGAAATACCACTCCAGGTCATTGCAGACGAGACAAATTCAAAGATCTCATCATCACCAGCTTACGTAATACCCACATCAAAATTATATGACCTACCCTATTTTTGAAATCAGATGTTACATCATTATCAACTTAATACCAATAGCAGAGTTCCACGACCTAATGCACATCAAGCCATCGAGGACAATCGCATTTAAGAGGGGAATACTTAATGATGCAATAGTGCAATTCCATCACCAAAATTCCAGGGATCAATCAATTCATGTTGCAGTCGCCAGCTGCAGTTGCCATCATTGTTAATATATAAACTTTATAGTATTCTCATGAGGCATTTTTTTTTATCTTCTTGTCCGCTCACTAGAATCGCTACCATCGCCACCATCGCCACAAAAGTGCCAAAATGTTGCGAAGAAATTTGAGTAAAAATGAGACATTAGAGTGAGAGTGAAATAATTTTTAAAGAGTAACTAGAATGAAAAGTTTACTTTTTGATTTATATATCAGTAGGGTGACAAAGGGAGATGTAAAATACAGCTGTTTTCCTCATGAGAACTGTTATACTACATATATGCCAAGTGAATACAGAATTTTTTTTACAAAACCTTCGCTTTAGTTGTTGTTGTTTTTTTTTTTGTGCACCATCGACGTGTGTTGTTTTGATACACACACATATGTATATATGTAGGTACATTATTATTTTTCATTTTTCAGCATTGGTTTTGGAGTTTTGGGTTTTGTCTATTATAGTCATATCAAAGCAACGTTGCTCAATTTTGATATTACTTTATCAAAATACAACGTTGTAGTTTAAATAGATTTATAGATTCAGTAGGAAAATTTTTTTTAAATGGATTCTTATTAGGATTTTTTGATTGGTATGGATGTGCAATTTTGCATGCATGCATGTGTTAATTGCATGTGTTAATATACATATTAAGTAACTAATTTATATTGATTATAATTATTATTATTTCTGTTGTTCTAAATTTTAAATGTTGTCATTTTGAAGAACAAAAATAATAATTATAATTATAAGACACAAACAAAAAATATTTTTACTTGCGACTTATAGGTACTATGAGGTAAGTTATGCATTCGTAAAAAAAATCGAATTCGAGGGTTTGATAAAAGTTGACATAACGATGATAGCGAAGACCAAAACAGTGGGTCTCGAAATTCTGTCTGTCTGTTCGACTACAGCTAAACGGCAGATTTTCTTCAAACTTGGTAGATATGGGTTTTAGTTTCTCAAAAACTGTCCCACAGATTTAAAAAAAAAAAAATCATAAAATTTCATTTAGTTAAACCTAGGTAATGGTTGACAAAAAATTTCCAAAAAAATATTATTTTTGGTACCCCCGTTGGAACCTTTTTTTTGTTTTTGATTTTTTCAAAAACGGTACAACCGATTTTGATAATTTTTTTTTATGTTAAGGCTCCCCAGCAGTTTTAATATTATTGTGTATTCAAATTATCAAAGAAATTTTTTTGGATTTTAAAAAAAAAAATCAAAATTTTTTTTAAAAATGAATGAAATTGAAATTCTTTTAGGAGTAAGAGATCAAAACAGAATGTTGTGTGATTTCTTAAGCAAATTATAAGTCATTGTTTTTCTTTCTTAAAAAAATAAGTTTTTACATACAAAATATTTAAAACATTTTTAAGAAAAAAATTGGTACGCCGACTTCAAAACCTTTTAGACTGTTTTAAGAAACTTTTATGTGTCAAGTTTAAGAAAAATCGAGCATTAGGTTTTTGAAATATTGAGTTTCGAAAAAAAATTGCCTTTTCTTTTAAATCGGGTTGGGTACGAAATCCCGATTCACAAAATCCCGCCGTTTCAATACTAAATTGATAGCCCGAATATGCAATTTTTAACTCGCTAAGATGCCTAGTTTAGCCAGAAATCACGATAGAAGATGTCAACTTTGAGGGGTCTACGAGGCTCCGTTTAGCCGCAAATCACGTTTAAAGATAAAAATTTGTTTTTCGTTTCATGCGATACGTGGATTGAAAGGTGACACTCCCTAGATCACGAAAATGTAATTTTTAACTCGCTAAGATGCCTAGTTTAGCCAGAAATCTTTCTTGATTTAAAATAATTATTTCATATTAAAAAAAAAATGGGCAGAAAAAAATGTATGAAAAATCAATCAATTGGTGGTACCGTTTTTGACAAAATCAAAAACAAAACAATTTTACCATGGGGGTACCATTAATAAACATTTTTCTGAACATTTTTTTTCACCCATTACCTAGGTTTACTAAATGAAATTTTTAGATATTTTTTTAAATCTATCGAACAGTTTTGAAAAATATTTTAAAAGATTTCGAAAAAAGTGGTATGGTAGGTACCGTTATTTTCGGTCTTACTAAAAAAGAAACAGAAAAAAACTAGAAAAAAACTGAGAAGGGAAAAATTTAACAATAATATCTACAAAGCTCAAAGAAAATCGGCCGAGCCGTTTAGGCTCCAGTCGAACAGACAATGCATAACTTGACTAATAATACCTTACCTATAAGTCGCAAGTCAATACCTACCATAGAAAAATATTGCTTTAAGAATCAAAATTAAAAAAACACAAATAGCTTTATTTTCGCAATCCCTAAAATCCCTAGTGTAAAAGGAAATCGACATAAGTTTATTTCCCATATACCTACAAAACATCACCCTCAATATAAAAAAATCATACACACAAGTCTTTTTTTTTGTTCTTTTCTGCCCGCCCAATTTTGTTGTTGTCTTTTATCATTGTCTAGACAAATCTTCTGCCTGCAAGTTGTTTTCTGTTATATTGTATACGAGTACAATCGAAAAAACGTTTCTACTCTCTCATAATTTGTTCTTCTACATTTTCACTGCTTTTCTGTTATATTGTATACAATCGAAAAAACGTTTCTACTCTCTCATAATTTGTTCTTCTACATTTTCACTCAACGATAGAAACATTGTGTATAAACTTATAAAGTGACATTCATTTACTTGTCAGGGTGCCAGGTTGCGCTTGGAACGAATAGCCTCATGAGAATACTATAAAGTTTATATACAATGGTTGCCACCACCCAAAATTCTAAGTAAAATCATGTCATTCATGTCTATTGTTCTATTCTTTGTTTAATCAATTATAAATACATGTGAAGTTAATAATTTGAGTTGAGTTGTTATTTCTAAATTGCAAATAAAGGTTCAGGCAATCTGCCTGAAGAAAAAATATTTTTTTGATAAATCCAAATAAAGATATATTAACTTATATAATACTCCAAATATGGTTGCCTTTGCTTTTAAATATTTTCCTATAAAGAAGGCTACTACTTTTTGAAGTAAAACTTCTTTTCCGGCGTTGGGGGTAAAAAATTTTCTATGGAGCTGTCAGTGACATGTCAAAACGTCACGCTATAACGACATGCTTCCTACAATTATTTTGTATATATTAATTATAGGAATAAATATGTGGTTGTGATATTGTATCTATGCTAATCCGAAATTTCGAAATGCATTTTATTTTGTACACAAACCTGGAACCCATGCGACATCTAGTTGTAAGTAATGAGAACATTTGACAAAGGTTCTTACAGAGGCTTTGTTTGAGAGAAAAGAAGTTTTACTTCTAGAGCGCGTTCGTCAGTACACACATTCTTTTTTCCCATTTATTTTGTGTTTTTTTTGTTGTTTGTTGCGGCCGCCTGGATAACCCCTGAAATAAGCTGAAACGATAAAATGAAAACAAAGGTTAGAAAACGAAATAAAAAGAAAAAATATATATAGAAAACTATAATACAACCAAAAAAAAAAGAAAAAAAAAAAGATAGTTAACTTACCAAGAATAGCCGCCATGTCTTCTGCATCAAGTTTCAGTTCCAATTACAAATTAATGAAATAGAAATGTATAAACCCGAGCCAAATATACCTAATTTTTAAGACACTTAACCAGCTGGGCCACGTCTAGGATGTAAAATGACATATCTGTGGCAGTTGCAAAAGTTATAAGAAATCGAACCCGATGTGATTTCGAACTAGAGAACGCCTTATAAAAGCGGATTGACTGGTTGAATCTAGTTCAGAGATGAACTCAGTTCCTTTGCGATATATTTTTATGTTTCCTTTAGTGGTTGCCCATGTTTGGCCATCTAAGTTGCTTGCTTGCCATCGGCTGGTAATTCTACCGCCTAGCGCCACCTAGTAGTCAAAGTGGAAAGCACTTGTTAAAGGGCTGAATGGGCATTTCCAAAATGTCAAATAAGGAATTGAAGAAAATTAAAGACAACCAATACTGTGACAGGCTGGGAATACAGCAAAGTTTTAACTGGTGGGTGAATTGGATCGTATGATCCGAATAGAATGGGAGAAGGAATAGTCGAACCGAAGTGGGATGATTCTCGTATGACTTTTTTTTTTCTCGGCTGACTGACATTCATAAGCCAACTTACCTAGATAAAGGACCTGTCATCCAGATAGTACGTGGTGAATTTTCATTTAATATTTATTATACTTACGAATTTCTGTTTGATACGTAGTTTCCAGTTAATTACATAAAAATACGTGAACATTACATAAAAATACGTGAACCAAGTTATTATTAACAAATCAAAAGAAACAACTATATAAGGTGAGTTTAAGAATTATACGTGGTGCTTTATTGAATTCTTTGCTAAAGAAAGTGAACAAAATTATATAGGCTACCCACTACCCCACTTGTGATTTCTGGCGGTTCCAGGTTGCCAGTGAAGGACTGGGCCGCCACAGCAATTTTTCATGTCGATTGAGGATTCCTTTGCGGGACCCAGCTTCTCGCTCATTACCCAGTGATTTTGCAACCAGAGGATACCCTTTTGAGCTCCTTGCCAACACCTTTTTTTATGGGAAAAGAACGAGCGTCATCCTGTTTACTGATGCTGAGTTACTGAATCCCATAGCGACTAATCCAAGTGGAATCCAGTGGAGCATCTCTTGTAAAAAAAGTTTTGTATTGCGGAGTGAGTTGATAAACGACACACAGGTACCTATATACATATATAAAAAAAAAAGAAGAAGTAAAGAAAAAGAAGAAAACAAATAAAAAGTTTAGCTTTCGCCAGCTACGACAGGCTGAAAAATCAACGCAGTTTGTTACGATTTTTATACTACCGAAAAAAGGAATACGTGGCTATTTTTTCTTTAGCGTTTAAACAAAAGAATTTAAATTCGTTTATGAGTTTACGTTACCTGTTTTTTTGTTATATTTCTGTGGCTTTGAAGTTTTCATTTTGTTAATAAATTTTCATTTTTTATTTCGATTCTGAATATGTTGAAAAATTATACATTATCCAGATAGAGTTTTTATTGTAAGTGAACATAAGTGTTTCCCGTGATCGTGATCGCGTACTACAATATTGTTAGATAAGTACTCCTCAACAGAGCTCTTTCGAGGTAGGGCATTTCCACGCCGAAGTTTAAACAATAAACCCATTAGGTACCAGAAAAATTATTCGGGGAAACGCCTCATTTTCACCTTGTTTTCTGTTTGTCTAAGTGAAGATCTATAAAAATACTGTTCAAAATCTTTAATAATTTCGAGTTTACTTTTTTAATTCAAATTGTATACATTTTCAATAGTATTTATTTACCTTTTTATTTTAGTAATTAAAATAAAACTTCATAGAAAGCCTTAGGTGATGAAATTTAGTTGTTTCCTTGTTTCGTACTGAGCGAAACATGATTGGCTGAAGAGTTATTTTTCAGGGGTGTGGAAGGCAGCCAATTTCTTTCGGTGAGGATGCTGTGATCGGAACGTGCTCATCGTCTAAAATAGGGGAAATCCAAGTTTGCCACGGATTTCTTGGTTGGGTGGGTTGGCATCACTGCGAAAACATCTGCAGTGCTCTTGAAGTAGTGATGGTCCGTCTGACGTCTCTTTAAGTATCTTCTTTTTTGTAGGCCTGATATATGTTTTGTTTGCAGGTGAGCTCGAGTTCCGGGGGCAAGATCCCCCCCATTCCGGCGGGCTAATTGCCGAGCATCGCAAGCAGGCCGCGTTCCCCGGAACTTGGCATTCTTTTTTTTCCCTTTTCCAACCTATCCCTAACTCGTTTTCCTACCTTTTCCAGCCCTTCCTTGGTCCAACGCATCCCCTCCTCTTGCCTTGCAACATGTTGTCACCGTAATTCTGAAGTGTCCTTTTTGAATTTTCGTTTGAAATCAATGTTGTGTTACTTTTTATATATTGTTAATGAGAAAAAAATAAAAACTAAAAAATGAATTGAACGACACAATTTATTTCATTCCTTTATTTTTTGTCACCATTACAATGTTTTATAAGCCATTTAACATTGTATCAAGCGCCAATGTTTTCACCACGAAAATGTACTAGGCGTCAAAAACTTCTTATCTGATTAAAATTTCGGTTTTGCAATGGTGTCAAGTTTTTTATTGTAAAAATCCCTCTCCAGATCTGTTTCTTCCAATTAAATACACAAAAAATAACTAAATGTGAAGTTTTTTTCGTTTCCTGAACAATTTTAAAAATGTCGCTTAATACATTCTTACGGGAAGGTATCGATATGTTTTCAAAATTTGTATAAAATGAAGCCATTTTTCTATTACGTTTTCGTTGCACAGATACATTTCTGTTAGAAGCCAATAAATTCCACTCTTTTAATCTAGATCCTAGTAATTCAGTCTAATTGATAAACCTAAGTCTCGTACCAAATCATTCAACTCATTTTGATTTACTAGGTGTGGTTGGCCAAGAGAACTTGTTGATGGTAAAACCTCAGGATCTTCGCTACTTCCGTCATTATATTCCACAATATTTAGCAAATCTGGTTCTTCTGAAATCTCAATTTCATTTTTGGAGAGAGATAGAAGAGCAGGCATTTATTTACTGTGTGGTACTGCTTTTGACATTAAAGGAACGTCAGGATACTTGATGCTGTGCTTGATTTTTTTTAGTAAAACCTCGTATGTCAGTCATGCAGAAATAGCAATCATTAAAATGATTACTAGGTTCACGCCATAAAGCTAGTAGGGGGAATGGCATTGACATCTTGTTCCCATTCAACCAAGATATGAGAGTAGCATAGCACGAAACACAAAAAACTTTTGTATCCATGGTTTATCTTGATTAATAGCACGTCTAAAATAAATATACATTTTTCACTTTTTTCGAGCCATTTTTTGTTTGTGATTTCAAGACAGCTGCAAAACGAATAGCAAGAAAGCTTTATGGGTGCTATAGACAAAAATCATCAGTGGAAAAATAAAGAACACCAGCAACAAAGACGATGGACACCGAAACGAGTATGTGGTAGATGTGGACAAATACACAAACAACGTTGTCCCGCAATATGAGCCGTGTGTTCAAAATGCAACGGGAAAAACCAATACGCCAAGATGTGCAAAACTACAAAGCAAATACACAATGTCGACTATGAAACAGATTCTAACGTTTCATCATCATCTCTTTTCTTGGGTTATCTTCGTCTAGCACCAACATCATCATCAGAGTCATAGTTGTCACCACTTCCTTCTTCGCCATCGTCATCTTCGTCTTCGCCGTCGCATACCATAAAAACATCATTACAACGATATCCAACGTCATCACTAGAACCAACAAAAGCTTTTATAACATCTGCAGCTTTGTTGCAACTACCAACCAACCAACAGCATGGAACATCATCTCAAGTACTTCAATCAACAAAAACGTCATCAAAATTCTTCCAACAACATAGAACATCGGAGTTAGAGGTAAAAAGTCTCAAACAAAAAGAGTCACTCAAATGGGAAAGCTCACTCATCATCAAAGGAAAAACTGTGAAGTTTCAGCTGGACACAGGAGCAGATTGTAATATCATAAATATGTGTAAGATAGAAAATAGAAATGTCAAACCAACCAAAATAAAACTTATTACTTTTAATGAAATCATATCCCAATATTAGGTGAATGTTCTTTAATTTTTTTAAATGAAATCGATAAGAAATTCTATACAATTAAAATCTTTGTGCCGGATCTTGAGTGTATGTCAATTTTAGAGCTAAAAATATGTCAAATTGAATTTAATAAAAAAAATCAATAAAGTAGATACAAATAATGTAATTACTCGCCATCTAGATTTGTTTACGGGTCTCGGTTGTCTAATGAACGAATTGACTTTAAAAACCGATTCTCAGGTTGCGCGAGTGATAGATTGTCCGCGTCGTATTCCATTTGCATTAAAGTCCCAAAGTCATAGATCGAATAGAAGAACTTACAGAATGGGTAAGTTCAACAGTTTTAGTAGAAAAGTCAAACGGTAAACTACGATTATGCTTAGATCCGCGCAATTTGAATAAAGCAATTTTACGCCCACACCTTCAATTTTAAAACTTACTCCTAGACGAAT
This sequence comes from Chrysotoxum bicinctum, assembly GCA_911387755.1. Taxonomy (NCBI): domain Eukaryota; kingdom Metazoa; phylum Arthropoda; class Insecta; order Diptera; family Syrphidae; genus Chrysotoxum; species Chrysotoxum bicinctum. The sequence continues at coordinate 137,209,307 of OU426987.1, read as the reverse complement.
GTAAGTCAAAATTTTGTCATTCAAAGTTCTTTACAACGCTAGACTGCAATTCAGGATTCTGGATGCTAAAACTAGATAAAAATTCATCTGATATGTGTACATTTATAACTCCATTTGGACGGTTTAAGTTTTTGAGGCTTCCATTCAGAATAAATGCCGCGTCTGAGATTTTTCAATGTGAACTTGTGAGGAAGTTAGCATGTTTTTGTCATAATCATTTATTAATAAGTTATTTATAATAGGTAGGTACGATAGTTGTTTTTAACTACTAAATTAATTCAAAGCCAACAGTCACTTAAAGTTTGAGGATTATGGGATGGATAAAGCGTAGATTTCAACCATCTTATCTATAAAGTATAAAAGTGGAAATGGTTTGATGATATTCGGTTGGTACATATGCTGAGTGAAGGAGATTGGGACATCTATTGTGAACTATTTGCGTAAATTACGATATATGGGATGGAGGTTGACACTTATTCGCAGATGTTGGATGAGAGCGAGATAATTCGAAATAAACAAAAACGTGCTAAAAAGTAAGAGAACATAAAAAGAACAAATGCAATAACACAATTTCATGGCAGAGAAAAATCGCGATCACCAATACAGGAGTATTGATGTATTTTTCTATCATGGAAGTTTTTCCGGTGAGCTTTTCTAGGCCGTTTTTAACTACAAAAATAAAATATTATCACACCTATTCTTTAATAATTATAAAATGATTTTTCAAGCTAAATTTGGAATTTTTAAGTTAAAAATACGCCCAGAAAACGCACCAACCGGAACTAACTAAAAGCCATTTTTCAAGTCGCATTCAGCTCTCTTAAATTTTTACCGCCGCCAACCAGAACCAGAGTTGCCGATGGCTATAAAAGGCAGCGCCGCGTTAGATCACTCTCTTAGTTAGTCTGGAATTCGTGTGCGGTGCTCGGCTTAATTGCGGTCGGAAAAGTCCGTATTGTGTATTAATTATTTTTTTATTAAATTGCGAAAAGTAAATTTTTTTAAGTTAAAGATTTAAGAATAAATTCGGGTCAATTTTGGCAAATCTTAAAGAAAAAAAAAGGAAACTTTTTCATTAAAACCTAATCCCAAAACCTTAACGCGCAGAAAAAAATAAACTATACGGAAATCATACAAACTATAAAGAAAAAAAAAAAAACTGTGACAAAACTCTAACGCTATACACTGCCCAATAATAAGACCTAGCAACACGGCCACCCACGCCATCTGAAAGCCACAGAAAAGTTGTCCAGCGAAACGCCAATATCCCTACCAGCACCAAAGAGCACCTACATCAATTCTACGACGTTAATATCATCTTTGACGAAACGCCCATCCAAACGTCAAGCTAAAGGTACTAATATAAGCACCGTGAAAACCAGCTTCGCCCCTTATCGTATGAGCGTAAGGTTGCGCGTACAGTAGTGCGACAAAGCGATGCGATGCGAGAAGCGTTTGCGTGCGAGAAAAATATTTACATTGATTCTTATACACGTGCGCACAGTGAAGCGATATTAGATGCGAGTGTTGCGAGCTTCTCGCATGCCTATCGCAAGCATCTCGCACACAAACTGTTCTAACCACTTTTTGAAGCGAGTTCGTGCGAGAAAGCTCATATTGTTTGTTTTGAGGTTTCAAAAAAAAATTAAAAGAGTAAAATTTTGTTATTTCAGTGCTTTTATTGTGTGGTGCAACTTTTTACAATTTTGGTGGCAATAATTATAAAGGGATTAACAAAATAACTGCAGAAAATATCGCTTCTACTGTGCGCACTATCTCGCATCTAATTCTCGCATCTCGAATCGCTTGTCGCATCGCTTCTCGTATCGCATCGCTTTGTCGCACTACTGTACGCGTAGCCTTACAGTCGACATACAAGCGCCATCACTGGATACGATCATCTATGAGCCGATACATGCGACCTCTATTCGCCATCATTCGTGTGAGCAAAATTTTACAAGTACTCTGTGAGGCATTGCATGCGACCCCGGTTTGAAAAATCCAGGCCTAAGACGTCGAGCCTACCACCATCTACACTCGACCAGATGATCCAAATTCGGAGAACATCGGGACGACACCAGCATCTCCCTGTAACAGCAGCTATCATCAAACCATCATCACTCTAGTTTTTTTTTTATTCTTAAAATTATAATTTATATTTTTTTTTTTATCTAAGTTTTTTTGATTACAAAAAAAAAAAAAAAATAATAATAAGAGAAATTTGTTACTCCCCCTCTCTCGCCTCAAACTATCAAGTCCAGAAAAAAAAAATAGAACAAAAAAACATAATAATAATTTCGTGTCGGGTAATAAACAAAGTGTACTACGAGAAGTAGAATTAATATCGTTGAACAGTGATTAGTAATAATGAAAGAATTTATGCGAACTTAAAACTATAAACAAACAAACAAAAAAAATACACAACCATTGGAGCGGTGCACCACCCCAAAGGAGTAATTGGTATTAAGCTTGGTAAGTTACATTATAAAAAAAAAAAAAAAAATATATATATAATATATATTAATCATTCAAATTCAACCGATATCTAATTTAAATTTTTCTGTCATATATGTACTTACACTTTCGAGACTAGTCTAGATATATTTGAAAAAAAAAAAGAAAAAAAAACCATACAAATGCGCTCAATGCATCAACAACAACAAAAATAATAAAGAGAAGAATGATATGGTATTTGAGGAGAGAAAGGGAAGGTATATTAGTTTAGTAAATTTAGGTAATAGGAACGACATTTGGATACTATTCTATGAATATTGTATAAAATTTTTTTTTTATCAAATGAGATTAAAAGAATTAATAAAAACATAAAATAAAGAATAGGATAAATGAATAAAAATAGAAACAAGAGAAATCAATTTGTTAAGTAAGAAAGTAAGCTAAAAAGAAGCTAGAAAGGAAGAGAGCATTCCTTTTTTTTCTTTGTTTGACTGTTGGTTGAGAATTAATATAAAAAGAATAATTAACTTAGGAACTAATTATTGTAATTTAGGATTTTTTTATTTTTTTTTTTGCTTAAATAATTTAAGAATTAAATAAAAATGAGATTCTAGTATTTAATTATTTCCGTTTCTGTTAGGATACCATTTGAATAAAAATAAAAATCGTTATTGAAATCGAAATCTGTCGATCTTCTTAATGATTCAACTATTTGCATTTTGCTAAACTATGGGAAGTTTTAGTTCGCTCTTCTTAGTTCACAGAATTTTTTTTAGCATGAGAAACTAATCAGTAACAAGAGGGTGGATGTGGACATGTATATCATAAGATGTGGACGACAAAGATGAAAGCTTTTAGATGGAAATAATTAGAGATTTTGTTTTTAGAGGTGAATTTACTACTGTCGGTCAAATGTAAGTTATACTCGAGTAAACTCATATATTTTTTCTTCTTTGGGGGCAATTACATTAGAATCGAGGTCGTAGTTGCCAAGGACGCATCGCTGGTCGACGCGTGGGTGGGATAAACCTCAGGAAGGCGCGAACATCAAGGCCTAAAACTCTCACCAGAGCAAACAATTTTTTTTGTTCGACTCATTAAATTTCAAGGACGATCTTCAGGCTCAACATTTTTTTTTCCTATAATTATTATGCAAAACAATTCGGCATGAATAAACGTAACAAACGTTTTGGTCACGGTGACAAGAACCCAACCATCCGACGAGCTTAGCCATGGCATCAAAGCAAGCATGCCGAGTCACTGTGATCAGGACACCCTTCTCTTCTGCTGCCAGGATCGGCCTAAGGGATCCTGTAAGTCTTAGGTTGTAATGGTAGTACAGGGAGGGAAGGTTGGAAAGGGGTTACTTGTTGGGATGTATAAATTCAATGTGCTAACGAGATATGGGGACTGAGGGTCATAGCGCCTCCTCTTTAGGGAGATAAATTAACATCCTTTCTAAAATCCTTTTCAAGAACACCAGGTTCCGTTACAGGTGGCGCCCAACGTGGGGCCGGAAGTAGTCCTTTGAAGAAGAAATATATAATGCTAAAGAGAATATTTGCATAATTTTGTGTCTAGTAACTTTGTGGTTGTAAGATGATCATTTATATTATGAAGCCAAGAAAGGGCGTGCTGACGTCCAATGAATGGGTGCTTATCCCTGTTCAGCTGTTGCGATCAGTTTATCGTGCTTGTACGGCAAACTTCATAAGGCAATCGTGAAAATTTTAATTATTAGATTTGAATCCAATTATTGGAAAATGTCGATTTTTGTTGTTCAACTAATCAGATAATTAATTTTTATAAGTGAGTTGAATTGAGCTCGTCCAAAACCTAAGCTTCCAAAGTTTGCACTTAGATGCGAGTAAAGTTACGGCTCAAAAGACATACCATCTACAAATCATCAGTTCAATTGGAGACACGAATTTAGATTTTTTTTGAAATCCCTAATATAAAACTTACAAAAACATAATGAATAAAAAGGATTGAATCTGGAGAGAGGGACATGCTATCATCTTCGTCTGCGAAACATAAGGGAGAAAACATTCCACATTCACCCTTATTACTATGTATGAGTACACAATACACAATTTATTAGATATTTGGTGATATTTCTTATTGATTTTTTTTGCATCAGATTTATATTTTCAAATCATTTTTTTTGTAATCAATCCATTTCGGCGGATTGTTTTTTTTTTATTTTTTTTATTTTTTTGAGGAATAAATACCGATATTTTTTTTTTTAGTTAAAGATTTTAAAACTAAAATTCGTTCTGGGTAATTTTCTGGTATTATGATCAAATTTTTTTAACTTTGATTAAATTACCTTGATCAATTCTGATAAAAATTTTATTTTTTTAAACTACCGTGGATTTATTATATTTTTTTTACAATACGAGTACCTATAGATTATATTACTTTTTTTTAAGTTTGAAGATAAGTAGAAGATTAGAATATAATATCCTATACATAGTTAGGCTATTTAGGTTTTTTTTGTTATTTAAGATCTAGTTTCCCTTGATTTTTATTTTAATATTCGTTTTGATATTGAGACGTAGTAGTACTTTGAATTTTTAAAATGGGAAGAAGGAGGTTGACTTTATCAGAATTTCGCAAGCGGACCGGCTTACGGAGTGATCCGGTGGTTCCAGAAATTGGAGATCAACCCACAAATGGAGATAATCTTGAAGGAGCGGCTTCATTATTAGCTCAAGAAACCGCTGGTGCGAGCTTAGGTACAGACCAGACTGCACAAAGTACAGGTGAACAGGAAGTTATTGACGTAGACGATGAAGAGGACGAGATTTTAACAGGTTATATTGAGGAAGTAGTTACGGCCGCGATAGGGCTCAATCGTGCCAAAGACCTTGAGTTTATGAGGGCTGAGGCAGAGCGAAGTAGGGTATGTCTACGCAACGAAGTGGCGAACATCGTGCGACAGACTCTTGCCGCTGCGGCTGAATCACCTCCAACTCCGCGAAGGCATGTAGAGCGTAGAGAACCTTCATTAACTTTTCCTCAACCCAATGATCTGCCGACAGTTCAACCTCAGGCCCGGTCAACTACTCATCCACCGAATTTAAACCAGTCAACCAATTTAGACCGTACAACAAACGCAGATGAATTTCTGAGACAGCTCAATAATCTGACCTTAAGTGATCCTCTGGAAGGAAATCCACGTTCTTTTTCGGCACATACGGTGTCCAAGTTTTACCACTTCCACAAATGGGGACTCAAGTTCGACAATCGTCAAATGACGGTTGACGATTTTTTGTTTAGGCTTGAACGTTTAAAGATCTCTTATGCAGTAAGCTGGGAAGAGGTGGTTTTAAATTTTCATCACTTCGTGACAGGACAGGTGGAGAGTTGGTATTGGGTATATCTTAAGTCCAACCCTAATGTTAACTGGAATACTCTTCGCTTGGCTCTGTTGGAGCAATATCGTAGTCTGGAAACAGATTCTGAGTTATCTAGAAAGTTATTCGATAGGCACCAACATCCATTTGAGTCTTTTGATGACTTTTATACCGCTCTGCAAGAGCTCAATAATCGTTTGAGGGTTCCTAAAAAAACTCAGGAGATGATAGAACTGATTAAGCTTAATGTCAAAAAACGAATGGGTGAACTCTTAATAACATATAACACTCACAGTTTGCCCGAGTTAGTTTATGTATGTAGGAATATTGAGAAATATCTCGGTGACCATGAAAAATTGAAACAAAGTAAGCCAATACCACTTACGAGAAAAAATGTTTCAGAGCTAGAAGTTGACGCGACACGAGAGTCGGAATCAGGTGATCCCTATCTGGAAGCATTCCAATCGAAAAGAGACAACAGGACACTTACCTGTTGGAACTGCAAGGCAAAGGGGCACTCTTTCTTTGAATGTCCAGATCCGCAAAGGAACTTGTTTTGTTATAAATGTGGTATGGACAACATCACCTCTCCACAGTGTCCCAAATGCACGGGAAACGAACAGCAGAGCAGTTCAAAGACCCGGGGGAACTGTTCGCAAAGACCAATTCCGGACAAACAGTAACATCTGACCATACGCTCCTTAAAAATGATATTCCTCCATTACAGCAAGAATTGACCCTTCCGACAGTGACTATACTCAGACCGAACAAAAACCCCATTGCAGAAAGCACACCTTACGTCGCTGTTGAACATACACCTAAATATCCGGTGAAATCTTTACATGAACGCATACAAAACTACTATCAAGTGAGGCAAAGGATCTTTGATCCTCAGACCCAAAAATATAATGTGCCAGACAGAGTTTTAAAGCTTCGTGAAAAATTTAAGGAAAAGAAAAAAATATTTAAATCCATTGCAGCCACAACCCTTTGCGATTTAGATGATCCACGTCCATATGCTACTGTGCAAGTTCTGGGAAAGCAAATGCTTGGCCTACTTGATAGTGGAGCTAGCATTAGTTGCTTGGGCGTGGGTAGTCTCGACCTTTTAAAGGATAATAACCTAACATTAGACAAATTTTCTTCAAGAATTAAGACAGCGGATGGTAATAGCCAGGCTATAGTCGGCAAAATCGTAGCTCAAATTTCGTACAAGGGAATTACAAAAGTTATAAACTTATTTGTCGTGCCATCCTTGCAACAGCCTCTGTATTTAGGAATCGATTTTTGGAGGGAATTTGGGATTGCACCCCACCTAGTCTCAGAACTAACACTTGATACGGACCAACAAGTACAAGATCCAAATGCACATGAATTATCCAACGACCAGTCACAGATATTACGGAAAGCCATAAGTAAGTTTCCTTCCTCCGCTATACTTGGCTTAGGAAAAACTACATTAGTGGAACATAAAATCGACACAGGAGACGCAGAACCTATAAAACAGCGTCATTATCCTGTTTCTCCAGCGGTTCAAAAACTTCTATATGAGGAATTGGATCGCATGCTCGATCTTGGTGTTATAGAAGAAAGCTCTAGCGCCTGGAGCTCGCCGGTAGTTTTGGTGAGGAAACCAGGGAAAAACCGGCTTTGTCTGGATTATCGAAAAGTTAACACCAAGACAAAAGGGTATGCGTATCCAATGGCTCATATAGAGGGCTTGCTAGCGCGTCTTCAAGATACACGTTATATCTCTAGCGTGGATCTGAAGGACGCGTTTTGGCAGATACCGTTGGAGAAATCGTCAAGGGAGAAGACAGCGTTTTCAGTTCCGGGCCGACCTTTAATGCAGTTCACTGTTATGCCCTTTGGTCTTAAAAATGCAGCACAAACTATGTGCCAAGTGATAGACAAGGTGGTACCAATGGCACTGCGAGAAAAAATATTTCCGTACCTCGACGACGTGTTGGTGGTATCTAGTACATTTGAGGAACATATTGAGTTGTTGGGTATTCTAGCTACAAAACTTCGTGAAGCGGGACTTAATATAAATGTTAAAAAATCGAAGTTCTGCTTCAAGGAGCTTAAATTTTTGGGATTTGTGGTAGGAGATGGATGTTTGAAAACCGATCCAGGAAAAGTGTCAGGCATAGTCGATTTTCCGGTTCCAAAGACAGTGAGGCAGGTTAGGAGCTTCTTAGGTTTGGCAGGATGGTACCGGCGATTTGTTAGGGATTTTTCAACCTTAGCCAGTCCCTTAACCGATACCCTTAAAAAAGGAAAAAAGTTTGAATTCGGTGACGATGCGGCAGCAGCCTTTCAAAAGCTCAAAGACGTTCTGACTTCAAAACCAATATTAGTAAACCCCGATTTCACTAAAGAATTTATTATTTTGTGTGACGCTTCCAATTCAGGCATTGGTTGTGTGCTATGCCAGCTAGACAAGGATGGTAACGAGAAACCAATCTATTACCATTCTCAAAAATTAAATAAAGCGCAACGCAATTATAGCGTAACGGAGCGTGAGTGTCTGGCTGCCGTAGTAGGTGTGAAGAAATTTCGACCTTATGTGGAAGGTCAACCTTTCAGGATCATCACTGACCACGCGAGTTTAAAGTGGCTGATGAGCCAGAAGGATCTGAGCGGACGTTTGGCTAGATGGAGCCTTAAGCTTCAGGGTTTTGAATTCACTATCGAACATCGTAAGGGTTCACAAAATATCGTCCCTGATGCCCTATCTAGGGTTTATGAGGTAGAGTCTCTGAGCCTTGGCGAATCGGTAGTGATCGAACCCTATGACGCGTTGCATATCAATCTTACAGACCCCAGTTTTCAATCTGAGGAATACTGTAAGCTCATTGCATCCGTCAAAAATCAAAAGAATCAGCTCCCTGACCTTCAAGTCTCGAATAATTTCGTGTACAAGAGGGTCAATAATTGCACAGGGAATCCCTTACAGGACGACCTCATATGGAAGCTTTGGGTTCCTAAGGCCTTAACAGAACATCTGATAACTCTGGCTCACCAGCCACCTCGAGCATCACACGGAGGAATTTCGAAAACCTTATATCGACTACGGAATCAGTTCTTTTGGCCTGGTATGGCTTCACAAGTAAAAGATATCATTTCAAAATGCGAAACCTGCAAAAAGACTAAAGCATCCAATAGCATCTCAAGACCACTTATGGGGAAAGCTTTCGAAGTTGATAGGCCCTTTCAATTCCTGTATATAGACTTCCTTGGTCCGTATCCTCGATCAAAGATCGGCAACACGCACATATTCATAGCTTTAGATCAGCTTACAAAATTTGTATTGGTAAAACCTCTACGAAAAGCAACCAGTGAAGTTGTCATCAAATTCCTTCAGGAGGAGATATTCTGTATGATGGGTGTGCCGGAAACGATCCTTTCGGACAATGGCAAACAGTTCGTGAGCAAGGAGTTTCAGAAACTGATGTCCTCGTACGGTGTAAAACATGTAAGGACAGCAGCATATTCTCCTCAAGCAAATGCGAGCGAGCGGGTGAATCGCTCAATTTTGGCGGCAGTTCGGTCATATATTGACCCAGACCAGAGAAACTGGGATGCCAACATCCCCTCGATTGCTTGCGCTCTACGCACCGCTGTTCATTCAGCTACCGGAATGTCACCGTACGAGGCACTATTCGGCCAAGCGATGGTTGAACACGGGTCAGAATACAAGTTGCTCCGAGAACTAGGGTGCTTAAATAATGCCGAGATGAAAGTTCTGCCTAAAGCATCTCAGATGAATATTCTGCACGCTCACATAAAAGAATCTCTGGCAAACGCACATTCAAAGTATGAACATGTATATAATACGCGTAGTAAAAATATCAAATATGCTGTAGGTGATATCGTGTATCGAAGAAATTTTGTGTTGAGTGATGCTTCTAAGAGGTTGAATGCGAAGCTCTGCCAAAAATTTTTAAAAATGCGTGTTCGAAAGGTCATAGGAAACAACTTATATGAGTTGGAAGATCTCAATGGAAAGCAAGTAGGGGCAGTGGCGTAGATAGCTTTTCGCTATGGGGGGGGATAGATCTAGTTTGCTCATTTTTTTTAAAGTTTTAATAATTAAAAACAAAAAATAACAAGACTTCATTGAATTCATTATGTATGCCATAAAAAAATTATATTTTTTAAAGATAATATACCATACTATACGCATTAATTTGAATATGAACTGGAATAAATATTGATATACAGTGCCTTGCATAAGTATAACCGCACCTGTAAAAATGCGTTTTGTAGAAAATTAATATGAGAATGACACTTCACTATTTTTTTTATTGAGTGGCATCACTAATCAAGTAAATTGAGAAGAAAAAAAGTTCCGTTATTTTCTCTTCTGGTGTTTAAAAATTAAAAACAGATTTTTATATAACCGCACAATGCAAACCTCTCTGAAGCTTCATTAAGTTATGTGCTTCGAAATGACAAGCAACAATGCCGCGTTGTAAACATTTAAGCAATACGGAAAAAGTCAAAATTCAAGCTTTTTGGTTAACTGGCCTAAGCTTAAGGGCTATTGGTACGAAAATTTAAAGATCCGATCGTGTCGTCCGAAATTTCTTACAAGATCCGGAATCTTATGAGACGAAAATAAGACCCGGGCATCTGCAGAAGCTGACACGTCAAGATAAATGCTGCATCCAATTCGGCGCATTCTTTGCCGGACGTTCGTGACGAATTGGGCTTAGGAATTTCGGTTTCAACGGTTTTTCGTGCCTTAAAAAGCAGTTAAGTGATTGTTCGGTGCAAAATGATGCCAGCTCCAAATTTGACAACAGTCTACAAAAAAAAGTAAGAATTTGCCCAGCAAAACATGAAACGGGATTGGAAAACCATAAGTAACATTCCATTAATTTACACTTAACTCTTATTATTCCAAATGGCATAATTCAATGCATGTTTTTTTTTAGATTATTTAAGATTATTTTCAGTGGCGAAAAAAAGTTTAATCTTGATGGGTCAGGTGGTTTTAAAGGATATTGGCACGATCTGAGAAAGGAAAAAAGTTTGTTTTCAAGAAGAACTTTGGCGGTGGCAGTTGCAAGGTTTGGTGGCCTTCTGCGACCGTGGTAAGGTTACACTTGCCTTCACATCTGCAAAGATAAACAGTTCAGCTTGCACCCAGGTGCTTCAGGATAATTTGGTACCCTACTTAAGACGATTTCGTCGAGTTCGGCATGTCTTCCAGCATGATAATGCCCCAATTCACGTTAGTCGTCAAAGTTTGGGATGGTACGAATCGAATAACATACATTTTATGGTGTCCCCGGCACGTTCTCCAGATTGTAACCCTATTGAAAATCTTTGGGGAATTTTGACCCGCAAAATTTATGCCCATAATAGGCAATTATACAGTGTTGCTGAGCTGCGAGAGGCGATTGTGGAAGAATGGAACTGTATAGACGATTCCATATTAAATAACCTTGTCAACAGTATGTCAAAAACAATTTTAGATTGGTCGGCAGCAATGTCCTTTACTATATTAGCCGAAAAAATTTACTTAAAATAAAAAAAAACAGATCAAAATAAAAAAGCGGTTATACTTTTGCAATACAAAAAAAAATCTGTTTTAATTTTTAACCACCAGAAGAGAAACTAACGGAACTTTTTTTTCTTTTCAATTTACTTAATTAGTGATACCCATTCAATAAAAAATAGTAGGGTGTCATTCCCATTTTAATTTTCTACAAAACGCATTTTTACAGGTGCGGTTTTACTTATGCAAGGCACTGTAGTAAGTAAAATAATATTAATTTAAAAAATAAATCACAAAATAAAATCCAGCTTTCTGTTTTTTTTAGATAAAACACTTATAATCGGCCCAACAATCATCAAGAAAAAGCCGTTCAAAGTTTAAAAAAACACAATTTTGCGCCGTGTTTAGAAAATCGCTTGTTTTAAGTCATTCCGTAAGGATAGACAAAAAAATATTTAAAATACTTTTAAGATCTCAGGTGGAAGATATTGTTTTTACAAAGCTAAAACGCACAAGATCAATGAAATCGAATAATAAATGTGGAAGTTATGAAACAGTGCGTGAAGGCAGACCATTTCAGTTTTTTTTATATCGTTACGGAATGACTTAAAACAAGTGATTTTCTAAAAACGGCGAAAAATTGTGTTTTTTGAAACTTTGAACCGCTTTTTCTTGATAATTGTTGGGCCGATTTACACAAGTCGTATACTTTTGCAAAGATAAACAAAATATCTGTTCAAAAACAAAGTATATGTTAATTAGTTCGAACGTTTTTGAGAATTAGGCTCATACATGGAAAAGGAGCAAAAAAACGGTTTTTTGCTCATGTCTCGAAAACGCTTCTTTGGAAAAATAAATGAGTGCCATTTTCTTGTTCAGAGAGTCAAAATTAATCAAGAAAATACTTTTTTTTGGAGGTACTCGCTACAAACCGAAAATTTGTAAACTAGTGTTATCAATTGGTGAGAGACGTAAAAAAAAATTTCAGAGTGCGTTTCTTTAACTTATTTGGTTCATGACTGGTTATGTTGAACAGTTATCGATCTCAATGGGGGGGGATATATCCCCCTGATCCCCCCCCTATCTACGCCACTGAGTAGGGGTATACCATTGTAAAGATTTAAAAAAGTAGGAAGCCAGAAATCAAATAAAGTTAAAGTTATTGAAATATAGGTCCAAGTGCCCGGCAAACTCAGCGTGTGCATGAGAGCTCTTAGTTTAAGAATATCGGATGTAGGTCGTTTATGGTTTCCTGTTCCTTTTCGCTCGCTTACTCTTACGATAAGTATCAGGTTTGTGAGGAAGTTAGCATGTTTTTGTCATAATCATTTATTAATAAGTTATTTATAATAGGTAGGTACGATAGTTGTTTTTAACTACTAAATTAATTCAAAGCCAACAGTCACTTAAAGTTTGAGGATTATGGGATGGATAAAGCGTAGATTTCAACCATCTTATCTATAAAGTATAAAAGTGGAAATGGTTTGATGATATTCGGTTGGTACATATGCTGAGTGAAGGAGATTGGGACATCTATTGTGAACTATTTGCGTAAATTACGATATATGGGATGGAGGTTGACACTTATTCGCAGATGTTGGATGAGAGCGAGATAATTCGAAATAAACAAAAACGTGCTAAAAAGTAAGAGAACATAAAAAGAACAAATGCAATAACACAATTTCATGGCAGAGAAAAATCGCGATCACCAATACAGGAGTATTGATGTATTTTTCTATCATGGAAGTTTTTCCGGTGAGCTTTTCTAGGCCGTTTTTAACTACAAAAATAAAATATTATCACACCTATTCTTTAATAATTATAAAATGATTTTTCAAGCTAAATTTGGAATTTTTAAGTTAAAAATACGCCCAGAAAACGCACCAACCGGAACTAACTAAAAGCCATTTTTCAAGTCGCATTCAGCTCTCTTAAATTTTTACCGCCGCCAACCAGAACCAGAGTTGCCGATGGCTATAAAAGGCAGCGCCGCGTTAGATCACTCTCTTAGTTGGTCTGGAATTCGTGTGCGGTGCTCGGCTTAATTGCGGTCGGAAAAGTCCGTATTGTGTATTAATTATTTTTTTATTAAATTGCGAAAAGTAAATTTTTTTAAGTTAAAGATTTAAGAATAAATTCGGGTCAATTTTGGCAAATCTTAAAGAAAAAAAAAGGAAACTTTTTCATTAAAACCTAATCCCAAAACCTTAACGCGCAGAAAAAAATAAACTATACGGAAATCATACAAACTATAAAGAAAAAAAAAAAAACTGTGACAAAACTCTAACGCTATACACTGCCCAATAATAAGACCTAGCAACACGGCCACCCACGCCATCTGAAAGCCACAGAAAAGTTGTCCAGCGAAACGCCAATATCCCTACCAGCACCAAAGAGCACCTACATCAATTCTACGACGTTAATATCATCTTTGACGAAACGCCCATCCAAACGTCAAGCTAAAGGTACTAATATAAGCACCGTGAAAACCAGCTTCGCCCCTTATCGTATGAGCGTAACAGTCGACATACAAGCGCCATCACTGGATACGATCATCTATGAGCCGATACATGCGACCTCTATTCGCCATCATTCGTGTGAGCAAAATTTTACAAGTACTCTGTGAGGCATTGCATGCGACCCCGGTTTGAAAAATCCAGGCCTAAGACGTCGAGCCTACCACCATCTACACTCGACCAGATGATCCAAATTCGGAGAACATCGGGACGACACCAGCATCTCCCTGTAACAGCAGCTATCATCAAACCATCATCACTCTAGTTTTTTTTTTATTCTTAAAATTATAATTTATATTTTTTTTTTTATCTAAGTTTTTTTGATTACAAAAAAAAAAAAAAAATAATAATAAGAGAAATTTGTTACTCCCCCTCTCTCGCCTCAAACTATCAAGTCCAGAAAAAAAAAATAGAACAAAAAAACATAATAATAATTTCGTGTCGGGTAATAAACAAAGTGTACTACGAGAAGTAGAATTAATATCGTTGAACAGTGATTAGTAATAATGAAAGAATTTATGCGAACTTAAAACTATAAACAAACAAACAAAAAAAATACACAACCATTGGAGCGGTGCACCACCCCAAAGGAGTAATTGGTATTAAGCTTGGTAAGTTACATTATAAAAAAAAAAAAAAAAATATATATATAATATATATTAATCATTCAAATTCAACCGATATCTAATTTAAATTTTTCTGTCATATATGTACTTACACTTTCGAGACTAGTCTAGATATATTTGAAAAAAAAAAAGAAAAAAAAACCATACAAATGCGCTCAATGCATCAACAACAACAAAAATAATAAAGAGAAGAATGATATGGTATTTGAGGAGAGAAAGGGAAGGTATATTAGTTTAGTAAATTTAGGTAATAGGAACGACATTTGGATACTATTCTATGAATATTGTATAAAATTTTTTTTTTATCAAATGAGATTAAAAGAATTAATAAAAACATAAAATAAAGAATAGGATAAATGAATAAAAATAGAAACAAGAGAAATCAATTTGTTAAGTAAGAAAGTAAGCTAAAAAGAAGCTAGAAAGGAAGAGAGCATTCCTTTTTTTTCTTTGTTTGACTGTTGGTTGAGAATTAATATAAAAAGAATAATTAACTTAGGAACTAATTATTGTAATTTAGGATTTTTTTATTTTTTTTTTTGCTTAAATAATTTAAGAATTAAATAAAAATGAGATTCTAGTATTTAATTATTTCCGTTTCTGTTAGGATACCATTTGAATAAAAATAAAAATCGTTATTGAAATCGAAATCTGTCGATCTTCTTAATGATTCAACTATTTGCATTTTGCTAAACTATGGGAAGTTTTAGTTCGCTCTTCTTAGTTCACAGAATTTTTTTTAGCATGAGAAACTAATCAGTAACAAGAGGGTGGATGTGGACATGTATATCATAAGATGTGGACGACAAAGATGAAAGCTTTTAGATGGAAATAATTAGAGATTTTGTTTTTAGAGGTGAATTTACTACTGTCGGTCAAATGTAAGTTATACTCGAGTAAACTCATATATTTTTTCTTCTTTGGGGGCAATTACATTAGAATCGAGGTCGTAGTTGCCAAGGACGCATCGCTGGTCGACGCGTGGGTGGGATAAACCTCAGGAAGGCGCGAACATCAAGGCCTAAAACTCTCACCAGAGCAAACAATTTTTTTTGTTCGACTCATTAAATTTCAAGGACGATCTTCAGGCTCAACATTTTTTTTTCCTATAATTATTATGCAAAACAATTCGGCATGAATAAACGTAACAAACGTTTTGGTCACGGTGACAAGAACCCAACCATCCGACGAGCTTAGCCATGGCATCAAAGCAAGCATGCCGAGTCACTGTGATCAGGACACCCTTCTCTTCTGCTGCCAGGATCGGCCTAAGGGATCCTGTAAGTCTTAGGTTGTAATGGTAGTACAGGGAGGGAAGGTTGGAAAGGGGTTACTTGTTGGGATGTATAAATTCAATGTGCTAACGAGATATGGGGACTGAGGGTCATAGCGCCTCCTCTTTAGGGAGATAAATTAACATCCTTTCTAAAATCCTTTTCAAGAACACCAGGTTCCGTTACAAACTTAACAAATATTTTGAGGGCATTGATAATTTAATAATATTCATTGATGATTTCTTAATTTATGCAGAGACTAAAGAAAAGCACGACCAAACATTGAACTTGGTTTTAGATCGAGCTCGTTCAATTGGCTTGCGTTTCAACAAAGGGAAATCAAAATTTCTGCAAAATGAAATCAAATTTCTAGGTCATATTTTTAATGAGAAAGGTGTTCGGCCTGATGATGAAAAGGTTAAAGCGATGTGTGAAATGCCCCGTCCATAAAATAATAACGAATTACAGAAATTCTTAGGTATGATAAATTACATAGGCTCTTTTATCATAAACATGTCTGTTATGAGAATTACTTAAAAAAATGTTTTGTGGCACTGGTCATCGCTACACGAGCAAGAATATTCTGATCTTAAAAACCTCATTTCAAAATCCCCAATATTAACCTACGAGTATTTTGATCCTAAAGAACATCTTACAATGTCTGTCGATGCTTCAAAATCTGCGGTGGGAGCAGTTATTTCACAAAATAAGTCACCAATAGCATATGCTTCAGCGACTATGACTGCTAGTCAACACAACTACGCACAGATAGAAAAATAATAATCGGTCAGAAGATAACTGTTGGAAAAGATCATAAACCATTGGTCCCTTTACTTAATCGAGAGCTGTGTAAAATACCAGTTCGCCTTCAACGTTGTATTTTTAAACTCCAATGTTATGACCTTAATGTTACTTACGTACCCGAAAAGAGCTATTTGTAGCTGTGCTCTTTCTAGGGCACCCTTAAACGAAATAGCCATGCCGAAAGTTCATAAGGAAATAGTTCTTCATTGTAATTTTTGACTTGTAATCTTTCAGCTTCTAAAACTTAAATAGAAAATATAAAAGAAGAGATAAAAAAAGATATCACCATGATGAAACTAAAGGAATACTGTCAAAATGGTTGGCCCTCTTCAAAAAGTAAGATTTTATAAGAAACTGCTCCTTATTTCATTATTCGTCATGATCTACATATGGTAGACGGTCTTTTATTTAGAACTGATCGATTAATAATTCCCACAAGTTTACGCCATGAAATGTTAGCTTAAGTCCATGAAGGCCATTTGGGTATCGAAAGATGTAATACCTTAGCCAGAGGTCACATTTACTGGCCAAACATAAACCAAGACATTACAAATCTAGTTGGTAATTGTGAAACGTGTCTCCGCTATAGAAATTCATTACAAAAAGAACCAATTGAAAACCATGAAATTATTACCATTCCGTGGTACAAACTAGGTTTGGATATTTTTGAGTATAAAAATAAAATCTTTTTACTTGTGGTAGATTACTATTCAAAATAGAAAGCCTTCACCTGGTTATACCGGCAACTTTGTTGTTTTGAAACTAAAATCAATCTTTGCTAGACACGGCATACCGCAAATAATTATTTCAGACAAGGGCCCTTCGTTCAATTCTACCCATTTTTAAAAGTTTCGTTACCAATTGGAACATTGATCATTTAACATCCAGTCCTTACCTTCCAAGAT
Source organism: Chrysotoxum bicinctum (assembly GCA_911387755.1). Taxonomy (NCBI): domain Eukaryota; kingdom Metazoa; phylum Arthropoda; class Insecta; order Diptera; family Syrphidae; genus Chrysotoxum; species Chrysotoxum bicinctum. Next base: position 137,191,860 of record OU426987.1, on the reverse strand, counting down.
CAAATGGATTGTCTGAAAGGTCAATTCAAATAGTTAAGAAAATGTTAAAAAAATGTGAAGATAGTGGCTCCATATGTTGTTTTAATGCAATATCGAACGACGGAAAAAAGTTTAATGCGATCTCCATCAGAATTATTGATGTCAAGGAAGTAAAGAACAAAATTACCAACATACACTTGCTAAAACCTATCATAGTAACTGATTTAGAATATAAACATAACTTAATCAAATTACAAAATCGCACTAAAAATACATACAACAAAAATACGAAGATAAGATATGAACTAAAACCGGAAAGAAAATTTTATTTAAGAAAGATCCCAAGTCCTTATCGCAGCCAGGTTCAGTAGTTTCGAAATGTATTCAGCTTCGTTCATATGTTGTTAAAGATAAAAATGGGATTAAATACAGACGAAGCACACAGCACATTTTTGATCCTGGTAATTCTTTGAAAGAAACCGAATTGAATGCAAACGAAATACCAACTGTATTGAAGGGGTTTTTGTATGAGAACGTACGTGCAGTTGTGCCTGCAAGGCTTCTTCATATATTTATGAATTTTTGATTTTTGAATATTACAACAGCAACTTGAATGAACTACCACCAAATAAGTTCTTATTTGGCTGGAGTTATAGCTATTTCAAGGTTGCTAAGCCGATTATCAGACTCCTTAATTTGTGGTGCTTAGCCTTTATACTATCAAGTTTAATCGAAAAACTTTTTGCCCTGACTGAGATTTGAACCCAGACCTAGCGTCGTCAGAAGCCAATCCCCTACGCATCACGCTACCGAGACCACATGATCAGGTCCATCCCAATTTAGGTTTTATCGTTTATCAATTGTCACCTGAGGACTAGCATTTTTATTAGTCATTCAAGTTTGTTGTTGTAAATTCGGTTTCTTTCTATTTCTCCGAACTTTGTTTATGAGCCAACAATTCGTTGTATATCATAAGGAGGGAGATTTTAATGAAAGATTTGACTCTGGTCAAGTTTTAACCCTAGACCCGTGTACTATGAAAATTCTATTTAACTGTGCACTTGGGCACTATAGTTTTCATAGAAAATGTGAGGTAGGTTGCTGAAAAATACGATTTTAATTTGAAAAAAGTACAAGTTTTGTATATAAGTTTATTAAAAAATATATATATATTTACAATAATGTTTGGACAATATTGAATGATGTTAAATTATTAAGATTTTTTATTTTTTATTAAATTGGACTGTGTGTTCTTCGACGTTTTTCTGGAGGTCCAGTGGAGGTCGAGGGTAAAAAATTGTCATCATCTTCATCTTCTTTTTCATCATCACATACTCCTTTATGAATGTAACGTTTTTCGCACATCCTTACGTAGTGCTTTGTACATGTAGCTACATAGCAAAAATCACAAACGGCTGTTGTTTTGTTATCTTTTTTTAAAGTTTTACAAGTTTCACAACGTTGTTTTATATTGTTTTGTCTTGCAACTGGTAGCGTTGAAAGAGTTTGAATCTCATACCCTACTAGTTTCAGAGCAATTTTCACTTTTGCTTGAAGTGTGGGTTTTATAATTCGTGTTTGAATATGTTTATCAGCAAGTTCCAATGCAAGTTCTTTCAGAAAAAGTTTTCTTTTTTCTGATCTTTTTTTACTTGTGTACCAAGTGGGGTTACAAATATCAAACATTCTGTAAGCAGCAACACCAGCAGAATCCAGAAGATTATAAAACAATGTCACAGGCCATCGGTTAGTTTTACGTTTACAGGTGTAAACTGTCACCATCCGATCTAGAGTATCAACGCCACCTTTTGTTGCGTTGTAATCTAAAATAACTTGTGGTTTTCTTGTAGCTTCCCAGTAGGAAATTTGCTCCTCAAGGAAAAATAAAGTTGAATTCCTCGTAGAAATCACGTGGCACTTTCATTGAGTAGAAGGTCTGCATTGGTTTCATTCATCGAAAGTCATGCAATGAGTCAGTAGTTTGCAATCCCAGTTGCATCTTGTGCTTTGTTCTCGAAAGAAGGTAAAGAAAACATGAAACAAAGCAATATCCTTCTTACACATCCTTAATGTTAATGAATACAATGCTGAACACGTTAAAATTATTCCTGCATCTTTTCAGTGGTTATTGTAATCCATAATTGAGTGTTTAATGCCTGCGATGTGAAAGAGAAAACAACCCTTTCTTTTCTTTGGAATTGAAAATCAGTAAACAACCTTTCAATAGAGCAAAACTATGGTGATCAGGTGATATCGCTAGGGAAAAGGAATGTATTTTTTCATGAACTTCGTTTACTGAGCAAAATAGTCTGCGAGATGAGAGGAAAAAGAGAGAGAGATTTTGACCTGCAATAAACAATCCTTTTTTTTTTGGGTTTTTCCAGCGATAGGTCTTTTTTTGTCATGAGTTATTTCTTTTGTTTTGGAATGATTTAGTGTCAATTCAATTTTGTGACCAAAGAAAACGGTTGTGCAAAGTTTTCTGTGTTTTCAATCAATTTACTCAAGATTAAATAACAACCATGGAGAAGGAAAACAATTTACCAACGGTAAATTTCCTATATTCTTTTGAATGTTTTGCCAAAAGTAAATATTCCTCTTTTTCTTAGATCTCAAATGAACAGGAAAATGAAAATGAATAATCCCTAAGCTGCTCCCCAAATTCTACCAAGTGTCAAAGGAGAGTTTTTCGACCAACTGTTTGTGTTACGTCTTAAAACAAGAAAAGACAATGTAAGACATATATATCTACTAACTTCTAATGTACTATAATAGTTAATAAAAATAAATACGTACATAACACAAATTTAATTTGTTTTTTTCATTCAAGCGATAAATTTGCCTATACATTTCAAGCGCTTCTTCTATTGATGAAATAAGAAAAGAAATGGATAATGATTTCATTCATATTCCTTCTCTTAATAAAACATCGCCCAAATGCATTCCTTTTTTCAAAACTCAAAAAACGAGCTTCAAATATGTACACAATTCTGTAGTGAATAATTAGTATTTTCAATGATTCTTTCCCTGAGGCAATTGAATAAATGTTGACTCACTTTTCATTAATTTATTTCCATTGAGGAAAGCATCACATCAATAGAACCAGTTTTTTCATACACAAAAATTACCCATGAAATCGAAGATGCCGTGAGCATAGAGATTTCACAACAAAATATGCATCGATAAAGTGTGTACCTCCTCCCAATGACAAGCCTGTGTTAAATTCCTCATAGGATTCCGTAGGAAATTCATGGGTGCAGCTCCTTTTCCATGATGAAACACCTACTTCTTCATTAGTGAATTTTTGGAAATTTCCTACTGGGTTGGTCAATTTTATCTTCTTGGTGTGTAGTCGATAACATTAGCACATTTTTTTTCGTATTGCTTGCGTAACTACATAATTGCATACATCGTGAGTAGCAAAATATGGACGAAAACTTATTTCTGCTCCTTTTGAATTCCTTATCAGTGGGTGTAAAAAGCTTTGGTAATTGTGGCTTATTACTTTTTATAGTGCCGACCAATGTTGTTTTTTTATACATCAAGTCAAGGGCTAATGTCACTGAAGTGAAATAGTTGTCCGTGGTAATATTGTATCCCTTATCAAGAAACTTTTCCGCCAATCGCATCACGAGTTGATGGGACATACCCTCAGACCGATTATCGCCTGGTTGTTGCCCAACATATATTTCTCCTTGAAGAGGGAAATTGGTTTTAGCATCAACGATCCAAAAAATTTTGATTCCATATTTTCCTGGCTTATTAGGCATGTACATTTTGAATGGGCACCTACCCCTTGTTGAAACGAGTTGTTCATCGATGGTCAGTTCTTTTGTCGGTTGATAAAATTTCACCAGGTTATTTTGGAATAAGTCCCACACATACCTAAAACATTATTATTTGTAAAATTTGTACATGGGTAATATTTTTTTCAAAATTATTATTTTTATACCTAAAGGCAGCTAACTTATCAGTTTGGAGTCGAAACGGACGCGTTCTTCCATCATCAAAACGTAAAAACCGGTTTATCTGTTCAAACCTCTCTAAGGACATCACCGCGCAGTAAAATGCCATATTACTTTGGTGAAACAGGTCTCTTGCTTCTACACCGTATGCTTTTTCAGCGCCAGCGTACAGTAATATGGCAATGTACGCATACATTTCATCCTCTGTTGTTTCATACCACCGACGCATTACTTTAGGTTGGTCAGATAACAGATTTTCCTCGTAAACTCTTCTGGCTTTTTTATTTGTTTCCAGAACTATATTTTGGATTATGTTTGTAGTGATCAACGCCTTAAAACATTCCAACTTTGACGCAAATGTCTGAGAACATGAGGCATCATTGTTTAGCCTTTCATTACGAGCTCTAGCCGCTCTTCGTTTCTCTACTTCATCAGGCATTGACCACCAAATATCAGAGAATCTTATATTTCGAGCTAAGTATTGCATTCCTCGATTAGGTGCTGCGGGTTGGGTTCATTTGCCACTGATTCCTCATGAGGAAGCTCTTGTAGTTGCTGCGATTCTACTTCTGCCTCTTCCTCCATATCCAACCCAGCCTCTTGAACACGAATGTCCAATATAGCTTCGTTTGGATCGTAATTTGGATCATCAGCATCTGAAAAATCTGCGCCATTTTCGCTTTCTTCATCATCAGAGTTATTTGGACTAGCTATTTGATCTCCACCCTCTTCATCGTTCAAAAACCTATCGTAGTGTTCGTCGAAAAATTCTTGCTCTGCTTCAGTCAAATCTCGGCTCGAAGATGCATTGAGCAAGAACAGTATACGATTCATAATATTATTATCCATATTCTATAGAAAAATTATAAATAGCAGAAAACCATATAGCTTCACACAGTACTTACTTATTTTAGATTTTGTTCTCGTTATATAAGCACAAACTAGCGCAGACTAACTCAATGATTATATTTTTTTTTTAGTCTAAGGCTAATAAACAATAAAAAAACACCAAAAATAATGAAAATACCGTTGTCAAAACCGTTCAAAAGAACAATTCTTATATAAAAATCGTATGGGCACTGGGTGCCCGTGTACACGAAATTGGCATTTTTTATTTGCAACCCTAACCTGCCTCAAATATCAAAAAAATAGATGTAAAAAGTTCATTTTCGTGTACTTGGGTACTGTATGCTTAAACAGAAAATTCCTTTAGGCATGTTACAAGGGAACTTATACGTTTTTTTTTCGTTTAAAAATTGTATTGGGCACTGAGTGCCCAGTACACGGGTCTAGGGTTAAATGTATTGAAGGGGTTTTTGTATGAGTACATACGTGAAGTTCTGTCTGCAAGGCTTCTTCATATATTTATGAATTTTTGAATATTACAACAGCAACTTGAATGAACTACCACCAAGTGGGTTCTTATGGGTTATGGCCAACATTCTATAGAACTAAAATTTATTCTTATAGGTTTGTCTATCTGAAAAATGGAGATGTTATATACAAAGCTTTTATTGATATAACTTAAGTATAACAGTTTGACCTCTCGTATCATATACATAATATTATTGTACTTTAGTCTTAAGTCATATCATGTTAGTCCGGTGAATTTAGACATAAAAATAGTGGTCAAATAACAAAAATTCCCGGAAAGCCAAATATTGGTGGAGAGCTGCGGTTTACCATTACAAATAAAGTTTTAAAAATCCCCAACGATCCTATGTGTGCTACAAAAGTGATTCGGGGTCAAAGGTCAAAATTTGAGGTTTTTTGGATTTTTCTCGAAAACGGTAATTTTTTTCAAAAAAAAACCTCAAAAAGTTGTAGATCTTAAAATTCTCTACAAAAATGGTCCCTATGATTTTTTTCCTAAGAGTTACCATTCGTGAGATATCGCGATCCTAATAGTCACATTATACATGATATGCGCACATTTTCACGCCCCCTGTGAGGTAGTGTACTCGGCGCGTTTTTTTTACCGTGGTTTCCCCTGTAGGCCTACTCCACTAACTGTCATGACAATTTTAGTATAATTTAAGGGAACAATACCCGTCAAGTTCTAAATATTACCTTATTATTGATATTGATTATTAGCCGTGTTTTATTGGTTAGTGAATATACTACATCGCAAAATTTAACATGGAAAACAACAAACGATTAGTGAATAAAAATAAGATAGTAATTGAAATGGATAATTTAGTGAAGATGGAGTTTCGGATGTTGAAATGTAGGAGGTGTTTAGGTGGTGTCCGAAAAAATATATGTGGCATACTTGAGGGTGTGTTCGTTGGTATTTATTTTATTATACTTTGCCTTTACTAATCCAAAGTGTGATCGCTCCGAAATTCATAGAACAAATATTTTCTTCAAATGCAAAACTTTAATTCATACCATAATTCCGGCTTTACACTACTTCCACTAATTTTGTCATAAAATATTGAATATTGAAATATTGAATTCGATTGATATGTCTTATCAGTTCACTGGCAATTGTTCAAAAATGTCGTATAACTGCTGCATTATGCTGAATTTACGAGTATATAACAACTGAAAAAATTAAAGCTAACCTCTCAGAATAGGTACCTATTTTATTTTTTTAGTATCGTTATAACTTCATATGACTCTTTAACTTTTAAAAACGTCAAAATAGGTCTGTTTATTTAGTTTTTTGCAAGAACTACTATTGTTTTAAGGTTGCTCAGAATCAATTTATTAAAAGAAACTGCCTTAGGCTAGGCGGTTTTGCAACTGTTTGGTTCAAGAAACTAAAAAGTTTGTGTTTTGACACAAACTAAACGATTGCCTAAAATGAGTTCGCTATTTTGTGTAACATATAATTAAATGCACCTGCGCGGACATTCAACCAAATAGTTCATCTATTTTTTATAAGTATCCAAACAGGGTTGTGCAACTAAAAATTGAATGTGCGCTTCCAGCCTTAGGACGATATTAGTTAAAAAATGTTTAAAATTAGAAAACTACTTTAAAGTTAGGAAATATATAAGAAGTATAATACTACTACCTTAATAAGAGGCTGTTTAAAATTTTGCGCCAATGTCATTTTATTGAGTACTATGTTTTTTTTTTCTCCAATACTCAGTATATATATGCGATATATTTTCGCACTTTTGTAAGTCTTAAATCAAATTTAACAGTGAGAAAAACTCTAAATCAACTCGATCTGCATTTTCATGAATATTTCAACTCAATCTGCATTTTCATGAATATTTCAACTCCAGCTTAAAAACGAGATACAGATCTTTCGAACACATCCGTGTAAGTTAATTCTTAATTTCACAAGTAGGAAGGAACAAGGAAGAGTGAGTTAAAGAGTGAATAAAGCGTTTTTTTGGTGCTTGTATTACTGCGCTAGATATAGATTACCAATAAAACGCGCCTATTGATATTGCTATTGATAATGGGTTAGCTATTGTTTTGATTTTTTTAGATATAGAACAGATTCATACTCTTGAAAGTCTACTTCAACAGTCATGTCTTCTTCGATTTCTTCTTCTTCCTCTTCCTCTTGCCGGATGTTTATAAATTGTTCAAATGTGGCTGTCATTGGTCTCTTCATTAAAATCACAGGAATCTTTCTCTATTGTACTCAACTGAACGTTTGAGCAAGACTGATCTTGGCAATTCGTACACGCTGGAGAACACAGCAACCCGACTTTTTTACAGTCACATTTGGCACTACAACCTTTTTTGCAATTTCAAAAAAATAGTGTTGAGGAGTTTTTCTGGAGCAGGTGGGAGTAAAGTTTTAATCGGTTCCAGAGTATTATCTATCAATTTCCAGCTCCAGTCTTCTGGGTTCAGTTGATTGCCTAGCCATGTTTGAACTTGATAGTATACTCGATACAAGTTTTGAATAGCAGATGCCGATGTTGGAGTATACATAAAATAAAAAATTTACTTAAAACCACACAAATTATTGTTTTATTCAAACCCCTTACACCTCTGAACACGAAAATGACAATCATTTATTTTTCCAAAGAAGCGTTTTCGAGATATGACCAAAAAACGTGTTTTGCTGCTCCTTTTCAATGTATAAGCCTAATTCTCAAAAACGGTCGAAATAATTAACATATTCTTTATAGTTTTGAACAGATATTTTGGTTTTCTTTCCAACAGTATACGACTTGTGTAAATCGGCCCAACAATCATCAAGAAAAAGCCGTTCAAAGTTTCAAAAAACACAATTTTTCGCCGTTTTTTGAAAATCGCTTGTTTTAAGTCATTCCGTAAGGATAGAAAACAAAATATTTAAAATAGTTTTAAGATCTCAGGTGAAAGATATTGTTTTTACAAAGCTAAAACGCATAAGATCAATGAAATCGAATAATAAATGTGGAAGTTATAAAACATTACGTGAAGGCAGACCATTTCAGTTTTTTTTTTCAAAAAAATGTTTTTTAGTTTTATCTACCTTTTTAAGAATTGTTGGAAAAAATATACAAACATTTACTGTAGTGCTTTATAGTAAAGTAATGCTATATTGTCAACCTGTGCTACGCGCTTTGTGAGGTTAATTGCATTTGGAAACGGAAATAGGTAGTATTTATCGTTTGGAAAGCCAGTTAAATGGCGAAACCCAATTGATTATGTGACTGACTGTTACTTCTGCCTAACTAAAATACAAGGAGGGAAATTTCGGAAATTTCGGAAAGAAAGTACAATCAGCAATAAAGACGGCGCCACATTCTTCTCGGTATCCAAAAAAAGAACCACCAGGAACAAAAATAAAAGCCGGAGAAGTATCAGATTTGAATTCCAGTATCATCAGCAGTTTGGAAATTGAAAGTCCAAAACTAAAGCTATTTAATCAATTCCAACTCAATGATTTATGCCGTGATCTCAACTTATCTTAAGAGAAGTCTGAGTTGCTCGCTTCGAGATTGCAGGAATTTAACTGCTTGGAAGCAGAAACAAAAGTCACTTATTACAGAAATCGGAATAAGAAATTTGAAAGGTATTATTCAAAAACGGGTGACTTTTGTTATTGCAGTGATGTGACAGGATTATTTGCTGAATTTGGAGAACACCACGAAGCTAAGGATTGGCGTCTTTTTATCGACGGTAGCAAGTATAGCGTGAAGGCTGTTTTACTTCATAAAGGGAACACGAAATCATCAGTCTCGATTGGTCACTCCACAAATGTAAAAGAGGACTACAAGACCATGGAAAAACTTCTTCAACTTGTGAAATACAATTCCTATAACTACACAAAATACTGCTGTTTTTTGTGTTTTTGGGATAGCAGAGCAGATGAAAAGCATTTCATCTAACGAAATTAATTTATTTAATGTGTATAAGAATACGAAATAAATAAATAAATCTAAATCTAAATTGGCCACACTTCGTGAAAATCATGTAGTAGGAAAGAGCAAGGTTGCTGAAAAAGCACTTGTTGAAAAACAAAATGTAATACTTCCATCATTGCACATAAAACTCCGCATTATGAAAATTTTTGTAAAAGCCTTAGCAAATGATCCCGAAAACAAAGGATTAACATATTTGAAAACAAAGTTTCCCAAGCTGTCGACCGAAAAAATTAAGGCGGGTATATTCGTTGGTCCACAGATAAAAAAAATTGTTTAGTGACACCGGATTTTTGAATTGTCTAAAAAAACGAGAAAAGAGCATGGAATGCTTTATGATAAATCGGGCTTTTTTGGTCACTTCCTTCTATATGCAAATAAAACTTTATTTCATACTTTTTCCCTACGTTTCGTCGTAATTTCTCGACTTCATCAGGGGTAGTTTATTAAATCTGTAGAAATTTAAAGATAACAGTTTACACTTTTTAAAATTTTTTTGGAATTTAAACTTACATGAAAAACTTTTGTTACATTTAAAATGCTTTTAAAGACGTAGTTTATGGATTTTTGGGAAACCACAGAAGTCCAAAATATCGTCAATTGATCGAAAAAATGACGATTACATTTCATGCTATTGGTGAGTATTTAGCAGATTAGTGTTTCAAAAACTGAATTCTATTGACAACTAAAATTTAAATATTTGTATTCCTTTCAGGTGCTCGCATGTCTTTGAAAATGCACTTCCTGCACAGCCATTAGGAAGCTTTGCCCTCGAATTTAGGAGCTGAAAGCGATGAACAAGGTGAAAGATTCCACCAGGACCTTGCTATCATGGAAAAGAGGTATGAGGGCTTTTAGGACCAAGGGATGATGTGTGACTACTGCTGGATGCAGCTCCGCGAAGATTCAACGCCACATAAAAGAAGAAGTGTAAACAATACTTCATATTTTCAATAAAAATTATGAAAAAAAGAAAAAACCTGAAATGATCTGCCTTTACGTAATGTTTCATAACTTCCACATTTATTATCCGATTTCATTGATATTCTGCGTGTTAGCTTTCTAAAAACAATATCTTCCACCTGAGATCTTAAAACTATTTTAAATATTTTTTTTCTATCCTTACAGAATGACTTAAAACAAGCGATTTTCAAAAAAACGACGAAAAATTGTGTTTTTTGAAACTTTGAACGGCTTTTTCTTGATGATTGTTGGGCCGATTTACACAAGTCGTATACTGTTGGAAAGAAAAACAAAATATCTGTTCAAAACTATAAGGTATATGTTAATTATTTCGACCGTTTTTGAGAATTAGGCTTATACATGGAAAAGGAGCAGCAAAACACGTTTTTTGGGCTTATCTCGAAAGCGCTTCTTTGGAAAAATAAATGATTGCCATTTTCGTATTCAGAGAGCCAAAATTAGTCTAGAAAATACTTTTTTGTTGAGTTACTCGCCAAAAACCGAAAATTTGTAAACTAGTGTTATATATTATATATTATATATATATATTATATATTATATTATATATTATATATTATATATTATATATTATATATTATATATTATATATTATATATTATATATTATATATTATATATTATATATTATATATTATATATTATATATTATATATTATATATTATATATTATATATTATATATTATATATTATATATTATATATTATATATTATATATTATATATTATATATTATATATTATATATTATATATTATATATTATATATTATATATTATATATTATATATTATATATTATATATTATATATTATATATTATATATTATATATTATATATTATATATTATATATTATATATTATATATTATATATTATATATTATATATTATATATTATATATTATATATTATATATTATATGTTATATATTATATATTATATATTATATATTATATATTATATATTATATATTATATATTATATATTATATATTATATATTATATATTATATATTATATATTATATATTATATATTATATATTATATATTATATATTATATATTATATATTATATATTATATATTATATATTATATATTATATATTATATATTATATATTATATATTATATATTATATATTATATATTATATATTATATATTATATATTATATATTATATATTATATATTATATATTATATATTATATATTATATATTATATATTATATATTATATATTATATATTATATATTATATATTATATATTATATATTATATATTATATATTATATATTATATATTATATATTATATATTATATATTATATATTATATATTATATATTATATATTATATATTATATATTATATATTATATATTATATATTATATATTATATATTATATATTATGTATTATATATTATATATTATATATTATATATTATATATTATATATTATATATTATATATTATATAGTATATCATATGGTGCCATTACATAATCTTATTGGATGATTTAGATTTCTTATCATTATAACACTGAGCCTCCACTTGAAATAAATGATTGCAAAAAATGTGTCATGTAGCCAATATTTATTGTGGAGCCCCCTTATGTCTCGATTTTTGTTATTTTTAGACATAATTTTTTCTATTTATTTCTTGTCTTCGTAGAAGAAATAAATGCAGATATAAATTTTGACGTTTCGTGACTTGTGACTTCACTAGACACAAATTTCTCACAAGACGTCGAGTCTTGACACCAATTCCCACATTTTCATGTAACATTCCTTCATTTCATTGACAAACTCATGTTATGTTTTCACTTCGTATAGAAATTATGTCTTGTTAAGCCAAGATGTAATTTTTCTACCATCTACTGTCTGTTGAAGTACATACATACTGTTTTTTGGTTGTTTGCATGCCAAAATTAACATTAAAAGAATTAAACATTGAAGATAGTAAGTATTTTGATTAATTTTTTTTTAAATTAGTTAGGGCAGTCAGAGACTTTTCATGTTTGTGGGACTACTCAATTATGTCTTGGAGCAAATGTTCTTCAAGGTCGTGCAAATCTCTTTTGCTCATAAATGGATTGACCCAAAACCTGTGCTTCCTTTTGTATTCTTCCCGTTTTGTCTCTTCCAGTTTTTCCACTGCTTTTATCGCTAAAATCAAACGTCGTGACTAACCAGGTGAGATTATGGCGAGGAATGAATAATCACGACATAATTTGCCCACAGAGTTAAAGAAATATAAACTTCAGATATAGTGTCTGATATAAAGTCAGAAATAAATATTGCTAATGGAGGTGCGGCGTAATTGGAACTTTCCATTGTAAATAATGGAACGTCCAGACCAAAGAAACATTTTTGAAACGTTTCAGAAATGTTTCTCTGTTTCTGAAATGTTTTTTTGATGTTTTTTATATGTTTCAAAAATGTTTCTTTGGTCTAGACACACCTTAAGAAAATTTCATAGTATCAAAATGAGATTAATATACTTTATAATTACCTTTTCCAGTTTTTCTTGGAGCTTTTACACATTGAAATTCCCTTAAAAGAATTAGTTAAATACAGGACAACTGTACTGCTTTTTTTTTTAATTAAATCTTTCAGTCTGTAAAGGTCGTAACACGGCAAAAGTAATCTCATTATGGCAGGCATATTTCTACAGATATGTATCCTTCCAGCTAAGTAGCTCGAAGAGTAAAAAACTGCTGTACCCATCAGCTTTGCAAAAAGGAGGTTATGTTTGCCGCATTCTGTATAATAGAGTGAGTCAAAGAAACTTGAAACCTTGTAAACTTGATTGCTTGAGTTGCTAAGAAATGACTTAAGAAAAAGGTTACAACTTTTTACTCCATGTTAATAAACATGTTAACTTGTTATTCTTATTAATACCCGACCCGTGTAATAGAATTGCAGAAAAATATATTTTATTTTTAATAGACTTCATCTGACGGAAACTCCACAATATCTGAGTTGGTTCTAGCTCCGGCTCCGGAAGATAATGAAAAAGAGGTTTCATGTTTAGTAGCTAAGACATTACCAACCCATCATGACAAGGGACTGACACCTTCTTATGAAAACTCCTATGGAGTTATGGAATTATTTTTGAAGGATTCTCGAATTCTGAATGTTACACGTATGTTTGAGAAAAAAAACTAATGATATTCCTATAATCTCAATCTTGAACACTTTTCAGATGCACCTATTGTATCCCTAAATCTAGGGGCTCCATTGGATGCAAACCATTTAATGAGCGGCTCTGATGTTTATTTAGAGTGTAGTATAGTAGCAAATCCAGCAGTAAATCGAATTGAATGGTACCACAACGTATGTATGAATGTTATCATCAAAATCGTTTTAAAATTTGGCTATTGATATATTTTAAAATAATGTATTAATTTATTTCAGGATAAAAAGCTAGTTTCTGCTCGGGGCATTCTCATTTCGAATCAGACTCTTGTTCTCCAAAGTATTTCAAAATATTCGCATGGAAAGTACTTTTGCCTTGCTACAAATATTCAAGGAAGCGTTTCTAGCAACGAAGTCTATTTAGATGTTAAATGTAAGTATAATTTGTAAAATTTATTTTTTTCTATTTTGAATGCAAATTTAATACATATCATAGAAGACCGTCATAAACAAAAATTTTTTGTTTCAAAATAAATGCCAATAAAAATATCGCTCCTTAGAAGTGTATTAGCGAAGTATGATGTTCTACAAAAGTATATATTATTCGTCAAGAATATTTTGGTATATGATTTTTGTGTATATTCTAAGAAAATAATCGTTCTACAATATTGGTCTATCTTCAAAGTTGACATCATTTTTCGAGGATTTGGTGTAACGTTAACGAAAGTTTCTATGTTATTACGAATATGTAGTACAAACTTCGTTTAGGACTTTATTTGTAGAAGATTATAGAAGTCCTGCTTTTAAATATAGCTGATATCTGTTATTTTTTAAATTATTTAATTTTATTAAGATACGTTTTAAGGCTCAAGGACTATACTCACAAAAATATATTTTTTGGTTCCTTAATTTGTAGTATTCAAGTTCTTGAAATCAAATTAAAATACCACATTTAAAGTGTAAATCTTGTAGGTTTTCGAAAACTTTATATCACTGTTTTAAATATTACATAAAAATCAGTTATATCTACACATCAAGACTTTGTAATTTTTCTTATATTTTGCAGACTGGAGAGATATTCGTCAAAATTTAAAAATATTTTAATATAATGTTTTTATGTAATTGTATAGTGCCTCTCACTCTAATAAATCTAGTGCTTTTAAAAAATTCAAGATGAAATTTTTTCGTACCAACTATTGATACCTGTTTCAAACCACTTACATCTTTAAGACATGATTTCTAGTTTTAACAATAATTATATAAATAAGCCCTCTCCTAAATACCTTTCATTAGAAAAAGACCTTTACCGAAAGGTTTGGCAAAAAATACATTTTTTTTGGCTCAACAGAATATATTGTTATTGATTAATTGTAAAAAGTTTTTTAATTCTAAAATAACTTTTTACTGATTATTATATTTCTAAAATAGAATGTAATCTTAAATCGAATCCAGATAGCTTCTGGAAATTTGTAAATTCTAAAAGGAAAACTAGTGGCTACCCAAACTCTATGTCAAATTCATCGTCTAGTAATCATGAGCCTAAAGTTATCCCAAACATGTTTGCAGCTTTCGAAGATACAAATTAAGATAACAGTTCTTCCTTTTCTTCTTCTGGAGTAAATTTCTTTCTCTTTAATTCAATTAATTTTGAAATAAACGAAGATATCGTTGCACAGAGTATAATGAAATTGGATGAGTGTTCCAATCCAGGCCCTGATGGTGTACCATCCTCTATATTAAAAAAATGTGTTGCTTATTTGTCATATCCGTTTTGTGTTCTCTTTAATAAGGCTTGAAAAAGTTCCCTTTTTCCTAATATCTGGAAAAGCGCATTCATTATACCTGTGCACAAAAAAGACACTAAAAATGAAATAATGAACTACCGACCTATAGCTAAATTATCTGTGATACCGAAGCTGTCTCCGTCTATTGTATGTAATGTTCTTTCCTTTCACTGTACTTCAATTGTATGTGATAATCAGCATGGCTTCGTCAAAAAAGATCTACCGTTACTAATTTATTCAATTTCACGTCCTTTTGCTTAGATGTTTTTGAAAAACGCGGACAAGTCAACTGTATATTTACCGATTTTAGTAAAGCCTTCGACAAATTGTTTCATAATACATACATTAATTTTAAAGATAAGCAAACAAGGTTTTAATAACAATTTCTTAAATTGGATCTTATCGTATTTAAAAAATAGAATTTACAGTGTTGTATTTCGTAATGAGTATTCGAATGAATTTGTTGTCAACTCTGGCGTCCTTCAGGGAAGCCATTTAGGTCCAATTTTATTCATTTTATTTATAAATGACTTGGTTTTGTTCATAAAAAATTCGTTCGTCCTTATTTATGCTGATGACATTAAGCTTTTCAAAAGTATTAAATCTACTTCTGACGGTTTACTTTTTCAAGAAGACTTGTTAATATTTAAGGAATGGTGCAATAAAAAACGTCTTTTTAAAAAATTGACAAGTGTAAAGCCATGAGTTTTACACGCAAAAAAGTTCCTTTTGTTTTTAATTATACGTTTGATGTATGTATATCCTTTAAGTAAAGTCTCCGTGTTTTCTGACTTACGAGTTATTCTTGATCCTAAATTAACTTTTAATGATCATTTAAACTACATAGTTAAAAAAGCTAACAAGGTCCTAGGATTCAGAAAGAGATTCGGCGGCGATTTCCGTGACCCTTATGCTCTTAAGCTTTTCTTTGTTTCATTTGTAAGACCTATACTTGAATATAGTTGTGTAGTATGGTCATCCTACTACTCCATTCATATAACAAGACTTCAGAGAAGATTTTCACGTTCCTGCCTTCGTTGTCTTCCGTGATCACAAGCAAACACACTTCCTCCTTATTCTCAAAGACTCTCTTTAATAAGCCTTCCTTCACTCACTAATCATAGAAGGTATTTGCAATTTTCTTTTATTGTTGGAATTATTAATGGGTCAATATCATCCCCATCAGTTCTAAGTCAGTTAAATTTCAAATTTAGTCGTACATGTATAAGACTACAGCAACAATTAGGCCATATATTTAGTAGATAAAACTATGGCGCAAATAGCCCCCTCAATCAATGGATTTCAATATTTAATAAATTCAGCTTTTGTATAGAATCTTTCAATGATGACCTGAAATGCATTAAATTAAAAATTTTGTTCTCTAATAGCTTAGAATAATTTTGTTAGTTAATCAGCCTTATTTTGACATTCAATGTCATTAGAAAGTATGTAGAATTCGAATTATTTGTATTTTGAGATTTGTACGATTAGAAAGTTCACTTTATCAATGGAAAGTTCATATATCTTTCGAAAACTAAGCAAATTTTCACTTTCGAATCGTTTGAAATAAATGTCATTTCATTCTCGTTCAATTTTTTCTGGCGAATAGATTCATAAAACATGTAAGTTCAGTATAATGTTAGTAGTAATGGATGCATAAAATGAATTTGATGCATCCATTATCCTTCTCCTATACAACTGCTCCTCACCGTCTTCACTATTCACAAATTAAACAAATGCCATTTTGATTTTTAACGTCTCGCTTGAATTTATCAATATTTTTATGAAACAATTTACAAATGATAATTCAAAATTCAAGTGTGACCAGATGCACATATATGTCACATATTAAATACGCTTTGAAGTTGCCTTCTAAATACCTGTTTTTTTTTTTTTTTTTATCAATTTGGAACACAATTTAGTTTGCATGAAAATTGAAACATAAATCAAGTGTTTTATTATACAGAGAAGTTATACCGTTATTTTACTCCTTTTGATATCAATAAACTTACCTATTGTTTTCTAATGCTCCCAAATTTTGAAATGTCTGTTTTTATTGATGTTTTTCAAATTTAAACTTTACCATTACTTTATTTTTCTCAAATGATAAAGTATTATTTTTAGACCATATTTTTTTTTGTAAATAAAAATCATAAAAAAAATACAGCTTGGTCATACTCAATCAGATAGAAATGGCCGCGTTCACTTCGTAGACCGATAGGGTATCTAAGATACTTTAGTATCCGATACGTTGGCGAACGACCAAAACCGGATAGGTACAATTTACTGTCAAAGTAAAAAAAAAGATGTGAATCGTCCAGGGTTGGCCGATTCAACTACGTGCCTAATTTACTACAATTTGTTACGTCTGCTACATACGTAGTTAATTCATAAAAAAATAGAATAATGGAAACCAAACAGTTTTGTACATTTATGATCTTATGAAGGTTTGTACAAAAACTGAAAATGTTTCATTTACCATAATGATGAGGAATTGTAGGAATTATACATGATAGATGGGAAGTTTATTTTTGGAGACAAACAATTTTCTTTGGCATAATCAAAGGATTTGGTTGCAGCAAGAGACCATTTGCTAATCAGCAAAACAAACAATTAATATTATATATATGTATGTATGTATACTGGATTACAAATCCTATGAATTTTTTTTATTATAATAATTCATTAAATATTTAAGAATATAATGTGGTATAGCCCTTGTAAATATATACAACTGACAATGTCTATTAAGTTTTTAGTTCAAATTTTTGATAATTTAATCCTGCAATGAGGAAAGGTCAATTGAAAAGGGCAGATTTTTTTATTTTTTTTGTCATTTTATTTAGTAATGAGCTTTAAGCCGACAGAGTTAAGCTACGATTTCTTTTAGTGCTTGTTCGCATTTGGTGAGCAGACGCTGTCGTTTCAAGGTACGTACATATAAATATTACCAAAAAAACTTTTTAAAAATACTAAAAACCAAGAACTGGTAATTATATTGAAACTGTTTATTTTTAAGGAGCGCAGCACACTTGTCGAAGAGAGCTCCAGTACGATCATTTTCCATTTTAATTGGAGTAAATCCACCTTCAGCCCAATAATTATGTAGCTTTTTGACTAGCCATTTTCACTTCGCTTATTAAAAATGAATAAGTCCAACTAACATACCCTCCAGAGCTAAACTCTTGAAATCTGACAAAAAACTCCCATACAACTCTCTTATATCCCAACTCCCATCCAACTCTCTTATATCCCATTGTTATACCTAAGTATTAATATCTTGTTATAAAACTGAACTGGGTTTCGTAACATTTTTATTTTAAGAGGTAAACACTTTTGCAGCTTAAAACTACTTAAATCTTATAGCTAAACTATTTTCTCTTCTTGCAATAAGATTATATAAGCTTATAGTCTTAAAAGAATCCTTTTCTGAAAACTCAGCTCTAAAATTGTCCATATAATCCCATAACAAGTCATGTTTAAGAGTTAAGATCATTTCATATTTCTATGAAAACCCTAAGAGAACTTGAGTTTAATACCTCCTATATCAAGAAACAATCTGAAGTTCAAAGAATAAAAGCTTTGCAGTAGGATCCGAATGAGATCTTTAATGCAACAAACTTTACTTTTCTCAATTAGTAAATTCGTACTAGACGTAACAAATGCTAAAAAGTTACAGTTCGGCCAACCCTGTACTCGACACAAAAGAAAATAGATCAGCTGAAATGTCAGCTGTTCTTCAAAATTCCCCTGGGATAGTTAAGTATACCAAAAATTTTTGGATAGCTTTAGATTTCTGCTTGACATCAGCTGTTTCGTTAATCAGTTGTTTTTTCCTATGGGATTACAACAACACCAACAAATCCGGATACCTTTGGATACGTACCCGAACGCGACCAATGTCAGTAAATTTCAAATAGCTGATTTCGGAAATGAATTTCATTGAGGTTGATTTTATGCAATCATTTGATAATGAACATTTTTTCGCTCGAATGTCAAAATATGCAAAGTTCATTCGAATGAAAATATATATTCTATCTGTTGCAAAAATATCAAACGTGATTTACACTTTATTATTCGAAAAATTTAATTTTATATTGGCAGAAATTTTTATTCTGCAAATTCAATAAAAAAAAACAAAGCGAAATAAATCTTTAAAAAATTATCCAACAATTAATTTACGAGACCGACGACGCGCGCCGCGACAACAACAAACCGGAAGATGACACAAGGGAAGAGATAAGCGAACTTATGTCAAACGCAATGGGTGCGTTTGATGATATTAGTTTGCATGAAAATTTAATTTATATTGATGATTGTGACGTTAACAATCAAACAGAGGCTAAAAAAAATGAACATGAAACCGAGCAAAAGGGCGGAAAACTATAATTCCTAAAATATTTAAGATAATTCAATGCAGTAAATTTTGTAAAATTTGTAGAAGTCTTTTTTATTAGATTGACCAATAAAAATACTAAAGGGACCTGTTAATTTCGTCCTTTAGTGAAATGTTTTTTTTTTAGGCAGTTTTGTTTGTTAAAAATATATTTAGCGCGTTTTGAAAATAAGTTTCTTAAATTTTGATTCTCAAATGCCTGTAAAATTAAAAAAGAAGAGATCATTTAAGTAAGGAAAAGTTCTTTTTATTGGAATTCATTAAAACTTATTTAACAATGATAACAAAGAATACAATAGGTAAACTAAAGATCCTTTTATAAGGGTCAACAATTTTAGCGCCCAAAATTATTTAGCTCCTTTTGAAAATTTTATTTGATTTCATTTAGAGAAAAATAGAGCTGTTTTGAAAATTACAAGCATTGTATGAAAAATAGCACCCATTTGATTGTTAAAAAATAACAAATAGCCTCGTTTTTATCCTGAACTCAACATTAAAATAGTAATAACTTCTAAACCAGCCCGTTTTGAAATACAATTTTTCCACCATTCTATAGCTCTCTTTGATACGCAAATTTTGGTATACCACACTCCATATTTTGAAAAAAGTGCCTTTAGCACCGTTTTGATTGTTAACGTCACATATATTATAACAAGCAGTATTAAGTGTACTGCCACCCACTAGCTCAGCGATGGGGTGGGTTCAGTGATTAAATTAATCGAATTGATTAATAAAATGAAACAAACAAACGAACGAATCTATAAAAAATTGCAATTGCAAGTGTAAGTACAGGCTGTACTCGCACAGAAAATGGGCGCCAGGAATTTTTGTTGGATATATAGTAAAATTCCAAAACTATACCGCGGTAGAAAAAAATAAAACACAGATTTTTATTTTAACCACTGTGTGGCTTTAAAAATTAATTTTATTTGGGAAACCTTATAGCTGGAGCTCAGGATTAAAACCCAAAATTTTTTCGAATAAAATAAGAACAGTTCATACAATTCCGTACACTTACTGGGACCCGTTAAGAGTATGTCTCACGAGGAAAAATAGGTTAGAGTTTTGCGCTAAGCTGTATAACTTTCCCAATTTTACGAATCATCAATGAAATAAACGGTCATCGATTAGAAAAATGTTAAGAAAAATACTTTTGTAGCTTTGAAAAAAAAAAATAAAAAAATTGTGTGCCTAGAAACTGCCACACAAGTGGAAAAATCATACATTTTAGTAAGGGTCTTATTAAAATGATAGGGAAATTCGGAAAACATTACTTTTTTATTTTTTTTATATTTTTTTATATTTTTTTAATAGAAACAACATATCCTTAAATCACGTATCGGTCTTCTTTTTTTATTCTGTTTTCTTATTTATTAAAGAAATGTACAAAACTATGAAAAACGAAGGAAATTTGCATAGTGTTATGAATGCTCTACTGGATAAAACTTCATAACTATAAAAGATAACGAAGTGAAATTCACTCTTATACAATAAGTATGTGTAATTACGTTAATACTCGTATTTTTTAATTTTTTGTTTTAATTTTTACAGTAACTTTTTACTAACAAAAGTAAAAAAATATACCTACATTTTTTGCAAATATTTTTTTCCCTATTTATAAAATTATATTCGATATTTAATCACCGAAATTAAAATGAACGTGATTTTGTGGTCGTTATATATTAAAGAACGGAAATGTTTATATTCTTATTGACCGCAAACAATTTTTTTCCCTACCCTGGGAAATTGAGAGTTATATTTTTTAATTTTTGGAAATATTTTTTTAAATTATAGATTTATATTCCCTGAAAAGCGTATCGGTCTTAAATATTGAATAAAACTCAACTAAAGTTCATAAAAATGCAATTCAATACAATGACAATACAATTCTCAAATATATTTTAATTTTCGTTTGATATTTTATTTACTAAATTCAAAAATACAAAAAAATTTTTTCACTCAATATTTATTTAATTTTATTTTAAAAAAAGAGGTCTATTTTGCATTTTTAAACAAAAAGTTTCTTTGCACACGCACACAAGTAAGTTTTCAGTTCCCAAGAATGTCACTGTAATATCAGCGCTTTGAAAGAGAAGGTTTCGTATTCTCTCTGCAAAAGAATTTTTTCCGCCCATTCGCTCTCTTGATTCTTTTTTTTTTGTCTGTGCTCATTTAGTTTTTTATTCTTGTTTATGACTTGTCATCTTGCATCTCGTATTACGAGAAAGAAAAAATAAAAAAAACGTGTTAGAAATGATTTTTTTTAGAAGGTGTATGATGCAATGACCATTCCACATTGTCGGGGACAGGTTGGAAAAATGTTCTTTGTGTATGTATAAAAAAGAACATAAGTAGGTATATCACACATTCGCTGTCATAAATTTTGTTTTTTTTTTTTGTATTTTTTTATGTGCGATCTATCATCACTTCTACTGTTTTTTTTTTTGTTTCGTCTATGGAAAGCCATTTTAGGTACAGACATAGTAATAAATTGCGATGCATAGTGATCTTCATTTCTTTTTTGTCAAAGGGTGTGTATATGATGGAAGAAATAAAATCTGCGATGTTGTGTATAGAACTTATGTTTGGTTTAACGTGAGCCCCTGTCAGTTAAGACTTCATCCCACGGAGAGCCTACCCTCATCGGAGTCAGATTAAGTCCTGACCATTAACCCTGAATCAGCCGAAGCCGATTCAGTAGCAAAGTTGTGATATGTTGCAGCATGTGCACACCTCTTGCTTTAAGGCGAGGTCTATCTAACAACTCTTGAATTCAAGCGCGCTTGAAAACCATATGTTTCCGCATTTGGAGTAAACCACGCCACCACGATACTCCCACTAGGGGGCCTACCTCATAGATAGTCTGAAAAAGAGAGGTTGCATTACGCAACCCGTCTTTAACTCCTGGGCACTATCTCCCGTGGTGCCAGAATATAGCTTCCGGTGGAGCTTCGGAACCGAGGTCATCTCCAAGGTCACTTACAGATGATTTCCTGCAAAACTCAGGGCCTGTCAACCCCAGGATACACACACCCAGCAATCGATCAAGGTAGTAACCAATCACTAAAATGTGCTTCCTTTTTGTTACTTTTCGTCATTGTCTTAGGTTGGGAAAGATACTCCCAAGCAATCTTCTTGATCTCAACGATCGTTTATTTTTAACACCTTCCCAAGATTGCTTAACCAAAACCGTCGAGCAAAGGAGAAATTTTAAACTCAATTGCTTTACCGTGACATGGTGATCACATCGCTCAAGATTTATATAAATAGAATCAGGGATCCATTGCTCAGAAACCTGAGATAAGATATAGCACTAAATTTTTGTGGACATAGCTTGAGCTACAACTGATGTCCTTTTTCTTTTAAAATTTTGTCTTTATTATTTAGCAATCTTACTTTTATTAATTAACTTCCATGGAGTGCTAGGCCAATACAAAGAGCAAAAGAGAAATCTCAATCGCTTTAATTTATGTACGGCCGTGATTCTTATGGTCTTGTTGAGTTTTCTTTGTTGTCTGAATCCCCAGCAAGCCGGAGAAACAGACGTAAGACTCCCCACCTCGGCAAGGTAAAACTCATCGGGGAGGATGTTGTGCATAGAATAAGATACATAGGCATATAAATATCTACAATAGATCTTGTGTTGTTTTTTTTCCGATAGGTTCATAGGTAATGTAGAGGTGCAACGGCGTGATTTGATTTGGTATCGAAAGGATTGTTTTTATTTAATTTTGCGTAGGTAGATAAGTACATATTAATCCTGTGCATGAACGCAAATTGCATTTCACTGTAAGCGAATACGCAACAACCAATGGATACGGCAAGTGAATGGCGCCAAAATATTATGTATGTACGTATCTATTTTAATCTAAATACGAGTACCTAGTATGTATTTATATAAATAAGTTAAGAAGGAAAATTCTATCACTTTTTGTTTTCGGTGGTGACGTATTCCACTGGTAGAAGAATGGTGAAATTGGGAGGTTTTGTCAAAGTATGTAGAAAGAATATGGGAAGTGCGCTTATGTTACGAGTATGTATTTTTGTTGGTTTTACATAGGAAGAGTTTTCTCTTTTATTTCAATATGTCATGGTGATGAATAAAACTCTCGTAACTATTATTTTTTGGTGTGTTTCTATTTTTCAATACCTATAAATACATAGATATTATATATATATATACCTATAAATATTTTTTTCAACAACCTTTGCTTCCAAAAACAAGCAAAAAAATCGATAAAAAGTAAGCAAATAGAAAATGTATGCATATATGTAATACCTACTTGGTTTTCATTAGGCCTCATTTCTCATCTCATTTCTAAATGAGATAATTTTTAACAAAGGATCAGTTTTTATGAAAAACGCATTTTTAGTTTTTGCTTATTAAAATAGAAGCTTAAAAGTAGTATAGTAGTATACAAAGTAAAATTAAAATACATTTTACTTCAATTAAAGTAGATCTACCTTTTTTTAAAATCTTCTTCTTACTTTGCACCATCAGCAAAATACTAAATCTACTTCATTTTAAAAATGTTTGTCTTAACCTACTTCAATTTTACAAAAAAAACCCCAAATCTACTTCTTTTTCTCTATTTCACTGTAGGTAGGTAGTATTTTTGTTTATATTATACGCGCACTCAAGGGGTTATGAATACCCTTATAATGTTAAACATAGTGCGAGAAATTAGGAAAGTAGGATAGGATGAAAAAGGAAATACCGATACACATTGGTTTTTAATGTCTGCACATTGCAATGAGTGAGAAATATTGAGCCGGGTAAAGCATTCCAGATTCTTATATTGCGGCTAAAAAAAGAATCACTGTACTTGACAGTACGTCCGAAATTGGGCCCGAATTGGGAGAACGCAACTGGCTACTTCACTAGAGCACTATTTATGAAAATTGCGGCGGTGCTCGAGAGATTCAAATGCTTGAGTTAGAAAACGGTCGCCTATCATTTTTAGAGCTCTCTTTTGAATTATGTGCTTATGGTGAAGATGGAGTGCCAATTAGTTTTTTAAAAATGATTTTTCCACATGTTTCCCGTACTCTAACTCACTTAAATAATTTTTGCATAACCTCATCATCTTTTCCTGATAGTTGGAAAAGAGCTAAAGTCTTTCCCGTAGCCAAAAAATCAGATGCTAGCTCTTGTTTGGACTTTCGTCCTATAAGTATCCTTCCTTGTCTGTCAAAGGTCTTTGAAAAAATTCTTGCCTCACAAATATCTGATCACCTTACTACAGGTAATTTGCTGCCACCACTCCAATCAGGTTTTCGTGCACATCACAGCTGTCAAACTGCTATGATTAAGGTACTTGATGACATTAGGATACAATATGATCTAGACAAGGTTACTATTCTCTGTCTACTAGATTGCTCAAAGGCCTTTGACAGAGTAAACCATGATATACTTTGTCAAAAGTTAAAGTACTACTTTGGTTTTCATGAGAGAGCTGTCCGTCTCGTTCGAAATTATCTCTGTAACCGTAGTCAAAGAGTAAATTTTGGTCAGCTACAATCTGAGTTTTTAAATCTGCAAATGGGTGTACCACAAGGATCTATTTTGGGGCCCATATTGTTTTGCATTTACATAAGTGATATAACAAAAGTTTGCATCTTTATGCTGATGATGTGCAAATTTATATATCTCGTCCGATAGGCTTGCAAGAAGATTTCGTATGTAGATTGAACGAAGATCTTACAGAAATATTTAATTGGTCACTCCAAAATGGTCTTACCCTCAATCTGACAAAGTCGCAACTTATTTCTATATCAAAAAAAATCATGTTGATACCGCACTTCTTCCCCCAATCTTTCTCTCCCAATCTCAGCTTCTGTTTGTGGACACTGTTACGAGTTTGGGTATTAAAATAAGTAAATCACTTTCAGCCGAAAAGCACATAAATTTTACAGTAGGAAGAATTTACACTGGGTTGCGTAAACTTTGGCTATTTTCTACCATAACTCCAGTTGAAACTAAACTTAGACTAGTTAAAACTTTACTTTTGCCTTTAATAACCTATGGTAATACCGTATACTGCAAACCTGATTCCCATTCGCAGCACAAACTCCTTGTCGCTTTTAATGACATGGTTAGATATGTATATGGACTTCGGAGACACGAGCACATATCACATTATCATCGCCTTGTCCTTGGATGTTCCCTTCAGCAATATCTTGATGCCAGGTGTTGTACGTTTCTGCACAAAATTATCCACAATAAATTACCCTTATACATTTTTGAAAAACTAACATTCGCTCAAACCCATAGAACCTTCAACCTCTTGCTTCCAACTTTGAACTACTTGAACTCTTCGCGGCTCTTTATTATATATGCAACCAAGCTATGGAATTCTCTTCCCTTACATATTAAAAGAATAATAAATACTGGAAACTTCAAAAATGCGATCTCTTCTGAATTTAGTTAAACCTCTTCACAGTATTATTTATATATAGTAATTAACAAAGGAAATTAAACAGATTTTTATTTATGTAATATTAATATGTGCCATGTATTATATATTTATGTATATTATGTTATTATTTCTTAGATTAAGTATAATTGAATAATTGTTGCTTACTATCCAAATGTTAAATACTATAAAAGGCTAAGTCTTACTTGTACGAGTACATCCTTATTAAATAAAATTGAATTGAATTGAATTGACTCAAGAGGGTTTTTGGAGCACCTACAAAAAATTATATTTGATGGTGCAACAGCTCAAAGTGAACCAGGACCTTGTGACTTATAACGCTCAACCATTCCTGTGTGCGTGTTACCAAAACGGAGGGGACCTCCAATTTTCAGCCGATTCCGAACGGCTAAGGAGCAGCACTTTCCATGACAAAAGATACTCTTGGAGGATTTGTCCATTCCTCGGAAGAGGCAGTACGAACTCGAGACCTTCCGCATGACAGTCCAACGCACTAACCATTATGCCAAGGGGTACTACTTTTGGAACACCTGCCCAGTGTGAATTGCACTCGAGCTTTGGCGGCGGAGAAAATCTAATTACTTAGCGGCGTTTTTGGTTACGTCAAACATGTGATCACACCACAAATGATAGTCTGTGACGCACATAGCTAGAACTGAAAGCTGTTCAGTCTCCTCGATGCAAGTTTTCGAAACATTAAATTCTATACGGTTTTGGATTCCCTATTGGACAATGCTGTCAAGATCAGAATTAAATGAGCTTATCATACGCTGCCGTTGGTAGTCCACATCCGAAGGACAAGGATGTGAATCTAAAAATGAATATGAAAAGCTGAGGGTACTGTCGTCAGCGAAACAATTAAGCGGATCAACAGTTTCAGACAGAAGATCATTTATGAACATAGGGAAGAATGTCGGAGAAAAGGTAATTTCTAATCCAACGAAGAAGAGATTCATCGAATTACAAAAAAAAAAAAGAATGCCAACACAATAAAAATATGCAAATAAGTAATTTTAAAAGCATATGAACTCAACACATTCACATAAAAATTTCGCTTGCATATGTGTTTTTAATTTAAAAATATATTATATTTAACTATAGTAATTTTAATGTTATTTTTTATAAAAGAAAGTTTTATTAATTAAATTAAATTAAATATTTATATACAATTTTCTTTAAAATTAAAAGAAATGTATTGACAATTTTAAGTATTTAAAAGTATACATTTAAGGAAAAGGTTTGTCGTATACAATATTATTTCAGAATCAAAGAATCTCCGATATAAAAATTTTGATCGAAATCGAGAGAGTCGCGAATGAGAAAGTAGAAAATAAAAAGAAGGTTCTATGACAGGTACCGATAATAACATTTATTTTTTACCCAAGTGTGGACTGCATTGTTGGTACATTATACACATTTTTTTTTATAAAAAGCATTAAAGACGTTTTCGAAATAAGTATAATACCTATTTCATATTGGCTGTATGGAAGGAACCGAGCTAAAGTAAAACAAACCATTTCAATTTCTCCTCTAGGCTGCAGGTTAAGGTACAGAGTTGCAGACAGACGAAATCATTACCTTTTTGTGTTGTAATGTCAACTTATGAAAATTCCCAGTTCAAATTTGTCTAGAAGCAAGTAAAAAGTCATTTCAAAATCTACTTCGATTTTTCTCAATTTACTTCATTTTTTTCTTCAAATCTCCTTCGACTTTTTTTCCGGAAGTGGTAACGCTGATGGGGACTTCAAGTCTAAGATACGAGTATGTAACAAATGCAAAACTATGAAAATTGTTATCATTGTTTTTATTTTGATGATTACATAATATTCAGTAATAATAGAAAATAAACGAACGGTTTGATCAACCAATTTGAAAATTGATAATTTTTTTGTTTAAAAAAAAACCATACCAGTAGCCAACATTTGTAAAGCAGAAAAATATTTACGCAAATATACAAAAAAAATCATTTTCGCCACTTTTCTTAAACTAACGGTCAATTGTAAAAAATCAATTATGTATCTCCATAAATTGTTTCAAAATAATCCATTATCTATAACAATTTATTCATGTTTTCAAAACTGCCCAATGTATTATGTTGTCTGTTTTTACATGTAAATTAGTGGTCAAAGACGGAACTACTTTTTAATCCAAAGCTATATTTTTTTTGCACTAATTAATTTTATTGAATCATAAATAATCTCAAGACAATGAAGCCCTTTAAAAAAATAAAAATTGAAAATGTTTGACTATGAATATTTCTTATTTTTAGAAACTCTGAAATAAGAAAAAGAAACATTTAAAACGGTTTCATCCCAAGAGGACCACTTTTCGCAGAGTTACAGCCCTTTGAAAAAGGCTCAAAAGAACTGCAAAACATTTATAGGTACATATGTATATGTAGGTACATATTTACTATTATTAATTTGGAAAGTGTATTAATTTACTTGGGTTAGGAAATTTAATAATTTTTTTAGTTGAGCAATTTTTGAATTGTAAACTTTTTCCTAAAATTAATTGTCTACATTAAAAAAAATTATAAATATCCCCGGGTTCCTAATGTCTATATCTGTGCTCCCTTTTCTTTATTTTTTAAAATATCCTGAAAAGTAAAAGTCCTAGAACCAATAGGTTAACCTTGTATAAGTACGCAAAGAATAAAAACATAGCTGTCTACCTACATAAATATATGCGGAAAGTTACAATTTACCTGCAACCAAAAACAAAACAGAAATAAAACGTCTATCATTATGTCTAATTGTGTGCGCTGAATGTAGAAAACTCAATTTCCCTGTCCTAAACCTCAATCCAATTACGATTCACGATACAGTATTTTATCTACCTAAAATACAAAAGGAAAAAAAAAATCATTTGGTAGGTATAATATTTATCTTGTGCGCAATCTGAGTCAATTCGATGCTTGTGGGTTGCCTGTGCGGCTTGCCACTCGTGCCATGAATTCCCGTTGTAGGTTATTTTTTTGGTATTCTCGCTCTTCTATTTTTCTCTATGCGCGATGCAAAAAAAGAGGTATCCTGGAGAGACGAGACGAGGTATATATATTTATTTTCTTAACACAAAAATTCTAAACTAAGTGAGCCAAGACCCTTAAGCTAAGAGCAAAAAAAAAGAAACTTGACAGTTACCGATCTAATTAAAAATGAATAAAAGAAATCAATATCCGAATTGAAGTTAATAAAAATTAAATCAACGAAAAAGTTAAAACTATCGGCACGACCTCGAATCTCTTTCTTCCAAATAACTTATCTTTAACTTTTTAGTTAATCTATCCAAAAAATTTTACTTTTTCTCGACACTTTTTTTTCTTTTTCCAAAAATATTTTCTGCCCAATGTATTATGTTGTCTGTTTTTACATGTAAATTAGTGGTCAAAGACGGAACTACTTTTTAATCCAAAGCTATATTTTTTTTGCACTAATTAATTTTATTGAATCATAAATAATCTCAAGACAATGAAGCCCTTTAAAAAAATAAAAATTGAAAATGTTTGACTATGAATATTTCTTATTTTTAGAAACTCTGAAATAAGAAAAAGAAACATTTAAAACGGTTTCATCCCAAGAGGACCACTTTTCGCAGAGTTACAGCCCTTTGAAAAAGGCTCAAAAGAACTGCAAAACATTTATAGGTACATACAGCTGCGAGCAGTGAAATAGTAGTGGCTACTGGCATTTTATATACCTTTGAGTTGGTGAAAATACAAAGGTTTTTTAGCATTAACTGCATTGCGAAAGAGGAGTACATATCCCTACTATGTCCATAAAAAAATGCAAACTAATTTATAAAGCCGCAAGTATTTTTTATTTTTTTTTTAACACATAATGCAAGAAAATTTTCAAGAGCAATAAAATAGTAGTATGATAGTAAAAAGTATTTTATTCGAAAAATAATTATATTTTAAAGTTTTTTTTATAAATAAACTTAATATTTAGTAGCATGACCACGATTTTTTATGACAGATATACAACCCCTTTTCATAGAATCTACGAGGGCTTCACATCTCTTCAGTGGTATAGTGTTCCATGCGTGTTCAACTACAGCCCAAAGTTCATTGTTGTTTTTGGGCCTAGCATCCCATAAGGCTTTCTTAATATCTGCCCACAGGTTTTCAATGGGTTTGAGGTCAGAAGATTGAGCTGGCCAATCCATAACCTCAATTCCATTGGCCCGAAACCATTCCTTTGCCAACTTACTAGTATGTTTCGGGTCGTTATCTTGTTGGAACGTCCATTTTAGCGGCATATCCCCCTCAGCAAAGGGCAGCATAGTGCTCTGCAGTATTCCTACGTATGCATGCTTGTCTATTATATTATTAATTTTATGGATTAGACCCACACCTCTGTAGGAGAAGCAGCCCCAAACCATAATACTTGATCCGCCATGTTCCACCGTCTATATGGTGTATCGGGGATCAATACAGAGTATTAGGGGGACGCCTTACATACTGACGAGGCCCTTTACCTCCATATAGAATGATTTTGGATTCATCAGTCGACAATACATTCCTCCACTTCCCAATGGGCCAAGAGAGATGTTCTTTGGCGAACTGAAGACGCCGGGTTACATGGGTTTTTTTCAAAAGTGGTTCCTTGCGTGGGCTGCGAGCATTAAATTTATGCTCTCGTAGCCGTCTTCTTATCGTATGAACACCACAAGTTAGGTTTAACTCGTCGCGGATTTCCACAGCTGACATTGTTGGTCGATTTTTGGGGCACCTCGTGACTTGTCGTACGGTAGCCTCCGAAAGAATCCGCTTTTTGCCCCGTTTTTCATCTTTTTTTTTTGTAAATGATTGCATTACGTATCATTGGGGCTGAACATACGACGAGTTTTTCCACTTCCCTGTACGTCTTTTCTTGATTAATAAGATTTTGAATCCAAGATCTTTTTTTTTCGCTGCAATGTTTGATTCGTCCCACTAAATTATGCAGTCATGTATTTTTTTACTCAATACATAAATAAAACATAAAAAATAAAACAAACTTACTTTTTTTTTATAAAAAATCGAATATTTTACTGTAAATTAATGTTTTTTTCAATAATTTTACTTTTTGCTACTATTTTATTGCTCGCTAAGAAAAATCAAATGTCGGAATAAAATAAGCTGTAATTAATAACGGTTTAGATTTGACAATAGAAAAGGCATAGCCGAGGATGTCGTATATAACAGTTCATTAATTTAAAAGTAATGGAGACCAGTGGTACACAGGATGCAAAATATGTAGTGAAATTCATTTTACCAGCAGGCACTACTATTTCACTGCTCGCAGCTGTATATGTAGGTACATATTTACTATTATTAATTTGGAAAGTGTATTAATTTACTTGGGTTAGGAAATTTAATAATTTTTTTTAGTTGAGCAATTTTTGAATTGTAAACTTTTTCCTAAAATTAATTGTCTACATTAAAAAAAATTATAAATATCCCCGGGTTCCTAATGTCTATATCTGTGCTCCCTTTTCTTTATTTTTTAAAATATCCTGAAAAGTAAAAGTCCTAGAACCAATAGGTTAACCTTGTATAAGTACGCAAAGAATAAAAACATAGCTGTCTACCTACATAAATATATGCGAAAAGTTACAATTTACCTGCAACCAAAAACAAAACAGAAATAAAACGTCTATCATTATGTCTAATTGTGTGCGCTGAATGTAGAAAACTCAATTTCCCTGTCCTAAACCTCAATCCAATTACGATTCACGATACAGTATTTTATCTACCTAAAATACAAAAGGAAAAAAAAAATCATTTGGTAGGTATAATATTTATCTTGTGCGCAATCTGAGTCAATTCGATGCTTGTGGGTTGCCTGTGCGGCTTGCCACTCGTGCCATGAATTCCCGTTGTAGGTTATTTTTTTGGTATTCTCGCTCTTCTATTTTTCTCTATGCGCGATGCAAAAAAAGAGGTATCCTGGAGAGACGAGACGAGGTATATATATTTATTTTCTTAACACAAAAATTCTAAACTAAGTGAGCCAAGACCCTTAAGCTAAGAGCAAAAAAAAAGAAACTTGACAGTTACCGATCTAATTAAAAATGAATAAAAGAAATCAATATCCGAATTGAAGTTAATAAAAATTAAATCAACGAAAAAGTTAAAACTATCGGCACGACCTCGAATCTCTTTCTTCCAAATAACTTATCTTTAACTTTTTAGTTAATCTATCCAAAAAATTTTACTTTTTCTCGACACTTTTTTTTCTTTTTCCAAAAATATTTTCTCGATCGTTTCTTCAAAAAACTTCTTGCTTTTCTCGCCCTCAGAAATAGAGTGAGCTTTCCAAGCTAATAATTCAATTCTCTAGCTCGGCCATTTCATTCTCTCACACAATCATTCGACCAGCCAATCGTTTTCGTGATCATCACTCACAGAACCACGGCTTTCTGGAAAGCTATGTGCTCTCCTCAAAAACACCAGTTGACGAATCTCACGAAACTTTACATTCATTCTCACAGACAAGTTGTTGGATGAATTTCCAAAATTTTTCCGAATCTTAATGGCCGAGTTCAGACCCATCCCAAACTAATTTCCTCGAGAAAAACTTAAAGAAATAGAGTCGAGAAAAGTTTTCGCTAGGCATTTTCCTAGTTACTATTAAACCAATCGCGATTGATTCGAAGCGTGAAATAATCATTTTTTCTTTGAGACGATAGAGGAAAGCATATCAAGAAGATCACGAAATATATTAAATTCTTTTATTTTTCGTTCCGATAGATTGCTTTGCCTTGTAGGGATGAGGATTTTAAGAATCAAAGATCGTTAACTACCCAGTTTGCTTACAATAAAGAGTTACATTTACACGTAAGGATGTTTAATTTAAGTAAGAGTCCGCTTGACTCGATTACTTCATCAGCTCATCCGCTGGTACATCGGTATGAGACCGCCCGTCTTCATAGTTAAGAGGATATTGGAACCACTCGATTCATGACATCACTCGAACACCTGTATTTTTGTCATTGCTTTTCCAAAATACTTTAAGAGCAGGAGCCAAATTACCGCATCAGTGAACGAGTGAGTGAGTCCCATCAGTGATCGACTGAAAACGTCAAATTAGAGTAATCGATTGCTAGTTGACGTAAGCGGTAATGCCAAAGTCACATAATTCAGTCACGTATTACTGGATAACTGATGCGGTAATTTGGCCCCAGGTCTCTGGCTGATGGCCACCAGGTATCTACTGACTCTACAAGTATTTTGGAGCCGCAGCGGAAAAGAGGAAGGTTTTAAATGCTTAAGGGTATAGAATAGGCAGGTGAAACTTGTTGTGGTAAATTTACTTTTTGCTTCATTAAAGAGCTTCCTAACCTTGAATCTTAGCTTAGAAAGATGTTTATCCTTCTGTCTAGTTATGGGTTTGATGGGGCAACTGAGTTCATATGCCTCTTGTATTGCTCCACTAAACTCATTAACAACGAATTCTAGCTCAAAGTGACTTTTTGTCGTACTTGCTGGACCTAGTTGTTCGAGGCTTCGAGGTTTGATTTTAGAACATTTTGGTATAGGTTCCAGTTTGTTTTCTTAGGATTTCTGCCAGGGGTATTCTCTGTAAGCAGACCTTCTAAGGTAAACACTATTATTCTGTGATCAGACATTGATGGTTCATTGGATACTCTCCAATCCTTTACCATATAAGCTACATTCGGAGTTCGGAAAGTTATGTATAGGACTTCTTTTCTTGGGGGTGTTCCCTATGTACGTTAAATATTTTGTAGATTTTTTACCATCATAAAGTCTAAAAGGTACTCACACCTTTGGTTTATGTCGGTGCTACGCCATACTGTATGGTGAGCATTGGCGTCACATCTTATCAGTATCGGTAGTTTTTTCCAGTTACAGTAGTCCACCAGTCTGTGTACTTCGTACGGTGGAATGTTGGCTTCATCACCAGCAAAGTAGGCTGCTGCCACAACCATTGTCTGGATACCGCCCTCGATGTTAATTTGGGCCTGTATCGGGACCAGATCCTTTGTCATAAATTCTGAAAGACATAAAATGTATATTATTTCTTATTTTAATACAAGTTCTGGGCGAGTCTTCTCTCGTGTCCCATATAAGTTAAGAGTCGCTACTTGTCAATCCTCTTACCTGACCCTTATAAGTCCAGGGTTCCTGGATCAGTGCTAGCCCTAAGTTGTCCGCAGCGAACTTCCTCGCCGGTACAGCTGATGCTGCCTTCGCGTGGTGTATGTTTACATGGGCTAGCCTGGTTCTGATTCCGTGTGCCGGCATCTTCTTTTATTGGCAGATGGGGGCTAATGCCCCATCATCTGCTAGCAGGTGGTCTTCTTCCTCTATAGTGGGAAGCGGTTCTGTTTAGTCCATTCGACTTGGAGAGAGGTCTATGCCCTCCATCTCAATGTCCAATGGACTCAGTGTTATCCTCTCCCAGTCTTGTTTTTGCATCCCTCCTGTTTCCGGGAGTGATGTCTCAGTTGACGTGCTTGGAGAGGTTGGGGGAATTGGTGGGTTTGAAAATGTTGGAGTGGGAATAGGGATGGTTATTGCAGGTAGGGTAATTCCTACTGCTTCCGCTTCTGGGAATTTTCGAATTGGCCTTGTTGAGGACTCTTTTTCGTTTGCGGATGCAGAACTGGAGGTTGTTTTCCGGAGACCAAAAACATTTATCATCTTGGGTGGTTCGTATGAACGTTTAGTTGGAGCAGCGTTATTTGGCTTATGATTAAAGCGCCTTATTCCAACCCTTTTGGGATCGGTAACAGCAACAGCAGTTGACAGCTCAGCAGCAGAATGGTCCTGAGGCGATTTTGTTGGCCTTTTGCGTGGCCCAACTATTCTCCCATGGCTAGACCTCACTCCAGGTCGCATTTTTGCTGGCCGCGTAGGTTGCCTGTTCCATAGCTGGTCGGTATTTTTGCTGTTGGACTGCTCCATTTGAGTTGTTGATTGCTCGGTTTTGGTTGCGGCAGCGTTATCTGGCTTATGATTAAAGCGCCTTATTCCAACCCTTTTGGGATCGGTAACAGCAACAAACAGCAGTTGACAGCTCAGCTGCAGAATGGTCCTGAGCACGGTTGCCAGTTTGGTCATTTATGACCAAATCTGGTCATTATTTTTTCACTTGGTCACATGGTCATTTTTAATTCCATTTGGTCATTTTTTCAACGAATTGAAAAATAAAAAACCTTTTTTTACTTTTTATGTTCTTAAAAATGAAATGTACACCAAAAGCAGTTTTATTAGCGTATGGTGTGAACAGTGCATTAATGTGTTTAATTGAACAACAATACCCCAGCACGATCATTGAATGCACAAAAACTAAATGCGTTCATTTCCACCACTTGCGAATTTAATGATAGATAGCTGGAAAACTTAAAATTGTGCGTTAATTTTGCGCAATGTTGCTTCTTCGCTGGGTAAAAATAAAATATACTATTTGAAAATTTAATTGGTCTTTCAACTGATGAGGCTAGTGTTATCGTTAGTGAGGTTAATGACCATCAAGCCAAATTGAAAAGCAATGTCATTTTTTTAATGTACTTGCCAGTCGCTGCATCTTCGCAGTTCCTAGTGAAGTTGAAAAAAGTGTCGCAACATAATACATACATTTTTTGCTTATAGTGCCAACCGCATTAACCAATTTAAAGAATTTATAAAAATATTGCGCAGTCCCACTGCACAAAATATTGGGTATTTTGGGAATTAAGTTTAATAAAAACTAAATTAAGAATTGGACTCAATTTTGAAACCATTAATAATATAATGCTAGCCAAAGAGTCTGAAGATAAAAAAATTAGTAATGGTTATTCTTCTGCAAAAAATTTAACAATTTGCTAACTTTTAAGTAGATTACTAACTCTTTCTTAATTTTAAACATTTTGTAACCAGTATAGTGCCAAGGCTATTTTTTTAATAAATTACTACTAAACACGAAAGTAATGGCAGTTCATGCAAAAAACTAAACAAACAGATCTGTTTTGATGAAGGTAGCAAAATCGTTGGTTTTACTTAGATTCATACTAAAACAGCCTTATCATCGTACTGATTCAAATAAAATTTTGCGCAATCCTGATCTTATTTCAAATAGCTGTGAGAAGTTAATATTCATGTTTTGTATATAAGGTGCTTTGTGAATTTTTGTACCTGATTTTTTATGTTTTTGTTTTTTAATATTTTAAAAATAACGTGTAAGCTGTATAATATACATAAGAACATATGCTCCAACAAATGAGATGAATTAATTGTTCTGTTTTTGTTTGTTTGTGTTTCTTTTTTTATTTTGGTCATTTTTAACTACATTTGGTCATTTTTATTTTCAACTTTGGACACAATTTTTTTTTTCAAGTGGCAACCGTGGTCCTGAGGCGATTTTGTTGGCCTTCTGCGTGGCCCAACTGTTCTCCCTTGGCTAGACCTCACTCTAGATCGATTTTTGCTTGCCGCGTAGGTTGCCTGTTCCATGGCTGGTCGGTATTTTTGCTCGGCGGTTGTGAACTTACTGGTGGCTAGCTTGCCTCCGTCGTTCTTTTTATTTTCCTGTACGGCTAATCCTTTAAGATTCTTTAAGTTGATCGAACTTTACTGCTTCTCATTTATCTTTTCGGTACCACAATACTGGTAGAGTCATATCGCGTGACTTCGCACGGGTCATCATAGCGACGTGCTAAATTTGTACTGGGCGGACTGTCGAGCTTTTGGAGTTCGATATCAAGCATTCCGCCAAGGAATTCTTCTTGTTTCCGTTTTCCTCTTACTAGACAAAGTTGGTTCCGGTATTGTTCTTGAACGTTACTTATCATAGTAATTTCTTTACCACGTAGAGTCATCTTAAAATCCGCACTTGATAGCAGGTCTACACCAATAATTATATCCTCGGTGATTTGACTCATGTACGTTAGTTCACCCTGAAATGGCTCATCATTGATGTACAAAATCAATATCGGCTAGCTACAGGTTCTCCATTTACTAGCTGCGTGAACTGTCTCTGATATTGGATTGGTACTTTGTTTCTATGTAAAATTCGGCGGGTATTTGCATTAATGAAAGACTTGGTAGCTCCGCTATCCAATAAAGCCATAACAATTTGATAATAAATTCTCACTGGTATGAAACATCTTGGATCTTTCCATGGTTTCAACACCTCTGGCGGTGGCCGTTGCTTAAAAGTTTGTACTTCGGCTTCTTGGTCCTTGTTTGGTTTTTCTAGTAGCGGTTCTACATTATCGCTTCTTAAATCTTCTGGGTCCTTTATAGCTAGTCTGGTGTCTTTGTACGTTCTTTTCTTTCCTTGTTGTATCGGTAGTTCACTTAGCGAGTTCAGTATAGATGCTTGATGTGGGTGACAGGTACAATGATTGGTCAGGCGGCCATCTTCCCCGCAGAAGGAACAAAACAGCCGGAAAGGACGGTAGCAGTTACTCTGCTTGCTGCTTGCAGTTCCAGCAGTGGGTTGCTCGATCATACTGAACGGTAGGGACGGCGGGACGGTCATAATTATTACGGTTAAATGGTACTCTAGGCGGCGGCGGTGTGGGACGGTTATTATTAAACGTCCGCTGGTTTGTTATGGGTATTATGTTTACCCCTGGGTTCGGTCGTGATGCAGGTTGGCGTTGATTTCGATCTTGGCCCTGAATGTACTCGTACTCTTCGGCTAACTTCATTAGCTAGTCTAGATTCTGGAAGTCTCGTCTCTTGATGTACAAGTGGTATTCTGGACGAAGGCGGTCATATATTCTATCGACACTTTCCGAGAGACTCATACGGGGGTGCTGACGTATTGAGTATTGAGTTGCCTGTATAAACTCTGGCTTTCTCTCGGGCATCTTGCTTTCTCCGCATGACCTCATCCTCTAACATATTAATAAAAAGGACTGGCAGGTAATGTTCCAAGAAGCATGTGCGAAAACCTTGCTATGTTCTAAGTCTGTCTCGATTTATCCTATACCACTCTAAGGCTCATAACCTCGGCATCGTGGCTGGGAGTGAATCTGGTGATGGGTCCACTTGAAGTTTGAATTTCAGGCTGTCGACTGTAAACGGTAGTATCA
This sequence comes from Chrysotoxum bicinctum, assembly GCA_911387755.1. NCBI lineage: Eukaryota > Metazoa > Arthropoda > Insecta > Diptera > Syrphidae > Chrysotoxum > Chrysotoxum bicinctum. Next base: position 137,153,830 of record OU426987.1, on the reverse strand, counting down.
TCTGGAATAGCGGTGGAGTGTGACTCGGGAGGCTTGGAATGTATTTGGCTAGGGCCGGCCATGTTTGGAACTGGACGAGGTGGAACTTGGAAAAAGATTTCCGTGTAGTTAGGAGATTTCGGTAGGTCAACATCTTCGGTCCTTTTCGAATTATCTGGTGCTGGTTCTTATCGGGCGGCGGCGGCGGTGGTATGTTATAGTTTGAGTTTTTCAGATTTTGTTCTTACGGGTTGAACCTTCGAGGTCCCTGCTCGGGCGCCAATTTGTGATGTGCTTTTTTCTTTCCAGCCGAGGCTCTGCTCGCCGGTCTCGCCAGGGTCGTCCTGAAGAAAACACGAAACTCCAGAGTAAAAGGTCTTCAAACCTTATTACAAAATCTTTATTGGAAATAACTCTTAAATCTATAACTCATACAATGTTCTGCTACTAATATATCACTTAATTCGGATAATGGAACGGTTTGCGGGCATCAACTCTTCTGGCTTCTAGTCTAGCTGCCTCGCATCAGTTATACTGCTTGCTGATGATCTGGATCTGGTACTCGATTACGAGTATTCTGGCTTCTGGTAATTCGGCTTCAAACGGGCCCTTTCATTCGGATGTCTGGTTCCTGACGGGATCCTTAGGTATAACGCCCCTGGTGGCACTAAACAGCAGGCTAAACACTCTGGTAGATCAGCAGGTTCAAGGCCTCTGATGGCACTAAACGCTCTGGTAGATCAGCAGGTTCAAGGCCCCTGGTGGCACTAAACAGCAAGCTAAACGCTCTGGTAGATCAGCAGGTTCGAGGCCCCTGGTGGCACTAAACAGCAGGCCAAACGCTCTGGTAGATCAGCAGGTTCAAGGCAGGCTAAACGCTCTGGTAGATCGGCAGGTTCAAGGCCCCTAGTAGCACTAAACAGTAGGCTAAACGCTCTGGTAGATCAGCAGGTTCAAGGCCCCTGGTGGCACTAAACAGCAGGCTAAACGCTCTGGTAGATCAGCAGGTACCGAAGCCCCTGGTGTCAATTAGGACATTTAACTTCGAACTAAGACCCCTTACCGCTGGTGTGGGAAGCTTTAATAAGAAATAGCTGGACAATCTCACCTACCTAACTTGTCTTCATACGAAACGCCTTACCACTGGTGGGGAGAGCTCCACAAAAAGCAAGGAAAGCTAAATGACCAACTCGTCTATACTTCTTGTCTACGACTGGATTTCGAAAGATTTATGCAACCAATTCACTGTGCCGCCTGACTGTATGTATGAGCGAAGAGGTGCTTTTCGTTCACCCAAGTAGGTCCTCTTGATGATTTTTCAGTAGAAACTGAATGTGAACTATACAGGGTGATTGGCATAAGGTGTGACAAAAAGCTAGGGCGTGTAGGTTGGACTTAGACAAGAAAAAAATCGTATGGGAGGGGGGGGTCTATTTCCCCCCGTTTAGGCGGGAGGGGCAATTTAAGAAAAAAATCACTTAAAACAGAAAAAAAAATTATTAGAAAATAACGGTGATACCTACAGAGTAATGCTATAGCATTTTGAAAAGCCAGAAATACATTCTTTAATTTTGTTTTCAAATAAAGTTGTTCGAGTGAATAGTTTTTGAAAAATTAATTTTCAAAATCAAAATTTTGAAAAAAAAATGAAAAATTTTTTTTTTAAACAAATTTTTTTCAAAATTTTACGTAATTAAGTATTATTTTTTTATTCAATATTCAATGCTCATATTAATTTTTGATCAAACACAAAAAACCGGATGTCAAAATGTTTTGTAGTTTTTGAGAAAATCAAAAATAACAAAAACTACTTTTGTTCTAAGAAAAGCCTTTTTTTTTAGTTTTTATACGTTTTTGGATTCTTAGGTGAATTTACGATTGAAAGGATTAACTTTCTTTTTACTATTTTTTTAATTATCGTCTTATAAACATACAATAATGTGACAAAGTACTGGATTAACCATATTTCACACATTTTTTCATTGAGAACACCTGCCTGAGAGCATTGGATTAATATTAACCTGCGAATGTTTTTCAAATAATTTTTTGTAATAAGCTTTAGTTAAAAAATTGTTAAAAATTTAAATAAGCAATAATTATGTATTTTATCTAAATATGCATGTATTTCTTATTTTAATTGATTTCAAGATTCAGGAACATTCTTGTTCTTATTTCGCAATTGCACTTTTCTGTCACTAGTTAGGGCGTGTAACGTTGCATTACTTAAAAAACATTCGCAGGTCAATATTAATCCAATGCTCTCAGGCAGGTGTTCTCAATGAAAAAATGTGTGAAATATGGTTAATCCAGTACTTTGACACATTATTGTATGTTTATAAGATGATAATTAAAAAAATAGTAAAAAGAAAGTTAATCCTTTCAATCGTAAATTCACCTAAGAATCCAAAAACGTATAAAAACTAAATTAAAAGGCTTTTCTTAGAATAAAAGTAGTTTTTCTTATTTTTGGTTTTCTCAAAAACTACAAAACATTTTGACATCCGGTTTTTTGTGTTTGATCAAAAATTAATATGAGCATTGAATATTGAATAAAAAAATAATACTTAATAACATAAAATTTTGAAAAAAATTTGTTTAAAAGAAAAATTTTTCATTTTTTTTTCAAAATTTTGATTTTGAAAATTAATTTTTCAAAAACTATTCACTCGAACAACTTTATTTGAAAACAAAATTAAAGAATGTATTTCTGGCTTTTTAAAATGCCATAGCATTACTCTGTAGGTATCACCGTTATTTTCTAATAATTTTTTTTCTGTTTTAAGTGATTTTTTTCTTAAATTGCCCCTCCCGCCTAAACGGGGGGAAATAGACCCCCCCTCCCATACGATTTTTTTCTTGTCTAAGTCCAACCTACACGCTCTAGCTTTTTGTCACACCTTATGCCAATCACCCTGTATAAGTGGTGAACGAAAAATATCCATGTAGTTGATTTTGCTGTGACGTCATATGCTCATGGTGCTTGTGAATTGAATTTGAGTGAAGTACAATTCTTGGTATTAATGCAGAAGTCGTATAAAGTGGAGTAGCATGGAACGCCTCGTTACAATACGATTTTACAATAAATACCACACAACAATAAATAGCACACACCTAAATCCAGATATCATTGACTTAACAAAAGACATGATATTTATTTAAATTTTAGATATTTAAACAAATATCATTTTTTAAAGGGAAGTGATGTAATGTAATAACATTCATTCTTAAAGAGCCACAGTCAAAACATCAACAATACCAAATGTAAACAGAGCCGCATAGTAAAATGCACTTTCATTGATACATTATACGTATAACCATAATATTGAATCATAATTTCGCTGTTCCCTTTGACCAACAAAATCGAGTGCAAAGACATAGTTTTGGTGACGATGCATTATGAGTGGCATAGAATGTATTTTATTACATTGCTCCAGAATGCAAAGTTATGAGTAATAAAATTGTTACAAATAATTTGTATATTAGAAGAAGAAAAGAATATTAATAATAATAAGTGGGGATAGCCCAAATAATTTGTAAAAGAATTTAGGTATAAATAGCTATATGAATTGTAAATAAAATAGATTCCCAACTTGAAAATCATAAAGTCGAATTATTTTAACTGCGGCTCCCTAGCCACTGTTTGAAGCGAGCTGCGCCTAATACAGCAATATAAAGCGTGCTACGCAATATAGCTTAGGTCTTACAAATACACATAAAATATCACATTTGAATCTTTCACTAAAATGGGCATTCGTGCATGACCAAAGACTTTGTAGATGTTGTCTCAGCAAACATGGCAGGTAGAGATGTAAGGTTGGGACTGTATGTGGAAAAAATAATTGTTTCTTTAAGCACCACCGTCTGCTACACAATGACGAATAAGATTCCAGAGAACTTAAGCCACCAACTGAGGCCAAGAAATCTGAAGAAATATCGACCCATCACGATGACCATTTTCACCACCATAATTCGGAAGACATCCTTTTCCGAGTAATACCTGTGACACTTTATAGCAACGATTCTAAGGTTGATATTTGTGCCCTTTTTGATGAAGGCTCATCAGTAACCTTACTCTATGAGGAAGTAGCTCGTCAACTCAAAATTAAAGGCACCGCTTCTCCTTTGCCTTTAAGATGGACTGCAGATGAGCACCGATGCGAGAATGACTCTGAGGTTATGGATCTTAAAATATCAGGTATTTTTTTTTTTCAATAAAAAGTATACGATAGAGAAAGTCCACACCGTTAAAAGCCTTCAGCTACCCCAGCAGTCAGTGGATAATAAAATGCTCCAAACACAATATGATTATTTGAAAGGTTTGCCAATTAGTTCCTTTTTCAACCACAGACCTCGGATACTCATCGGCATTAATAACTGTAAGCTGGGGCTGCCTTTAAAGTATAAAGAAGGTGCCATTGGATAACCTGTTGCTACCAAGGCACGACTGGGCTGGACTATTCATGGTTGGTTGAAGATTACCACCCAAGAGCAAGTGCTAACAAATGGTCTCTGCAATTTTCACGTTTGCGAGTGTGAAAAATGCGACGATGGGAATCTTCAAGATCTTGTGTAGCAGTTTCTGTGCTATGAACACTTTGGTGTGTCTAAGCCAGACAAAATGTTAATGCCTGTGGAAGAAGAGCGTGCTTAGCTTTATTAAAAGAGCTTACTCGTCGAAAAGAAGGTTACTTTGAGACAGGACTTCTATTGAAAAACAATGACATCGAGCTGCCGGATAGTTTTGAAATGGCGTTTGGGACGCGCCGCAGCCAAAGTTCGAGGTATATCTTTGAATTCATTTCTTATGAAAGGTCCGGACCAGCTTAAAAGTTTGATCTCAGTACCTTATAAGTTCAGAGAAAAGAAAGTAGCTATTTGTGGAGACATCATGGAGATGTTCCACCAAGTAAAGATCCGAGTTGAAGACCAATACTCCCAGCTGTTTTTGTGGTGTGAGGGCGAAAACGAGTTTCCTGAGACCTATGCAATAACTGTCATGACGTTTGGCGCAACGTGTTCACCCGCCTGTGCACAGTAGGTAAAAAATGAGAACGCCAAAGAGTTTTCAGAGGTTTATCCAGAAGCTGTAAGGGCCATTCTTGAGAATCACTATGCCGACGACCTGCTTGTTAGCGTCGATACCCAACAAGAGGCAGTAAAACTCGCTAAAAATATTCGCTTCGTTCATAGCCAAGGAGGTTTTTATATCAGAAACTGGGTATCCAACTCCACGGAGGTAGTGAAGGCTCTCCAATCTAGCCACACTGACTTAATGAATTTAAACATAGACCCCGAACTCATTTCCGAGAAAGTGTTGGGTATGTGGTGGTGCACCACTAACGACATATTTATATTCAAACCAACAGCTAAACCTACCTATATATGAATATGAATATGAATATCTTTATATATTCTCTCTGGAAGTTGCCGTCCTACTAAGCGAGATGTTCTGCGACTATTGATGACCATATTCGACCCGTTGGGTCTGATCGCTCACTTTTTAAAGTATCTCAAAGTTCTTCAAGAGATCTGGAGGTCAGGTATCGGCTGGGATGAAAAAATTCAAGACAAACAAAATCATAAATAGCTTAACTGGATTCATCTTCTGCCCAAGGTCGAAAATCTTCAAATACCTAGGTGCTACATTACTAAGAAGTTTGAAAACCAGCGTGAAATGCAGCTCCACATATTCTGTGATGCCAGCGAAGACGGCTATGCAGCTGTAGCGTACTTGAGGTGTTCAGATGGATGTTCTACTGAGGTATCTCTGATTGGAGCAAAGACACGAGTAGCCCCTATAAAGAGTTTATCAATTTCTAGATTGGAATTGCAAGCAGCAACTCTTGGCATTCTATTGCCTTCACTAGCAAAGTTTTTTGGTCTGATTCAAAATACGTACTCTCCTGGCTTCGATCAGACCATCGAAAATGTAAGCAATTTGTGGCGTTTCGCGTAAGTGAAATTCTAGAGCTATCCGATATATCAGAGTGAATGTGGGTCTCAACTAAGGAAAACGTGGCTCATGAAGCCACTAAATGGACCAACATTCCAGAATTCTGCTCGTCCAATCGATGGTTTGTGGGCCCATCGTTCTTACTCCAGCCTCCAGAAACTTGGCCAATTGAAAAAAGTCAACCGAAAAACATCACCGATGAATTGGGAAGCCAATACGTAAACATACATGTTCTTTGTTACGAAAACCTACAGTGCTCCACAAAAGTCTGCGTACAACGATGACAAATTTAAAAAAATACCTCTTATTTACAAACGGTGAGTGATCATTTTTTTTAGAAGGTATATTCCAATAAAACAATGGTCAAAGTCTTGATTATAAATAATATCAATAAATAAAATATTTTTTATTCAAAAATAAACAAATTAAAACAAAAAACCACCATTGAAAATTATGCACAAAACTTTGCATACAGGTTATTATATGCTTTCAATACATACTGTTTAAGTAACGGTACATTTTTTTGCAAAACAGGTTTATTTGTTCTGGCTTTGGTTGTGCTTTACATTATTGGAAAATAGTTGTTTTTAATTGTTTTGTGAAAAAAAGAACGATAAAATGGCAAACAAAGAGTTAAGTTTGAGTGAACAGCAGTTAATTTTATTGATCTTAACCTTAAACAAAAAAAGTCTTATGCTGAAATTTCAAAAATAACTTCAAGAAGCCGGTCAACGATCCAAACAACCATAAATCAATACAAAAATACAGGACAAATTGAATCAAAAGCGAGATCCGGCCGACCATCGAAGCTCTCTGTAAGAGATCAGCGTACAATAAAGCGGATGGTAGACGAAGATCCCTTTGTAACGGCTAAATCGGTGAGCGTACAAGTCGAAAAATATAGCAACATCAAAATGCATCCAGAAACAGTAAGATGAGTTATAGTTCAAGAGGGGTTGAAGTCATGCACACCCAGGAAAAAACCATTTGTTAATAAAATCAACAGACAGAAACGACTCGCGTTCGCAAAAGAATATGTAAATAAGTCTCCGGACTTCTGGCGAAAAGTTATATTTTCCGACGAGTCAAAATACAATATCTTTGGGTCTGACGGTCGTTTGAGGGTGTGGCGAAGACCAAACAATGCCTTAAATCCTAAGTGCACTGCCAAGACTGTGAAGCACGGTGGTGGAGGTATTATAGTATGGGGTTGCATGGCGTCTTCAGGAGTCGGCAAGCTGGAAATAATAAAAGGGATCATGGATCAATACGTTTATATTGATATCCTTAAACGAAATTTAAAAAGAAGTACCGAAATTCTGGGTATTGCAAACGATTATTATTTCCAGCAAGACAACGACCCCAAACATACCGCACATAATGCGCGTATGTGGCTTGCATATAATACCCCCACTTGCTGCGAACCCCACCCACCACAGAGTCCAGATTTAAACCCCATAGAGCATCTATGGGATGCTTTAGAAAGGAAGATTCGCATCCACGATATTCGAAATAAACCCCAGTTAAAAGAAGCTTTATTATCTGAATGGGATAATATAAGCACTTCTTACACAAAAAAATTAGTAGGATCTATGCAAAACCGTTTAAGAAAGGTCATAAGGATGAATGGATACCCGACGAAATGTTCACCAAGAGTAATGAAAAAATATTTAATTCATTGATGTTATTAAAAATCAAGAACTTGACCATTGTTTTATTGATATATATATTTTAAAAAAAGTTATCACACCGTTTGAAAATAAAAGCTATTTTTTTCAATATGTCGTCGTTGTACGCAGACTTTTGTGGAGCACTGTATTTGTAGCAGACCGATTTTCTGAGTGGAGAAAACTGCTCCGTAGTTGTGCCCTTCTTCACAGATTTGTCAAAAAGTTGCATGCAAAAGCAAAACTCAAGCAAATTTTCTCTGAGAGCTTCGCACCAACTGAACAACAGCTTATCGAAATCATATCTCTACAAGACGAAGCAAGCACAAATGGACCCCTCAATCAAATGGAACTACATCAAGCTGAGAGAACCCTACTAAAAGAAGGGCAGCTTTCAACATATCGAGATGAAATTGATTGTTTTTCTAAAAATAAGCCAGTGAGTAAAATAAGCTCTATTTACAAACTTTGTCCATATCTAGACGAATATGAATTAATACGCTCTAGTGGAAGGGTTGAACTTTCCAAATATGTGAGTCATGATTTTAAACACCCAATCCTTCTCTCGGAAAAACATTATATCACTGGACTTATTATGCTTCATTACCACGAACGCTACAAATACCAACAGCATGAAACAGCTTTGAATTCGGCAGCGATTTCATATATGTAACTAATTTGAGAACTGCCTTCAATTCTGTTCGGCGGTCTTGTCAAAACTGCAAAAATTTTAAAGCACAGCCAAGCCCCGCCAGACTGGCTTCCTTTAGTCGCCCATTTTCATTCGTGGGCGTGGATTACTTTGGTCCATTAAATGTAACAATTCACTGAAGGATATAAAAGCGATGGGGAGTTTTATTCATTTGCCTAACAACGCGAGGAATACATATTGAGGTCGCCCATTCTTTGTCCACTGATTCTTGTATCCTGGCGATTCGGAATTTTACTGCCCGACGAAGAATGCCTATAGAATTTCATTGTGACAACGGCACCAACTTTCGCGGTGCAGAACGAGAATTGAAGCAAGCCTACGAACAAGTCAATAAAGAAAAACTAAGTGAAGCATTCACATCAGCTATGACCAAATGGGTCTTCATTCCACCAGGTTCCCCACACATGGGAGGAAGCTGGGAAAGATTGGTCAGATCTGTAAAATCAACATTGGCTCATACTACGCTCACATTAATCGAAGTTGAAAGCATCAACGATGATCGGTCGGTACTCAAGAAAAACTGGATGACGAGGCAGCAATATACAGAACATTTTTGGAAGAGGTGGGTACAAGAATACCTCCCTACTATTACGCGGCGCTCAAAGTGGTTTACTCCTGCTAAGCCGATTAAAGAAGGAAGCGTTGTAATCATCGTTGACCCGAGCAGCCCATGAAATAGCTGGCCAAGTGAAAGAGTAATCGATACTAAACTTTCCAAAGATGGACAGGTACGGAGCGCTATTACCCAAACAAGTTCAGGAGTGTACAAACGGCCTGCTGTCAAGTTGGCTGTGTTAGATGTCGGTGTTATGGATTTGGTAAAATCCACTTCTCCTAGTGGCCATACTGGGGGGTGAATTTTGTAACCCACCAATTTTAAAACCTAATTGAGTTGTTTCTTTTTTTTTTCCTGGGCTCACAAAATCTGAAAGCAACATCAACTATAATCATCAAATATCTCAACAGCAACCATGCGAATATGACAACAAGGTCCAATTCTTTTTTATATTTTTATTATTATTTTCTTTTATTACTAAATTGGTTGAATATATAAAAAAAATGTTTTAAGTAATAACTTGCAAAATTATGGTATATTCTATCCATATTGTAACTTGAAAAATAATATGTCTGATGTAGAACAATTAGAAGAAACTGATCAAGTTTTATTACACTTAGAAATTGCGAGACAAAGAAGTGAACAAATTTCAGAAATAAATGCACATATTACTTCATGGCCAGACATAAAAGCCACAAGAGATAGATTGAGTCGAAGAATTGTTTGACGAATTAAGGTCAAATAAACTTAAAACCATCAAATTTTAGTCAGCAATCATTAAATAATAAAATTTCTCTATTACATTGTAGCTGTTTCAATATTATTTTACTTTAAATATTCGGTATTAAACCTTCATGAAGTAAGAACTTGGCATACTTTTAGATCTCAGTACTTTTCACGGCTGACTTGCTAAAAACAAAGTTTTTATAAAGAACTTGGCTCTTTTTTTAACATTTATGTTTTTGGTCTGATCTCACTCCTTTTTGCGAAGTTTTTAATATTTTGCCATGTCAAAATCTCGAAAGATACGGAAAGATAGAAGGGTGTACTCTACCTACTACAATCAATTTAGTTTATAGTTTCCTATTTCTTTTGGTATATTTTCTTTTTGTTATTGGTTGTTTTGATTTGCCGTTCAATTATTTCTTCTTGTCCTGGCAAGATACCTAACACTATCACAGTTAAGAGTTATGTAAACTCATAATTTTTCCAGGTATGCAAATGTTTTCTTTTTTCATCGATGTTAACATAACATAGACTACCAAATCGAGCACTCTAGTTCTAAGAAAAGTCATGAATTTTCAAGATGCATGTATTGTTTCAAAATGACAATAAAAAGACACCTCGAATGAAAAATCTTAGATTTTCTATTTTTCGCTTTGAATGTACATTAAGCTATACTGCTCTACCAAATTTCATCGTTCAACAGCAATGGGAAGTGCTCCATATAAATTAAACATTTTCTCAGAAAGTAGGTGGATACCACGCCCCCTGAATAGAAAACCTCAATTTTTATTTTTGGTCCTTTATATGCAATTTGAGCCATACCGTTCTACCAAATTTCATTGTTCTACTGCAATCGAAAGTGTGCCATATATAATTTACATCAGTTCTGAGGAAGTGGGCGAATACCACGCCCCTGAATGCAGAACCTAAAATTTTATATTTTTTCGTTGTATGCAGTTGAAGCCCTACCGCTTTACCAAATTTCATCGTTTTACAGCAATCGGAAGTGCTCCATTCAACCAACACCAATTCGGAGAAAGTGGGCGGATATCACGCCCCCTGAATAGAAAACCTCAATTTTTATTTTCGCTCCTTTATATGAAATTTGAGCCCTACCGTTCTACCAAATTTCATTGTTCTACTGCAATCTGAAGTGTGCCATATATAATTTACATCAGTTCTGAGGAAGTGGGCGAATACCACGCCCCTGAATGGAGAACCTCAAATTTTATATTTTTTTCCTTGTATGCAGTTGAAGCCCTACCACTTTACCAAATTTCATCGTTTTACAGCAATCGGAAGTGCTCCATTCAACCAACACCAATTCGGAGAAAGTAGGCGGATATCACGCCTCCTGAATGGGAAACCTCAATTTTTATTTTCGCTCCTTTATATGAAATTTGAACCTTACCGTTCTACCAAATTTCGATTGTTTTAAATTCTAACAATAGTAATAATCGTCAGGTTTCAGAACCTTTGGAAATAGGTCTTGCACAAAAGAAGAAAAATGCAACTAATAAGAAACAAAACCAGGGTGAAAATTTTCACTTACGAGCCTTGGAAGCAAATTACCCTATATAATGGTATCATCAAAAACCAGGCCTCTTAAATTTATAATTGATGCAGGGTCTGCTCTTTCAATAATTAACCCAAATATTTGCCTTCCCAAATGGCATATTTCTTTAGAAGAACACCTTAACCTTAAGACTCTAAGCCACAATATTGAAATAACGAAAAAAGTGCAGATTCCTTTGTTTAGTGAGCTAGGTGATAATAACAAAAAAATTGAATAATTTTTAGTCTGCCATTTCACACTTCATTCGAGGTACTAATAGGAAACAATATATTAAAACCATTAATAGTAAATATAGACTACGAAAATGAACTATAAAAAACAATCGACAAAACAGTTGAATTAAACTTTAATAATAAAGGTACTTCAGAAGTCGAAATAACTGAAATAAAAATACCAGTTGACCAAAAACAAGGATTAGGGTATATAAAAGAAACTTTTCTAGAGGATAATTTTAGAAAAGAAGGAATTTATAATATAGAAAATTGTTGTTTGCGAAAGCAGAAATAGTAGGAAATAAAACAAATTTAATTCCCTTTAAAAATAAAGTGGACATTGAAAGTGTAGATTAAGAGAATTTTAATATAATGGAAGAACCTTAGAAAAATCACCATTACTAGACCAGATGAGTAGATCATTTAAATGGTGAGGAAGAGCAAGAATTACTAATTAATTACTACAGTATAAAGATATTTTCTACGACGAAAATACCAAACTCTCTTTTACTAATGCAATAAAACACAAAATAAGGACAACCGATAATACTCGTATCCCCATTCAAAGTAAAAGTTATCGTAACCCTTATATAAGTTAATAAACCTTTTTTTTTATTATTTAAAAAAAAAACCTGGACCTTTATTTTTGATTTGAAAATAACAACTCAACTGAAATTATTAACTTCACATGTTTTTAGAATTGATCAAACAAAGAATGGAGCAACAAACAGGAATGACATGATTTTACCTAGAATTTTGGGTGATGGCAACTGCAGCTGGCAACTGCAACGTGAACTGATTGTTCTCTGGAATTTTGGCGATGGGATTGCACTATTGCGTCATTAAGTTATACAAGAAGAAAAAATCAGTAAACAAATACAGGAAATGCTAGATAGCAAAATAATACGCTATAGCAACTCCCCATATTCGGCTCCGATTTGGATCGTCCCTAAGAAGGCTGACGCCAGCGGAAAATCTAATTGGAGACTTGTTATCGATTGCAGGAAACTTAATCAAGTAACTATTGATGACAAGTACCCCATCCCGAATATTGAGAAAATTTTAGATAAGCTTGGCAGATGCCAGTACTTTTCTACCCTTGATTTGGCGAAAGGATTTCACCAAATTGAGACCACCGAAGAAGACGTTCATAAAACAGCTTTTAGCGTTGAAAATGGACATTACGAATTACTTCGTGTGTCAATTGGGCTTAAAACAGCTCCAGCCGCATGTCAATCGCTGATGAACGAAGTTCTTGGTGATTATATCAATAAAATCTGTCTCGTTTACATCGATAACATAATTGTTTTTTCAAAATCGTTACAAGAACACATTGTCTCATTACCACAAATTTTTAAACGTTTGAGAGAAGTCAACTTAATGGTACAAGTGGACAAATAGGAATTTCTTAAGAAAGAAACCGAATCTCTTGGCCACGTTGTTACCCCCGAAGGTATAAAACCAAATCCGAGAAAAATAGATTGTATGAAAAACTACCCAATACCAAAAACTACTAAAGAAATCAAACAATTTCTAGGTCTAACCGGATACTACCGGAAATTCATTAGAGATTATTCGAAAATTGCAAAACCAATGACATTATATCTTAAAAAGGACACAAAAATAAATATTTCTAATTTTGAGTACAACAAAGCTTTTGAAATCCTGAAAACTCTAATAACAAATGATCCAATTTTATGGGCTTATGGTCCGTTTGGATTGTAAATTTTCTACCAAATAAATAAGGCCTATAGTATTTGGTTGCCCATACGATGGCAAGCAACTCTTTTTTCAATCGTACTATAATTGATCTCATGCTCATTCAAGGTACGAGTTCCAAATGAAATTGGATGAATCTCTTGTGAGAAAATGGCGTCCGTTGTTAAAGTAAAATAATTATTATAAACTTGTACTTCAGAACTAAATATAAAACATAATAATAAAATAAAAACAATATAAATAAGAATAATATAATTTCAGTAAGAAATGTTCATTTACATATACTTAGTTTCAAGAACTAATGTCGCTTTCAAAGTCGGTTGAAGAATCGTCAGATTAATTATAATTGAATCCGAAATTGTGTCCCACGTCAGGTCGTGAGAAAAGTATTCTTTCTCAGTTCTCATGGCTTTGTCACACACTTTTCGCCAGTCTTCAGCCGTTGTTTTTGAAAATTCTTCCTCTGCTAATTTTTGAACATCTAATAAATTGAAAGTTGTGTTTCGTGAACCTACTCTTGCCTTGACAGTTGCCCAAATATTTTCAATGCGATTGAGATCTGGATTATAGGGTGATAAACGTAGAACCTCATGTCCCATGCCGTGAATGATATCGTCAATCTTATGCTTTGTGTTGTGTTGCTCGGTGTCGTTTTATTACCTCATACAGTTCAAGTTTCAACAAATGTATAGTAAACAAATATACACTAACGCCATAAAATAAATATAAACACAAAGCCCCGGAACCTTTCTGTTGCTAAGTCACAAATCATAAAACATAGAAATAAACAATAATCCCTAAACTTTTTGTCAATTAATCCTATGTCGCAGCTCGCAGGTAGTTTTTTATGTCTAACCCAATTGCATTTTGCAATAGACTTATTTTTTTATTATAGGTGCACTGAAATTTGTCCCAATAATAAAAATAAAAATTATTAATTTTATCTTTTCGAAGTAAAGTTTACACCTAAAAATCTTTTCTTTTTATCTCACCAGAGATGAAATTTTAGACATCAAGCTATGAAAGAAAAATAAACCATGATCATATCTTATTCAAAGAAATTCCATCACTGGAAATTCATTTCTATTTTACTGTGAGCGAAGCTATACACAAAACTCACCCTCCTTAGTGCTTCAGTATGAAGTATGATCGCAGCAGCGTCATTGACAACAACGCCAGCATCCAGAATGTATAGCTTGAACCAATTCAGTTGGCCAACGGTCGGTTGCGCAGAGAGAGGATTTAAGAGAACAAAAATGGTGCGCAAGATATTTAATGAGTAAAGATTTTTCCTTAAATTTTACAGTGCCTAACTCAACTTTGCTTTGACAAATAGTTTAGGGATTATTGTTTATTTCTATGTTTTATGATTTGTGGCTTAGCAACAGAAAGGTTCCGGGGGCGTTATGTTTATATTTATTTTATGGTGTTAGTGTTCATTTGATATTATGTAGGTATTTACTATTTTTTGACCTGTGGGGTTTTGGGATTAATTGTAGATTAGTGTTAATTAGTTAGATTAGTGTTTACGAGTTTGAATAATTTTTACCTACGAGTTTTTAAGAATTTATTTTACATTAAAATAATTATTATAAATTTGTACTTCAGAAATAAATATAAAACATAATAATAAAATAAAAAGAATATAAATAAGAATAATATAATTTAAATAATAAATGTTCATTTACATACACTTAGTTTTAAGAACTAATGTCGCTTTCATAGTCGGTTGAAAAATCGTCACCTGAATTATTTATAATTGAATCCGAAATTGTGTCCCACGTCAGGTCGTGAGAAAAGTATTCGTCCTCAGTTTTTATGGCTTTTTCACACACTTTTCGCCAGCCTTCAGCCGTTATTTTTGAAAATTCTTCCTCTGCTAATTTTTGAACATCCAATAAATTAAATGTTGTGTTTCGTGAACCTACTCTTGCCTTGACAGTTGCCCAAATATATACAGTTCAAGTTTTAACATCTGTATAGTATGCGGAATATTGTTTTCGGTTAGCCATTGTATCATCTCGGATTTCTTGCTAGCAGAAGTAATTTGTTTTTCTTCTAATTTTTTGTGGTACGAGGTGTTGTCCATTACGATGACTGAAGGTTCTTCCAAGTTATTCAAAACTTGGATCCATTTGCAGAAATTTTTGAAGTTCATGTCGTCGTGATAGTCTCCCGTTTTCGTTCCAGATTTGAATAAAAGTAAGGAGTTTTTCACGAAACCTTTTTCACCACCTGCATGCGCCATTATCAGCCTCTTTCCCTTTGAAATTGCTATTGTCATCAGTCCAAGCCCGTGGCCTTGTATGTGAGCTATGAATATAGCTTTCTTCCAAATAAATGATATCAAATCCTTTTGTTCTGTATTCCCGGATTTTTCTCAGATACTTCACTCGCATGAGTTTAATATCATTTCTTTTACAGAGAAGTTTCCGGTTGTTTTGAGTTTTTTGTAGCTAAATCCGTTTCTTCTTTTTTTTTTATAGTTCACTCGCGCTCAAGGGTATGTTACGAGACCCTTATAATGTTTTAAACACAGCACGGGCGAGGGAGAAAATAGCAGGGGAGAGAAAAGAGGTGTCGATGAACATTGGTTTTGAATGTTTTCAAATTGAAATGGCAAGGGGAAACTGTGCCGGGTAAGTTGTTCCATAATCGTGTTGTGCGACTAAAAACGAATCTCTATATTTGACGGTACGACGTAATACTTAAGTTAAACTCCAGATCTTCCTGAACTCGTTGTCTCAACATTTTTAAGGATATCATCATTTTTTCCTCCTGGTGGAAGTTGTGCATTATACGTACGCTGACCATCCGTCCCGTATTTCCCGGGACAGTCCCGTATTTTACTCGTTTGTCCTGGCTAAATTTTAAGGAAATCCGGGCCGTACAACTGTCCCGTATTTGATTTTTTGTCACGTGTTTGTCCCGTATTTTCATATATTTTTATTATTCGAATAACGTTCAAAATTTTAAATTTTATTTTAGCTGAGCTGTTAGATGCTTTTCAAAATGTGTATTCACAAAAAAAAAACAATGCACAAATTTGAAATATATAAATCATCATTTTTTAAAATATAAGCTTATGTACTTTTACCGAATTAAAGAAAAAATTTGAGCATAAACTGGTTCAAAAAATGGAATTTGATTCTCTTAATTATTTACAATAAATTTACAAATTTGTAAAATAACTCCAAAGAAAAAATGTGAATTCGACGATGATCTTCAGAAAAAATTTTTCTTCGTACAAAGAAAAAAATGGAAAAACCAAATATAGGTAGTAACCTGTTCAAAAATCGCTTATAGGTTTTCAATACGCAGTGGTGATATTGAACAGCATTTAAAAGCAAAAAAAAAAAAAATTCTGACATTGCTGCCGCTTCAAGCGAAAGTTTACAATGATTTTTTAGTTCATCAAATTTTCAAGGACCTTGAAAGAAGAATGCAATTAATGAAAGAACCTGGGCTTACCACACAATAGAACATAACCACTCATTCAGGTTTAATTATTGCGCATCGAAACTTTGTGCAATGTTGTTGCACCTAATTCCATCGAAGAAATTAAAACTTCTCTATGCAAAGTAAGTTTAGTTACCGTTTTTTTTTCTGATTGTTCCAATCATAGCTGTACAAAACTATGTCCGCTCTTTATTCGTTATTTTACACCACAACCAGGTAGATATCGTTGTAAAGATTTTAGATTTTGAAAATCTTCCAGGGGAACCATCTGACATCATTTTAAAAAATATGGCAACGTAAGCTGTAGTTTTGGCGGGCCAGCAAGAAAAAACTTCAAGCCGTAACCGGTATCGATCTCATTGGAGTTAATTGTGCTGCTCACATTTTAAATAACTGTAAACAAACTGGAGTTGAATGTTCTCCAATAGATTGAAGTTGTCATCATCAAAATCCACACTGTTCACGTAGAAAAATTGACAAAAAAAGACTGAATACCTTACTCTCAATAGCTAAGCTAGTAAAATAATAATAAAACTTTATAATCCCTTAAAAGAATTTGCATTTTACAATTTGCAAGAACTTTGCATTTCTAACGTTGAAGAAGAAAAATATTATATTGATGAAGGAAAAAGTCGAAGAAAAATTAATTACTCAAAACGAATGGAAAGCAAATATTCAACAATTTTACATAACGTGTTAAGAATACTTAAACCAGTGGGATGTATCTTTCAAAGAACTTGAAGTTTTTAGTTGGGTATATTTTCAAAACATTACTAACTGGCCAGAAATAGAATCTTGGTTATCTTTTGTCAACCAAAAGCTGATAGGAATGATTAAAACTTGTTTGACGAATTTGTTTGTTTAAAATCATTCTTAACCTAATAAATTATAACAAAATGGACAGAAAACAAAACTACTGTTGCCCCAAAAATGGAGAGAAATTTTAGAGCAATTTCGTAAACAAAATATAAACTTCAAACATTTTTTATTTATTAAAGAGTTCGACTTGTGTCTTCCAGGTTCAAATGGTCTAACCGAAAGAGTCTTTTCCATAATGAACAATATTTGAACAAATGAAAAAACGCAACAGAGTGTTGGAACCTTGGAACTTCCATAGCCATGTTAATGGTAAAATTAAATTATAATTTAATCTTCCAGGAATTTAAAAACATATTTTAAAGAAAATGGTAATATCATCTAAAAAATTTGTTAGGAAAAAAAACAAACAATAATCTCTTGGACAATGTGTGATTAACGTTTATTTTTCAAAGTCTTGGTAAAGAAAGACTGAATATTTAAAAAAAAAATGAAGGTTTTGTTTAGTTCTAAGCATTTTGTGCTGGAATTTAGTATTCTTTTGTTTTTGAGATTTTTGTTGATTTCTTAAAAAATAAAAGTAAAAAAAGTATGTCCCGGGTTTTGCTTTGAGAAATATGGTCACCGTAATTATACGCCGAATAGCTGCGATGTCGAATTCGTCTAGTCCAGTTTTCCACTTCGTATGCTGCACTTTTTTATTTAGTGACTGCACAACTCCTGTCTCTTCGTATTCCTTAATAATCCTTCTGATTGAACGTTCAGAAATTCCAGTAGTTTTCACTGTTTGCGTTGTTGCGTAACTCACAGGATTTTCAAGAAACGAATTCTTTGCTTCTTCCAGTTTTTCATTATATGTATATCTTAACAACTATCTTACGCGCCTGGCTTCTAATAGGTTTTCCTTTTCTAAATGGATCCATTAAAATTTCTTTTAAATGTATTTCAATATTTTATTCTTGGCTGTTTTTTTTAAACTGAATTGCAAAGCAAAGCAAATATCATTTAAATACCTTAATTCCCTCTGATGCAAAAATTCATTCTTAAAAATTCGTAGTTAAAAATTGTTCAAACTCGTAAACACTAATCTAACTAATTAACACTAATCTACAATTAATCCCAACCCCACAGGTCAAAAAAAAAAATATATCAAATATACACTAACGCCAAAAAATAAATATAAACACAACGCCCCGGAACCTTTCTGTTACTAAGCCACAAATCATAAAACATAGAAATAAACAATAATCCCTAAACTTTTTGTCATTAATCCTATGTCGCAGCTTGCAGGTAGTTTTTCTTGTCTAACCCAATTGCATTTTGCAATAGACTTATTTTTTTATTATAGGTGCACTGAAATTTGTCCCAGTAATAAAAACAAAAATTATTAATTTTATTTTTTCGAAGTAAAGTTTACACCTAAAAATCTTTTCCTTTTATCTCACCAGAGATGAAATAGTTTTTTAGACATCAAGCTATGAAAGAAAAGTAAACCATGATCATATCTTATTCAAAGAAAGTCCATCACTGGAAATTCATTTCTATTTTACTGTGAGCGAAGCTATAAACAAAACTCACCCTCCTAAGTGCTTCAGTATGATCGCAGCAGCGTCATTGACAACAACGCCGGCATGTACATCTTTTTTTTCTTTTTTTCAGTGATTTTTCTGTCTCTTTAAGAATTAAAGAGTAGAGCAAAGAAATTGAAAGAGACCTGCGCAGTAGAATTGCCAACTGAATTGGTTCAAGCTATACATCTTTTTTTGTCTCTTTCAGAATTAAAGAGTAGAGCAGAGAAATGTAAAGAGACCTGCGCAGTAGAATGGCCAACTGAATTGGTTCAAGCTATAACAGTAACGCTGATGCACTTTCCCGTATACCTAACACAGAAGTAAATCTAATCGAAAATGATTATATACCTATGTTTTGCTTGAACCAATTCAGTTGGCCATTCTACTGCGCAGGTCTCTTTAAATTTCTCTGCTCTACTCTTTAATTCTGAAAAGGACAGAAAAATCACTGAAAAAAAAGATGTACATGCTGGCGGCGTTGTCAATGACGCTGCTGCGATCATACTGAAGCAGTAAGGAGGGTGAGTTTTATTTATATAGCTTTAACCAATTCAGTTGGCAATTCTACTGCGCAGGTCTCTTTAAATTTCCTTGCTCTACTCTTTAATTCTTAAAGAGACAGAAAACTGACTGAAAAAAAGAAAAAAAAGATGTACATGCCGGCGTTGTTTTCAATGACGCTGCTGCGATCATACTGAAGCACTAAGGAGGGTGAGTTTTGTTTATAGCTTCGCTCACAGTACACTTATTATCCAATCTATCATCATTCAGTGTACATCGCTCAGAGCAGATAGTCATACAGCGGACGAATTAAATTTAATTTAAAAATCCACCCCTAAGTGAAAAAAGGTCAAAAATTCTGATATACCTGCGGGCTACCAGATTTTATTGCCTAAAAAGTAATTAAAAAGGGATTATCCCAGTGATTAACTTAAAGATTAATGAGGATTAAGTGTGTTAAACAGAAGTTTTTCTCAAAATAGTGTTGTGCGTGTTTAATCCGTTTTAATCAATAATAGTGAAAAAGGTTAATCCAGTAATATGGAACCTCTCAATCCAGCCTCGGCAATCGCTTCATTTGAAGCTTTGCTCAGGAGGTTAGTCAAGGACCTTGGACCTGAATATTGTGGCAGATTAGCAATGTCTTTCAATAGCATTGTGCAGCCCAATAAAACCAGTGACAACAACATGGAAACCGAAGAGGTACACATTGACGAGGAATCTTCAACCACCAGCACGTTGGAGGAGTCATCCACTGAAGAGGATCCTAGTGAGATCACCAGCTCGGAAGAAGATACCAATGATTTTCCCCTACCTGGACAGAAGAGACCAAGCAAGGCGCTTAAGGACAAAGGTACTAAGCGCATTCAGCTGGAAAAGGACTGCTTAAAGAGTCCAATTAAAGTGCTAACGCCTGTCCAAACCGAAACCGAGAAGTCAGTCAAAAAGATACTGACATCAGCTTCATCATTCTCAACAGCTTCAACATCAGCAGCCACCAAGCCTGTTCCAGCTTCATCATCTTCAACATCAGCAACCACTAAGCCCATTCCAGTCCAGCCTACAAAGACATCGAATAAATCCACAGTGAAACCAACCAAGGCCCCAGGAATGCCCCCAATTTTTTGCTATTCCGGCAACATTGCTGAAATCAGCAGGTTCTGCAAAAGCAAGGGATTGAGTGTAACTTTCAAAAACAGAAATACAAAGACGACTATTATTTCCACTGGAAACAGAGAAGCCTTCGAAATCATCAAAAACTTCCTGAAAACCAGGAAAATCGAGTTCAACTCTTTCACACCACGCGAGGATAGGAAGAATCTACTTCTTCTTAAAGGAATACACCATACCTACGCTGCTATCGAAGTTGAAGACGAACTACGGATAGAAGGACTTCCAGTGGTCAAGGTATCCCATTTTAAAGCCAAGAAGGCCCAAGGGAAAACCTATAACAATTTTGTAGTAGAGCTATCGAAGACATGTGACATTAACGAAGTCTACACGAAGACTCTAATAATGAACCAGAGGGTGCACTGGGAGCGACTAAAGACCGACGACATTGTTCAGTGCCGGAACTGCCAGCGTTTTGGACACGTTGCCACCAACTGCGGACGCCAGTACGTGTGCGTCAAGTGTAAAGAGGATCATGAACCCGGGCAATGCCAACGTAATAAGAATACTGGGTTGGATGTATGGTGTGCCAACTGCAAAAAGGAAGGTCATCCAGCCAGTTTCAAGGGCTGCCCAACACTTAAGGTAAGACTCACCGAAAAAAACAAAATGTCAGCCGAAAAAAAAGCACAACAGGTATTTGCTGCAAAATCAGCATGTTTGGTTACCCTGTCACGGTAAAATTTACCGCGACAAAAATCATTCTTTCTATTCCCCAAAATCCTCTTCCTTCCATACCAGTTTCTTCTTCCTACAGGTGTTTCATTCACTTTACTGAGAGAGAGTGGGGCAGCCATGGACCATCAGCCATCGGTACGCTCTCTCAGTATCTTGGAGAAACAAAATCGACATATTTTATGAACACAAATGTGGAGGAACGTTCCACTAATAAATCATGAACAGACGTACAATATGGACACATTGGTTTCGAAAAGCTCGGGCGACAGTTGGTCCCCGAATGCTAGAAGTAACTCATTTTGAGAATGGCCGAGTGCCCAACGTATCTGATTTGTATTTTATATGATATTGTAAAAGATAAAATGTTACTCGCTAGTCCCCAATCCCCCCAATCTGCACAGAAGCCCAACGCTCTAGAGTAATTTCGCGAAAATGGTATCCCTGTCAATATCTTCTTTTATATGTTCCACAATTATGGTTTGATTTTGTTTTATTCGAGGGGGAAATTGATCGCGACTTGATTCTTTTTTTTGTTTCTGAAAGCTTTTCTTGATAACTGAAGAAAAAATGGGTATTGATGGCTGTATGCATTCATCATATTCGCCGCTCCTGGAAATGACACCAGCGATCGGCGGATTTGTGATGATTATGCAGAGAGAAAGTGTGAGTAAGCAGGACCGCTGGTTTTCAACTACGTCGGCGCTCTCTACAGCAAAGATGGCGGAGAGTAGCTGAATGATGATGTGACCGAAAACCGCGGCCACTGATTGGCCGAAAGCACTGGATGAGTCTTAAGAGAAGAGTTCGCCCAGGATGTAAAATTCCTGAGAGGACACTTCAATTTTGGCTGTAGTTGAGAAAAGAAGTTTTAAAAAAAAAAAGAAAAAGAAAAGTTTTTAAGAAAAGTTTTTAAGAAAAAAAAAGGATAAAAATAATTAATAAATTTGTGAAGAAGAAAATCAAGGAAAAAGGCTAAAAAGGAAAATCTTGTTGAAGAATAAAATTCAGGAGACAGTGGATAGAAATTGGATACTTGAGAAGGATTGCTAAAGGGACTTTAAATAGAAGGAATTGACAGGATTTGGAATATAAAAAGATATTGTATTCTTTTTTGGATTAAGTGGAATTTTCAGTCTTATCGGTGTTAACGTTTTATTCTCGTTCGATTTTTTTTAAATATCTTAATTCGCGTTTGGCTTCTGTCCGTTTCAAATTCCGATAAAGCGGAACTCGCGACCCGTTTCGAAAACCTGTTGTTTGTTCGGGACAAAGCGGTAACGATTTATCTTGGTTATTTCCAAAATAAATTGTAAATTCATTTTCGAAAAGATATTGGGTTTTTATCCTATATAAAAAAGGTTTCCCAATCAAAAATAAATTCATTTAACTTCCCATTCGGAATTCAAATTGTGGCTTATCATTTCTTCTCAAAACAATTTTTGCTTTCATCGTCGCACTCCGCTTCAAAAGGTTTGTAATTTCCTTTATCAAAAAAAAATTGCTGGCGCCCTTTATTTTCTTTCAGAAACGACGCCCCTGTCGTTATCATATAATTTACTTTCATTTCAGGAATTGATTGATTAATCGCTAATCAAATCAATTAAATTAATTTGGTGAAACCCACCCCTAAATCTGAGCTAGTCATTCGAGTAGCATCCAAAGTGCTATCTCTCTGTTGCGCTTTAACTTCAAGCTCGCTTCGTTCTCGCTCTCTGTTTTGTTTGACGTTGACAGTTGCTCTTGTTTATAATAGTCAAAAGTCAAGTCGTACCGGTCGATTTCGCGCTCGCCATCGTTTCGTTTTAATTTCATAATTTGAATACTTTTATTTGTTTAATTAATTATTATTTGATCGGTTCTCGGTTCGTTCGTCGGTTAAAGTGTAACAAATTGGCACCCAAACGTGGGGCTTTTTCCTTAAGCCGCGAAAGAAAGCAAAAAGAAAAAGAAATCCAAATACCTATAGTGTTGTGTCTTACCTGTGTTTTTTTTTTTATTATTTCCTTAGGGAAGTTTTGTTTTTTATTCATTTAACATTGTGATAAATTTACTTTCTCAGTTTTGGTTTTATATTTCAGTTTGATACCTTCTTAATTATTCATTTCAATCGAAAAGAAGAACTTTCCAGTGCATTTTTTTTGTTGGTGCAGTTGATCAAGGCGCATACCTACAATACATACTACATACATACCTACATAATATACAATCGCATTGTGCATGCAAAGTCATCATCATTTGTTTTGAGTAAGTTCATTTCTTTCCCTTCATAAAACATTATTTCTTCTTTACATTTTTTTTTGATAAATCTTTCAATCAACATACCTACCTATAAACATACATATTATTATTATTCCTTAAATTTCATATTTCATTATTAAATTTACATATTTATCTTCGCTGATAATTTTTGCTTAATCTGTCATTGCGGTGAATCAAGTTACGGGGTTTATTTACTTAATTTTAGCGTTATTCGACATAAGTGGTTGTTGTTTCTGTAAATTCGCTGTTACAGTTTATTGAATCTCTTGATTTTTTTTTGTGAGTGTTTACATTTTGTATTTTAATTCGGCTTCAATTGGAAAAATTATACGAAGCTAGTGTGACCATACCAGGTTTTTATTTTCTGTGACACATTTTTTTTGTTGTCTGGCAATTGAATTTCGAGTATTGTTTTCCTAGTTGAAGTGAGTGGTGTATATTTTTTTTGCTGAAAAGATTAATAGTGCGCTTGTAGGATTTATTTACATAGTTCAATAGAAAGGAAATTCTTGGTCAAAGTTGTCTGCGAATTTTGATAATCAACTGGGTGTTGATTTTGGTATTTTTAATAGTTTTCTTGAGCGGTGATTTAATATTTTGTGGTGAATAACGATTTTTTTTGGGTACGTTTCCAGTGAAGTGGCTCTTGTTTTTTTTTGCGAATTTTTAGTTTCGGGCATCTTTATTGGTTTATTAGTTTTGCTTTTTTTTCTTTGAAGATATAATTTTTGTTGCTATAATTAGTGCGGATTCTGGGGTTTTATTTCTTTGTTTCATACGTATTACTTATTGAAATTTTTATTTTGGTTTCAATTTAGTTTTATTGTTTTAGATATAGGTAGCACCTACATAATAATCAACTGGGTGTTGATTCTGATTCTTGTTTTTTTTTGGAATTTGAATACTTTATTATTGTTTTTCTTTTGGAGTAAAAGTTTTATTTTTCCGTGTTTCAAATATTTCGTTTTTCGATTATACTAATCTAAAATTTTGGTATAGATAAAAATGGACGTTAATAGGTTAAACAAGGAAGAACTCATTTACGAGTTACTTGCCCGCGGGTTAAAGGAAGGAACGGTGGATAGGATGAGGATGACGCTAAGAGCATCGCGTACTCTTGAGCGCGCGGGTTCGATTTCTTCTGAAAGCCCTCACTATCCCTTTTCATTTGAGGAAGATATTAAGGCCGTTAGAACAAAGATGTCGGAAATTAGGGATCTTTTGAAAAACCCGCCGAAGAATCCGAAATCTTCGGAATACTTAAAGGTGTTAACAAAAATTGAATGGTCGTTAGGTAGGATGAGTAGGGCTAGGGCAGAATCGTCTGAGGAGGTCAATGAAGTGGCTGATATTAGGGGAGAGTTATTGTTGCTGATGGCAACTTTAACTGAAGAGGGTGAGGAGGCACCCCAAGATAAAGACACCAATAACGGAAAAACCAACACGTCGACAGCAGGCATGGATGCGTTACCAACTGCACACGTCGGCCAACGAGCGAGCTCAGGGTTCCAACTACAGGATGAAACCTGTGACGGGAATTCTGAGCGCATCGAAAAATGGAACGTGAAATTCTCTGGTGAGCGGTGCGGCTCATCAGTGAATTCTTTTATTGAAAGGATTGATGAACTTAGGGAATCGCGTGGAGTATCGGAAGCTAGGGTTTTCAGGTCGGCGGTGGATCTTTTTACAGGGAAGGCACTTCTTTGGTTTAGGGCGGTTAGGGACAATATCTCAACATGGCAAGAGTTGGTTAGGGAGTTGAAATTGGAGTTTCTGCCCTCCAATTATGATGATCTCTTATTGGATGAGATCAGGCGGCGTACCCAAGGTAGAGATGAGACAATGGGTATGTACATTGCTCTCATGCAAACGCTTTTTAAAAGATTCTCTGAGCCTCTGAGTGAGAATAGAAAACTGGCTATTCTCATGAAGAACATAGCTCCTTTCTACCAAACGCAATTGGGCTTGGCTGATATAAAATCAGTCAATGAACTGGTTGCGTTGGGTAGGAAGTTAGAGAAAATTAGGTCGAACGTAGAGTCTTTTGTTCCTCCCCCTTCTGGTCGCAACAGGCAGTCTTTGGAGCCTGATGTTGCGTATGTTGCTTCAGTTCAGGAAGCAACAGTTGCAGTTGATCGTAACCCACCACCCCCCAATAGGACCCTTCGTTGTTTCAACTGCAATAGGGAAGGACATTTATCGAACAACTGTTCCGCTCGTAGGAGATGTTTTGGTTGTGGTGCTGTAGGGACAACCCGTCGCGATTGTAGACGCTGTTCGGGAAACGGGCATCGGTCTCTTGGGCCAGCGGGACAAGAGCGCCGTCGTGTTTAGATAGGTTACCTGCTGGCGACCAGCTGGTGACACAAATTAATCTCGGTTTCACGTTAGAGACAAGTGGGGATGATAGGCGGCCATACTTAGGAATAAATATTTACGGGTTTAGGTTTTTAGCACTTTTAGATTCGGGTGCTTCGCGAACGATAGTTGGTAGGGATGCTTGGAGGATACTTAGGGATTTAGGTTTAGAATTAGTAAATAGTAACATTAGGCAGGTTCAGTTAGCAGATGGTGCAGGTGTAGGAGTTTTAGGGACAGTTAGTTTACCTATAGTTTTAGAAAACAAATCTGTTTTAGTTGAGTGTTTGGTAATACCCTCGCTCCCACATACGATGATACTCGGTGCGGATTTTTGGGCACTAACGGGAATCGTCCCGGATCTTCGTTCACGTATGTGGAGCTTTTCAAGCCAGGAGATGGTGGCTTCGATCGATAGCACATCTATTACAGAAGAGTCTGAATTAGATGATGAGCAGAGGGCAGGGCTTAATATTTTAATTGAAGATTTGTTTAAAGATATGCCAGAAGGGTTAGGTGTTACAAATAGAGTAGAACACATTATTAGGACGACGTCAGAACCCATTAAACAAAGATACTATCCGGTTTCACCAGCGATGCAGGTTCACATCGACAAATCCCTTAAGGAAATGTTAGATGAAAATGTGATTGAGAAATCAAACAGCCCTTGGGCCTCTCCAATAGTTTTAATCAAGAAAAAGGATGGTACTTTTAGGTTCTGCGTCGATTATAGGAAATTAAATCAGGTTACAGAAAGGGATGCTTATCCGCTTCCGATTATTTCTGCTATTTTGGATAAGCTTAGGAATGCTAGGTTTCTAACGTCATTGGACATTAAATCGGCTTATTGGCAAATTCCTATGTCGGAAGAATCTCGAAAGTTTACAGCTTTCACGGTTCCGGGTAGAGGTTTGTTCCAATTTAAGCGTATGCCATTTGGTTTGCACAATGCACCGGCAACCTGGCAGAGGTTCATTGACAGTGTTTTAGGGCCAGAGTTGGAGCCATTCGTTTTCGTGTATCTTGATGATATCATAATCGTCACAGATACATTTGAAAAACATTTAGAGATTTTAAGCGAAGTTCTCAAAAGACTTCGTGAAGCAGGGTTAAAAGTAGGGCGGGATAAATGCAACTTTTGCAGACCATCCCTTAAGTTTTTAGGTTATGTTGTGGATAGGAACGGATTACATGTGGATCCGGAAAAGGTAGATAGTATGGTTAGGATACCTGCACCGAAAAATGTTAAGGAGGTTAGGAGTTTTGTAGGGACTGTATCATGGTACAGACGTTTCGTACCAAATTTCTCAACAGTAGTTAGACCTTTAACCGATTTGCTGAAAAAGAGCAAAAAATTTGTTTGGACACAGGAATGTGAAGACTCCTTTAGAAAAGCTAAAGAGTTTTTGATTACGGCTCCCATATTAACTTGTCCCGATTTCAGTCTTCCATTTGTAGTTCAAACCGACGCGTCTGATTACGGTATCGGTGCCGTACTTACGCAAAACTTTGAGGATGGTGAAAAGGTCATTTGTTATTTAAGTAGGTCTTTAAATAGGAGCGAAAGGAACTATTCCACTACAGAAAAGGAGTGTTTAGGAGTTTTGTGGGCAGTTGAGAAGTTAAGACCGTATATCGAAGGAGTTCGATTTACGGTTATAACAGATCATTACTCATTAGTTTGGTTGAGTAACCTCAAGGACCCACAAGGTAGATTGGCGCGCTGGGCAGTACGGCTTCAACAGTTCGATTTTAAAATCATTCACCGTAAGGGGAAAGACCATGTCGTGCCGGACATGTTATCTCGGGGAGTTCCAGTAGTGGCTGGGATTTCGGATGAGGATTTAGACCCTTGGGTGGCAAAGATGATTTCTTCGGTTGAATTGAACCCTTTAGCGTTCCCAACTTGGAGAGTGGAGAATGGACGTCTATATAAATTCGTCAAAGCGACACATATAGTCGTCCACGAGAATAATGAGGAGTGGAAATTAGTTGTAGGGAAAAAGGATAGGTTAGGGATTTTAAAAGAATGTCATGATAGTCCGTTAGCTGGACACATGGGAGTTAGGAAAACGTTTGCGAGGATAGGAGCAAAATATTATTGGCCGAAAATGAGAAGGGATGTTACTATTTATGTTAGGAAGTGTAGAATCTGTCAACAAGTGAAACCAGTTAATGAGAAACCAGCCGGTCTAATGACTGAGAGGATAGGAGTTTCTTCTCCGTGGGAGATGATTAGTGTGGATTTAGTAGGGCCCTTACCTAAGTCGAGTAGAGGATATATGTATATCCTAACAGTTGTAGATTACCTTACAAAGTTTCCATTGTTGTTTGGGTTAAGGTCTGCCACAGCAAAGGCGGTGTGCAGGGAATTAGAGGATAATGTTTTCTTGTTGTTTGGAGTTCCAAAGTTTGTAATTTGTGACAATGGACCGCAGTTTAAGAGTAGGGAACTTAGGATTCTTTGTGATGAATATTCATCAAAAATTAGATTTACACCACACTACCATCCTCAGGCTAACCCCGCGGAGAGAATTAACCAAATTATTAAGACAACGTTGAGAGCTTTTGTTTCAGAGAACCATCGATCTTGGGATTCTCAATTAGCTAAAGTAGCTTGTGCTATACGCACCTCTCAACATGAGGTATTAGGAGTTTCACCTTATTATGCCAACTTCGGCAAGGAAATGTCTACGAGTGGTAGAGAGGAAATAGGAATCAGTGATCAGGTTATAGAGAATCATAGGGCAGAGTTAGTAGAAAATGTAGGAGAAAGGTTTAGGAAACTCAGGTCTGATATAGCTGTTAAGCTTAAGATAGCATCAAAAAAATCTGCGGAGGCCTACAACCTTAGGAGGAGGGATATTCAATATCTTCCAAACGATGTTGTATGGCGCAGAAATTTCGATTTGTCGAACGCGGCAAATTATTATGCGGCAAAACTGGCACCGAAGTATGTCGGGCCGTTTAAAATTCGGAAAAAGTTATCTCCTTGGACTTATGTCCTAGAAGATGATAATGGAAAAGATCGTGGCACTTGGCACACTAAAGATCTTAAACCTTTCAACGGTTTCTACGAAAATCATTAAGTCTAAAGTCCCAAATGTAGAGTAAATTTTCTTTTGATTTTGTATTTCAGTTTTGTTTTGATTTTTTTTTTGACTGCCATATTTGGCCTGATGGATTCCTTTGTTGTATAGTTTACCTATTTGATCCGCAGGAAATTGTTTACTTTTGTTTCAAAAGGTAAACACATTTCCAAGGAGGAAAGGGTGGAGTTTGTCACGGTAAAATTTACCGCGACAAAAATCATTCTTTCTATTCCCCAAAATCCTCTTCCTTCCATACCAGTTTCTTCTTCCTACAGGTGTTTCATTCACTTTACTGAGAGAGAGTGGGGCAGCCATGGACCATCAGCCATCGGTACGCTCTCTCAGTATCTTGGAGAAACAAAATCGACATATTTTATGAACACAAATGTGGAGGAACGTTCCACTAATAAATCATGAACAGACGTACAATATGGACACATTGGTTTCGAAAAGCTCGGGCGACAGTTGGTCCCCGAATGCTAGAAGTAACTCATTTTGAGAATGGCCGAGTGCCCAACGTATCTGATTTGTATTTTATATGATATTGTAAAAGATAAAATGTTACTCGCTAGTCCCCAATCCCCCCAATCTGCACAGAAGCCCAACGCTCTAGAGTAATTTCGCGAAAATGGTATCCCTGTCAATATCTTCTTTTATATGTTCCACAATTATGGTTTGATTTTGTTTTATTCGAGGGGGAAATTGATCGCGACTTGATTCTTTTTTTTGTTTCTGAAAGCTTTTCTTGATAACTGAAGAAAAAATGGGTATTGATGGCTGTATGCATTCATCATATTCGCCGCTCCTGGAAATGACACCAGCGATCGGCGGATTTGTGATGATTATGCAGAGAGAAAGTGTGAGTAAGCAGGACCGCTGGTTTTCAACTACGTCGGCGCTCTCTACAGCAAAGATGGCGGAGAGTAGCTGAATGATGATGTGACCGAAAACCGCGGCCACTGATTGGCCGAAAGCACTGGATGAGTCTTAAGAGAAGAGTTCGCCCAGGATGTAAAATTCCTGAGAGGACACTTCAATTTTGGCTGTAGTTGAGAAAAGAAGTTTTAAAAAAAAAAAAGAAAAAGAAAAGTTTTTAAGAAAAGTTTTTAAGAAAAAAAAAGGATAAAAATAATTAATAAATTTGTGAAGAAGAAAATCAAGGAAAAAGGCTAAAAAGGAAAATCTTGTTGAAGAATAAAATTCAGGAGACAGTGGATAGAAATTGGATACTTGAGAAGGATTGCTAAAGGGACTTTAAATAGAAGGAATTGACAGGATTTGGAATATAAAAAGATATTGTATTCTTTTTTGGATTAAGTGGAATTTTCAGTCTTATCGGTGTTAACGTTTTATTCTCGTTCGATTTTTTTTAAATATCTTAATTCGCGTTTGGCTTCTGTCCGTTTCAAATTCCGATAAAGCGGAACTCGCGACCCGTTTCGAAAACCTGTTGTTTGTTCGGGACAAAGCGGTAACGATTTATCTTGGTTATTTCCAAAATAAATTGTAAATTCATTTTCGAAAAGATATTGGGTTTTTATCCTATATAAAAAAGGTTTCCCAATCAAAAATAAATTCATTTAACTTCCCATTCGGAATTCAAATTGTGGCTTATCATTTCTTCTCAAAACAATTTTTGCTTTCATCGTCGCACTCCGCTTCAAAAGGTTTGTAATTTCCTTTATCAAAAAAAAATTGCTGGCGCCCTTTATTTTCTTTCAGAAACGACGCCCCTGTCGTTATCATATAATTTACTTTCATTTCAGGAATTGATTGATTAATCGCTAATCAAATCAATTAAATTAATTTGGTGAAACCCACCCCTAAATCTGAGCTAGTCATTCGAGTAGCATCCAAAGTGCTATCTCTCTGTTGCGCTTTAACTTCAAGCTCGCTTCGTTCTCGCTCTCTGTTTTGTTTGACGTTGACAGTTGCTCTTGTTTATAATAGTCAAAAGTCAAGTCGTACCGGTCGATTTCGCGCTCGCCATCGTTTCGTTTTAATTTCATAATTTGAATACTTTTATTTGTTTAATTAATTATTATTTGATCGGTTCTCGGTTCGTTCGTCGGTTAAAGTGTAACACCCGCCCTGCACTCAGCTTTGCAGCAATGGTGAAAGGCGGTTCTTCGCAGAAACCAACCAATTCCAGGAGCCAACAGCAACAACAGAAAACGACACCAGCGAAGGTGATCACACCCCAAGCAACAGCACCAAGGAGTGGACCAACCAAATCAACAACACCAAGGAGTGGACCAACCAAACCAACAACAACCGCACCAACGAACCTGAACACCGAAGTCCAAAGGATTTTTGGATCCGACCTACTCACGGTCATTGGAAAAGCTCGGAGTGCAGTTCCATCGAACTATGCTCAGCTTAGCGAAGGTGAGAAGTCCGTGGCGCTGGCCACCTTCATATTCCAAATATGCAATTAAAGAAGCTCCGCATCCTGACGTACAATGTGAACTCATTGTACAGCCTTGAGAAGAGAACGACATTTAATTTATGGATGAAAAACAAAAACCCGGACATCGCTCTCATCAGTGAGACAAACGTCACCAGACGCAACAACATCGACATCGCCGGCTTCAAAACCTTCCGAAAGGACAAAGATGAGGGCCGTAGAGGGACGGCAATCTACGTAAAAAAGAAGATTTGCCCCCAACACCGCTGAAACCATTATCACTGGTCTCAGAACCAGCGAAGCCACTGCCGTCACCATTAAACTTGGAAGAGATGAAACCCTTATCATCATCAGTGTCTATTTCAAGTGCCAATCCAGCATGAGAAATATTCACAATGACCTCCAAATTCTCAACGGTGTCCTCGAGAGAAGCACATATGGACTCATCGGCGGTGATTTCAATGCTAGGCATCACATGTGGCTGGATACTACGATTTCACCTGAGGGCAAGGCGATTGTTGACTGGCTGGACGCCAACAACGACCAGCACTCGTTAGTGGTTGTTTCAGAACACAAACCCACCTTTCCCAGAACACCATCAACGCTGGACTTCTTCCTGGCTTCCTCGAACCTAGTGCACACTCTTCCGGAAATCCGGAATTATGTCTGTACATTATTGCATAGTGACTCGGACCATGAAGCTGTTCAACTATCGATTAATCTCAACCAACCCATACTCCTTACAACAGAAGCTCCTGAGAATTTCATTAATTTCAGACGGCTGGATATTGATAGACTTCAAAGCGACATAGAAGACAGCTTAACTCTCCCACCTTCAGACAAGAATCTTCTGGATATCGAAATCGATGCAGCAATTGTCAACTTTGAACATGCCGTATCTGATGCCCTGGACAAGCAAAAACAGTCTAAAACATCAAGGGATAGGTACCAGCACCTTCCCGAGTACGTTCAAAATCTGTATGCTCACAGACAACGTCTAAGAAAACGTCTCCAGCGGATCCATCAAAGTGAACTGAATACAACAAACAGAAACTACCAGATAGTTTGGAATGAGCTACAGCAAGTCAACATCATGTTCCGGAACTCCATTCAATACCACAATAATATCCAATACCAGAAAAGATTCCAAGCAATCAAGCCAGGACCAGATGCTTTCAAAAACATCAATAGGATCACTGGAAAACAGCCACAAATACCGGAAACCATCATCAGCAATGATACTGAAGCTACCTCGGCCCAAGACAAGGTGGAAGCGTTCGCCGACTACTTCGAAGGAAACTTCACACCGAGCCCATCTACTGACCCAACTTTCTTACGAGAAGTTGAGGCAACAGTTCAACAAACACTGCAACCAAATCCGGATAAAATTAATTTTAATATTATCAATCCAGCAAAT
The DNA here is from genome assembly GCA_911387755.1 of Chrysotoxum bicinctum. Lineage (NCBI taxonomy): Eukaryota > Metazoa > Arthropoda > Insecta > Diptera > Syrphidae > Chrysotoxum > Chrysotoxum bicinctum. Next base: position 137,121,002 of record OU426987.1, on the reverse strand, counting down.
GATCCCACCGATAGTCCACATTTATGCAATCTAGAGGAGGTTGTAGAAATCATCGGCAATTCTAAGCCAAAAAAGTCTGCTGGACCAGATGGTGTCTCCTACTACATCCTGAAAAGGCTGCCACAGGCGGTAATGATTTTCCTCACAATCATTTTAAACAACTGCATCAACAACTGTTACTTCCCCCAGAAGTGGAAAACAGCGAAGATTGTGCCAATTCCGAAGAAAGGTGCCATCAACTTAGTTTCCAACTACAGGCCAATATCGCTTCTCAACAACATCAGCAAATTACTGGAAGAATTAATCTTACGAAGACTGAAGAAATTCTGCTGTGAAAATTCAATCATCCCTGACATGCAATTCGGCTTTCGAGAAAAACACTCAACCTTGCATCCACTGGTAAAATTCCAACACGATATGACCACAGCCCTCAACAGTAATCGTGTCACCGTCGGATGCTTTCTGGATGTCGAGAAAGGAAGGCTCAAAACTAGGCCCCTTCCTCTACAACTTGATGACTTCAGACCAACCTTCACCAATTGGATGCGAGAACCTTCTGTATGCTGATGACTCGCTCACCTACGCCACATCAATGTCACCTCTAATCGCTGTCCAAAAAGTAGAAACCCACATTAACAGACTCTTCCAATTCTACCAGAAATGGGGCATCCGAATCAATACTTCCAAATCGGAACTTGTCTGCTTCAGGAGACCTTCAACTGGTAGAGGCCTTCGCACCGCAACAATTTGCAGAAATCTGGTCCTAAGACTCCCTGACGGATCCTCCATAGTGGCAAAGCCAAATGTCAAGTACCTGGGAGTGCACTTCAATGAGTTGCTAAGGTTTAACCTGCACTCAAGAAATGTTCTGAAAAAGGCCAGCTGGGCCTTCAGCCGTTTGAACCCATTGCTGAAAAGAAGATCGGGTCTTAGCCAACCGACAAAGATATTAATCTACAAGCAGCTCCTGCGACCAGTGATCAGCTATTCCTTCCCAGTCTAGTTTTCCATCTCGAAGACAGCTATGAAGGAACTTCAACTATTCCAAAGGAAGATACTGAGGATCTGCACTGGACTCTACTTCGACCATCAACGACAGAAACACTACAGGAACGAGCATCTCTACACAGAAGCCAATTTAATCCCGCTGGACAAATATCTAGTTCTTTCAACGAAGAAACTAATGGGGAACATCATCGACCACTCGAATCAGCTTATGAGAAGGATGACCACAGAACAACGACATCCCGAGCCGAGGTACCTCAGTGTGATGGAAACTCTGGATGACAACGTAATCATGGACAACGAGGAAGTAGTCTCGTTCTACGCTGACATTGGGTCAGCCTACCAACGCGGCTAAAACGCCATCACTGCCCACAACCCACAAAAATCACCACTGACAACCAGGAATGAACACCCTGAGGACAATACAACCGTCATTTTAAATTTTCATTTCATTTCATTTCATTTCATTTATTTGTTTCTAAGAATCTTTTACAATGGGCTACAAAGCCAACAATAATTGATAGTAAAAGTTACAAATAGTTTATTTAAATTATAATTTTAAATTTAAATTTTAATTTTAATTCAATATACATTAAGTAAATATTTAATAAAATCAAAACGACAAACTAGATATACATATTTGTCTCATGTATATTTAATTAATTTACTTTTCAACACTATAACCTATATCTTAACTAACTGCCAAAAATCTGAATAAAACCGCCTCAAACTGCTTGGTGCCGCGAAGTCTTGTGATGGATGGGGGTAAATTGTTCCACTGCCTTACAACATAAACGAAAAATTGACGTTCGGAGTTCCGGCAACTAAATCTTGGTTGCAACAATGTAAAAGAACGGGACGAGTTTGCAAACTTTATTTTTTCAAAAAGGTATGAAGGTTCTTTGTTCATTATTAAATTATTCAGCGTTTTAAGGGACAAATATTTAAGGTATGTGTAAAGGGGACAGCCAAGAATCTTACTTGAATAATTTGATATATGGTCGTATCGTTGGAGGTTGTATACATATCGAGTTATATTATTGAACGCCACTGACAGGTTTCTTTTTGTTTCTGAGCTATGGCTGGTAAAGATTTGGCATCCATACGTTATTAAAGGAAGAATCAAGGTTTTTGCTAAGCTTAGCCGAATGTTTTGAGGAGTATAATGTTTCGATAGGGAAAGACTGCGCAGTGATCCATAAATTTTTCCAATAATTGTTTGAATATGATCTTCCCAAGTCAACGTGGAATTAAAAAGAATACCTAAATTTTTTGCTTTATCGACATACTCAAGTTTTTCGGTTCCGAGATACAATGTAGGAAAGTAGCTTTGATCAAGTTTGTTTTTATAAATTATTAAAGATTTTGACTTTCCTGGATTTAGGTGTAGGTTATTTCTGTTGGACCAATTTAAAATTCTCTTGAGATCGGAATTCAATTTATGAGTCCCATCTTCAATCATACCTAGCTTGCAACTTAATCGAACTTGAGCATCGTCCGCATACAAGTCTATTGATGAGTATTTGGATTGGAGTGGGAGGTCATTAATAAAAATTGTGAACAACAGAGGACCAAGAATCGATCCCTGTGGAACTCCCGAGAAGAGATTTAATGGGCGAGATGTATTTTCACCAACAACAACAGCTTGGCTTCGATCACTTAGATAGGAGAGAATCAATTGAGCAGCATTCTCTGAAAATCGGAACTGATGTTTCAATTTGTGAACGAGTCTTCCATGATTAACAGTATCGAATGCTTTTGAGAAATCTAATAGCACTAGAAATGATACTAGATCACTGTCCATGGCATTTCTGATATCATCTGAAACCTTCAAAGTAGCTGTGATACAACTGTGGCTTTTCCTAAATCCAGATTGTTTATCACTAAGAAGTTTATATGTCTTTAGAAAAGCGGATATTTGTTTGTGAAGAATTTTTTCCAATACCTTAGACAAATATGACAAAATCGATATCGGTCTAAACTCTTGCTGTGCCAGACGTGAAGCAGGCTTTTTAAGAACTGGTATAACCTTAGCAATTTTCCAAGGAGACGGAAATGAGGATGTCATAATTATTGTATTAAATATATGTGTAAGAGAAGGGAGAATATGAGGTAAGATCATTTTAATGAAGTGTGGGTGAATTTCATCAAAGCCAGTGGCCGAAGATTTTACTTCAAGCACAGCACTAAGAACATCTTCATCATCTACTCTTTGGAATTGAAAAGAATGTTCTCTATCGGGGTCAACAACCCGATAGCCTTCATTCAATTCTGTCGGGTCAACAACCGGCAACGTTTCGTTCAGCAGAGCATTTAGATTATTGTTTTGAATTTTTGCAAATTCTTCATTAAGATAATTGGGGCATACATCCGAAGAGCAATGTTCCTTTTGCCTACCAACACCGAGTTCACGAATATTATGCCACAAAGTTTTCGGTGCAAGGTTTTTGTCTAAACGCTTTGAATATAGTCTACACTTTGCTTGTCTGACTTTTTTACACACATCATTTCTCAATGTCCGAAAAATGGAGAGCATTTTTGGAAGCCGAAAACGCTTCCACCTCATGTATGCCTGGTCGCGTTGTTTTATGGAGTTTAAAATGTCTATCGTAAACCATGATTTCCTATCGTTCCTTATAAATTTTGTTTTCAGTGGTATATGTTGGTTAAAAAGTTGAGTTACTGAGCTTTGAAGGAAGTTAACTTGATCGTCAGTTGAAACCAAAGTATAGATTTCTTGCCAGTTTATCTGACGAATACTATTTTCAAGGTCGTTTGGTTTGACAGCCCTAAAGTCTCTATATTTATAAAAAGAAGCTTTGACTTGGGGAGTAGTTTCGAAGGTTGCGAAAAGTAAATCATGCTTTGAAAATGCAGGTGCCTCAAGTTGAGAGTAAAGCAGTATGTTGTCGGTATTATTGACAAGAAATAAATCTAGTAATGTAGATGAGGTTGCTGAGGTTGCTGAGAAATGTGTTGGGTTAGTACAGTTTACTGGATATAAGCCGAGAGTTTTTATTTTATTAAGAAAACATTGCGATGTATCCTTTTCAAGTAAGTTGCAGTTGAAGTCACCACATACAATAACTTCAAAGTAAAGGGACGAATACTGTTCAAGTTCTAGATAAAGTTCGGAAAAGTCGACATACTTGTTAGGGCGGTAAACAACTCCAAGCAAACAATTACTAGGTCCATTAAGAATTTCTATAAAACAGTATTCAATCGATGAAGATGCATTCGATTTAATTTTAAATTTAAAATGTATATTGTCACGGATATAAATTGCCGTACCACCACCTACACGATTAAATCTGTTAGCGCGTAACAATTTATAACCCGATAAATTGTAAACAACATCTTGTACTTCATTTTGAAACCAAGTTTCCGAAACACAAATAACATCAATATTTGACCCTACAAACACATCTCTGAATTCATCTATCTTTGAATGTAAGCTTTGAGCATTTATGTGGCAGACTTTCAGTCCGCTACATTGTTTGCTCAGAACTTCCAGCATAATTCGCAATTTGTCGCATCCGTCATAAGCCAGAGGATAATTACCATTTGTGATAAGATTAGTCATTTTCATAAAATATTAAACACGAGTAAATTATATAAATACTGTTCAAAAGAAAACCCCCGCACCAACAACAGAGACAAAATTCAGATACATGGCAAAAGAAAAAGTTAATTAATGTTACAAAATTATTAAAAAAGCAAAAAATTAAATCAAAGAAATAGAAGAAAAAGTAATAAATAAAGAAAGTTAAAAAAATGTCAAGAAGGCGCTGCTTACTATTCAACTTCATTGTCATCTTCATTCATTTCATCGGCAATTAAAATTAAGCTTTCGATTGATTGCATTAAAAGCGGCTTGTCTGCTGCACATGCACCCGATCTTCTTACGTATACTTTCCCATTTCGAGTGTAGACACTGGAAAGCTTTTTCGTTCGCTTCAGATTTAATTTTTTTTTTTCGTCATGTAAATTTTATATAAAAATAATTAAACTTAAGTCACTGTATACCATATAGTTAGGCCCCCTATGAGCCAACAAATGTAAACTTTCATACATATGTAGTATCTTATTAGTTGTAAGCCAAATTGTAAATAATATGTTCAATAAAACAAAAATTGAAATTGAACTTCGCTCACAGTAAAATAGAAATGAATTTCCAGTGATGGAATTTCTTTGAATAAGATATGATCATGGTTTATTTTTCTTTCATAGCTTGATGTCTAAAAAACTATTTCATCTCTGGTGAGATAAAAAGAAAAGATTTTTAAGTGTAAACTTTACTTCGAAAAAATAAAATTAATAATTTTTGTTTTTATTATTGGGACAAATTCCAGTGCACCTATAATAAAAAAATAAGTCTTTTGCAAAATGCAATTGGGTTAGACGAAAAAAACTACCTGCGACCTGCGACATAGGATTAATAACAAAAAGTTAAGGGATTATTGTTTATTTCTATGTTTTATGATTTGAGGCTTAGTAACAGAAAGGTTTCGGGGGCGTTGTGTTTATATTTATTTTATGGCGTTAGTGTATATTTGATATATTTTTTTTGACCTGTGGGGTTGGGATTAATTGTAGATTAGTGTTAATTAGTTAGATTAGTGTGTACGAGCTTGAACAATTTTTGCCTACGAGTTTTTAAGAATGAATTTTTGCATCTAAAGGGAATTAACGTATTTAAATGATATTTGCTTTGGTTTGCAATTCAGTTTAAAAAAAACAACCAAGAATAATACATTGACATACATTTAAAAGAAATTTTAATGGATCCATTTAGAAAAGGAAAACCTATTGGAAGACAGGCGCGCAGGATAGTTGTTAAGATATATAATGACAAACTGGAAGAAGCAAAGAATTCGTTTCTTGAAAATCCTGTGAGTTACGAAACAACGCAAACAGTGGAAACTACCGGAATTTCTGAACGTTCATACAGAAGGATTATTAAGGAATACGAAGAGACAGGAGTTGTGCAGTCACCAAATAAAAAAAGTGCAGCATACGAAGTGGAAAACTGGACTAGACGAATTTGACATCGCAGCTATTCGGCGTATAATGCACAACTTCCACGAGGGGGAAAAAATGATGATATCCTTAAAAATGTTGAGACAACGAGTATAGGAAGATCTGGAGTTTAGCTTAAGTATTACGTCTCTCAACAGGATTCTAAGAAGAAACGGATTTAGCTACAAAAAAACTCAAAACAATCGGAAACTTCTCTGTGAAAGAAATGATATTAAACTCAAGCGAGTGAAGTATCTGAGAAAAATCCGGGAATACAGAACAAAAGAATATGATATCATTTATTTGGACGAAAGCTATATTCATAGCTCACATACAAGGCCACGGGCTTGGACTAATGACAGTAGCAGTGGGTTGAAGACGCCAATTTCAAAGGGAAAGAGGCTGATAATGGAGCATGAAGGTAGTGAATTTCAATTTACTGGATGTTCAAAAATTAGCAGAGGAAGAATTTTCAAAAATAACGGCTGAAAAGTGTGTGAAAAAGCCATAAGAACTGAGGAAGAATACTTTTCTCACAACCTGACGTGGGACACAATTTCAGATTCAATTATAATTAATCCAGGTGACGATTCTTTAACCGACTATGAAAGCGACATTAGTTCTTAAAACTAAGTATATGTAAATGAACATTTATTATTTAAATTATATTATTCTTATTGATATTGTTTTTATTTTATTATTATGTTTTATATTTATTTCTGAAGTACAAATTTATAATAATTATTTTAAGGTAAAATAAATTCTTAAAAACTCGTAGGTAAAAATTATTCAAACTTGTAAACACTAACCTAACTAATTAACACTAATCTACAATTAATCCCAAAACCCCACAGGTCAAAAAATAATAAATGCATATATCAAATAAACACTAACACCATAAAATAAATATAAACATAACGCCCCCGGAACCTTTCTGTTGCTAAGCCACAAATCATAAAACATAGAAATAAACAATAATCCCTAAACTATTTGTCAAAGCGAAGTTGAGTTAGGGGCAAGAGTACGATAACTTAGGCGCAAAGAAATTATAACGGTTTTTTGTAGAACAGTTCAATACAAGCATTTTTTACTACGGGAGGGGGGGTCTATCTCCCCCCGTTTGGGCGGGAGGGGCAATTTTATAAAAAAGGTACTAAAATGGAAACAAAAATATTAAAAAATAACGGTAATACATACTTACAATTAAGTATTATACCTTTTTTTAAAGCCAATACTCTGATCTATTAGATAATTTTTAAATCAAGTAGAATCTATGAACAGTTTTTGAAAAAACGAGTTTTAAACTCAAATTTTGATGAAAAAAAATAAAAACAAAAAAAAAGTTTAAAGTTTAATTTTTCAAAACTGCCAAGTTATATATTATTATTTTTCGTTGCTCTAATTTATTCTTATTCAAAAACTGAAAACTAGATGATTTTATGTCGTCTAGTTTTTGAGAAAATTGAAAATACATAACTAAAACTATTTTTATGGGATATTTGTTTTTTTTGCTTGCTTACGAATTACGGCGTATAAACAGTGAGATATTGCTGCCCCCCTGCAACCCCCCTGCCCGGGAACACTATAGGATTTGGGGTAGGTGCGAGGTTGGGTGTATGCAAGGTTTCTTTTGCATTTACAGAATCTGGATTTAAAGAAACTTTGAATTTACCATATGGCCTATATCCAATGTCTACTAAATATATGTATGTACGTAGCCCAAAGTTGCACATTTAAAATGTTCAGACATGAAAATTTAATACATTATGAAAAATTCACATTACCCAGGTACTACTGTACGAATGCAGCAAATTTATATTTTAATTAATATGTATGTTTATTGTTTGTGTCTAACATTTTTAATGCTAATATGGTACAGGTTATTGTTTACCAAGGTCATTCGTTATTCAACCTTTGTAAGAGTGAAGTATTTTTTTCTTTGAATAAAGAATGGCGACTAAGCATCCACTACTTCATCCTAAATTAAATAACTTTTCAATATTTCAAAAAAAAAAATATTTCAAAAGCATCGCGTTCTTAGAAGAAATTGGTCTAATTCCAACTAAAGCGTCAACTCCCCTCAACTCCAACTCAAAAAGGTGACAAAAATTGTAAGAATACAATATTATTATTATTTTTTATTCATCAACCAGAGCATATTATACTCTTACAGACTAAGATACATAAGTAAATATATAGTTACAAATTTGTAGGTGGGTATATAAAATTCAAATTACATTTAAATGATTTACATAGTTAATCTTTTATTTTAATAAATAACGTTACTTAAATTTTGCTTAAAACTAATGATTTAAAAGTTTCTCTGGTGCAATCCATATAAAAGTTAATCTCAGAGCAATAAACCCATCTATCGGCACATTTTTCCATGGGCCTCAATATTGGCTAGAGATTCGGGAGGTGCTTGCTATAATTTTTTTTTGTGATCAAAATGCCTGTAAACACGGTTTTAATACATTGAACATTGAAAAATTGGCTTGACTATTTTTAAGTAACACCTGACTTACTCACAAACTGACTTACTGAGACGCGAAATGCCATGCAATTCTACCTCCTCTGGTGCATTCTTGGTAACCCTAAATGATTTGCTGTACTTTACCTACAAATGAACCACATTAACATTAATCCTCAAAATGAAATCACCGTAGTTAAATACCAAAAATCAAAAATTTCATAAAAAGTAATTTTAGTAATTTTCGATTTTCTCAAAAAGTAGAAGAGGCAAAACCATTCGGTTTTTTGTGTTCGATTCAAAATTAATAGTTGCATTGACCACAAAAAGCCAATTAAGCACTTCATTTTACAATTTTGAAAAAAAAATTGGTCTAAACTTTTTTTTTCATTTTTTTTAACAAAATTTTGAGTTTGCATGCAAATTTTTCAAACACTATTGACATAAACAATTTAATTTAAATTTACGATTATAAAACAGACTTCTGGCTTTCAAAACCGGTATAGATTTTATTGTAAGTGTTGCCGTTGTTTTTTAATATTTTTTTTTTCAATTTACGTCATTTTTTCTAAAATCGCCCTTACCTCCTAAACGGGGCCAGATAGACCCCACCCCCCCCCCCCCTCCCATAGTAAAAAATGCTTGTATTCAATAAAAATCCGTTATCAATTTTTGGCGCCTAAGCTGTCGTACTCTCCCCGAGTTAGGCACTGTTAAGAGTTAGGAAAAAGTCATAAGAAATGAGGAAGAATACTTTTCTCACGACCTGACGTGGGACACAATTTCGGATTCAATTATAATTAATCCAGGTGACGATTCTTTAACTGAATATGAAACCGACATTAGTTCTTAAAACTAAGTATAAATGAAATTTATTATTTAAATTATATTATTGTTATTTATATTATTTTTATTTTATTATTATGTTGTATATTTATTTCTGAAGTAAAAATTTAAAATAATTATTTTAAGGTAAAATAAATTCTTAAAAACTCGTAGGTAAAAATTATTCAAACTCGTAAACACTAATCTAACTAATTAATACTAATCTACAATTAATCCCAAAACCCCACAGGTCAAAAAATAAAAAATACATATATATATCGAATGAACACTAACGCCATAAAATAAATATAAACATAACGCCCCCGTAACTTTTCTGTTGCTAAGCCACAAATCATAACACATAGAAATAAACAATAATTGCTAAACTATTTGTCGAAGTTGAGTTAGGCACTGTAAGATTTAAGGAAAAATCTTTACTCATTAAATATCTTGCGAACCATTTTTGTTCTCCTAAATCCTTTCTCTGACCTTTTGGCCAAGTGAATTGGTTCAAGCTATATAAGTAAGTCATGTATAAATATTTTCAAAAATCAAATCATAATTATAAAATCTAATTCAGGATCAAATAGAACAAAACATTTGAAGGTATTCGATAAGAATCGATCTCCATTTCATATAAAAAAACTAGACGAACAGTCAGCCATAATACTATTAAAAAATCATTTCAAGCCCGATGCTAAATGCAATCCTCATCGAAGACGAACAATTTTATAAAGTTTTAGAAAAGGTATTCAGTGAAAACTTTTCAAATACCACCAGATTCAAAATTATTCGCTTTCTTAAACTGTTAAAAGATATAACAAACGAGATTAAATAGAGATAGAGATAATAGAGGAAAAACATTTACGAAATAACCATAGAGGCATTGAAGAGGTATATAAGGAAATAAAATTAATTTATTTCAACCCAAAACTGTTAAAACGAATAACACAGCTCATAAATAATTGCGATATATGCAATACTAAAAAGTATGTAAGAAAACCTCCTTAACCACTCTTCAAAGTTACACAAACACCAATGAAACCGCATGAAATTATCCGTGTAGATGTGTTTTATATTCAATTAAAAGCTCAAGTGACCTCAACTCCAAGGTGCGTTTCGCCCAGGAACGACAGTGCGCTCATCAGATGCTGTCGTACCCTTCTAAGAGGTCGTACCCTTCTAAGATGCAAATATTGGTCGATGTTTACCGACTCTTATAAAATTTACAGCTTTAATAGACTGTGAATTTTATTTGTCTAGGGGAATTTGATTAAATTCAGACACCTAGAATAATAATGTTCGTGGTCAGACTATTAAATCAATGAATATATGAGAATTATCTCTGTTTAAGTGGAGTGATTGAATTAAATTCAATTAAAAGCTCAAGTCCAAGTGACCTTAACTCCAAGGTGCGTTTCGCCCAGGTACGACAGTGGGCTCATCAATTAGATTCTGCCGTACCCTTCTAAGACGCAAATATTGGTCGATGTTTACCGACTCTTATAAAATTTACAGCTTTAATAGACTGCGAATTTTATTTTTCTAGGGGAATTTGATTAAATTCGTCTTAGAAGGGTACAGCAGCATCTAACTGATGAGCTCACTGTCGTACCTGGGCGAAACGAACATTGGAGTTGAGGACATTCATGACGTTATTTTTAAGAAAAAAGAAAAAAACAATGAATAATAGACAAATTGAACGAAAATTGAAAAGATGACATTTTAGAAGATGGAAAGAATTTTATTAAAGAAGTAAGAGGCGGAAAAAACCACGCCAAGTACAGAAAACTAAGTACGCCCAAGATTGACGAAGACCACGTTATTGACATACAGATAAAAAAAAATATTACAGAACCTATATCAAATCTAGAAAAAAATTATCAAAATATTGAGCAACCAACAATTAGCGTAAAAAGAAACGAAACAACTTACAATTTCTTCAAAGCAAACAATGATGACTAAGGTAATTTTGACCCTGTCACTTATATTTCTGACGATGTTGACAACTACTATAACCCAAGAAATCACGCTCCATGACTTAAACAACAATAACGGTTACATAACTCTTAATTTAGACAAAGTTAGATTAATTAAAAATTATGTTAAGTTACTACAAATATACTCGTAATTAAAATTATAGGAATAGACAATACGAAAAACGTTATAAAAGACAATATTTTGACGTTTGAAAACAAAACTAATATCATCGGCACAATGTACAAAACTATAAATCAAAACTTTTTCTTACTAGAAACAAAAATAGAAAATATGAAACCTCACAACAAAAATAAAAGAGCCTTAATAAATATTTTAGGAACTGGATTAAAATGTACTGCCGGAACGATGGACAGTAACGATGAAAATGAAATAAAAAACAAACTAGATAATGTATATGACGCTAGTAGGAAACTTACTACAGAAAATAATAAACAAGTTCTAATCAATCAAAATACAGCCGAACAAATATAAAACATTACTAACCATATCCAAAAACTATCGAAACCTACTTTAATGAATATAATCTTCAATTAGATACAAAAATAACAACCCTAGAAGAAGAAGTTCATTTGTGTACCAAATTAATAATGACATTATTCTCCTAAGATGACATTGAACAAATACTTTTTTCAAGTAAATTAGTTGTTCTTACAAGAAATATTTTAGGAACAGAAAAACTAAAATTAATAGATAATATAGAAAATTATAATGAATTTAAGTTGGCTGTTGCTTTCTACAAAGACCAAATAATAATAGTATTGCTCATCCCTAAACTATCTGATATTATCTGATTAGTCAAAAGTTTTTATAGAACCTATCCCAGATAAAAATAATATTTCAATTTTTATAGAAACTAAAACGGTTTTAGTAGACCAAGAAAATAACGTATATAAATATCCTGTTAAAAACAATGTTAAAAGAAATCTTATTATGTTCAATGATAAATGTGTTAATAATATTATGAAATCAAAAGAAGCATTATGTTCCAAGATTGTAACAAATGAAAGTGAATTTAATGATATCACACCAGGAACCATAATTATAAAGAATGTAAATGAAATGAACCTAATACACAATTTTAATAAGTTAAACTTTTTATTAAAAGGAAACTACCTCGTGAAATTCAAAAATTGTAAGATTTCTATTAATAATAAAACATTTGAAAACTTTGAAAAGAAGCAATATGATACAATTATACTACCAAACTTTGTAACTAAAATTAAAGAAAATAAAATAGTACTAAACATAAGATTATAAGGATAATAAGAGAAATAATTAAAGAAATATCCGAAAATAATAAAACACTAAATATCTCATCATTAAGTATCAATATTTGGGAGCGCGTCAAAATGCTGTATTTTAAAATACTGTATGGTCAAAATTCTGTATGATACTATTAATATTCTGTATTTCAAAATACTGTATCTACAAAATACTGTATGATCAAAATACTATATCTCATAATACTGTATCTCAAAATTTTTCATCTCAAAATGCTGTATGAGCATGAACACCTGAAAGCTTAGACAGATCAATTAGTTTGGTGGAATTATTTATGCAGTTGTTGATTACAATCAAAACAATTGTAAAAATATGCCGATGCAAATCAAGCTTGATAACTCTTTAACAAATATCTTATTGATTTTATGTTGGTTATTTTCCAGATTCTTTTAATGCTAAGGAAACTTTGCATACACCCAAACTCCCACCTACCCCAAATCCTATAGTGTGCCCAAGTAGGGGGTTGCAGGGGGCAGCATGTCCCCCCTTACCTTATACCTCACTGTTTATACGTCGTAATAAATTTTTTACATTATCAAAACGATTTTTATTTTTCAGCCTATTTACAACATATTGAAATACAGAATTTTGACCAACCAGAATTTTGAAATACAGAATTTTGACTTACAGTATTTTGATCATACAGTATTTTGAACATACAGTATTTTGAAATACAGTATTTTGAGATACAGTATTTTAAATACAGTTATATGACCCATACAGTATTTTGACCCCAACTCTCAATATTTTTATAATATCAGTTGCCTTCTTTGTAATTACAAATTTAATAATAAAATTGCAAAATAAATCGGTTGTAAATATTTCGTCGGAGCCTCAATCTAACAGAGGGGGTGTTACATATGCCGACATAAAAAGTATAATATAACAAGAAACAGGTCATGAGAACCTAAGTTCATTACTCTCCATAGTTGTAACATTTTGCAACTAATCACATTTCAAACAAACAATTCCGATTAATTTTGTAAACTGTATTTCGTGTGAAACTTAATATTAAATTGCTGACAAGTAAATTATTATTGTTTTTTTTTTAATTCTTTTGTGGTTCAATAAATTAACTGTTAACTAGATGACATTGTATCCTCAAAAATGTTGGTGTGAATTTTGAGCCGACGCACGGCGTCATTGGTCCAAACTTGGCAGTTGATATTATTTCGTGTCCATGGATTAAGTATTTATGAACGGTAGGTGGCATATAGTACCAGAGATATTTACTCACGAAGTACTTCGCACTTTCATGCGAGAATAATGGAAATTTAAAAACATCAACTTCATGACCACATGAAACGAATATCATTATGATGTGCATTTTTTTGATTAAGCTTTTTGGACAATAATCAGACGTTCGATAGTCAAATTGATCAAACTTTGTAAATCCGTATTAACAGAAGTTTCAGATATACATATTTGTCAGGTTCAGCGTAGCATTTTTTTACTATTTTGAACAATATTATACGAGGGGAATATTTTTGGAGCTTTCGATCCAATAATTTCATACTGAAAACGGGATAGATTTGCTTCAATAATCAAATCTAATGCTTCTTCTCCACTCATTGAACTAGGTTTAAGACACTCCCTAATAGCTTTCCTACATTGTTCAGCTTGACTTGGAATGGTTGCTACTTCTCGTATCAATTTTGCTGCCTCCGACTGCCCAGAAGCTCTCAAACTCATTTCTGTTGCATATGTCAACTCTGCCAAAGACGTAGTCTTCCTCAATTCTTCAGTTTTTTGCCGTTTTGTTCGGTCCGCACCTTCTTCAAATGAAGTTCTTGAGCGACCCCGTTTAGATCGTGCAAAGCAAGTAAACAGAACAGGAGTTTTTAGCCATGCGCTATTGGACTTTAAAAATCTGACTTCCGTTCGGTTAGCTTTTTCCAAACCAGATTTAAGTCTTGATTTGAAAACGTTAAATTTTGTATCTTTTTCAAATATATCAGTGCATTGGGTTAATTTTATAATTTCTTCTCTCAAAAAAAATATTTTACTGTCAAGTCCTTGGCTACTTGAATTCTTCATTATATTATAAGGCTCTTGCTTTGTTAAAGACAAGATTTTGGATTTTGGATGTTGTTCGGCCTAAGAATTAATTAAAAAAAAAATACGAACATTTTTCACTTTTTTTTTGAAAATGACGTCACCAACATAAACGTTTACCATAGGAAGGGGGGCAAATTGGGGCAATTTTTTTTTAGATTCTTAAACTAGACAAATCACTGAACACAAGAAGCTATAAAACTTAGCGGCATTTTACGGGAAACTCAACTAAACGCTAAGGTACGAGTATTTTAGTAAAAGGCAAACAAAAAACACATTTTTTTTAACCCTTTACATATTTTCAAATACAGACTAAAATAAGAAACAAATATCTAAATACAAAATAAAACATGAAAAATAACACACCTGAGCTTACTAATTCCATTACAGAAAGTTTTATCGTTACATATTTATTTAACAGAAAAATAATAAATCACAAATTAGATAGATACGAGTAGATATATTTATTGTAGCAGAATTTACGATACATTGTTTTCTTAACCTATATTGCACAATTTACAGAGTTCTTGTATATAACTACCTTACTACTGACAATATTATAGATTATTTGAAAAGAAATATAAGAGGAAAAACTATACGAAAGAAAAGCTACAAGAAAAAACCTTCATTAAAATAAGTATATTGATAGAGTAGGTATGGGTGGGCGGTGCGCATTTGACACAAACCAAACTTTACATTTTTTGAATACACAAAGAAGATAGCAAATAGTTAATTAAATGAAAAATAAATTAATAAATAAGCAAACATGTAATTTAAAAAGTGAATAAATAAATAAATAAATTAAAGAATTTAAATAATTAAATAAATGAAAAAGTAAATAAATAAATAAATAAATATGTAAATAAATGAGTAAATAAGTAATAAATTTGTTGCGGATCCCTGGCAAGGACGTCTCAAATCAATCCGTCTAAAAGAAAAACTCAAATTAAATTGAAGTTGAAAATCCATAATGGGATCACTTACCCTCCTGTTCATCCCTGCACAGTTTGCTATTCCGAAAGGGGGATTGAGAAAAATAAAAGATGGAAAGAAAAAAAAAAAACGTTAAAATAACTTTAAGAATATTAGAGAAAAAAAAACCTATAATAAAGAAGAAAAGGAAAAGTAGTTAATTAGTTAAGTTAAACAGAAAAAAAAAATAAAAAAAAGGCTACTTACCTTAGTTTCGTCTGTCGTAATAATTTTCGGGTTATATTTTGTTGTTTCTCGTTGACAGCTGGTCATAGACATCTCAATTTGTAGGTAAGAGACAGCGAATTCCCCTTCGGCAATCAGGAAGGGATATTTTAGTTAAGAGGGAAGTTTCCAGGGACGGTAAGGTTGAAGATGAATGTGAAAGAAAGATGAATAGAATTTAATCGCACTCCGAAAATATAATTTGGAGACTTGCTACCTGATAACTACTTTGTTTTCTTATAAATAAAGGGGTGGATAATGGCATAATGGATAATGATGTTAGTAGTAGTAGTGGTAGGTTCAGTTGTAGAATCTGGAAGATAAGGATTTGGGTTTGGAGACTTTGTAATTGGAAGGAAGTTTCAACTTGTGAACCTGATCAAGCAACGTCTTTACTATCTTTACCTACGTTGTGTGGTTTGAAATGAGGTGAGAGGTGGTGTGATCCTTATATACTGGATCGAAAGCTAGGATTATCGAATCAGAAGGGGATTAGTCAGTTCTCCGCTCATTCTATCCGTCAACCTTGTTTCGTGCAGACCTGCTCCGGGAAATAAACAAAATTAAATATTTAAAGAAAAAAAATATAAAAAGTTCAGCAAGTCGATAGGCGTTATTGAGGATAGAGGGAACCATATTGACATCCATACGCATTTTACCTGGTTAGAAGGGTGTTTTTGGTGGTCCTAGTCACCCAACCTAGACTGGGCCGCCACATCGTTTTCTTGTTGTCGGAAAAACTTTGGGGTAGTGGAGAGGTATCACCGCCGATTTCGTTAAGAGAATTAGCCCCCCCCCCCATTAGAGACCAGTCGACTCGGGTCTTAGGGAATATTTGTCAAGTACGCACGGAGCCACTTGCCGGCCATCGAGTGGGCGAGAACCGCCTCAGAGTCAGTGCTTCACTAGAGCCTCCGAAACTACAAATACCCAGTACCTGTCGGACACAAGAAACGACGAAAAAGAAGAAACAAACCAAAAATTCGAAAACGCTCAAGGGAAAGCCTCAACAGAAATAACTCAGGTAGATATATGTATGTCCTGTCCTGTCATACCTGGGAAAAGAAAAAAAAGAAGAAGAAGAACCTAAGAAGAAACTGAAGATTAAAGTTGTGCGTGTAAAAAAATAAAAGGAATTCTTAATGTTGTAACAGTGAATACTTTTCAATCTCAATTTTGTTATTGGTTAAGTGGCATTGAAGTATTAGTTGAAAAACCATACGATTCTTTTTCTAATATAAAGATTTTTTTTGCATTTATTTGAGTTTGCCATCCAATTTTAAGTGTAAATGAAAGTGTTTGCCTAGGAACTTGTGCCGCGTACTGTAGATCATTAAAGTTTGTGATGAAAGCTAGAACTCCTCCATAGAGCTCTGTAGAGGCAGGGAATTTAGAAAATAGGAACCGAGTGATCATAGATTAGGTGCCAAAAGAGTACCTACCTTTTTTTTTATATATTTGGGAGACACCTCATATTCGATTTTCGCTTTTAATTGTTTTTTTTTTGTAATGTAACTTAAAGATCTATTATTTTTTTGTGGAAATAAAACTTCAATTGCCTAGAAAATGAAAAAACAAAGATATTGTGGTGTTTTGTTGTTTCGAGCAGATCGAAGCATGAATTTTTGAAGACCGATTATTTTTCAGGGGTGTGGAAGTGAAGCCGGAGGTGATGAAGGAGTGAGGAACTAAAAGTGACAAGTTTGTGTAAGTGTTATTGGGGAAGTTCAAACTGGGCTACCGAATTTCCAGGTAGGGTAGGTATAGGCCAAGCTGCAGCAACATCAGCAGCACCTAAGGTGTGGTGAAGTCGGTCCGCGGTCTTTTTTTTGTGTTTTATAGGCCTGATATATGTATTGTTGAGGGGTGAGGCTTAGTTCGGGGGACAAGATTCCCCCCCATTCCGGCGAGTTCAAGCCGAGCTACGCAACCAGGCCGCGTTCCCCTGGCTAAGCACTGTTTCGATACGTACCTGATCCTCTTCCTTACGTCATCCTTAATCCTGCCTCCCTCTACCCATCATCCTTGATCATCCTATTGCCCCGCAACAAATTATATGTTTTGTATTAAATAGTAAGGTTTGAAATCAAAGTGTTTTCTGACATATACAAGAACTGTTATAACGCTCGTAAAGCCTAGATATTCTGGTCGAAACTAATTCTATATTTGCAATTTGGTGCAGTTCTTCTGTTGAAAAAGACCATGGTAGTTTTAAAATCATTTTCAAGACTTTGTTTTGGGCTATTTGGAGCCTACGAATATGACTTTTGAACAATTTCCCCAGGCAGGTGACCCAAAAAACATTATTGATTGAAATATGACCTTATAAATCAACAATTTGTTTTCATTGCCTAACTTTGATTTTCGATTAATAAAAGGATAAAGAACTTTGAT
This sequence comes from Chrysotoxum bicinctum, assembly GCA_911387755.1. NCBI lineage: Eukaryota > Metazoa > Arthropoda > Insecta > Diptera > Syrphidae > Chrysotoxum > Chrysotoxum bicinctum. The sequence continues at coordinate 137,102,755 of OU426987.1, read as the reverse complement.
AGTCGTTCCGAATTTTTCGACTACTTCTTGTACGTGAAAACCAAACATCAAGGTTTACCCCAAAATATTTAGCACTCGAACACCAATCTGTACTCACACCACATATTTGGATATTATTGCTTGGCAAAAAACAGGGTTTTCTTTTTCATATGAAAAAAACAGCCTGAGTTTTGAAACATTAATTTTAATTTTCCAATCGTTGCAGTATCTTTGTACTACATTCAATGCAGATTGCAGGTTGGTTTCAATAGTGAAACCAAGTGAATCTGATGAATAGATGCAGGTGTCATCTGCGAAAATTGCTTTTTCACAGTTTGTAAAAGACGGAAAATCATAAGTGAATATATTATAAAATAAAGGACCAAGAACGGACCCTTGAGGCACTCCTGCAATAACTCTACGGGTTTCCGAAAACCAATTGTTAACAGTAACCCTAAATTGTCTATCTGTCAAGAACGATTGTATTATTTTGATAAGGTATGATGGAAAATTTAACCGTAACATTTTGTGCAGTATGGCATCGTGTCAAACTGTGTCAAATGCTTTTTCAACATCGAGCATTACCATGCCAGTGCTTTTTTCTTCTCTAAAATTATTTTTTATGTATGTAGTGATTCGATGCACTTGATGAGTTAAACTATAACAGGCTCTAAAACCAAATTGCTCTTTTGGTAAAATGTCAAACGTATCAACATGTGAAATAATTTTATTTTTCAAAATTTGTTCAAAACATTTACCTACATAATTTAGCAGACTTATTGGCCTATAATTACCCGGCATGTTTGGACTTTTGCCTGGTTTTAAAATTGGTACAATTTTGGCTATTTTACAATTGCTCGGAAAATAGCTAAGACTTAGGCAGAAGTTAAATAAACTTTGCAGATACTTAATTCCTGATTTTGGTAGATTTTTAAGATAAAGATTTTTAATTTTATCAAAGCCGGCGGATTTTCTACATTTAAGAGACAATAATACTGTTACAACATCTTCCATCGAAACTTCATCATGAGGTAAATACGTACTAAACGAGTTTATAATGTTAACAGAGTCAGCAACTTCTGACTCTACCATATAATTTCTAGCAATACTCCCAGTGACAGAATGGATGTCAGAGAACGTTTGGGCTGAAGCATCAGCTTTTTCAACACTAGAGAGGGCTGGAATATTAGAGGTTTTCTTTTTAATAACTTTCGTTATATTCCAAAATGGCTTACTGCCTTTGTTTAAGGTCTGAAGTTTTAGATTCCAGAGCTGGTTTCTGAATGCAGAAATTGAATCTTTAATTATAGCGTTAAGTATATTAACTTCTGAAAGATAGAAAGGGTTTCTCGTTCTGATCCACTAATTGCGAATTCTGTTCCTAATTTTTATCATTTGCACTACATTCGGAGGAAGTGTATTGGCTGAATCGCATCGAATTTGCTTTTTAGGGACTGCTGTGTCTATGCTTTCGAGGACAGCCTTCGTAAAACGTGAAATTCTACGGTTAATTTGTTCTACATTCACATTCTCATCAGTAACATTTGGAATATTTCTCAATTTGGAACGCATTTCTTTTTTATATCGCGGCCAATTCGATTTTTTCATATCCAAAAATACATTTCTTCTTTGTAGTGGCGAAGTTAAAGTACTAATAAGAACTGGCAGATGGTCTGAACCAAGTTCGTTGATAACCATAGGTTGATTAAAAAGACCTGAAAAATTTGTTAAAAATAAATCCAAGGTCGATGGACTTGCCCTGCAATTAGTTGGATAATATGTTGGATGTGGAGTATACAAAATATTAAAAGGATGTCTGGAGTTTAAGTTTTCAAGAATATTACCCCATGTATTTGCTCTTACACAACCCCAAATCCTATGTCTACAATTTAGATCACCCCCAACTAAAAATAAATCATTAGAACTTACGAGTATAAGTTTTCTTAAGTCATTATTAAAATTATAGCGTTTTTCACTAGAAGCTGCACCACCAGGAAAATAAACAGAAAATATATTTAAAGTTGTTCCATTAGCAAAAGGTATTTTTATACCTATGTTTTCAATTACTTTAGTATTGATAAATTGGAATAACTTCATGACGTATTGATGTTTTTTTACTAACACGGCAACACCGCCCCCCATACGCTCTACTCTATCCAAACGATAACAAAAATACTCTTGGTTTGTCAATCTATCATTATTACTCAACCAAGTTTCCGAAACTAAACATATACATATCTATTTTCTTTCTTCGTGACCTTTTATTTAATTAAATAATGTTTATCCTCAAGTGGGCTTTAGGTCAATATTTTGTTTTGTTTTTTATGTTTGAATTTGAAAATTCAGATAATTAAACATCAAATAAATTTTCAAACAAATTAAAAAATAAAAAACAAAAAACAAAAGAGATAAAATATACTATAAAACAAAAAAGTAAAAGATTTAAAACGTCTTTTAAACTTTTTTAAAAAAACACGGAAACCAAAAAGAACAAACAAATAAAAAAATATTTGTATTTTTAAAGTTGTCTGAAGAAGGGTGTAACCACATCCGAAACGTCACAACATAAAAAACAAAACAAAATATTGACCTAAAGCCCACTTGAGGATAAACATTATCTAAACATAATATCTACATTATGCTGTCTAAGAAAAGCAAACAATTCTGTTGATTTACATCGAATGCTTTTAGCATTCCAACATATTATATTCATGGATGTATTATTCTTTGCTTATTTTTGTATAGATACTTAATTGCTAATTGTGCAATAGTATTAAATTGTTCAAATTTGGTATTACAATTACCAAGCATAGTTATCATCTCCGCAGTGAGTTGATTGATCACTTCCAAAGAAAATAGTTCTCCCGTGTTTTTGCTCTCGGCATTGTTGATGTTCACCGATGTATCACTGTTGGTTGGGACAGGTATAGAAACCGGTTTTGAGATTGTGGAACCTTTGCGACGATTGTAATATTTTAGACTTTTTCGGAAACTTACCGTGTTATTTATTAGAAATATTTATTTATTTCTTCTTCCCGACATTTCGAAGAAATTACACTCTTCGTGGTCACGGGATTAGGCTGACGTTTGGTCAATAATGAACTTCGAACAAAGCTTGAAGTAATGGAGAAACTCTACCAAGAGTTGAAAAAAGAAGTTGGTCTTCTTCGTGAAGAGAACATGATGTTGAAAACCTCACATCTTCAAAACAGAAACGCTAGTCCACCACCTCCAAATATTTCTCAATATGAAACTGACGAAGAAGAGCTAGCGCGTGAAACGGAAGGAATACTGAGAAGACCTACCAAAAAACGTAAGGCTGGCTCCTCACCTGAAGTCATCCAGCCAAAAGTTAAAACGAGACAACCTCAAGGGAAGAAACCACCAGTTAAGATAAGTCCTCCACCACCTATAAACATCGTTGGTCAATCGGACTATAGTAAATTGCTTCCAATTCTTAAAGAAACGTTGCAAACGAATTTCAATGTTACCTCGCTACATAATAATACGTGAAAAATCAAATGCAACAAACATTATCAAGAAAGAGAAACAAAAATCGCAAGAGAATAAAAATGAGTATGTCAGGCGTGGACTTCCTCTTTTTATGCTAAGCTTTGACAAAGCAGAAAATCTTGAGAGTATTTATAACATTAAAACAATACTGAATATGGTAATTAAAATAGAACCTCTGCGTAAAAGCACTCGATTGATTCCCCAATGTAAGCGTTGTCAAGGTCTTAATCACACGCAAACCTTCTGTCGGAAATGTACGGGGAAACATTCATCAGACGAATGCCGTCTTGACAAGCAATCTCCAGCAACTTGTGTCAACTGCAAGGAAAACCATCCTGCAAACTACCGAGGATGCGAAGTTGCTAAAGAAATTCAAAAAAGGCGTGATACACTGAAGAAAAGTGTACGGCCGAAACAAAAACCAAACAAAGATAAACCTAAAACAAACCAAATTAATTTAATTGATAAAAGGGTTAGTAAGTCTATTAACGAAAACACGAAACCCAATTAAACTAAAGATATAAACGAAAAATCCAAACCAAGTACTACGAATACGTATGCCCATGTGGTATCAGGGTTTAGTAAGTCTATCAAAGGGAAAATGAAACCCAAGGAAACTAAACCTCAAAACGCAAAACCCAACCCAAGTGATACAAAAAGTGGAGTCACAAAACCAGGAACAAAGTACAAATATACCAGACCCAGTTTCCCAAGTGTTTTCTTTGATTCTTGCCAGACTTGAAGAGCAAAGCAGGACGAATAAACTTATATTTGAAAAATTAAGCATGCTTGAGCCTAAGACTCATACATCCCAGAATAAATTATAAAAATGGATGAGCTATTTAAAATGTTTACATGGAATGCGAATGGATTATCATCAAAAATAGATGAACTAGAAATACTTCTACAAAATGAAAAAGTTGACATATGTTTGAAAACGCCTTTAGAGCTAGAAGATGAAGTCGATATATTTATTAAAGTCATACAAGACGCTGCATGGAAAAAACACACCACACAACTTAAGAGATCCAATTAGAAGCCCAGATACAATTCCACCGGAAATAAAAGATCTACTTCGCGAAAAAAGAACTGTTCGGAAAAGATGGCATCAATCACGAGAGGAAACCTTTAAACCTTTTGACGGTCAGGCGTTGATAAATGAACATGGTGATATCCAATGGCCATCTGCAAACTTTCTTATTCGGAATATCACGTTATCAGAACTTCATCAAGCTATTAAAAATCTTAAAAATAATAAAGCTCCTGGGTACGGCCTAATAAATTCTCGCGTGCTTAAAGAGCTACCCAGAAAAGCAGCAATTAAACTTCAGCACCTTATGAATGCGGTATTAAGGCTTTCATACGTTCCACGCCAATGGAAAGTCGCAGAAGTTTTAATGGTTCCAAAACCGGGAAAGTCTCCGAATGAAAAGAAATCTTATAGACCAATTTCCCTCTTGCCACTGATCTCGAAGGTGTTTGAGAAAATCTTATTAAAGCGACTGCTTCCTATTATCGAAGAAAAGCGGGTTATTCCTGACCATCAATTTGGTTTCCGGAAAAGTCACTCAACAATTGATCAGGTGTACAGGATAACCAATGAAATTGAGAAATCACTAGAGGAAAAAAATGTATGTTCAAGCGCATTTCTAGACGTATCTCAAGCCTTTGACAAGGTCTGGTACGATGGTCTTAAGTTTAAACTGCGACAGGTCTTTCCGGATCAAATATATTACATCCTTGAGTCGTACCTCGAAGATAGGCTATTTCGAGTTAAGCAAGGGAAGGAATATTCGGATTTTAAGGAAATCAATGCTGGTGTTCCCCAGGGAAGTGTTCTCGGTCCGATTCTGTTCGTACTATACACTAGCGATATTCCTCAAGAAGAAGATACCATATGTTAATAGGTACTTTTGCAGACGATACGGCTATACTTGCAATATCCGATTCAGTTGAATCTGCAACCGAGAAGCTCCAACGAGCTCTAGATAAAATTTCGGTATGGACTAAGAAATGGCGAATTGTTCTTAATGAGTCCAAATCAACACATGTTAATTTTACTTACAAAAAAATTACCAATCTACCCACCTACATTAATTCGGTGCAAATACCATATGCTAATGAAGCAAAGTACCTAGGAATGACACTAGACGCTAAGCTTAAATGGAAAACTCACGTTAAAAAGAAACGAGATCAACTTGAAAATAAATTACGTGAAATCAATTGGCTTATTGGAAGATATTCTAAACTCAGCATCTACAATAAATTGCTTATCTATAAGCAAGTGATAAAACCAGTATGGACATACGGTATACGACTTTGGGGTTGTACTAAACCAAGCAATAGACAAATACTACAATCTTTTCAGAGCAAAGTTCTCAGAGAAATCGTTAATGCTCCGTGGTACATTAGAAACAGTGATTTACACAGAGACTTACGATTACCAACTATTGAAGATGAAATAGCAGTTTTCGCTGGGAAGCTACGAACTCACTTAAATAACCATAGCAATAGAATTATTCGACAAACAATTAATGAGACAAACCTTGTGCGCCGACTTCAAAGAACGAGACCGTTGTTCGACCTAGCGCCATAAGGAGTATCCGCTTTCAAATGTGGTATCCGTAGGTCCTCTCAGCGGGGAGCTTCCTGCCAAACGTGATTATAATAATATAATGAAATTAAAACTACTTGATAAGGTAACTTATATATCTCAGAATTGCTTAAAATCATATAATTTTAACAAAGCTAACTTCATTGAAGTAAACAATTTTCTTGATTCTTTTGATTGGATTCAAGAATTTAATGAATATTGAACAAATGTATTCAAAGTTTATATCAATTATATTTGATTGTTTTTCCAAATTTGTTTCTATCATCTCTAATTCAAAGTCTAAGAAAAATCTAAAGCTACCATGGTATAATGATCATTTATCAAATCTTAAAAATGTTAAACGTAAAGCCTTTAAAAAGTATAAGAGTACTATTAGTGAATTAGATTATGCTAAATTTAGTAAATTGAGAAAGGAGTTTTTTACTCTTAATAAATTCCTTTACAAATGTTATATTATGAATATTGAAAGCAATATAAAGTCCAATAGTAGCTCATTTTGGACATTTGTCAATGTTAAAAGAAAGTCTTCTGGATACCCGAATAACATGTCATATAAGAATATAGATGCTTCAAATACAAAAGAAATTCTCAATCTATTTGCGGACTTCTTCCAAACAGTATACTCAAATCCAAATGATGTGAATAAATCTTATTTGCCCAATTTACCTAGTAATGTTAATATTGGTGAGTTAAATTTAAGTATAAATGAAGTTCTCTTAGAACTTAAGTCCCTTAAGCCCAATGCTAAGCCTGGTGTAGACGGTATACCAGCTTTATTCCTAAAAAAATCTGCTGATTCGCTTAGCCTTCCTCTGTTCTGTATTTTTAACAAATCTCTCTCTGAAGGGATCTTCCTAAAAGAATGGAAAACCTCGTATATTATTCCAATTCATAAGTCAGGTTCTAAGAACTTCATTGATAACTACAGAGGAATTTCTAAACTATCGGCTATCCCTAAACTATTCGAAAGCATTGTGAAAACAAAATTAGAGTTTTTAACTCGCGAATCCATTTCTGAATTACAGCATGGTTTTATGTCTGGGCGATCTACAACTACAAATTTGGCCCTGTTTTCTTCGTATGTTATTGAGAATATTGAGAGGAAAAATCAAGTTGATGCAATCTACACTGATTTCAGTAAGGCTTTTGATTCTGTAAACCATTTGAGCTTAATACAAAAACTTAAATTATATGGTTTCCATTCTTCATTCTTAAGTTGGATATCTTCCTATTTAATTGGTAGGTCACAAAAGATTTTCATCAATAATTCTTTTTCAAAATCGCTGAATTGTATGTCTGGTGTTCCTCAAGGAAGCCATCTTGGCCCCCTTTTGTTCAATATCTTTATAAACGATATTACATCAGTTATAAAATATTCACATTGCCTTCTCTATGCTGATGACCTGAAATTGTTTATAAAAATTAACAGTGTCGATGACTGTCGCCTTTTGCAATATGATATGGATCAAATCTCTGAATGGTGTAAATTGAATTGTTTGAAATTAAACATAAAAAAATGTAATGTCATTTCATTCTTCAAAATACAATCAAACATAAGCTTTGTCTACCATATTAATTCAATTCCCCTCTCACGGGTGGAAAAAATAAAGGACCTTGGCATTATGTTAGATTCATCTTTTTCATTTAAAGTTCATATTGATTATATGATTGCAAAAGCTAATCTTCTTGTTGGTTTCATCAAACGAAATTGTAATGATTTTTGGGATCCTTATGCCTTGCTTTCTCTCTATATATCTTTAGTTAGATCGATACTTGAATACTCAGATATTGTCTGGAATCCTGATTTGAAAACCTATTCTGATCGTATAGAAAAAGTTCAAAGACGTTTTTCTAAATTTATATTTTATAAAATGAAATGGCCTTTTATTCCGGATTATAAGTCCCGTTGTTTACTATTGGGAATTAAATCACTTGAATCCAGAAGATGTATGCATGATATTGTGTTTGTAAGGGATATTTTGAATAATCAAATTAAATGCCCATCCTTGCTCTCTAAAATATCATTTTATGTTCCTTCAAGAGCTTTACGTACTAGAGATTTGCTTTTTAAACAATACCACAGAACAAACTACGGTAGAAATTAACCAATTTGTAGATGTATAAGGCATTTCAATGAAGTTTGCCAGAGTGTTGAGCTAACTTGGGCAAAAGATTTGCTCAAAACAAAATTATTGTTAATATTGAAATTTTAAAATAATTCATTTATGTATTTTCTTTTTGTTTTTCATTGTAATTTATTTTGTATATAATTATATATTTTTATTTGTAAATATTATTTCTAATATCTGTTAGCATAAGCATAAATAAATAATAAATAAATAGTCGCAAGAACAAAAGGGAGGTGTTTTTTAGTGAGTAAAAATCTCACACTACTATGAGTACCGGGCTCATAGTGTCTATGAAGATTCTTCACCTACCCACGAAAAAAAAATATTTCTAATAAATAACGTGGTAAGTTTCCGAAAAAGTCTAAAATATTACAATGATCAATGTCCGCGAAAAGAAAAGCTTAAAATTTCATACTTTGCGACGATTTTGAATTGGTGGAAAGTCTGATGCATTTGGTACATACACACAGTCACAAAAGTAAGTATACAACCAAGCTAATACGTAAATAGACGAAAAAATACCGTTAATATCAAATCCTTATCTATTTTCTGCATATGGCACAAGTGTCTTTTGTCATACACATTACTGCTGTTAAGCAAAATAACGGTACAATTTGTATCCACTTCTTTGCTATCTCATTATTTGTAATCACGGGTAAAAAAAATAGGTTACAAAAGTTAGTATACAGACAGTTTTTCTTATGTGATGTTGCATCAATAAAAACTTTTGAGTCGACTTTTTGTTTTTTTTTATTAAAGGTAAGGCAAAACTACTAGACTAGCCTTTTTCAGTTCAAATTATTCCTTTTAAATTAAGAAATGGCACCACGTGGAAAAGAGCTCTCCTTGGACTTACAAAAATTAATATCTAGTTAAGTACTCAAGTGAAGGAAAGTCGATTCGGAAAGTAGCTGTACTTGTTGATAGGAGCCCAGCAACCGTCCAAAAAATATTGGAATAGCAGAAACAATGTGGAACAGTTACGAACACGGCTCGCAGTAGCCGCCCGCGAACGTTCTCTGAACATGAGAAGCGACAAATAATTCGCAAAGTAAAGAAAAATGCGAAAATAAGCGCACCAAAACTGCAGGACGAGATGGAAGAAGAGACATGTAAGTCATGCTGTACCCAAACCATACGCCGCATCCTTCACGAAGTCGAGTATAATGCTGTGCTATTAGGAAAAAACCATTCATTGGCAAGGTCAATCGCCAAAAGCGGATTGAATTTGCCAGAAGTCATATTCAGACCGATTTGGCTTTCTGAATACCGTTATATTTTCCGACGAGAGCAAATTCAACATCCATGGCTCTGATGGACGTGCAAAAGTGTGAAGAAAACCTAATACGGCGTTAGATCCTAACCACCTGACTGGAACTGTTAAAGATGGTGGTGGTTCGGTTATGGTTTGGGGGTGCTTGGCGGCATCTAGAGTGGGTAACCTGGTTTTTATTGAGAGTACGATAGATCGTTTTGGTTACCTCGACATCTTTAAACATAATCTTCATCAAAGTGCACAAAAATTAGGTTGTGAGAGGTCATTTATGTTTCAACAAGATAATGACCCCAAACACACCTCGCAAATCGTGAGAGAATGGCTGCTATATAATGTGCGAAGACAAGTCAAAACAACTCCTCAATCGCCAGATTTAAATTTTATTGAGCATTTATGGGATCATCTGGAGCGTCAAATACCCAAACATGAGATAAAATCAAAAGTAGAGATTAAAAGAATCCTTCAAAAAGAATGGAACAAAATAACCCTAAGTGTTACCCAAAAACTTGTTTCGTCGATGCCATCGAGAATAAACCCCTTAATTAAATCAAAAGATTACCCAACAAGTTACTAAATTCTAATATTAAGTTAAGAATGTTGTAATTTCTTTTAGTGTATACTTACTTTTGTGATCAAAATTCTGAGAGAGTTTTAGTTTTAAGTTGATATCTAAGCCATTTAAAAAAAAATGTTTTGATAATTGATTTTACGAAAAGAGAATAAAATTTTCTAAAAAATATACGCCAAATGTTTCATAAAATATGCTTATTCAATTTTTTTCTCTCTGCTTAACATTTTGTTTCCTGCTGTATACTTACTTTTGTGACTGTGTGTACAATTGATGCACCTTATTGTTAACATTATATGTTATGTATGTATGTATGTATGTAAGTATGTTTGATGTTTAGTCTTGTAGGACAGCTTCTCCCTCAATTCAAGAAAACTTTTACGACTTATGCAAGAAGGGTCGGTGGATTTGTGAGTGGCATTGCAGTTTGCGCATTTCACATTTATAGATTTGCAATTATTTTTTTCGTGGTTTTCGAAACAATTTGCAGAGTGTGTTTTGATGTGGCAATTTTTTTCACCGTGGCCGAACATCTGACAGTTAAAACATTGTGTATATTTTAGCTTTGGACGTCTAGCAAAATCCCACTTGACTTGTGTTCCAAATATAGATCCACTAGTCTTGCTGAACCGGACTCAAGAAAAATTATATAAAAAATGTCAAGCAAATGTTCATGTTGTTTTTTAATTAATTTAACATCAACGCACTTTACCAATTTTGATTAGTTCTGCTTTAAGTGTTTCTATTGGCATTTCGTCTAAGCCGAAAAGAACTACTTTGAATGTCCTTGCGGACGGAAGGTCATGCGTAAAAAGTTGTCAGTTTTTCGATTTTAATGTGGAACATATTTTTTGGTGATCATCACTTTTGTCACAATTAATTTTAATGCCTATTGACATTTTTTTGATATAATAATCATTCACTTTTATCATGAAGCATAGAGTGCACATTTTCGCAAGTTTTTTGCAACACACAGATAGATGGAATTTTAATTTTACCCCCCCCCCCCCTACCAAAATGATTTTTTTTTTAACGAATCGATAAAAAAAATGTTTGCTGTTGATAAAAAACATCAAATTATGGAGGAGAAACACTTTTTTATGTTAAAAAAGTGAAGTATAAGCGGACCACCCACAGTACTGTTGGCCCTTATTCGGAATTCAACCGCCCCCCCCCCCCACCACAAAATGAACTTTTTTTTTAACGAATCGATAAAAAAGTGTTTGATGTTGATAGAAAACATCAAATTATGGGGGAGAAACACTTATTTATGGTAAAAAAATGAAGTATAAGCCACCCACAGTACTATAACTAAAACTACTTTTGTATGGGACACCTATTTGCTTTTTTTGCTTGCTTACGCATTACGGCGTATAAACAGTGAGATATGTATCGGGGAAATGCTGCCCCCCTGCTTGGGCACACTATAGGATTTGGGGTAGGTGCGAGGTTGGGTGTATGCAAGGTTTCTTTTGCATTTACAGAATCTGGATTTAAAGAAACTTTGAATTTACCATATGGCCTATATTAATTTTTTTATACTTCACTTTTTTATCATAAAAAAGTGTTTCTCCTCAATAATTTGATGTTTTTTATCAACAGCACACTTTTTTTAATCTATTCATTTAAAAAAATTGCATTTTGGGGGGGGTGAATTCCGAATAAGGACCGTCTTTTGCCCCAGTGTGCGACGCCACGATTTACATTATGCGTGAACCGTGAACGATTTGATGATAAGGTTATCACTCAAACAGAATTTACGATGTCGTATTCCTAGAATTTTGTTAATACCCTCACACTCAGCTGTTTATTCCATTTTAACATCTACCCACCCTTATTGAAAAACCCTTATATAAAATTATATGATTTGATTGTTTTTATTTTTTCTTATTTCAAAATGTACTTGTATTTCTTTTATAGATCCACCTGTTTGTGAAGCTGAGTCAACTGTGATAAGAGCAGCTATCAAACAGACTATAAATATAACATGCCTTGTGGACTCTAACCCATTATATAATTTACATTTTAAATGGTTTTTTAATAATTCACTACACAATATAATTGAACTGGCAGATCCATCGATCCAAACACAAGATTTTCATAGCCTAGCACCATCATCTCTGCCTCTCAAAAGTGTCTCACCTTACGGCCACCAAAACCATCGTTACAAGGTTTACCAGCAATATCAAAAACATCCCCATCATCACAAAAGATTGCTTCAAAAAATTGTTATTAAAAAACCATATCATCACACTTCAAATAATCTGAATGATTTCCACAGTAAAATTAATTTTTCTTCGGTATTAAAATCTTCGTTACATACACCCTTTTATACATCGAATATATTAAAAACCCCCAAGAAGCATTTGTCGCATCTAACTAATAGTTCCAAATCTGGCATTAATCAATATGATCAAGTAGATCATAATGACTATAGTTTAATTGAGAATCAAGAACAAAATAGCAATTACCAAGAAAAAAGCTATGAATTTCCCCTTGCACAAAAGCTATATTCAAATATGATTTATACAAACCAACTTGATAAAACACATAGAATATCTATGGAACATTCACATTCAAAACCGCAAATAAAGGAAAATGAAAACAGAAAAACACCAAGAACGCATTATGGTAATAAAATTGATTTACAGACGACACCTATGGAAAATGTGTATCCGTATCATATCGAATCATATGAAAGTTTTGGTGCAATATCTTGTATGGCCAGCAATCAAATGGGGCAGAGTCAACCCTGTTGGTATCATATTCAACCAGCAGGTATGTAAATATTTTGCAGGTTGATTCGCATAATATGCCAACAAAAGTTAGATCGCGTAGGTTAAGTCAAGACAAGATTATAATAGGTTGGTAAAGGTCTCTACCTCCCCCGTTTAAGCATAGTACTCAGTTCAAGTGAAAATTAAAATTTCATATAAAAGTGACTGTTGGTTCACTGGCATGAAATCCGCAACGAGAGGTGAGTACTAAAATGTGGATTGGAAAAACAAATATGTTCCACAACTTTTTCCACGCTATGATTTTCATTTCTTAATGTACAACCATCAGGAAAAAGTTTAAGGCAACGTGGAAAACTGTGACATTTGTCAGTTGATTTCAATATTTTGTTTCAAAACAAAAAATAGAAAAATTATAAACAGAAAGAACGAATCAGTTTAAAAATAATTGTTTTTTTTTTCATTCAAAGTGAGTATCAAAAATTCACGTGCAAAAGTTTATTCTATTTTCATTTTTATTCTCGGCATGTAATTTGGAACGTATTTATTTTTCATTTCACGCAAGGTGAGTACTAGGCTTTAGGCGGGAGCTGGAATTTAAAAAACAAAATAACTTGAAATGAAAAAAGATTATGCAAAACAACTTGTGTTGATCCATATTATGCGAGTTATCTGGAATAAGATGTCCTATACATGTATACAATATATTTTTTGTTCAAACAATTAATTGCATTGGAAATTGAATCTATATTAATATTTTTTCTTGCAGATCTTCCAGACCCCGTCAAAAGTTGCACAGCCCATAATGCGACTTCTAGTTCCATCCAAATACAATGTATTCCTGGTTATGATGGTGGAATTCCACAACATTTTCATATACAAGTTTACGATGAACTCAATCGACAAATTCTATACAATGCAACCTTCAAGCATTCCAATTTTAAAGTCAAAAGCCTACCTAGTGATTCCGTGTTTGTGTTGCGAATAACTTCGATAAACTCTCAAGGCTCTAGTAAGCTTGTGTATCGGTTGAGAGGACGAACTTTATCGGTTCCATTGTTGAGAACAGGTAAGTTGTTTTACTCTCTTAACTAAGAACACGTTTCCATTTGCAATAAAACTTCAGTAAGAAATGTCTGACAGTCTGTCCGACAGTGACATTTGGGTGGAAACTGCGAAGCAAGTTCGATCGCGACAATTATTGCAATGCTTCTTGGGAATATTCGCGTTTGCAATTAATTGCAGGTTTAAACAGGTTTGCATTGAGTCGCGACAGTTCTTGCTGTTTATAGAAATAGTTTCGCATGTATCGCGCTCGTGGCTGATTGAAGTCTTTTTCTAATCAAAAAAGAGTTCGTGAATGGTCTCGCCAAGAAGTAATGATGTTAATTGAACGTTTCGAGTGTAATCCATGTTTATGGAATAACCAGAACGAATATTATAAAAACCAAATAATAAAAATGTTGTTCTTAATAAGATCGTGAAGAATTCCTCTCAAATGAGAATGAGGTGTCTCGGAAACATTAGGAATTGGTATTAGTCTCATGAAAAAAAAAACATAATTATCAATTAGTTTACTGCTGTATGCATACTGCCCTTAATTAATACGTAATTACCAGATGCTAAGAATCGCAACTTCAAGAGGATACTTTCTTTCGGTTATATTGAATCACGGAATAGAGTGTCTTGCTTTTTTATAATAGGACCCACTTTTAATAACAAAACCTACAAATAAATTGCGGCCATTCGTGTGAAATTGAAGTATTTTTGGGCGTCTTCTATAATTAGTTCATTTAGTAAATTATAGAAGTCACAAGTTTCCCGTCGTAACGTAAATTAAAGTTTGACGTTTTCGAGTCTCATCAAGGAAAGGGTTTCCGGTTGGCGACAAGACTATTTGCACGCTGCTCAAATAATAATGTTTAATAATCTCAAATTCTATAAGTAATCTTCCCATTAAAAGTCTTAAAAATTTCGGTAAAAATTAATTAAATAATGCCTGGTGATTTAATTATTTTGTCAATACATACTCTGAACAATAAAAAATTAAAAAAGGAAAAAAAAATCAAAATCAAAACCTGCTTGTGTCTTGCACATTTTACTCAGTGAATAATTCAAGTGCTCAAGAACTGGTGGTATTCTAAAACTATCGGGGCAGCCCATCGCCCCATACTGAGGCACAACGGGTATACCCAAAAAAGAAAAAATCCCGGTAAAAGAAAACTGGCCGCCGCTTATCAATTACTGGCGCTCAGTTTTTTTTTTTTATAATATACTCACGCTCAAGGGATTATGATTACCCTTTAAATGTTTCAACACAGCGCGGGCGTGAAGTTACGGAAGAGAAAAAGAGAAAGTAGGATATTAAAGATGTGTGGTACGATGTTCTGAGACTCAAGGTGGTTGTCTCAGATTTTTTATCTCCAGGGATGGCGGCTGATCTAAAGCGGAGAATTGTCGTGTCTTATTTCTATGTCCCTTATAATTCGCACTATTTTATTCGTTTTCATCCTTGTTGGGCATACTAGTTTAACTCAATCACTTGTTGTTAGTGTTATGCCTAAACAACATGTAATGAGTAAACCAGCAACCCATTGATGACAATTTTTAGAAGGTTTTAATGGAATTAAAGACGACATAGACGACGGCAGGGATCGAACCTGTGATCATGAGGTTGACAGGCGATCGCACAACCATCGCGCCACGGCCACCCCTTAGTAACTTAAACCAGGCAGAATCCATTGATTACTCATGGGTAACTCCAAGCAACAAGAAGACATTCTCGGTCAAAAACCTTCAAAGCAGCCCTAGCACGGGCGCAGCACCCAGTGGTCACAAATACCCTATTCTGGACATGGGACTGGAAATACAAGTCTCGAAAAATGCCTCAATTTGGCACACCAATTAACCAACCAACAATCAATGAGATGTCAGTTGATATTGACGAGCAAGAGGAACAAAACCCTGCAAAGCTAAGCTACAACCTCACCAGCAGCGAGGGACCAAAGAACGCAGAAGCAGCGATAGAAGACAACAGAAAGAAAGCGGAGAATGAACCACCGGGTTCTAGGGGTAAGTACTGTCCTCCAATTTTTATGAGAAAGGTAGATGTTAAAAAACTTGACAGTGATTTTAGAGAAAATTCGGTTCCATTTTCTTACAAAATTATAAATCGTGGTAGGCTTTATGTAGATGATAGTGGACTTCATCGGAAACTCATGGAACTTTTGAGGAAGACCGTAAAACATAGAGGCCCACTCCTTCACTCTGAAGAAGGACAGAACTTCGAACATTGTTCTGAGGGGACTCACACTGGACTTTTAAGAATCAGAAATTCTGGAAGAACTAAAAAGTAAAGTTATTAACGTTGAATTGGTAACTATTTTTGAAACTACGCTCAAAACAGCCTAAAATTCGGTATAATTTATTCGTTGTCCGTCTTCAGCCTGTTGCGAGCCCTGACGAGCTCTTAAATATCGATATCTTTTTAATACGCCTGTACATTGGCAGAAACCAAGAGGAAACAAGGTTCCCCGCAATGTACACGGTGCCAACAGTTTGGACATCTGGCAAAGAATTGTGCCAACAATTACAATTGTGTTAAATGCACACAGACACATGACCTGGGCTGCTGCGGCAGCAAGGCAAATTGAATAAACTGTGGTGAAGATCACCCAGCTAATTTTAAAGGCTGCGTAGCCTATAAACAATATAAAACAAGCAAAAAACAAAAAATAACTTCTGCTAAAGAAAAAATTACAAATGCCAAAGCTCTCTCTAAAGTTGTTGCGAATGGAAACTGTAGGCATTCTGTATAACAACACTGGATTCATGCACATTTTATAATTATAAACATTCAGTAAAGACACAAAAATTCACATACAAACGCTTCTAATAAAACTGTAAAGTCGAATGATCTATTATATACTTAATATTATAAATAACATTTAAGTTTCACATATGTATTTATTTGTAATAGTTGTAACATTTTGCCGCATAGCAACTCGAGTCCAATATAAAATTATTTATTCCTTTGCCAGTGTTTGTCACTTTAAGGTCGCAGAATAAATCAAATGTAAAAGTTAACCTGCGTTTTAATTAAATTTATATGTAGTCTTTGTGAAATTTTGGCCGTCCTTACAAAACCTTGTTGCCTCTGGGGTCTCTTATGTGAGTCACTTTGGCGGAACTCAGTCTTCCGCGTACAATAGGATTCCCAATGATCCCTTCCCATCGAATGATACCAACAAACACTCGGGGGCTAGTGCCATAAATGATTTTATAAATCAACCCATTTCAAAGATCGAACACTTTTTGTCAAATCTTGGAAAGTTCGATTCAATAGTCAGTAAGCGACTAGCCTGCCTCGAGCTAGCGAACCAGCTTCTAATCAGCTCGAATTGGCGATTCTCAAACTCATTACTTTTAACATTTCGTCTTTAATTAGTCAGGCAAGGAGAATAGAAACATCAAAAATTCTCCAAGCCAACAACTGTTCAGTGGCGTTAATCCAAGAAACCCACTTAAACAACAAACATAAAGTGTTCATCGATGAGTTTAACGTTCTTATAAACGATGAGCTCCAAGGGGTTGCCCTCCTCATTAGGAAAAACATTCTTTACGAATCAGTGAACTTCCAATCAGTATTAATCCCAACCATCTTTGTGTCCATTAAATTAAAAGTCAATAACTCTCTCAAAAAATTACTACGAGTACTAGACTCAGTCTACTTCCCAACGAATAGTTCTCCATCAGTATTAACAGCCGAACTTAACAAAATAGATGCTCTTGCATCCTCTTTCGATAGAACAATATTATCGGTGGCGACCTTAATGCCAGAAGCCCTAGGTGGGGAGACACTTGGCAGAACATTAATGGAAGCTCATTCATAAACTTGTCGGACACCCAATCGTTTCATAGAAACTCATCATTTGTAGATCATTACCTGATTTCTAGCCACCTGATAAACCTGATAGATCCGAATTTCACTATCGAAACCCTTTCCAATTTTACTGATCATTGCCCTCTCCTTCTCAAGATCAGTTTAAATGATGCTAATATTTGCATTCATCCACTTTCCTCTAGGTCATTAAAAGATACTAACTGGAACAAATTCAGAGAAGATCTGGACATCTCCCTTCGGGATATCCATCCTCCTCCGATCCTGCTTATCCAACGTCGAAATTGATAAACTAAGCTTCAACTCATCACTACTCACTTGTCCCGAGAGTACGAGTAATTCAACCTGGAATAATGTTTCATTAAAAAAATATCGCAATCTTCCGAGTGAAATCGAAAACCTTTTCAGGGTGAAACATCAATGTGTAATAAGGTTTCGATAAACCATTGAAGATAGAAAATTATTTCTGTTTAAGTGGAGTGATTGAATGAAATTCAATTAAAAGCTCAAGTGACCTCAACTCCAAGGTGTGTTTCGCCCAGGTACGACAGTGGGCTCATCAGTTAGATGCTGCCGTACTAAGACGCAAATATTGGTCGATGTTTACCGACTCTAATAAAATTTACAGCTTTAATAGACTGTGAATTTTATTTTTCTAGGGGAATTTGATTAAATTCAGACACCTAATAATATAATAATAATAATAAACAGAAATAATTTTCTATCTTCAATGATTTAATAGTCTGACCACGGACATTATTATTCTAGGTGTCTGAATTTAATCAAATTCCCATAGAAAAATAAAATTCACAGTCTATTAAAGCTGTAAATTTTATTACAGTCCGTAAACATCGACCAATTTTTGCGTCTTAGAAGGGTACGGCGGCATCTAACTGATGAGCCCACTGTCGTACCTGGGCGAAACGCACCTTGGAGTTGAGGTCACTTGAGGTTTTGATAAACAACAATCTGATAACTAACAAAGAAAGTGTGTCTCAGTCTTCGCAAACCACTTCAAATACCATATGTTTACGGGGAAAGAACTTACGATTTCAATAGCTCTAGCTGATTCCGCTAAATCCTCAGCGAGATAAGGCAGTCTAAACCAGAACACATTCTACTTTTTAACCAGGAGAACACCATCTTGAGCCCACCAGCTTCTGAGATCTTCATTAACATGGATATCGTTAAAAACACCATTGTCTCTATCAAGCCAAAAAAAATCCGCAGGTCCTGACGAAATCACGAACTTTGTTTTAAAGGCTCGGCCACTACCTTTTCAACAGTTATATTCAATAACTGTGTCAACAATGGTTACTTCCATAAGTTATGGAAGGAGGCAAGAATCCTACCCATTATAAAAAATCAGAACAATTTCGACATTAATAACTTCAGATCAATATCCTTTCTCTCAAACGTGGGAAAATTTTCGAACGCATTATGCTCATTAGTCGAATCTCGGACTATCAATTCGGTTTCCGGAGAGAACACCCAATAGTACAGGCCCTAGTCAAACTACAAATGTAGTTTTAAATCTTAGTAACAAGTTCTGCACGATTGCATGTTCACTTGATGTGGAAAAAGCATTCGATTGCGTGTGGAGGGATGGTCTCATCTTTAAGATTGTGTCTCTCGGTTTCCCCCGCTACATTACCAATAATGCCATACTTCCAACATAAAGCCTTGCACAAATTAGATTAAAATATAATTTTATTAATCGCGGTAAGTCCGAAAATTGTTCTTTTATTAAAATGTCTCAGAACCACGATAAAAATAGCCTTAAATCTTAGTAACAAGTTCTGCACGATTGCATGTTCACTTGATGTGGAAAAAGCATTCGATTGCGTGTGGAGGGATGGTCTCATCTTTAAGATTGTGTCTCTCGGTTTCCCCCGCTACATTACCAATAATGCCATACTTCCAACATAAAGCCTTGCACAAATTAGATTAAAATATAATTTTATTAATCGCGGTAAGTCCGAAAATTGTTCTTTTATTAAAATGTCTCAGAACCACGATAAAAATAGCCTTAAATCTACAATTTTTTAATATATGTACATATGTATATACGAAGGCGGGTCAATAAGTCCGTGACTTTTTGAATTTCTGACCTCTTTACTGAAACAGCAACACTGCTCCTGTCAACAGGCATCTGTCAGTTGACTCCTGTCAAAATTTAAACTTGCTGCGTCAGTTAGTTTGTGTTTGACAGCTATTTTTATGAGACTACTCACTAATTTGAGGAGAAAATGGAAAAAAGTGAATTTCGTGTGCTTATTAAGCATTATTTCTTGCGAAAAAAAAACATTACCGAGACCAAGGCTAAGCTTGATAAATACTATGGGGACTCTGCACCATCGATTTCAATGGCAAAAAAGTGGTTTACTGAATTTCGTTGTGGCCGTACAAGCACTGAAGATGCCGAACGTCCTGGACGCCCAGTTGAGGTCTCTACACCCGAAACAATCGAAAAAATTCACGATATGGTGTTGGCCGACCGAAGATTGAAAGTGCGAGAGATTGTGGAAGCCGTAGGGATCTCGCATGGCTCAGTGGTTTCAATTTTGAATGATCACTTGGGCATGAGAAAGCTTTCCGCAAGATGGGTGCCGCGTTTGCTCACAGTCGACCACAAACGCAATCGTGTAACAACTTCACAGGAAGGTTTGGCGTTGTTTAATCGCAATATGGAGGAGTTTTTGCGCCGTTTTGTAACCGTGGACGAAACATGGATCCATCACAACACACCAGAGACCAAACAACAGTCAAAATAGTGGGTTTCTAAGGGTGAATCGGCGCCAAAGAAGGCCAAGGTGGGTTTGTCAGCCAATAAAGTTATGGCGACTGTTTTTTGGGATGCACGCGGGATAATCCACATTGACTACCTTCAAAAGGGAAGAACAATCAATGGGGAATATTATGCCAACTTATTGGACCGATTCAATGACGACATGCAATATTAAGAATGACGAATAACATAATAGAAGCGACAATTCTATCAGTATCAGACGATAACAGGCCATACGCTAAAGTGCAATTGGGAGGAGAAGAAATGTTAGGTTTATTAGATAGTGGAGCATCCGTTACGTGTTTGGGGAAAGGTGCAATGCAATTTATTAGTAATAAGAAAATAAAAATGAACAATGATATTGAGACAGCTGATGGAACTCATCAGAAAATAGAAGGCCGTTTTAAAATCAATGTCTCGTGGGAAAGTAAAACCCATGAAATGGAGATCTTTGTTGTTCCTGGTCTTTTGCAACCACTATATCTGGGTGTAGATTTCTAAAATACTTTTATAGTAGCTCCAAATATAGTAAGCGAACTTAACGTTCCAGTAGTGACGGCGAAAGAACAGCAAATTTTTCGTGATATGTCAACAGATCAAGCAAAGCAGCTGGAGAGTGTCAAGTTACTGTTTCCTTTCTTTGCTATACTCGGGTTGGGTAAAACCAATCTCGAGGAGCATGTTATGACGAATGACGAACAAATTCCCATAAAACAAAGACACTACCCCATTTCGCCAGTAGTACAAAAGCTGTTGTACGCAGAGCTTGACAGGATGCTGGAAATGGGTGTGATAGAGGAGAGTAACAGTGCTTGGAGTTCTCCATTATTTTGGTGAGAAAGTGTGAGAAAAATAGTCTGTGCCTCGATTCTCGTAAAGTGAATGCGAGAACAAAAAAATTTGCTTATCCACTTCCACACATTGAGGGAATAATAAGCCGGCTACATGATACTGAATTCATCTCCAGTAGAGCAAATCAAGAGAGAAGACGGCTTTTACAGTACAATTCACGGTTATGCCGTTTGGATTGTGTAACGCCGCTCAGAGAATGTCTAAGTTAATGGACAAAGTAATTCCTGGTCGTCTTCGGCAGAATGTCTTTGCCTATCTCGATGACCTCTTGATTTGCTCCCCAGACTTCAAAACCCATATGAAGGTACTGGAGGAAGTGGCTTACGCCTTACGACAAGCTGGGTTGACAATAAATGTCGAAAAGAGCAAATTCTGTTTCAAAGAAATAAAGTATCTTGGATATGTGGTTGGTGACGGATGTATACGCACGGACAAGGACAAAGTATCGGCGGTCGAGGACTTTCCGGTACCTAAGACCCCCAAACAACTCCGTAGGTTCCTAGGCATAACGGGTTGGTATAGGCGTTTCATACCAAACTATGCATCTATAGCAGCCCCGATGACTGATTGTTTGAAAAAAGAACAAACATTCAAAATGACTGACGAGGCAATAACGGCATTTCAACTACTCAAAACAAGTTTAGTTACAGCACCCATACTCACAAATCCGGACTTTTGAAACCATTTTTATATACAGTGTGACGCTTCAACCTCAGGTGTAGGAAGTGTGATCTTTCAGATGAATGATGAGAAAAATGAACGACCGATAGCATTCATGTCCCAGAAGCTAAATTCTGCTCAACGGAATTATAGCGTTACGGAACTTGAGTGTTGTGAGGCAGTTTTATCGGGTAAGAAGTTCAGGGCCTACGTTGAGGGTTTACCCTTTACTATCATCACCGATCACGCAAGTCTGAAATGGTTAATGACACAAAAAGACCTGACTGCACGTTTGGCCAGGTGGAGTTTTAAACTTCAAGGTTTCGACTTCGTGATCGAGCATAGAAAGGGTGTCCAAAACGTGGTCCCTGATACTCTATCTCGAGTCCATATGGAGGAGATCACGACTGAAGATTTAGCGCCAGAGGTTGACTTTAGTTCACCATATTTCTTTTCAGAGGAATATGTTGAACTAAAGAAAATAGTACTTAAAGACCAGGACAAATTACCAGATATTTGCATATCAGACGGATTTGTTTATAAACTAACTGACATCAGAACAGGTGACGCAGTACAAGACAACAGAGCATGGAAGCTTTGGGTCCCTAAAAAAGTTGTGCGAGGGACTTTTAAAAGCCGCACATGACTCTCCAGCTTCTGGACACGGTGGTATCAACAAAACCCTATCCAAGTTGAGACAGAAGTACTTCTGGCCCGGGATGGCTACCGATGTTCAGAACTGGGTGAAATCATGCGACACTTGCAAGTGTAGCAAGTCCGTCAACACTACTACTCGGCCGACGATGGGGCAACAAACTGTGACAGAACGACCGTTTCAACGTCTATATATCGATTTTCTTGGGCCTTATCCTCGTACTAAAAACGGAAATACACACATATTAATTTTTCTTGACCACTTCAACAAATATGTATTTTTAAAACCAATTAGAAAAGCAACATCATCTGAGGTAGTTAAGTTTTTAGAAGAAAATATTTTTCATGTATTTGGTGTCCCCGAATACATCCATTCCGTGTCAGAACTATTCGCCAGTTACTTAAATCGTTATGCAGTTAAACATGTCAGAACATCGATTTATTCTCCACAAGCGAACGCTTCCGAACGTGTTAATCAATCGGTTTTATCGAAAATTCGATTCTAGCTCGGTAGTGATCAAAAACACTGGGATCAGCATGTCAGCAACGTAGCTTTTTCGCTAAGGAGTGTTGTTCATGATGCACTTACAGTTGAGCCGTACTACGCTGTTTTCGGAACTCCAATGATTCAACATGGAAAATCATATAAGTTGCTTCGAAAATTAGGCGCAGTGAAAGAATCAAAAATCGAAATTTTAAACAAAGACGATAGACTCGAGCTAATAAGAGCCAAAATTTTTGAGAATTTAAAAATCGCGCATCAAAAAGGCAGTAAAATATATAAGACTAGAAGCAACCCTATTCAATATAAACCAGGTCAAATAGTCTACCGTCGCAATTTTAAACAAAGTAATGCAATTGAAAACTATAATGCAAAACTTGTTCCAAAATTTATTAAATCAATTATTTTAAAAACTGTAGGAAATTCCCTTTATGTAATAGGCAATTTGAAAGGTGAAAAAATTGGAAATTATCACGCTGTAAGATAACGCACTCAGATGATGTTGCTTATACTGTGATATTAGGTTTAAGTATGTATATGTACTTCAGATAGTTTATTTATAGTTTATTTATTTCTAGTCATTTATTTACATAGTTTATTTATGTATACATATAGTTTATTTATATATATTTATTTATTTACATAGTTTAGTTATGTATCGTTAGTTTATTTATTTATAGAGTAATTAGGTATATTTACATATATTATCTGTGATATTTTTTTTAAGTATTTATATTTATTTCTTTTATCTGTGATATTTTTTTTTAGAGTTTTTATATATATACATTAACTACCTGTGATTTTTTTTAGAGTATTTTATTTACAATTATTATCTGTGATATTTTTGTATGTAGTTATAGTTTACTTATTTAAAGTATTTATAATTACAACTCTTATCTGTGATATCATTTTATTAGGTTATTTAATAGTTATTTATAAGCATAGCTTTTGTAATCTGTGATTTTTTTTTATCAAATAGTCAAAGTACCTGATTTTCTTTTAAAGATAGTTTATTTGTATTAAGATCTGTGATATTAGTTATTAAGCTGAAGTACGTTAGTGATATTAGTTTTAAGTTAAATTACCTGTGATTTTTTTAGTTAGTTAAAATACCTGACTTTGACATAGATTATTTATTTGTAATTGTATATTATGTTTAGTAAATGGAATAATGTAGCAAAAAATGTTCATAATCATTTCGGTTTATGAAGCTATATTTCTAGAAAAAATGTTGTTTCTATACTTAAAGTAATAAGAACCAACAAATTAGAGATAAGTAGAACCAGTAACAAAATTTAAAAGATGAAACTAAAAGCCCGACAATACTAAAAGGAGCATGAGTTCTCAGGTAGTAGGCTCAGCCACTCTACCAGACCAAAAACAAGATACTACTTATGCTATCTCCTTTCTTTTACACTTCAAGTTTCCTCACGACCACTCAGCAACTTGGAGCGAGCCTATTACGGCGATAGCTTACCTGTGAAGGGGAGGCGTTGCTAGTGGAGTGGGTGTCAGTATCTCGTCGATGGCCGACAAATTGTCAACGTTAAATACTACCACCACACACAATTCCCTTCTTTTTTTTTAATTATTGCTCCTGGAGGAAGCAGCAAATCCTCCAAGAGGAAAACCAAAAGGTGTTTTCTCACCTTGAAATTTTTAGTTTCATGTTGGGAGGAAGATGCAATCCCGCCGACAACACAGACGCATAGCATATTTTTTTGTATTTTTTTGTTAAATCCTTTTAGACCATATCCTCAAAAATGTATTTTCTGGAAAGAAATATGACAAAATTAGTAATTTTAAACAAATAAAGAAAGTAAAAGAAATGTATGGTAGGAGGAAAACCATACCTACATATGTACATTTGCCGGCAGCAAATTAGTAAACTGGGTGAAAATCCGAATGTTTTTGCATACGAAATTTCATCACTCAATTTACACACTTATGACTTCACTACTTATCCTTTTTTTATTCCAGAATGTTTCACAGCATCTGAAAATGAAAAATCAAAGAAAAAAATATAATTATTATCATTAATATCCAAGAAATAATAATAATAAAAAAACTTACCATCCAAAAAGAAACATTCGGCCATGATGTTTGTTTACTTTTGACACTTCGTTTAAATTTTAATAGAAATTCACTAATGATGTCGATCTGCTCTGCGCAGTGAAAGTGGTTCTGTCTCTTTTTGCCCAAAGGTAAAGGGGTGCAAAATAATACCACGAGATATGCGCAGAATGATTTCGCGGAGTTTTGAAATGAATTAAAATGAACCAAAATGAACTTTCTTAAGGTGTAGGTTAATGTATTTAGTGTTAAGGTAGGTAAGGAAATTTATATTAGAAGGCAATTACTGTGATAAAAAGATAGATTATTAGATTAGTATTAAGTTGATTAGTTTTATTATAAGTATATACATTAGACTGGGCCATGTTTTTCTTCGATTTTACTTTTTTAATTTGGAATTTTGTAACTAACGAAAAATAACAATTTATTAAGCTTAATTACTCAAAAACGGCTTGTCTGACGAAAATTTTCAATTAGACCTTTTTTGTAGGGAATTTAATTTTATATAAAAGTAAGTCAAAATGAATTTTTTTTTACTTCAATGTTTTGTCAGTTCTGACGCAAAACATGAAATTATGACTAAAAATCAAAATTAGCGATGATAGACCTCTTAAAATTGATATTAAGGGCTCAAACTTTTACGAAAAATTTTTTTTGTCATTCTGAATGATATTCTCGATATATCTTTCAAAAAAAAAAATAGTCAATTTTTTTGGCCCAGTCTAATATACATATATATATTCAATTAAAATTAAGTGATAGGATAGAGATAGAGACAAACATAAAAGGGATAAACATGAATGTGTGTGTGTGAATTTTTCGATATACATAGATGAGGGGGGAAATAATAATAGTGATAAGGACGGATATTATTATTTTTGATTTTTTTGTAATATTGAAGGGTTAAAAATAGTGATCTCACTCAGATGTAGTGGTAACTATTTGCTTATGTAATTTGGCAAAGACCAAGACCAAGCTGAAGGGATTTTATGGTCATTATTGTATTCGAGAATAAGAAAGAAAGTCGCAAGTGTAATTGTCGGTTGATTTCAAATCGAATTTCAAAGCAAACATTTTTTTTTTGATTAATAATTGGAAATAAAAGTTAAAATTTGTTTTAAAGAAGAAAGATCGTTATAAAAAACCAGTGAGAAATAATTAAAGTTTTCCTATTACACGTTGCCTCATGAGACATGTCTCATTTTTGACTTTCCTTTTAAATTTGTATCCCGTGAGACAAAAGCTATTACACGTTGACTCATGCCTCATGAGACTCATGTCTCAAATTTGACTGTTGTTCGTATTTTTTAATGCACAATACAACATAAAACGAATTTGAGAAAAAAAAACGTCAAAATGAGACTACTAAAAATCAGCCCGGTACTCACCGGGAATATTTTTTTGCATCTCATTTCCTCATATCTGCTTTCTTTTTCGCACTTATGTGAGCCTCGTCTCCTGAGACATCGTGTAATAGGGGACTTAGTGTGATTTTTTTTACTATATATACAGGGTGTCCCACAGTCACCGCCCCAAACGAAAACCATGGATTCCTGAGGTCATTTTAAGTCGAAAAACTTATGAGGTAATTTTCTCGTTTTCGTCCCGTTTTCGAGTTATAACGGTTTTTATGATTTTTGCTCTCTTTTCCCTTAAATGGCTTTATCTTTGCCAAACTACGTCCGATTCGTAATATTTTTTTATAACCAATCAAGAATTTATTACAGTTTTAGTTTGTCTCAGAACTTTTTTTTCTGCGGGCAACTGTTTCTCCGCAATTTTGCATCAAACCCAATTTTTTTCGTTTTTTAAGTTGTTTTTTTTACTTTGATATCATTTTTTTCAAAAAAACACGTTAATGAGTATTAATTTTTTTCATTAATTATTAAAGCCCAGTTTATTTTCTTAAAAAAAATATTTTTTTTCCTTAAAAAGAATGTTAAATGTTATTAACAACAAATAAACAAACTGAGTGAATTTAAAAAAAAAATAATTTTTAAATACAAAATTAACTTTTTCTGAGCTATTGTGGTTAAGAAAAGGACAAATAGATAAAGTTGTCCCATTTCAGCGTATATTAATAACATTTCCAGATATTTTTGATTAGTGTAATCCATTGTTCGCAAATAATTGAGAAAAAACTACAACTTGAATAACAAATCCAAAATGGAGTATAAATTGAAAGAACACGACGCGGACACTAGTTCACGCGAGAAAAACATTTACAACCTTCAAATCATAATGCAAATCTTTACTGTTTACATTAGTTAACGGTCTTACTAATTAACTTTATCTATTTGTCCTTTTCTTAACCACAATAGCTCAGAAAAAGTTAATATTGTATTTAAAAATTATTTTTTTTTTTAAATTCACTCAGTTTTTTTATTTTTTGTTGATTACATTTAGTATTATTTTTAAGGAAAAACAAATATTTAATTTTGGAAAATGAACTGGGCTTTAATTATAAGTGAAAAAAATTCATACTCATTAACGTGTTTTTTTGAATAAATTGATATCAAAGTGAAAAAACTACTTAAAAAACGAAAAAATTGGGTTTGATGCAAAATTGCGGAGAAACGGTTGCCCGCAGAAAAAAAAGTTCTGAGACAAACTAAAACTGTAATAAATTCTTGATTGGTTATAAAAAAAAATCTTACGAATCGGACGCAGTTTGGCAAAGATAAAGCCAGTTAAGGGAAAAATAATAAAAACCGTTATAACTCGAAAACGGGACGAAAACGAGAAAATGACCTCTTAAGTTTTTCGACTTAAAATGACCTCAGGAATCCATGGTTTTCATTTGGGGCGGTGACTGTGGGACACCCTGTATATTAAATATATATATGCATAGGATTTCCTAAAACGGAAAGCGGAGGAATAAAATTTTGAAGACATATTCTTGGAATTTTTCTTGTTGGATTCCAATAGGATTTTTACAGCAGAGGTATGTGATCAAAATTTTAAAATTCGAAATTCCGAAGTTTGATGTGTGATTTTTTTATCAGATTTAGGCTTGATTTTCTTCGATCGTAGAAAGATCTACTATAGGAGCCTAAGCCTCTGCCGAATTTTTTTGCTTGCCGTTAAACCTTGATAAAGGCATCCTTTGGAGCAGAAGGCTTCCTTTGTTTAGGACAACAAAGGAAAATCTTTTGAAAGACAAAATACTACAGTAGAAGCAGGACTCTATACGTATATTTGATTATACATATAGAGGTCATAGATTCAACGCAGGGGATTTTGTGAAGGAAAAAGGGTGCTTCGACAAGCGGAAACTAAGGAGTGAAATTGAAAACCGTGAAGAGAAAGTGCTGGGAAGAAAAGAAAAACTAAAGACAACAAAATCAAGAAAAAACAAGTGTTTTAAAAGAATTTTTTTTTTTGAGATCTTTAAAGTAGAGTCACAAGAAGTGTAAAAAGTTCGGTTCTCCAAATCGTTTTTTTTTTATTTGTAATTTTTTTTACATAATCTAGATGCTATTGAGAAAAGTGACCTTAAAGAAAAAAGGGTAAATTTTAAAGAGTAGAATTACTACCAACCTGCACCTGTTTCTTCTACGTGCTGCCGGCAGAACGACGAGGGACGATAAAAACGGTTAGTTGATAATTGTTGCTGGACACAAAGGTCCTTAAGATAATCATTGAGGTCATATTTCTTTCATTTTTTTTTCAATTTTTTTAATATACGAGTACATATATTGATTGATATTTTTTGTTTTAAGTTTGAATTTTTTTTGTGAAGAGGAAAAGAAACGAGCGGGAGAGCTCAATTTTATAGTTTTTGAATTTTTTTAAATGAATTTATTAAATAAAGTTGTGATTTGAAGGATAAGTATTTAAAAGAATGGAGTTCTAATTTCGTTAGCTAAAGGTGTGTGGAGGTTTGAGGACGTGACATAAAAAGACTTTTGACTACGGACTAATTCGTGACTAGTTGGGTTACATTAGAGGCTATTTCCCTTGAATATTATGGCCAAGGAAATAGCGAAGGAAGTATCTTTCTGATACTTGGGTGGGTTGGCCAGACCTTCGTCACTAACATCAGACGAACGTTTGAAATTCAGTATGGCGGTATCTGAGGGAGACAAAAAGGAGGTGCTTTAGATATAGGATATAGGGTATTAGTTTTTAGGATTGGTTTAGGATTTATTTACTTTTTTTATTCATTTTTTTTATAAATTTTTTTAAAGTAAATTTTGGAATTGGGTTTTAGTTGATAGGTTAGAATAGGTTAGTTAGTTTAGATAGGTTAGTTTTTTTTATTTATTTTTTTAATTTTCTTTAATTTTTTTATAAAATCGAAGCACCAACTATCTTTCCTCTCAGATATCGTCATGGTCTCTAGATTTGTGTCACATTTTCCATCCTACCTTTAGGCACGATTAAAAATTAATGTTTAGTCGAGCAGGAGGTGCACTAGGAGGTGGCAAGAACCACCCCAAGCGACGAGCGAAGCCGAGCAACCGCAAGCGTGCCATAGCCACTTGTAGTGTACCGAAGATGTCCGCCGTGGAAACCTAGCTCCTAACAACTCTTCTACAAAACACTGATTAGCCCAATTATGGCATATGCTTTTCCTATCTGGTTCACTATTTCACCCACGGCTGCTTTGAAATTGGAAGCACTGGAGAGAAAAATGCTGAGGCTCTGTGGCGCCATAAACTTTCAAGATCGAACAAAAAGATTCTCCAACGAACATCTACATAACGAAACTAACACCATTCCGTTTCTTAGATATGCCCTTCTTCAAATGAAGAAAACCATATCTAGACTCGATCTTTTCGAAAACGATTTGATTACATACATCACTCTGTCCCTGTCCTCATGGGACAATGTTAACTACCTTTCGCCTATCTCAAGGGATCTTGATCCTGTAGAGATAACTCCTCCACAATTCTATTTAACCGCCACTCCAAACCAAAAAAAATCTAAGAAATCTAAATTGATTCCCTTATTCCACTTTAACTACCACAATTTAACTCTAAAAAACACAAAACCGATTCTAAACAAAGCCAAAAGAATTAACTACAATCAATTAAATTAAACAAAACTAATTCCCAAACTATTTCCTACGTTTCCATAAATTGAAGGACAGTACTTACACCCATAGGTTAGGTTTTGTATCCCTACCAGTTCAAAAACCTCCATAAATCTTTTATACTCTAAATCTATGTAAGTGACCTTATTGTAAACTATGTGATAATATTTTGTACTCTGTAAAATAAATACTAAATGTTATTGTATCTTATACTAAAATAATATCTCCAAACAATAATCTAGAGCTTCGGCTCGTTTATAAACACGAGAAAAAAAAACTCAATACAAACACAGTCAGTATATCATAATCATTGTACCAACATCTCAACAACTGTTTATTTGAGTCTTCCACCCACTCATTTAACAATAACAAACACTTAATAATTAAACGCTAGTTATATATTTTATTATTAAAAGATGTTTTTAGTTTCAGTTCAAACGCAAGACTATGTATATATTTTATTATTAAAAGATGTTTTTAGTTTCGATTCAAACGCAAGACTTTATTTATATATTTTATTATTAAAAGATGTTTTTACTTTCGATTCAAACGCAAGACTGATTTTTATTTTGTTCAATATATAAAATGCTACACCCAATGTGTGAACAATCACATCATGGGTGGTCAATTACAAAAAAAAAGGAAAAAGAATAAAGATAAGATAGACGAATGGCGATTATATCTTCGGATATGACTAAGGCAACATTAACAAAGAGTTAATGTGCAAAGGGATTTTGTGCAATGTTGCAAAAGGCAACATTGTCTTCGATTTTATTTATATCCGATGGTAATGGAATATCATCGGATGCATTTTGTGCAATGTTGCAAAAGGCAACATTGTCTTCGATTTTGTTTATATCCGATGATAATAGAATATCATTGGATATGACTCGCTGCTCATACACATTCATATACTGTGATAATAGTTGTAAGTTTAACACGTATAGTGCGCTCTCGCTCTATCAAATGAAATCTAAGAAAAATAAAAAAATATGAAGAAATTTACTTCCACAATGCTGAGGCTCATTAATCGTTTGTATTTTATTATGTAAGTTAGGATAAGAATTGTATGTATTAGTGGTAACCGTCGCAAGTTAAAAATAAATGCTTATGAGCAAAAGCAGTACAACAATATATTTTATATTATATACCAAATGACTGCCACCAGACTGTTCTTAATATGTAATCGAAAAAGAAGGCAATACATTATAGCCACTTTGTCTACTTTAAGCTATCGCACGCTAGAATTAGAATAAAGGGTTTTCCAATAAGAGGTGTTATTTTGAATAGCCCGCTATTTCGGTAGCTGTCACTTTTGAAGCTGTCATTTTTTGACATTTGACAAGTAGAAACTACGCTATTAATAAAAATGGAACGATACACGCTTCAACAACGCATTGAAATTATTAAAATTCACTATAAAAATGGTGAAAATTTGGCAGAGACGGTTCGTAAAACTAAAACATTTTTGGGTCGTCGTGAAGCACCTTGTCGGACCGCAATACAGAAATTGGTGGACAAATTCGAGCTGTTGGGACAAGTTAGTGATGTGAAGAATAAAACCCGTGCACGTCGCTCAAGAACAACTGAGAATATTGCTGTTGTAGCCCAAAGTGTTGAAGAAAACCCAGGTTTGTCCATTCCTCGTCGTTCTTTGGAATTAGGCATTCCACAAACGTCATTACACCGTATTTTGCATAAAGACTTGGGTCTTAAGGCTTATAAAGTTCAGTTAACACAAGAACTCAAGCCGGCTGATCATCAACAACGTCGTGTCTTTGCTGATTGGGTCCTTGAAATGCATGAAAATGATCCGGAATTTCATCGAAAAATCATCTTGACTGATGAGGCCCATTTCCACCTCGGAGGCTACGTCAACAAGCAAAACTGTCGCATCTGGGGCTCGGAAAACCCAAGAGTTATTGTTGAAAAGCCTCTCCATCCTCAACGCGTGACTGTTTGGTGCGGTTTATGGTCCCGCGGTGTCATTGGACCTTACTTTTTCGAAAATGAGGCTGGAGCAACAGTTACGGTCAATGGATTGCGCTATCGAGAGATGATTAATGATTTTTTTATGGCCTGAATTGGATGGTATTGATCTGGACAACGTTTACTTTCAACAAGACGGCGCTACGTGCCACACAAGCAATGAAACCATCGATCTTTTACGGGAAAAGTTTCCGGACCGTGTTATCTCTCGAAGAGGTGATCACAATTGGCCACCGAGATCTTGTGATTTAACACCTTGCGACTTCTTCCTTTGGGGCCACGTGAAAGATAAGGTCTACGCCAACAGCCCAGCGTCGATTCAAGACCTCAAAGATGAAATTCGTGAGGCTATCGAGGACATAGGGCAGCCACTTTGCGATTTGGTTATGGAAAATTTCATGAAAAGGATATGGTCCTGTAAGCGTGGTCTTGGCGGCCATTTGGCTGATGTTGTGTTCCATTATTAACGGCATACCTTCCTCTTTATAATGAAATAAACATCCGATCATTTATCTCCAAAAATGCCATTTTTCTTTGAATATCAAAATAACACCTCTTATTGGAAAACCCTTTACAAATATTAATGTAATCGAATAATTTAAAGTCTCAATAAAATTCAATTCAAAATTCGTTGACGTTTTCTCTCTATAATTTGACAATTTTAAGTAAATAACCAAATTTCTTACGACATTAATGGCTCTTCTGTGTAAATACCTATGCAATAAATTGCGACAATATTATGCGCGAGCTTCTTGCAAGATATTTATTACAGAAGAAATTGGAAGCATTCGTATGACAATGTTAAAGCTACTGCAAGAAACTTCTGAAAGACTTCCGCGAGTTTACTTGCAAATGGAAACGCGACCTAAAGCGGTCCCTAGACGCTCAATATTATTGTGCAAAATATTGCACAATATTATTGGCTAGGCGCCCCAGACAGTTCAATATTTTATCCAATAATTTAGGTGCAAGCTAATGTCGTTTTTATTTGGCAATCCGGAAGCCTTCCGGACTCTTCTGAAAGTGTTCAATTGGGAAAAAATGACAGTTCTGATTCTGAAAAGAAGAGAAATTTGCTTCTGGATTTGAAATCAGAAGCAAAACCAGAAGCACTCACACTTAAACGTCAACCTCAACAGCTGTGATTTTTGGTATCCAAATTGTGCGAACCAAGGTTGGCCGAATTATTTAAACTACATTTTCAACATGATTTACTACGTTTATATGAGGTGTTGAAGCTCGCTTCGAACGTTTATATACCTGTATTGAGTTGAAATGAGCTTCGTTCGACTCGATCCCAATCGCTCAGCGGTGTCGAGTAGAAATGTGGGTCGAAAATCCGACCCTAATCCAACTCGATCTTTCGATACTGCATATAAACGTAATATTTAACTACGCGTAGTTTATTGAAGAAACTACATGCCTAATTTACTACAATTTGTTACGTCTGCTACATATGTATATAGTTAATTCATAAAAAATCAATATAATAAAGGAAAAAAAAAACAATTTTGCACTTTTATGATCTAATGAAGGTTTGTAAAAAAAAGTTTCATTTACCATAAGGATGAAGAATTGTAGGAATAACTGAACGTTTAATTTAAAAATTCAAATTTCAAATGCATAACTGACAGTTAATTGACAGCAATGCTACAATTTCTTACATTAACTACAATTAACTACATTTAACTACATAAACTACGTAGCAGACGTAACAAATGTAGTTATTTCTAAAAAGTGACAATTCGGCCAACCCTGCTTTCAAAAACATTTTTCTTGATTTTGATTATTGTACGCATTTGATAATTCACATATACAATCAAACAAAACTTCAGAATCATCAGAAGCAAACAAAAGTGTTCAATTGGGATTCCGGATCGGAGAGAGATTCCGGATTGCCAAATAAAAACGACATAATACTTCTGTAGACAACAACATGCTTTTGACATTTTCACTTATTGAAATCACTCGCGGAGGTATTTACTCTTCGACACTTGAAGAATAAGCAAATATTGTGCAATTGTACCCACAGACGATACAATATTTTTATATTGTGCAATAAATTTCAAAAGGGTTTTGATGTTCTTCAATATATTGCACAACCTTGCAATATTATCCCTAGACGGACAATAATATTGTGCAATATCAAATATTGCACAATAATATTGACATTGAGCGTCTACTGACCGCTTAAGAATCTAAGATAGGAACACAATTGGAAATTTTAAGGAATGTGGCCCGTTTCGAAAAGGAAATATTGACCCATGTTCACATTTCACTTATTGTGAATTCGAGGAAGAAAAGTGAATCAGACCAAAAACATAAATGTTAAAAAAGAACAAAGTTTTTCTATAAAAAACATTTGTGTAACAAGTCAGCCGTGAAAAGTACTAAGATCTAAAAGTACACCAAGTTCTTCATGAAGGTTTAATACGGAATATTTAAAGTAGAATAATATTGAAACAGCTACAATGTAATATTTAATGATTACTGACTAAAATTTGATGGGTTCACTGGTCAAGTTTATAGCTTCCTATTTCTTTTGGTATATTTTCTTTTTGTTATTGGTTGTTTTGATTTGCGCTTCAATTGTTTCTTCTTGTCCTGGCAAGATACCTTACACTAACATACCTACCTTAATTATAAATATTAGTACCTACATTCGCTCAAAGTCATAAAAAAGCAATAATAGTTGAGGATGCGATGATGATTTTGTTGCAATTTTAACTCATTTTTTTTAAAATGAAGGTAGTCCACAAATTAATAGCCTAATTAGTGGTTTGATAATAGTTCACATCACAGTTAAGAGTTTTTCTTTATGTAAGCTCATAATTTTTTCAGGTATGTAAATGTTTTCTTTTTTCATTCATGTTAACATAACATAGAGTACCAAATCCAGTACTCTAGTTCTAAGAAAAGTCATGAATTTTCAAGATGCATGTATAGTTTCAAAATGACAATAAAAAGACACAACTATACCACTCTACCAAATTTCATCATTCTACAGCAATCAGAAATGCTTCAAATAAATAAAACTTTTTCTGAGAAAGTGGGTGGATACCACGCCCCAGAATGGAAAACCTCAAATTTTATATTTTTTCTTTGTATGCAATTTAAGCCCTACCGTTTTACCAGTTTTCATCGTTTTACAGCAGTCGGAAGTGCTCTATTCAACCAACACCAATTTCGAGAAAGTGGGCGGATACCACGCCCCCTGATTGGAAAAGCTCAAATTTTCGATATTTTCCTCAGTTTGTATGACCTACCGTTGTGCAAAATTACAAGATTATACGATGTCGGAAAGTGCTTCGTAATTTTGATGATCTGTCAGTCAGTCAGTGAGTCAGTCAGTTACGGTTTTTGTGATTTTTGAGGACTTATATCTAAGGAACCGCTTATGCTAGAAAATTGAAATTTGGTGAGGCGCCTGTGCTTGACTAGCTTAGCAAATATTCGGAATTTTAAGTTTCTGACTTCATTGGTACTGAAGATAGGGAGGGGTCAAAAATCGCCTGAGTTTGTTCCTCTGAAAAGGATGTAGTGCTAGAACTTGGCTGGGCACTACCGTGCCCTTTGATTTTGATGTTCTGCATTCCGCATAAAATGACTTTTGTGGTTTCTTCATTCGGAATGTGAAATGTTGGTTTTCTGAATTCCATCCGAAATGAACATTGCGAATTGAGTTTTCGGAAATGGAAATTTGTGTTCTACATTTTGAATACATACACCCATATTAATAAAGATGGTTTAGGGGAGGTTTATCGTTAAGTCTTGGACTAAGTACGAAATTTCATTAATAAAACAAATTTTCTGTTAAGTGACGTTTACTAACTATGATTAAGTTAAACCACCGAAGTAGGTGGTAGGTGGTAGAAATGTCAAATTCGTTTTTACTTTTTTTTTTATCATCGTTATTTATGTCCAACAGTCTTTTTTACTTGCGAGTTATAGGTACTATAAGGCAAGTTATGCATTCGTAAAAAAAATCGAACTCGATATTTTGATCAAAGTTGACATTACGATGATAGCGAAGACCAAAAAAGTGGGTCTCGCAATTCTGTCTGTCTGTCTGTCGGTTCGACTACAGCCTAAACGGCTCGGCCGATTTTCTTCAAACTTGGTAGATATGGGTTTTAATTTTCCCCCCCGGACGTTTTT
This sequence comes from Chrysotoxum bicinctum, assembly GCA_911387755.1. Lineage (NCBI taxonomy): Eukaryota > Metazoa > Arthropoda > Insecta > Diptera > Syrphidae > Chrysotoxum > Chrysotoxum bicinctum. The sequence continues at coordinate 137,066,327 of OU426987.1, read as the reverse complement.
TTTTTAAGACCAAAAATAACGGTACCTACCATACGATTTTTTTTCGAAATTTTATATTTATTTATATTTTTTTTTCACAAAAACTGTCGCAACAGAATTTAAAAAAAAAAAATGAAAAATTTCATTTGGTTAAAACTAGCTAATGGTTGAAAAAAAAAATTTACAAAAAGTTGTTATTTTTGGTAGCACCCCTGGTTCCATTTTTTTTTTGTTTTTGATTTTCTCGAAAACGGTACAGCCGATTTAAATATTTTTTTTATGCCAAAGCTTCTCCAAAGTTTGAATATTATTACATATTCAAATTTTGAATTTTTAATTTTTTGGATTTTTAAAAAAAAATTCAAATTTTTTTTTCGGATACTCAATTTTTCGAAAACCCCATTCTCGATTTTTTTCAAACTTGACAAATAAAAGTTTCTTAACATAATCTACAATATTTGAGAAAAAAAAAATGTTTTATCTAAAACTAACGGTTTTTCAATTTTTAGAAAAAAAAAGTTTTTTTTTTTTTTTTTTTTTGAAAAATTCGATATCTCAAGAACGGCTTAGTGTTTTTTTTTTTTAAATTAGACTTTTATTCGTACAATAATAAAAACTTAAGGTTGGCGTACCAAATTTTTTTCTTAAAAATGTTTTAAAAATTTTGTACATAAAAGCTTATTTTTTTAAGGAACCACTACAACGACTTATAATTTTTGTTCCTGCATAAATTCATATTTGCATAGCATTCTGTTTTTATCTCATACTACTAAAAGAATTTAAAAAATTCATTTTATCCTTATGAACAGTTTTTTCTAATATCATTCGTTTTTAAAATTCCTAGTTACATAGGAGCAAGTTCGTGCGACCCAGTCGTGCATTTTATTTTTATTTGTGTTGGTGTCAACACATTTGTTTTCTATAATTGTGATTGCCTCCGTACACAATTCTCGAAGTAGGTTCTAAAATAATCAATAAATAATAATCAATAAAAGGGTTACTATATTAAAAAAAACATACTATGTCTTTTATGCTCCATTTCTCACTTCTTGTTCTTTTTTATGTGATATTGTTCATAATTGATTTTTTAATATAATTTACAAAACAAACAACAATTAACATACGAGTACATAATTAGACATAAGCAATTGACAATCAATTTAGGCAGACACAGAATATAAATATGAGATAGCTTACTTGTTGTAGTAGATTTTTTCAAAGGATTTTTGATAAACGTCACTTAACTAATCCGCGAACATTTCGTTTTTATTAATGTAAATATTTAAGCCAGGACTTAACTCCTATTCCATGGTTAAGTTAAACCGTGGAATATAGGTGGAATAAGCGTACCAGATTCACCATCCTCTGAAATCATCATATAATAAAAGAAAGATTGGTAAATGCATGTAAAAGGGAATGAGCGGCGATGCAAGTTTCAAATGCACAGATCTACATCCAGTCATTCTGATAAATGAAAATTTATTAAAAAGTAGCATAAATAAATGGAGATGTACAAAGGAAAGAAAAATAATCATTATATATTAAGAAGAAAAGAAAAAAAAAAAGTAATAATATACATATCAATAATAATAATTAAAATAGAATTTTATTATTATTCAAATAAATTAAATGTTCATAGGTGGCCTGGCAATTTCATCCAAATAGTTAAAGCTTTTAACGTGTACAGCATCCTCTTCAGGGCGAAGCTTGATGTAAACAAGATCTCGTACCGTAAATACGGATGAAATTTTTTTTTGTTTTTTTAGCTCCAGTGACTGGCGCAGCATCATATTGTTTTTTTTTGTAAGACATTCTCGCATGTAAATAAACGATTGAGCGTTGGAATTGGAACTCTTAAGTCCTAAATCGATGAGAGAAAGTTGTTTCTTTTTCTCGTTCCGGTACTTTGCAATAGAGGAGAGAACATAATTTTTGTCATACGCTGATCGGTATTTTACGAATATTGTTGTGTTATTATTATTATTGTTATTTTTTGTTTTCGGGCGCGTGCGAAAAATATCGTTTAAAACAGGTGGTTTAATATTGATAACATGACAAAGGTGGTTAAAGTAACTTCGAAGATTTTCGTCGGGAGTTTGAGGAACACCAAGCAGCACAGCATCCCCTGCTATCCTCCTATTGTCATATACCTCTTGTATGTTTTCAATTTCGAGTGTTTTCGTAGATGTGATGGAAAGTTCGGATTTCATTAAAGACAGATTTTGATGGTTATCTGATACAGATGATTTAAGCAGAGCAATTTCGGATTTGAGTAATTCAATGACTGTGTTATAAGTGTTGTGAGATGATTCAAGTTGTGTGACTCTGGCATTAATTTCAGAGATATTTTTGTTTATATCCGCGAATTGCTCTTGCATGGTGAGCACAAGTTTAGAATTTTCTTCTTTTAATTGAGTGGTTAATAAAGAAATAATGGACTCACTTTGTTGTTTGAGTTTCTCATCCATAATTTTCCACATGTTTTCATCCAATGCCATTTTAGGAGCTTTCTGCTGGAGTGAAGATCCAGGTGAGCTTTGTTGTAAAGGTTTATGTTTCAGTTTTAAGTTTGAGTTGGCTGGTGTTTTATTAACTCCTGACATTAGAATTCTTATGTGTGCGAAAATACGAAAAAGTTCGATGAGGTTCAAGCAACACGAACAAAGAAATAAATTTTTCTCTATTTTTTTTTCTTAAAATTTTAGATTTTACTTTATTTTATTAAAAAAAAATAACTTCAATTTGGCACTAAACCGACTTTTTATGTTACTAATTTTTAACACAATGGATTGATTCCAATCGCTTTACTAAATTTATACTTGGGTATTAAATTTGGATACAAAATTGCCCGCCGAAAAAAAAAGACGTCTATACGGTAGCTATCTTCATTGCATTTTTGCGTGACAATTGACAAACATGTAAGTAAAGCTTTGAAATGTTGCCTTGATTTTATTAAAATAAATTGGCGTTCGCAGAATCTCTGTGTACGTCCGAAGTTGGGCTCAAGGGTAAACTGATGGGCATTCCTAGAAGTTCGGGTATTACGGTTGAATTGTTTAAGAGGAGGAATGCAACTGTCAAAATTAAAAATAACTTTTTTATGACAAAAAACAAAGAAAATATATTACTAAATAAAATTCTTTTTTACTTTTTTTAGAAATTTTAATAAGATTTTAATTATTATTGTTGTTTTTCATTCTTTTTTTTTCATCTTAAGAATTCATCACTTACATAAGTTTGAATGCATAATAAATGAAACTTTGATTATTTTAATATAAAAAAATTAGGTAATTATGTACATATGTATATAAAAAATTATATATGTCTAAAATATATATAAATATATATGTATTAACAAATTAGTTTTTTGAAATCTCGGGTTTTTGGTAAGCTTAAACAAAGTTAAGGTTTAAAATATAATAGGGCTTTTAGTTTAGCTAAAACAAAACTGGGGTTCTACAGCAATAAGTTTAACACTTCTTTCGGTAAGCTTGATTTTTCAGTTTTATCCAGAACACGAGCGTTTGAAAGAAGTGGGTCTGAAGATAGTAAAAGTCTATTGAGCAAATCAGTATTTGTGGCAACTCTTGAGGTTTTTCTCGTATTTTTTTCCCTAAAAGCTTTTACCTCCTTGTTCTTAGCTTCAGCTGCTTCTTCAATTAATTGTCCTATGGGTAATATTGCATGATGAACAATTTGACCGCCATGAATAAGGACCTAATGTACAGAAGCTGGCAAAGGATACCATGGGTATTCGCTTACAATTTCTTTGGCTGTTTCTAAGGTGAATTTTTCAAAAGCATCGGCATTTATAGAGAAACAACAGGCCAAAGTTTTTAAAACAACTACACATCTCTCTAATACAGATTTCTTAATGCCAGTTATGTCGGAAGCAAGAGCAGGATTGGCGAAAAACCTCCGTGCCGTGTTTCCATCATTAGAGTTACCCCCACCTTGCTTAGGCTTATCAATTATAAGACGAGTTCTTTCTCTGAATTCTTTCTGGATTCTTTTCTTCTGATTTTCATAAAGAGCCTTTTCAGTTTTGCCAGTTCGCCATTTTTTAAAATCAAGTCTATATGCCAAATGAATAAAAAATTCAAAAAAACGTATCCATGCATGTAATGGTGATATACCGAAATCTAAGCTTTCTGCATTTATTTTCCTTTGCAATGAACTTTCGATATCGTTCATTTCAGAAGGTTTTGCTCCACAAATGTAGCAAACTTGTTGTGAAGAGGTATGAGTCAAAGCATTACATACTTTCCCATCCACCATTGTTAACTTAAGCTCATGTTTAACCAATATAGTTAGATCAAAAGCATGAACAATAGTGTTTGACAATGTTTTTATTTGATCTTGGATGTATTTCTGTTCCTCTCTAATCAATTCTTCATTTTCCTTTTTAAGCTGGAAACGCACAGGTCTGCAGTATCTGGTGGATCCAGGGCGAGGATTCTGCCATAAAACTTGTTTGGGTGCATCAAGATTATCTTGTTTAAAAAGTTGAAGTGGGACATAAGATGTTACGAACATGTCACTGTCACTATATTCACCCGAAATTCGTTGTTTGTATTCCGATTGTCCGCTACTGCCATCAAAACCCCATTTTCCAATCAGTGTTAAGTCAAGAGAATCTCCTTGAATTTTTTTTTTAAAACCCTCTTCTTGTGATTCAATAATTCGTGTAGTCGTATGGTTTAAAAGACCTTGAAGAGTTACCTCAGCAGATGAATCACTTACCGTAATAGTTTGCGGATCCGGATAGCATTTTTGTTTCGCTTTAAGAACACTTGCATAGCAAGGGAATAAATGCATATCCATAGATTCGTTTACTACACTCCTTATTACTTGATATTGCTTTTTAGACAATTTAGCCTCAACCAATATTTTAAGAGCCTCATTAACGTTGAGTGTTTTTCTATTTGGAACGTCTTTTTCTTTGGAGGTTCTCAAGGCAGAGGCTATGCTGCTATCTGCAGATGTTAAGCTTGCAATACGCCTACGTTTTGTTCTAGAAGAACATTCTAAGAAAGGTTTCTTAGGCCTGCCTGTTGTACTTGTAGAAGGGTTATTATTCTCAAAATTAAAATCTTCTGTCGTCATAATCCAGTCATTGTTTTTTGTTAAGAAATAGTTATCATTTCTTGAGGCCTTGTTCCATCTTTTTGAAATTCACTTGCATAGAACAAGAATTTTTTCGGAAATCTCATCACTATGCTCCAAGTTAAATTCCTCTAAGAACGCTTTTAAAGTTTCTTTATGCTTGGTAGCATCTGTAACCTTTTTTACCTTACGCCAAATGTTATAGACTTCAAGCCGTTTTATGATTTTGGTGGATTCTATGAGTAAGTAAAGACAAAATATCGTTCAATAAATGGTCGATTCTTTCAAATTTTAGCATGTTTTAGCAAAAAAAGACATATACGCCTTGAAAGGTAATAATTTAACCTAAATAAATATGTCAATTTTATTAGGGGCAAATAGGGGGTACAGAAGTTACACACTTTTGAAAATCACAAAAAAAAACACAAAAATCACTTTACACATGAATTAAATAACGGGTTTCACATAAAAAAACAAATAATTTTATACTAAAAAATATGCACAAATAATCTTCAAACCTTGTTCACTTGATTCCATCACTTAAATTTTACAAAAAAATATTAAGAATAAAATATTTATAGTTTTTGTTAAAGCACAAAATGAAAAAATTAAATTGGTATTAATTGTAAAAAACACACAACTTCAACGATCGATTTCACAATAATGAAAACAACTGAGAGCAAAAATATGTCTAGAAAGAATTTGTCCCGTTATTAGAGATAACACTTGCAAAAAAAAAAATGTAAAATTTTAACCTTCAAGTTTTGACTTTTGGCCTATTAGTCCAGTCAAAGCGTCATTTGACCTTGCGCGCAGAGGCATGGTCAATTTTTTTTTCATGGATCGATAGGTGCTTATGAGAAAAGCTTAAAACCAAATTTGCACCACATGACAACTTTTTTTACCAAAGTTATTGGTAAAAATGTGTTTTGTGTCATTTTTTGGTCATTTGCGAATATCTCGGCTCCACTATCTCGTACAAACAAAAATTAAACATGTGTTTATTCCTAATAATATTATCTATCATGTTCTAAAAAAAAACATTTGTTTAAACAAATGAAAAAAAAGTTATAGTAAGTTAAACAAATTTTTTGTTGTTTAAAAATCACTTTTTCGTGATTATTAAGAAAAAAGCTCATTTAACGATGAAATTTTTATATTTTATTATTAAAGTTCTTGTAATTCCCTACAATTTAAAAAAAAATTCAACACCCTACGATGAACGAAAGCCGAGTAATAAATTATTGAACATAGGTAAGTCAGCGCACCCACGCATTTTATGATTTTATGTTTTAATTAATATCTCAGACCCAGTATGCCACAAAGTGAAAATAAAAAACTGTATTGCTAATAACAATATTTTCTATCAACTTGCATTTAATTTAATATGTTTGAGCAAAAACATAAAAAGTTACCGTTGGTTTCAACGTTTTTTTTTCTTGTTTTTAATACCTTTTTTTCATAGTTATTGAGAAAAAAACTGTATTTCACGGTAAATACTTTTCAGTTTTGGATTTTTGTTTTATAGTCCTGACAATTTTCTTCAAATTAAAAAAAAAATTAGTCCATTACGACAAACGGGAGCCAAGATATTCATGATTTAAAAACTTAGGAAAGCTTACAATTTAGTATTTTAACCTTGTAGTAGCTTGTAATTTTGGTGTCGCCAGCAACAAGACATATTGGTATCCTTCAAACACTCCACACATACTTACACATATTTGTTGCTTCTTGTTGCTGGCGACACCAAAATTACAAGCTACAAGGTTAAAATACTAAATTGTAAGCTTTCCCAAATTTTTAAATCATGAATATCTTGGCTCCCGTTTGTCGTAATGGACTAATTTTTTTTTTAATTTGAAGAAAATTGTCAGGACTATAAAACAAAAATCCAAAACTGAAAAGTATTTACCGTGAAATACAGTTTTTTTCTCAATAACTATGAAAAAAAGGTATTAAAAACAAGAAAAAAAAACGTTGAAACCAACGGTAACTTTTTATGTTTTTGCTCAAACATATTAAATTAAATGCAAGTTGATAGAAAATATTGTTATTAGCAATACAGTTTTTTATTTTCACTTTGCGACATACTGGGGCTGAGATATTAATTAAAACATAAAATCATAAAATGCGTGGGTGCGCTGACTTACCTATGTTCAATAATTTATTACTCGGCTTTCGTTCATCGTAGAGTGTTGACTTTTTTTTTAAATTGTAGGGAATTACAAGAACTTTAATAATAAAAAATAAAAATTTCATCGTTAAATGAGCTTTTTTCTGAATAATCACGAAAAAGTGATTTTTAAACAACAAAAAATTTGTTTAACTTACTATAACTTTTTTTTCATTTGTTTAAACAAATGTTTTTTTTTAGAACATGATAGATAATATTATTAGGAATAAACACATGTTTAATTTTTGTTTGTACGAGATAGTGGAGCCGAGATATTCGCAAATGACCAAAAAATGACACAAAACACATTTTTACCAATAACTTTGGTAAAAAAAGTTGTCATGTGGTGCAAATTTGGTTTTAAGCTTTTCTCATAAGCACCTATCGATCCATGAAAAAAAAATTGACCATGCCTCTGCGCGCAAGGTCAGGCCCTTTTTCATGACGCTTTGACTGGACTATATGGAAGGAACCACTGTGCGGCGGTGCTCGAGAGATACAAGTGTTTCAGTTAGACAACGGTCGCCTATCATTTTTATAGCTCTCTTTTGAATTCTATCCAAGAGACTCAAGTGGGTTTTTGGAGCACCTGCTCATATATGGGAATTGTACTCGAGCTTCGGAAGAATAAAGGCTTTATATATAACAACCAGATCAGAAGGGGTAAAATACTTCTTGCATCGGCGAAGAAAACCTAAACACTTAGCAGCATTTTTGGCAACGTCAAATATGTGATCACTCCACAAAAGATGGTCTGTGATGCACATACCTAGAACTGAAAGCTGATCAGTCTCCTCAATACAAGTGCCGCTCATAGAAAGTGGCATTAGCGGAGGGTTGCGCTTTAATGACAGTAAACAGCATTGAGTTTTTGAAGCATTAAATTCTACACGGTTTTTGATTCCCCATTGGACAATGCTGTCAAGATCAGAATTTAATGAGCTTATCATACGCTGCCGTTGGAAGTCCACATCCGAAGGACAAGGATGTGAATCTAAAAACGAATATGAGAAGCTGAGGGTACTATCAGCAGCGAAACAATTAAGTGGATTAGAAGTTTCAGACAAAAGATCATTTATGAATATAAGGAAGAGTGTCGGAGACAAAACGGAGCCCTGTGGCACACCAGCGTTTATTTTGTGGATATCAGACTTGAAACCGTCCAATACTACTTGAAAAGAACGGTCCGAAAGGTAATTTCTAATTCAACGAAGAAGAGATTCGTCGATACCAAATGCACGCATTTTCGATAAGAGAGCTTGATGCCAAACTCTATCAAATGCCTTTGAAATATCAAGTGCAATAATCTTACTTTCTCCAAAACGATGTAAAGATTTGTTCCACACTTCGGTGAGATATACCATCAGATCACCAGTGGACCTATTGCTACGAAAGCCATATTGCAGGTCATTAAGGAGCTTTTGTTCTTCAAGATATTTCTTAAGCTGAAAATTGATCAGCGTTTCCATGACCTTGGAAAGAAGGGACGTAAGTGCAATTGGACGGTAGTTAGAGGGAAAGGAGGATTCGCCTTTTTTAGGGACTGGCTGGACAAATGCTGTTTTCCATCTACTCGGCAAGAGACATGAAGAGTAGGACAGATGGACAAGCTTACGCAGTGGTTTTGCCAGCGTTGAAGAACACCTCTTCAGAACAATAGCAGGGATACTATCAGGGCCAGCGGATTTGTGAATATCAAGATCTTTTAGTACTCTAGCAACTGCACGAGTGCGAAAGAAGATTCGTCCCATATAATCGTTTACGCTCTCAAGTACAGGAGGAGTCATGTCACTCCTTGGTAGTGTCGAATTAACAGCAAACTGTGCTGCAAGCAAATTGGCTTTATCTATCGAACTTACAACAGGAATGTCATTGAAGACGAGCGTTGGAACTGAGGATGACGTAGTGTTTCGTATTTTTTTTACAAATGACCAAAAATTTTTACTACCTTTGGGACATTGTAGTATTTTTTGCCGTAATTTTTGATCATGTAAAAATTTTGTTCGTCGGATATGGATGTTACAGGTCTTTCTAGCTTGTTTGTACTTATTCCGGTTTTCCTCAGTGGGATTGGCTTTAAAACAACGGAAACTTACTTCTTTTGCCTTGATAGCCTCTTTACAGCTCGAATCAAACCAGGAGTTTTCTTTCGGTTTGATAGATTTTGTCCTATTCGGAATAAAATTTCTCATACCGTAGAGAATTAGATTTGAGACCATATCTGCACTGGAATCTACATCACTACCGAGGAAGCATAGTGACTAGTTAAATTTCCCGAAGAAATCATTGAGACCGTTCCAGTTGGCTTTCTCGTACAGCCAAACGCTTCTTACAGGGTTTTTTTCTTTAACTGGGGATTGTTGACACGAGAAATTCGCAGATATGACACAATGGTCTGAAGTGCCTAGGGCGATAAAACATTTATGGTGTATTTATCAGGGTTTGAGGTAAGGAACAAGTCTAGAGTGTTGGCCGATTGACCTGCAACGTCAGGAATCCGAGTTGGCTCGTCAACAAGCTTGGTCAGATTGTTTAACTCAGCAAAGATCTCGACATACTTTCCTTCGGGTGTTGTCTGACCAGAATAGCGCAGCCACGAAGAATTGTGTACATTGAAATCGCCCGTAACAACGATCTCACTGTGCGGAAAATGGGAAAAGGGATAGAGTCCGACAGGGCATCGAATTCATTTGAAGTCGAATTACTATCCAAACTTGGACTGCGATAAATAAAACATGTATGAATGATGCGCCTTAAGTTTAAAATAATATTGTATAAAAAAATATTCAAAAAAAACAAACTATTTCTAAAATCTATACTATACATATAAACTAAAATTAATATTACTGAAGCAAATATATATATAATTGTATAGATAAACACTAACGCCATAAAATAATTATAAACATAACGCCCCCGGAACTTTTCTGTTGCTAAGCCACAAATCACAAAACATAGAAATATACAATAATTCCTAAACTATTTGTCAAAGTTGAGTTAGGCACTGTAAGATTTAAGGAAACCGCAACCAACCGTTGGCCAAGTGAATTGGTTCAAGCTATAGTACCTAAATGTGTTTTTCTACGCCGACAAAATTCCTCTACTTTGATTCATCGAAGAGAGTTATTCTTCATTTATTATGTTTTATTCAGCTTTTTGTGTATATCTCAATAAAAAAATCTGGTCATAAGTCAAATTAAAAGTAACTAATATGACGTAAGAAACATTTGGCAAATGCAGTTTGCGGACCACCCATATATTGTTCACTGAAATGTCAACTTTTTTTTTAATTTTTAGAATCTTTAACTACAGACTTTGTATTGCACTCATATTTAAATAGCTTCTTATTTTATATTTCAATAGCTTCATCCACTGCTGTTCTAGTACAGCTGACACCACTTTTCGGTGCTCTGATTGGATTAATTGTGACCCTTATATTAGTGGTCATATGTATCGTTATATTTATAAAATTTCGTAAAAATCATATATATCGATCGAACATAAACACCAGAGAAAGAATAGATAAAGGAGGAAGTGTGGAGTTGCTTGGTCGTAATCTTGGAAGTCGTTCAAGCTTTGAAGAGAAAAATCCTGACGTAGTTCCTTTGGAAAATAGTGACGATGAATTTCATGCTGAAGAGGAAGCATTCAGTCAATTAAATATGGATTCGTACAGAACCTTACGTCCACAGACAATGAGGAGAGATTCTTCATGCTCATCACCACCGCCGCTTCATTCAGCTCAAGATCCTAAGGTAATTTTATTTCTTATTAAATACAATGATTTAAATTGATTTGCATTCATTCAATATTGCTTGATGTAAGAACTTTTATTGAAAGGAAAGAAAGAAGGTCATTAGTTATTACAATATGAGACGTGTCAATAATGCTGTGGGAAAAAGGAAAAACGACATATCGACAGTTAACTATGTCGCATTTTGTAAACTTTACAGGGGACACACAAAACTGATTATAGTCTCAAAATTAAAACGTATAATAATAAAATTTTATGCATAATTATTAGTTTTGAATATCTATGATGTGAAATAGTTGAAATTTTAAAAATCCAGCGAAGCAGATGGAAATTATTAACGAAACTGCATCAAAAAGTGAATTTTACAAAAATGTATGTTAGGAGGTATTCATAGTTAACCGTCGATATGTAAGTCATGTTTTGCTACTTTTCAGGAGAGCGATTTAAATGTTTAGTTTGTAATACAAATCAGGTACAAGACTTGTTTTTATTTTGTCTGTAATTCCTTAACCGTTTGAGATAAAAATACGAAACAAAATGACAGACGGAATGGCTAATTGCGCATCGGATTGTATGAAAAGCTCATTTTCGGCATAAGTCGACTTATGCTGTTTTTCCTTGTTGCCACAGATATGATTGAAGAGAGTACAGTAAAAATTAAGTTTGCTTATTATACAATAAGAACAAACAAAACGATTATTTCAACACTCCCTCTCATTTTTTTACTTGCGATTTATAGGTACTACATATAAAGCAAATTATGCATTTGTAAAAAAAATCGAACTCGAGGTTTGGATCACAGTTGACATTACGATGATAGCGAAGACGAAATAAGTGGGTCTTGCAATTCTGTCTGTCTGTCTTTTCGATTACAGCTAAACGGCTCGGCCGATTTTCTTCAAACTTGGTAGATATCGGTTTTAATTTTTTACCCCCGGATGTTTTTTGATTTGATTTTTTAAGATCAAAAATAACGGTACCTACCATACGATTTTTTTTCGAAATTTTATAAATATTTTTTTTTCTAAAAAACTGTCCCAACGATTTAAAAAAAAATTCAAAAAATTTAATTTAGTTAAACCTAGGTAATGGTTGAAAATTTTCCAAAAAATGAGTATTTTAGGTACACCCCTTGGGACCATTTTTTTGTTTTTGATTTTCTCAAAAACGGTACCACCGATTTTGATCATTTTTTGTATGCTAAAGTTCTTAGCAGTTTGAATATTATTGTGTATTCAATTTTTCCAACAAAATTTTTTTGGATTTGTAAAAAAACTTTCAAATGTTTCGAAAACCCCATGCTCGATTTTTTTAAAACTTGATAAATAAAAGGTTTTTAATATAATCTACAAGATATGAGAAAAAGAAATTCATTTTACCTAAAAATAACGGTACCCTCCCTACAAATGTTAAAAAATGGTTTTCGAAAATCGTATTTTTCTCGAAAACGGTTCCGAGAATTTTGCTTAAATTTTTTTTCTTTCTATTATTTTTTTAATATCTGTAATTTAATAAAAAAAATTTTTGAAAACAAGATATTACTGACCAGAGCTGTAAAAGAATGCATTCATTTGGTAATGCATTGCAAAAAGTCACATTCATTTAACTATATATTCGGAATGCATTCACTTTCCTTATCGCAGTACTTCAACTTACAGAAAAAAAAGTCCCAGTTAATTTTGAAGTCTTTAGTAATGAAATCTTTTAGAGCAGTCAAAAGACTTGAAGTCAAAAGATTGCAATACTTTTTAACTGGTTGCATTCTTGGAAGTGTTTTAAAAGTCTTTTACATTCTTTGCAATCATGGAGTCTTTTGATTGCATTGAAAGTAATGCAGTCATTTGGCTGCTTTGGAGTCTTTTAACTGCTTGAAGTCTTTTTTACTGCTTGAAGTCTTTTAACTGCTTGCATTCTTTTTTACTGCTTGGAGTCTTTTAACTGCTTAAATTCTTTTTTAATGCTTGGAGTCTTTTAGCTGCTCGCATTCTTTTTTACTGCTTGGAGTCTTTTAACTGCTTGAATTCTTTTTTACTGCTTGGAGTCTTTCAACTGCATGAAGTCTTTTAACCCTAGAAAGGTAATCTTCGTCGATTAGACGAACATCATTTTTGCATTTTAAAATTTCTCATAGATTCTTCATAGATCTTTAAGGAGAATAAAAAGTCACAAATCTAAAAAAATAAAATAAAAGTGTGTTTTTATTAAAAGAAAGGTTTGATAAAAATAAATTATTAACATCTACAAGAATTTGTTAATAACTTTTCGAAAAAATTGCATTTAAATTTTACTTCGTCGATTCGACGAATGATTACCTTTAACGTACTAAAAAATATGATTACCTTTCTAGGGTTAACTGCTTGAAATCTTTTGATTGCTTGAATTCTTTTTTATTGCTTTGACTGCTTTAGATTCTCTTAACATCAGGTTCCTTACGACTTGCCGTAAGTCTACGTTGCTCTTTTGCTTTAATTTCCTATTATAAGTAATACTGACTGTACCTACCATAGAACGATTTTTTTAAATTTTCAATTTCTCATCATCAGCAGAACGGATTTTAATCAAATTTTGTAGAGAGAAGCTTCTAAAAACTTTAAAAAACATTGCATTTCAAAACTTTAAGAAAAATATTTTTTTGAATTTTGAAAAAAAAAATAATTTTTTTTTTGAAAATTCAATATCTTGAAAACGGCTCAATACTTTTTTTTGTAAATTTAATTTTTATTCATACAATAATAAAAACTTCAAATTAGCGCACCAACATTTTTTCTTAAAAATGTTTTAAAATTTTCTTATATAAAACCTTATTTTTTAAGAAACCACTACAAAGACTTATAATTTTTGTTCTGGCATAAGTCTACTCGTATATTTGCTTGAATCACATGGCATCCTGTTCCTACCTTTAACTACTAAAGAAGTTTTTTTTAGTCATTTAAAAAATTTATTTTATTCTTATGAACAGTTTCTCTAATAACAATCATTTTTGAAATTCTTATTCTTTTACATAGGAGCAAGTTCGTGCGACCCGGTCGTGAATTTTATTTATAATTCATATTAGGAGCATATTGAGCAAAATAAAGAAATTCCATAAAGTGCTCTTAACCTACAAAATGTCTCCTTATCTAACGGTTTTGTCAACGGGTCAGCGAGTTGGTCATCTGTAGAAACGAACTTTGATGATTCCGAATTTTTAACAATTGTAATCGCCCTCTGACTCTGATTGTCGCAATATATTGGTGTTGGATTAGTCTGCTTGCAGCCAAAATGCATTAAAACTCGTCCAGACATACTGTTGCCTTCGTTGCTGAACATAGTGCGACAAATTCTTCCTCCGTTGTCGATGTTGCTATGACACTTTGTTTTCTGGAATTCCAAGCTACAGGGCCACCATTGAGAACACAGACCCATCCAGCAGTACTGCATCTGGTGTGAACATCACCTGCCCAATTTGCATGAGAATAAACAGTCAGTTTTGTTTCTTTCGTGCTCAAGCCATACTTATTTCATTACACAGTGTTCCCTTTAAATATTGATACTCGGATCGGCAGGAATTGAGACAGTTGTACATTCACTGTGATAAAAAAGCTCAAGTACCATTTTCGCGTATGCACCTTGGTATATTTTAATTTTACCATTCTCTCTATTCATCTCGATCTGCATCCCAACAAAAAATTCCGCTTCTTTGTACGTTATCTTGAACTCATTATGTAACTGTTTCAAAAAATCTCTCGAATAATAGCTATATCAACACCGCAGACGAGCCCGTCGTCAACATACAGAGCCATATAAAATCGACTTGACTCTTTGTAGAAAATACATGAATCCATATTTGATTGCTTCAACCCAAAATTCAATAGAAATTCAACTACTTTCTTGTCCCACTGGCGTGATGCCTGCTTAAGTCCATATAGATTTCTTTTCATTAAGCATACACGATCGTCCTCCTCAAAACCATAAAAATTTCGTTTTCGATGTCACCATGTAATAAAGCCGTCTTAACGTCAAACTGATAAATGTTGAGATCATAAGCAACTGCAACTGCAAACTTACATTAGAAGCAAAAGTTTCCTCATAATCAACTTCTCGTTTTTGTGAACAGCCCCTCGCTACCACTCTTGTCTTATATTTATCAATTCGCCCAACAGCCTTATATTTCTTCTTAAAAATCCAAGGATTCTTAATGACATTTTTAGCAGCTGGCCTTGGAACCAAAACAAGTATTATTCTCTTTCAGAACATCCAGCTCATTATTGATTGTTTCTAACCATATAGCTGAATCTTCAGACTTCATTGCTTCCTCAAGATCAAAGAATCTTATTGTGCCACAAACAACACAGCCATCGTGACTTCTTTATTAGCATCTTCTCTATCCCGGAATTGGTAACCTCGGATTTTTCCACTTTGGTTTCTTGCAACCATCTTGATAGACTTCATCACCCACTGACCCTCCGTCCTCCTTCTGCTCTTCATTGCACATTTTGGTAGTTATTCTGTCAACCACAAAATGATTTATTACAGGGATTTCATTAAATTAACGTCTCTTCGAATGAAAACCTTTCTACCATCTGGCATTTAATACAATTTATCTCCCACTTAGTGCTCTGTTCTTTTGGGGTATGAACATAGCACCGCTTCCAAAACCTCTGAGATGTCCCACCGAACGTCTTATTCCATACCTCATAAGGAGTGCAATCATTAAAGGTCTGTGGTGCGGTTCTATTTCGAAGTTAAGCAGAAATGTTAGTAGCTTCACTCCAAAGATAAAGTGGCAAATTCCGTGCATGCAACATTGCCTTAGCACTTTCAACAACCATTCGGTTTTGTCTCACTTCACTATAAATCCGTTTTGCTCAGGAGCTCGAGGTGTTGACAACTCATGCTTGATTCCTTTAGATAATAGAAAACTTTTCACTTCATTATTGCAAAATTCTAAGCCTCCAGTTCTTAATCTTTTTGCCCATCAGCTTGAACATCTGCATAAAATCAGATTTTCCAAAATATATGTTTTGTTCTTTAGGAAAGATGCGAAGTAATATTTGGAACAATTATCCTTCAAGAGCATGAAATAATTAGCCCCACCTATGGATGGCACACTCATTTTTCCACATAAATCGGCATTACAAATTTCAACAGGAACGGAAGAACGTCGTGTACCATCTTTTGGAAAACTTAAACGATGTATAGGTAATTCATATAAAAATGGATCGTTTTCGGTTTGGTGTCTCATCGTTAAACCATCTACGACTTTCTTTTTATTCATCTCCCTCAGAATTTTTAAATTCGAGTGCCCAAAACGCTCGTGGCACAACCTCGTAGTTGAGTTAGAACACACTTGACTGATCTTAAATTCATTTTGTACAGCTTGCGATCTCTGAAACTATCCACAACAAGCTGGCCATTTGACACAAGTCACTCAGTTGGCTCCTTCCTCGAAAACTACCCTAAACCCTTTTTTTTTTTTTTTTTTTTTTTTTTTTTTTTTTTAATTCATTTTTATTTTCATCAATCTTAAAGCTAGACAAAAATTCATAAAAAAAAACTACAATAACTTAAAACTAACTTACTGGCCCTATGCGGGCGCTCTAAGCTAAACTATATCTTAAATGTAATACCTTTCGGCGTAAAAAACTATTTTTCAATTCAAACTATGTGTATATTTATTTTTTTATTTTTTTTGTCTCGAGAAAATTAAGAAAAAACTCGGATTCTGTAACTTTTTTTGAAATTTTTTATATAAAACTTACAAACTAAAGTAAAACTAATTAAAACTACCTACAACTACTTAAAATAAACTAAAACTACTTAAAAACTAGAACAGCCACAGCAGCAGTTTTTTTTTTTTTTTTTGAATGTACATCGAAACATGTACTATTTTTTTTTTTTTTTTTTTTTTTTTTTTTTTTTTTTTTTTTTTTTGCCACCCTGACTGTCCCTACCTAACGACCTACACTTAAATCTATGTAAGTCGGCCAAGACATATATAAGTCCTCGTCAACTTTCTCTATCATCCAACAACCACCAGAACTGGTTCCCCTGTCTCACCCTGTCCCTCCGGTCCCTATCGGACACAGTCCTACTGAACCGAAGACGCTCTGCTCCATCTTGTGCGAGGACATCTCGACCATAAAGGAGCCGCCTGTCAACAGTCTTACGGCTAACGTGGTAGATTAGCGGAATCGCCATTCTATCTTGGACCAGCCCTCGTCTGTCTAAGTAGAGAAATGCATCGGGCGGGATGAAGCCGCTAAGACGTACACTCTCATAGTAATCATCGTTTGGGTAGTAAGCCCCAAAAATTAGGTTGTTGGTCGAGGACATCGTTCTTGCAATGTGACCCCGAATCAGCTTTATCAAAAAATTATCAATTCTGTTAATGTTGGCCCCGTTGTATAGAACCTCGTTTGAATAATAATGTTTGTACTCCGACTCTGGTGTTCTGTGCAATCCAAGGCAACGTCTAAGACACTGCCTCTCAAACACCCGAATCTTTTCCATTTGAGATGGGGCGACGTTGAACCACACCGGGCACCCATAGACAATCATCGGCCGGATGAGGGCCATGTAGCAAATCACCTTCACCCTGGTGTCAAGCCGGCTGCTGTAAAACAACCGTTTCGTCAGGGCAAAGGCTCCCCTAGCCCTGTTCAGAGCAGCATTTATATGTCTATCGAAATACAAATATTGATCCAACCAGATGCCAAGGTACTTTACCACACTTTTACTCGTCAGTGGTTGCCGGTGCGGCCCTACGATCATCAGCTTACGCCAGTTCTTTCTAGTATCCCTAGAGGCTCTAGCCAACGGAGTCCTGAACAGGATAGTTTCACATTTCTGAAAGTTTATTTTCAACTTCCAGTCATCACAATATCGCTGAATCTTGTCGAAGTCACGCTGCAAAAGAATTCTGATGTCCTCAACTTTTGGAGCTGTTCTGTACGCTATTAGATCATCGGCATACGCAATTGCCTGAGTTAGACTACCTATCAGATCGCTGGTGTAAATGCTGAATAGAATCGGCGAGTTCACCGCTCCCTGCTGAAGACCATTCTTGATATCGAAGATTGCGGTAGAAGTTACATTGCCACTTTTGACAACAAACTTTCTACCATTGAGCATGTCATACAGTATATACAATAGTGGTTTACTTATGCCGAGTCTAGTCAGTTTTAGATAGAGACCCTCTAACCATACGGTGTCGAAAGCCTTCTCCAAATCAACCAGACAAGCACCAGTACACTGCCTTTTAGTTTTGTTCCATTGGATATCAGAAACTAGTTTAGACGCGGCATGAATGGTGTCATGTCCCGCCTTAAAACCGAACTGATTATCTGGTATGATATTATTGTCCTCCGCCCACTTGGACAGAGCTCTATTTATAACTTTCTCGAATACCTTGCTGATACTCGGTAGAAGACTTATCGACCGGAGATTCGCCGGATTGGAGTTGTCCTTTCCCTTTTTCGGGAGAGGATGAACCACAGCTGTCTTCCACCGCCCTGGATAATATGCATTATTCAGTGCGTTGTTAAACAGTGTGGCATAAATGTCAATTGCTTCCTTAGGTAGATGTCGAAGTACAATATTAGGTATACCATCGACTCCTGTTGACTTTTTCCTCTTTAATGAATCGAAGATGAGCTGGAGCTCCATCCTCGTAACTAACAGGGAACTACTCCCATCTTGCACGGCGATGATGGCATTCGCCAAGTTTTCTTCATTGAACCGGATGAAACCGGTCGGTCGCGTTACGTTCTCTATATTTTGGTATAGTTCTTTTCATAGTTCGTAGGATTGTATCGTCCATTTGTTCTAAGTATTGGTCAATTTCGTTGTTTGTTAAATTCCTGTTATTTGGTGGGGATATATTATTGGCACGAATTTCGCTTGCTAAGGCGTTGGTAAAGCGTGGCCAGGGCATCTTACTGTAATTGTAAGAATGCGCAGGTACATACTCTTCCAACTCTACGAGCTCGTTTGGCAACTGTATTACTGCGGCAAAACCACAGTGGTCGCTGTCATAGTCTATCGTTTGTAAACAGTTTCTTGTCCGTTGACCCACAGTGTTAGTAATTGTCAGTCTAGAGTCCTTTAGTAATAGATCCAGATAGGCACCGCTCCTTGGAAACGATGGTCTATCAGTCGCCAGAAGATCGATCATATATTCAATACTGTATTGACCCATCCAATTAAATAGATGGTTACCTCTCGGATTTTGTACTTGATTTCCCCAATCTATATGTTTGGCATTTAAATCACCGGCCATGAGATAGTAATTCTCTACCGAGTTCAGTTGTAGCACTTGAAAAAGTTTTTCGAGCTCTGTCAAAAAGTCAGTTGGCTGAGGTGATTCCGGAGCGTAAGTCGCGACTACATACATCCGCTTCCCCTGTTGGAGAGGAATGCATACAATGCACGCCTCAAGCAGCCGAAATCTGCGTACTTCACTATTGTATATAACTTTATACCTGATGCCTTTTCGTACAAAGATTGCGACGCCACCTCCTTGAGTCGAGTTGGGCCGATCTCTTCTTACGATATTGTAATTAATGTGAGTCATTTTATGTTTCTGGTTCAGCTTAGTTTCGCTGGCCCTAAAACCTTTTTCGGTTGTATGTATGCCTCACGAGGAAAAATAAGTTAGAGTTTTGCGCTAAGCTGTATAGCTTTCACAATTTTCCGAATATTTCAATGAAATAAACGTTCATTGATTAGAAAAATGTTAAGGAAAATATTTTTGCAGTTTTGAAAAAAATTAAAAAAAATTTGTGCCCATAAACTGCCACAGAAGTGGAAAAATCATACATTTTAGCTTTGTATATAAACTCTAACAGCCATATTAATAAAAAACGCTTATTCCACATGTATTCCACGGTTTAACTAAACCAAGGAATAGGAGTTAAGTCCTGGCTTAAATATTTACATTAATAAAAAGCGACGTTTATCAAAAATCCTTTGAAAAAATCTACTACAACAAGTAAGCTATCTCATATTTATATTCTGTGTCTGCCTAAATTGATTGTCAATTGCTTGTGTCTAATTGTAATTAACAGTTGTTTGTTTTGTAAATTATATTGAAAAATCAATTATGAACAATATCACAAAAAAAAAAGAAAAAGGAGTGAGAATTGGAGCATAAAAGACAAATTATGTTTTTGAAGTAAAACTTCTTTTCCGGCGTTGGGGGTAAAAAAATTTCTATGCAGCTGTCAGTGACATGTCAAAACGACACGTTATCCGTCAAAGAAAGCGACATGTTTTTAGAATACAAAATGTTTGTTCGTAGGTTATAATCTTACAGAAGCTTTGCTTGAGGGAAAAGAAGTTTTACTTCAACCGCACGAACGTCAGTACACACAACCTTTTTTTTAATATAGTAACCCTTTTATTGATTATTATTAATTGATTACTACTTCGAGAATTGTGTACGGAGGCAATCACAATTATCGAAAACAAATGTGTTGACATCAACACAAATAAAAAAAAAAAGACTGTTGGACATAAATAACGATGATAAAAAAACGAATTTGACATTTCTATTTCTTATTCCTTCGCTCAACCACCTACTTCGGTGGTTTAACTTAATCATAGTTAGTAAACGTCACTTAACAGAAAATTTGTTTTATTAATGAAATTTCGCACTTAGTCCAGGACTTAACGGTAAACCTCCACTAAACCATCTATTAATATTGGTGTAAGAGTTTATATACGAAGATTTTAGTACGGTCCTTATTGAAATGATAGGGAAATTCCGAAAACATTACTTTTTATTTTTTTTATATTTTTCTTATATTTATAGTTTTCTTATATTGAGTAGCCCTGCTATTTTGTTTATTCTGTTTTCTTATTTACTCAAAAAAATTTACAAAACTATGAAAAACGAAGGAAATTTGCATAGTGGTATGAATGCTCTACTGGATAAAACTTCATCAGCCTTATTTACTAACTCGTTTTAGCGACGGATTAAAGTTACTTCGACTTTACAACGGCTCTAATCCTAAAAAACCTTACTTATAATGAAAATGCACGAGGAATAGCGGTGGAATACACTAAAAACGGTATTAGGAACGCAATGTGGTTGGTACATTCATTTATTGGATTTGAACTTTATACTATCCAATTTTAAATGTATCCAATTTCCAATATGCATACAATTATAATAGAATG
Source organism: Chrysotoxum bicinctum (assembly GCA_911387755.1). Taxonomy (NCBI): domain Eukaryota; kingdom Metazoa; phylum Arthropoda; class Insecta; order Diptera; family Syrphidae; genus Chrysotoxum; species Chrysotoxum bicinctum. Next base: position 137,045,154 of record OU426987.1, on the reverse strand, counting down.
AATAATAATGGAAATCAGCTGGGGTTTGATTTAGGTGTATAATAACCAGAGTTTTAGATTGGTCACTTTTTTTCCCAGTATACTTCACATAAGGAAGGCGTAGCTAAAACGGCTAAGAAAATAATTTTAAATAAGGATTTGTTTGACGTGGCGTAAACCCGAAGTAAGTGCTTCGGCTCGGTTTAACTATTCTGAGGTTGAACCCAGTATTAGTGAAAAATAAAAAATAAGGCTACGTAAGTATAAAAGATAACGAGGTCAAATTCACTCTTGTACAAGGCCAATAAGGATATATGCAATTAATTTAATATTTTTTTATTTTTTTTTTACATTTTTATAGTTATTTTTCACTAACAAAAAGTAAAAAAAATTACATTTTTTGCAAATATTTTGCTCTTTTCCCTGGGAAATTGAGAGTTATATTTTTTTAATTTTTGGAAATATTTTTTTAATCAAAGATTTATATTCCTTGAACTGAGCAATGTTCTTAAAAATTAAATCCGCTCTCTTGATATTTGGCCTGTCATCTTGCATCTCGTATACAAGAACAGACAATGAAAAAAAACCTGTTAGAAATGATTTTTTTTTTCAAATAGATTATATGATGCAATGACCATTCCACATTGTCAGAAGGGGGTGGAGAGAAAGTCTTCATGTATGTATAAAAAAGGGTAAAGGACATTCGCTGTCAAATAAAGTTATTTTGTGTTATTGAATTTTTTTTTTTTTTGGCGATACCTCATGACTTCTACTGCCACAGTAGGAACACACATACTCGTATTAATTTGAATAATGATATTCAAATAAAGCAAATTAACTTTTTTTGTCAATGGGTGTAGATGATGGAAGAAATGAAATCTTCGATGTGGCGTATGGAATAAAGTATACAATAGACTTTGTATTGTTTTCATTTCCGATAGATAGATATGTATGTTTGTAATGTAATGTCGCAATGTGGTTGTTGAAATGTTTGGTATCATTGATTGTTCTGATTTAGTTTTGCGTAAGTAGGTAATGGATGTATCAGAAAAATACATTAGATGAGCACATAAAATAGTTTGAAGCAATCCAGTACCTAAAGAATTTATAGTACTTTTTTTCAATCCAACGTCATATTTTTTTGATTAATTAATTCTATTGACTCATAAATAATCCGAAGACAATGAAGCTCTTAACAAAAAAAAAAAAAAAAAAAAAAAATTAAAAATGTTAGTTTAGTTAGTTTTAATGACTTTTTATTAAACTGTATAGCAAAAAGGGGGAGAGTACGATAACTTGGCCGCCAAGATTTGATGACGGATTTTTGTAGAGGGGTCAAAAACAAGTACTTTTTACTATGGGAGGTGGGGTCTATATCCCCCCGTTTAGGAGGTAGGGGCACTTTTAGAAAAAATGGTTTAAATTAAAAAAAAAAAAATATTAAAAACAACGGCAACACTTACAATAAAGTGCTATACTGCGTTTGAAAGCCAGAAGTCTTCTATAATCCTGCATTTAAATTAAATTACTCATGTCAATGGTTTTTGACAAATTCGCATTTAAAGTCCAAATTTTGATAAAAAAAAACGTGAAAAAAAAGTTTAGACCGATTGTTTTCAAAATTGTGAAATGAAATTGTAAATTAGCTTATATGTGTTTCATGTATCTATCAGTTCTTAATCGAACACAAAAAACCGCATGTTTCTATGTCTTCTAGTTTTTGAGAAAATCGAAACTTACCAAAACTGCTTCTTTTGATTTTTAGTGGTGACGGTGATTTCATTTAAGGGATTAATGTTAATAAACATAATGCATCTTTGTTAGTTCAGTACAGCAATTCAGTAAGCGTTACCCGGAATTGCACACCGCCACGGGAGTTGAATTTTCATTTGGTATTAAACCAATTTTTTCGAAAAAAGTAATGCTTTTTTCGTTGGTGGACACTAAATCACCGAAAGAAGAAAATATTGGAAAACTATTCAATTTGGGATGGAGTAGTGGATGTTTAACCGCCATTTTTCATTTACAGAAAAAAAACACTTCACTCTTACAAAAGTTGAATAACGAATGACCTTGGTAAACAATAACTTGTACCACATTTTCGTTAACGAACAAAAAACAACGGTACAAATTGGAATGTTAGCTTCTTTTTTATCTAAGTTGGTATACTTTGAACATTTCAGTTGCTTTATATTATTGGTATGTAAGACACAAACATAGATACATATTAAGAAATTATATTTATTTGCTGCAGTCGAGCAGTAGTGCATTACATGTGAATTTTTCATAATGCATTTTAACATTTGAAAATTGGAAGTTTGGAAGTTTGGGCTATTTATATAAATATATGTATTTAGTGGACATTGGATAAATAGAATAAATTTGAATTTTTTTAAATACAGATTCTGTGAATGCAAAAGAAACTTTGCATGCACCCAACCTCGCACCCACCCCAAATCCTATAGTGTGCCAAGCAGATGGTTGCATACATACTTTACTGTTTATATATTGTAATGTTGGAAGCTAGCACTGATTTATTTATGTAAGGAAGCAAAAAATAACAAACATTTTATAGAAAAGTAGTTTTAGTTATTTTCGATTTTCTCAAAAACCAGAAGACATAGAAACATGCGGTTTTTTGTGTTCGATTAAGAACTGATAGATACATGAAACACATATAAGCTAATTTACAATTTCATTTCACAATTTTGAAAACAATCGGTCTAAACTTTTTTTTTCAAGTTTTTTTTTATCAAAATTTGGACTTTAAATGCGAATTTCTCAAAAACCATTGACATGAGTAATTTAATATAAATGCAGGATTATAGAACAGACTTCTGACAGTATAGCACTTTATTGTAAGTGTTGCCGTTGTTTTTTAATATTTTTTTTTTTTTGTAATTTAAACCATTTTTTCTTAAAGTGCCCCTACCTCCTAAACGGGGGGAGATAGACCCCCCCTCCCATAGTAAAAAGTGCTTGTTTTTGACCCCTCTACAAAACTCCGTCATCAAATCTTGGCGGCCAAGTTATCGTACTCGTTCCTTTGCAACAATCAGGGTTTCGACCGAGACGTAGTGGTAAGTCCGTCCTATTGTACGTCATTGATGAAATAAGGAAGGGCTTGGACAGAAAAGAATTTACATTTTTAACAATCCTTGACTTCTCTAAAGCTTTTGACACTGTCAATCACCCGAAACTATGTGAAAAACTGATATGCAATTTCAAGTTTTCTAAACATTCGGGAAATTTGATTCAGTCCTACCTTATCGGGAGACAGCAGTCCGTAGTTATAGGGAATGTCAAATCAAAATTCTTATCAACATCTTCTGGAGTCCCGCAAAGATCCATACTCGGACCTATCCTTTTTTCACTATACATAAACGAACTCGTTGAAGTCGTACAAGACTGCTCTATTCATATGTACGCCGATGATGTACAGCTATTTATACAAACAACAAGTTCTTTAAAAGAACCGGCTATAAATAAAATGAACGTAGATCTTCAAAATATTCTTGATTTGAATCATCTTAGCTGGTAAATCTTAAACTATTGTTGTTTATCGTAACTTGTTTTATTTAGCTTCTTTTCCAAGTTTAAAACTAGGGAACTCAGATATTGAGTATGTAAATACCGCTAAAAATCTCGGGCTCACTTTTAACCGTACTCTAACTTGGGACGACCATATAAACCAAACTATTGGCAAGGTTTATGGCAAGCTTCGAGTTCTTTGGGCTTCACAATCATTTTTACCAACCACTACGAAGCTTATAATTGCAAAAACATTGGTATTGCCAATATTATTGTATTGGTGTGAGGTTTTTTGCAAAGTTAGTAGTAAAACCAGACGCAAACTGAATGTGGCTTTCAACAATGTCACTCGATATGTACACCACGTGAAAAGGCGGGATCATATTTCCTCATATTCAAAAACAATTTTTGGATGCTCTTTCGACAATTTCCTTAAATTTCATGCTATAAGTTATATTTTCGAGATAATGCAATCACATCAACCTGAATACTTATTCAACAAGCTTGTATTTCCAGTCTTACAAAGTTCTTGTGTGCTTATCCAACCAACATAATACTTGCCTGACCTCAGAACGTCAATTTTGCGTTCAAGCCTCGCGCTTTTGATACTCTTTACCTATCGCTTTGAAGCAATGTTCGAACGAAAAACTTTTTAAAAAGAATCTTTTATTGTATTTGGCCAATGATCATATTTAAATCTTTTCGTAACATATTTAAAATAATGAATTTGTAGCCCAATTTGTTCTTTATTTCTTTTTCTTTTCTCTTTCTTTTCTCTTTGCCATAATATATACCCATATGTACAAACGATCCCAAATTGTAATATTACATTAATTTATAAGATAACTTATCTTAAAATGTAATAAGAACTTTGAAATAATAAAACTTAAACTTAAACTATGCATAAGTAATGTAAATAAAATAAAACTAAAATCATAATAATGAAAACAAATTAAAAATTAAACGGTTTTTATTTTCTTCAACAAGTGTGCTAAATTCTTGTCCACCACTTACTTACTTACTTCGAATGTGTCTCAACTCCTGGTTAATGTTCTCGATAAAGGCGCTCAGGTTTTCATCTCTACCCTATTAAAAATAAGAAATTAACAGATAAGATTAATAAAGTCGTTTGAAAATTCTTTTTGTTTTTTTTTTTATTTTGTTTCATTTGTTCGTTTTGTTCTTCTTCTAATGAAAGCAACACACAGCGCTCAAAGCTATTTGCGGACTCGTGAAGCTGTGCAGGACTTTTCCTCACTGAAATCACAATGTATTTGCATGCGAAAATGCACCGAGGAAAAAGGGCATTACTTTGTCCATAGGAAATCATTACTTTATTTTCCCCTATAAAAGTAAGGAATGAATTCATTGCTGTTTTCACCTAAATTTTTCATCGTGGAAGAAATTTGCCACTGGGAAACGACAAAAAACTATTTTCGAGAAAATGACGTTTGAAGTTTGAATACGAATACCAGAAAAACCTTCAATAAATAAGCCATTAATCAAATTTCATAAAATAGTAGCTTTGGGTTCTACTTACACTTCAATTTTTGTTTCGATCGACTCATTGCTTTTTTAAAATCACAAATTGAAAAAAAAATTGCATACGTGGCATAACTTTATTTCTCATATAATGCTAATTTGTATGGTATGAGGCACTTTTTGAACACATTATGAGGCATTTAAATATGGAACAATGTTTTGTTTTTTTAGATGCGTATAGAGCATATTTTCATGCAAAAGTTAAAAAAAAAACATTTTTTTAAACTACTGTCATTTGATTTTCCTTATTATTTTTTTAATTAAACTTTATTTTTTATAGATAAAATAAGTTAAGGTAACTTTAAAAACAAAAGTTTTCGAATTTTAATGTTTGAAATTTGACTTGCAATTTGGTTTGTATGTATCATTCCAATACTGAAAATATATCCTGCATATGAATCAGTATTTAAAAAGAATCAGTATGGAGCATTTCAAAACTGAACCATGTGTGTAATAAAAAGAGGTATTTGTATTCAATTATACGTATAGGTCATTTAAAACATTTTACGAGTAAATATTTGAAAAATGTTCATACAAAATTATGACCTTCTAATATAAAGGCTTATATGGCAGATCAATACTGACCATTTTTTCACAAAAGTACGTTTAGATCACTTGGAACACTAATAGTTGAGATAGGAGAGATTTGATTACACTAATAGAAAGATCTGCTTTTTGTCAATAAGAAATCATTCCTAACTCAAATATGGTGAAAATGCATATGTATCACTCCAATACTGGGATGACGAAATACCCACTCGTTTTTCATGTTCTTCATGCTTTTCAGTTCCAACAAAAATAGCTATCTTCGAAAAAAACTTCACTGCGGCAAATTGATGAACTAAAGACGGCCAGTAAAATAAAGTAACGACTTTTTTATAAAAAAACCTTTATAAAATGTGCTATTTTACAATAATAAGTTGCTTTTTGATCACCGTTTTTTTTATTTAAACAATTTCAGAAAGCATTATGTCATTTTGGGAAAGTTATGTTGGTCTTTTTACATAACTTCACATTTAAAAATGCGTTAGAAAATAAGCAATTTTGATGTTTTACAAAAGATAACACTGGTAGGCATCAAAATAAGAGCAAAAAAATCTTAATGTGGAATTGATACATATCGACCCGCTAAATCTAAATATGTGAGCAGAATTTATCTAGCACGTCTAGTTTAGCTGCTATAACCAATTTTTTTACATTTCGATATTGATAGCGTTATTTGTGACCGAAGTGATTGTTTTGAATAAGTAAGCTACCGACGCACGCACGTGCGTAAAAAGTTATAAAAACAGAAGAGTTATTTCGTACTTTTCATTGTTTTTTTGGCAAGTGAGTGTTCTTTCCTTATTCTTATTTATTTATTAAATGATGCAATAAAAATGTAATAGCTTTTAATGAATATAAAATTATACAATACCTTGTGCTTAAATTGTATAGGTTGTTGTACGAGCGCCAGTTCCCCCTTCGAAAGTACAAACTGACGTGTTATTCGATATATCCGAATCACTATCTGTAAAGTCTAATGAAGTTTCTCTTAGCAGTTCATCTAGTTTAACAGAAGAATCACATCTAATCAACCAATCTGAACTTAATAATCTAGTACGCGATTTCGAACTTATGAAATCTAAGGCCCAACTTTTAGATTCCAGATTACAACAATGGAATCATTAAAAAAGATACCAACATTTTATTTTTCAGGAAGAGACATTCTCAGTTCTCTGAATTGTTTTCCAAGATCATGATTTAGTTTATTGCACTGACCCGATTTAAAAGTAGTGGCTATACTAGCAGGGTTACAAGCAAGATACACAAAATATTGTTGCTTTTTATGTCATTACATACAACGAAATTGGCTCTTAAGATCACTTACGATTCCGGAAGTAAAAACGTCGCAAATGAGCCTTTGGTTGAAGCCAAAAAATATTTTTGCCGCCAGTTCATATCAAATTAGGCTTAATAAAAACTTGGTCAATGCTAAGGATAGAGATGGAGAGGCATTTAAACACCTGAAGAGTAAATTTCCACCCATTAGTGACGCCAAATTGAAGGAAGGCATATTTCTTGGTCCCTAAATAAGAGAAATCTTTAAAGACGAATTGTTTAAATCTAAATTGGTCGATAAAGAAAAAAAGAGCATGGACAGCTTTTGAAAACGTATGTCACAATTTTGTTGGAAATATAAGGGCTGCAAACTACAAGGAACTGGTACAAGATTTTCTATTTTCATATCAAGAACTCGGATGCAACATGTCTTTAAAAATACACTTCTTGGATTCGCATTTATATTTTTTTCCAGAAAATTTTGGTGCCGTATCTGATGAGTATATTAAAAGATTCCACCAAGATATTGCGCATATGGAAAAAGATATAACGGCAAGTGGTCCCCAGCAACGTTAGCTGATTTCTGCTGGGAAATCAATCGTGAAACAAAAGATAAAATGTATAAAAGAAATCGATCTACTGAGTAGTTATATTTATTTTGTATTATATTAGTATTTTTATTCATTACAGGGTTTTAATTTTCATCATATAAGTCATGTCATTTGTCAGATTTTTGTACTTTTTTCCTAATAAATACGTATTTAATATGTAACTATGATCAGTTTATTTAAATAAGAAAAGCTCAAAAACTAGACTAAACAAAGTTCTTGCTCCCAACTTTTTTTTTTGCCGACCAGTGTAATTATTCAAAAATAGAGCCCAAATTTAAAAATCCGCTCCGATGATCCTCAAGTTCTGTTCATTACCTGTAAAATGACATAAATATAATATAAGTTTACCACTTTTGTGAAATTTAACGAAAAAGGCTACCGGAATATTAAAATTAAATAAGAAAAATGGCTATTTAAGAACAGAATTGATCCAAGTAGCATTTTGTGATTATTGAGATGATGAGCCAAACGCGTTTGCTTTATTTATACATATATTTAACGCAATACAAAAATGTCAGAAAGTGGAGTTTAATAGAAGAAATGTTCGATAGCACTTGGATCTCTTTTACATTAACTGAATTAATGTTTTAGAAGTCTTAGCTCAGTTTTTCAAAAAAATGTTACTTGGATCACTTCTGTTCTTAACTAGCCAGATATAAAAAAATTAAAAAAGTGTCTCGACGATCTTCAAGGTAAAATGTTATTCTTTCATATGCAATTTATTTTTTTTCAATACGTCTTGTATTGACTTCACAAACCTTGCAGCAATTTGCCCAATTTTTCTCAACATTTTGGGCTGAGGCCTTTTAATCGAGGTGAGGAAACAAACAGGTCGTTTAGCTCAATTGAAGTCCGTAACCCCTCCGGAGCTAGATAAAGTGCTGAAAGGTGCGGAATTACTTTTGCATGTAAGTTAATATCTTTTTATTTAAATTCTGTAAAAAATATTTTTTCCATTTAAGTAGACCAGCTACTTAGAATGGTTCAACTTTATTATTCCGAAATCAAATTACAACTCAAAACCCTTTACAACCACATTTCATCTATAGTAATAAATCAAAGTAATACAAAGAATAAATATTAACAAAAAATTCATAATTATTAATAGGTCATGAATTATAGGAAACTTAATATTGGTAGCTGCAGTTGATTTTTTTCCTAGAAAAAAATTATTTGAAATTATTATAATATTATAAATACCTACTTAAAAAATTAATGTGCTAGTGCTAGTTTAGCTGCATTTATTTTTATCTCGCAAAAGCTCTCAATATTAGAACCCATTGGCTGAATATTGTTCACAATTTCGCCGTTAGTGGTAAGTCTCCAAAAAAGATTCTCTCTTTTATATCGTACAGGCCAAACTACTGCTAAATTCTCCTTGTATACAAAAATGTTGCTAACAATTTTTTTCTCTAACCCAACTAAAAGATTTTATACTTCTTTCTTTATTTCATCAATATTAAATTCGAATTACCCAGAAAAAAAATTATTTAAATTACCTTTACATTAATCAACTAAACGCTTAAACTTGATTTCATAAACATACATACTTACATATGTATACATATCAGTGGCGTGGCGTCCATATAACCCGATTCCTATCGGGTTACCTTTTAAATTTTCTGCTAAACAACAATACTGCACAAGAATGTTTATTAAATAACGACCAACATAAAACCCACTTTATATACTAAATACGTATCTATTTACCACCACAAGCTGCACGCCCCACCAACTCAATTCAACTTTATTCTCATTTTTCAATCAAATACACACCACACGAACACGACACACGTTTTTATCATGAGTAATTTCTTTCACACTCTCTGCCCACAAGCCAAAGCAAAAGCAACCCGAAATATCTCGGGTTATAAGATCTCTCGCTGGATAGAACAATGTTAGTTTTCTTTCTCTGTTTTACTTATGGTTTTTCTGAGTTTGTGTCGACTCTGTCTAACGCCCGCTGTCTTATGCAAAGAATATATGGTATGTTTAGAATATATGTAAATAAGAGAAGTTTTACTTTTCATAATTTCTTATTTGTTTAGAAACGCGAACTTTTGCTATTTTTTTTAATAATATTTTTTTAATAATATTTTTTTAATAATATTTTTAATATTTATTTTAGCCAAAAATATTACATTTCTTATACTTAAACTTAAGTACATTGCATAATTTACAGAGATTGGTAACATACATAAATCATCTATTTGTAAACTTTTGTACATAATTATTTATTTTTAATTGATATTTTTTATATCATGATATTGAATTACTTGAAAAATTTAATTGATTTATTTGCTTATTTATCTCATACTTAAATATACGTTTGTGTTGAAGCTCCTTATTCACTTTTATTATGCTTTAAGATTATTTATAATTTATAAATTAATGATTTGAAGTATACAAAGTTGGCATGAATTGCTTCGCTTGTTTGTTTTGGAAATCAAAACTGCAATACATTTTTTAATTTAGGATACATTTCGATATTAGAATTAATTATCGTTTGCCGGTTAGTCTAAGCTTCGACTTACCATTTGAAATTATTCACGCCACGCCACAGGTACATATATATAATTGACAGGTAGTGCTGGAGTTACTAAACTTTAAACATGTACATTTGTACATACTTAAAATCCTACAATCTTATTAATGAATGAAAGAATGAATATTAATCATATACGATGTGTTGAGTTGACGAGATTATGGGAGTAAGTATGTGAGATCATATTGGCGATATAATTGTAAAGATGTAACAACAACCTGTGAAATTATTTATGGACAGCAAATAAGTTGGGAAAATAAGTACTACGATAGGTACTACGCTGAAAAAATCAAAAAGGGGCCCGAGACAAAAATAAGGGCCAATATACAAAAACTCCACAATAGTCAAAATACGAACGCAAAAAACAAACTAGTATACAAGAGGAAAACAAAAATATATTCAAAAACTTAAAAACAATAGATCGAATTAAATTAATATCAAAAACAAAACAGAAACACTCTTGTTAATAACAATAAAAAAATAATGAGAATTTTAATCTCTGCAAAAGCATACATATATGTATGTATATAATATACCTAAATTAGTTTTATTTTTTTAATATTATTTTTTTTTTGTGGAACCTCTAGTAATTCAAAAGACACGTTAGACCAGTTCGAAAGAGCGTGAGTACTTCGTCAAAGTTGAATTCAAAAGCTCATCCTCTGTTGTAGTTTTCTGTTGTCTTTCTTGAACTTGATTTTGATGTCGTTTGATGGTGCTTGTGGATGCCTTAATAATGTACGTTACACGTCCTAGAATCTTAGTGACAACACCAGCGATCCAACGAAACCCTCTTGCATATGACCTTGCATAAACTTCTTGTCCAATCTGGAACTTTGTGGGATACGGCTGGCACTGCTCAACTTTTGGAAACATGGCTGAGAAAACAGTACGAGGTTGTCGGCCATGTAACATTTCTGATAGTGACTTCTTTGTCCTCTCCTTTTCATTCTTACCATTAACGATATTGAAAACGTCATCAAACATTCCCATATCTCACTCTACGCTGACGATACTAAGATCTTCAAAACATGACTTTCCTTATCCAACAAGATCTCGACAGTTTCTCAGTCTGGTGCCTTAAAAACTGCTTAGAGCTAAATATTGCCAAATGCCAATCAATCACTTTTTCACGTAAACACATAAAATCTCCTCCACGTCTCTACCTCCTACATAACCAACCCATATCAACTGTTGAATCGATCCGCGACCTAGGAATATTATGCGACCGAGAGCTCAACTTCTTGGCACATATCGATAATATTATTTTAAAAGCCAACTCTTCACTTGGTTTTGTTAAACGGTGGTCCAAAGAATTCTCCGACCCCTACGTCACCCGATCCCTTTACATAACGTTTGTTCGTCCTCTACTTAAGTACGCCAGTCAAGTTTGGCCCCCATATCAACAAATCCACATCTCTAGAATCGAGAGCATTCAACGTCGCTTCCTAAGATTTGCCCTTCGCGGCCTGTCTTGGAATAATCCCTCGATCTTGCCCCCCTACCAGAACCGCCTTCAACTAATTAACTTAAATACACTGCAAGAACGGAGAGATATAGCAGAGATTCTCTTCATTCATCGGCTTCTCTCAGGCTCTGTTGACTGTCAAACTCTTTACAACTCTATCTTTTTCAGCACAAACCCTCGTAACCTTAGAAATCCTCGCCTCTTCTATCTCCCCACCCACCGTACCTCCTATGGCTCCAACGAACCTATTACGCGTATGCTGCGGAGGGTTAATTCGAATGAAAACGATTTCGACTTTAACCTCACTCCCTGCCTAAAAAACATCCTCCGAAACACAATCCAATTATAGTTTTAAGTTAGCCTGACCCTAACTGTAAGTTTCATATTTTTAAGTTAGATTAAGTTATGAAGCTTGTATTAAGCTAAATAAATGGGGGTATTGCCCCCACCAAAATTAAAATTAAATTTGACGATTGACTAGGAGTGGCTCGAAATGTAATTAGATATTTGTACATGGCTTTCTCCTTGTCATTCTCCTCGTGCATTATTTTCTTGAAGATCTCCTTGAAGGTGCGAACTGGGCGCTCTGCTAATCCGTTTGAAGTCGCGTGAAACGGTGCAGTCCTTACGTGGTCAATGGCATTTAGTTCACAAAATGTTTGAAATTCGGCTGAAGAGAATTGTGGTCCATTATCGCTGACAATCGTTTTCGGCAGACCTTCGACTGCGAAAACTTTTTGAAGTGCATATATTAAGGATGCCGACGTTGTCGAGGTAAGTTCAAGCACAAATGGGAAGCTAGAAAAGGAATCCACAATTACTAACCACATGGTTCTATGGAGAGAAGTTAAAGTAGTCTTTATAGCCAAGGATCTCAGACCTATCAGTTTATCGTCATTTCTTCTTAAGACTGGAAGGATTGATTGACATTCATCTGCGTAGTGTTATAGAACCAAACCTTTTTTCTACAGCACAACACGCTTACTGTCAGGGAAAATCGGCAGAAACATACATACATACCTTGGTACGCGCCATCGAATACTTTCTAGATCACAAAGAATACACTCTAGTTGCATTCCTAGATAAAGAAGGCGCCTTCAACAATATCGACAGCGCTGCAATAGCGAAGGCACTGAAGAATCTCAATGTGGATAGCTCACTTGGTAACCTAATAAATTTCATGCTGAAAAGCAGAATTATAAATGCGGAACTAGGTAGCTTTACTACAAGAAGGTCAGTCAGTAGAGGAGCTCTACAAGATGGAGTCCTATCCCCACTTCTATGGAATATGGTAGCTACTGAACTGCTAATAGACCTAGAAGAAGTGGGATTCAAAGTGATTGCATACACTGATGATATTGCCATTGCTGTATCAGGAAAGCATCCTCAAATTCTAACAGAACTTATACAAATCACTCTCAACAAGCTACTCAAATGGACAGATCGCTGTGGATTAGGTGTTAACCCCCACAAGGCTGAACTAGTCCTCTTCACAAGGAAATACAAAATTCCTTAACTAGACCCTCCATCGATTAAAGGTGTTCCACTTACTTTCTCAGATGAAGCTAAATACCTGGGTTTATTTTAGATAAAAAGTTAAGTTGGAAACCTAATATACAGGAAAGAGTAGGGAAAGCCACGGTAGCTCTCTTTTTTTGTAAAAAAGCCGTGGGAACAAGTGGGGCTTGTCTCCACAAATTACTCTCTGGCTAAATACTGCGGTCATCAGACCGATACTCACTTACGGGGTGGCCGTATGATGGACGGCCTTAGATAAAGCGACAAATCGCGATAAACTAAGCAAAGTACAGCGTTCAGCGTGTATGTGCATCAGCGAAAGCCCTCCGCTCGACACCTTCCGCTGCACTAGACATACTTCTCAACCTGACACCCCTAGATATTTACAGCAAACAAATGGCCGCGAGCACAGCCATACGTCTCAAAGCCATCTCTCAATGGACCAATAACTCTATTGGCCACACCACCATTCTGAATTTATTCGGAACTCTACCAAGTCACTCTGACTACATCACTCCCTTTTTGGTCTTCGACAAAAACTTTGAAGTCACCATTCCCTCAAGGTCAGCTTGGGAGGAAGGGGCTTTGACAGATAATAAATCAGTAAACTTTTATACAGATGGATCGAAGACTGAAAACGGAGTTGGTGGTGGAGTGTACTAAGATGGACTAAACCTTAGTCTCCTACCGCCTACCAAACAATTGTAGCGTATTCCAAGCGGAAATTCTGGTGATAAAGGAAGTGCTGTCTTGGCTTAAAGAAAACGTGATATCTAGCACGAATATCCGCATTTTCTCAGATAGTCAGGCTGCTTTGAAATCCCTCGCATCAGTCTCTGTAAACTCCATTACAGCCCAAGACTGTCGATCGTCTCTGATGGAGATGGCCAAACAGTTTAACATTCACCTATTCTGGGGGCCGGGTCACAGGGACATTCCGGGGAATTGCAAAGCCAGAATTGGAACGGAAATGCCTATCTTACCCGAAAAGGCAAATATAGGTATGCCCATAGCTACAAGTAAACTTATGTTGAAACGAATTGCTCTGTAACAATCAAACACTATATGGCTTAACACTACCACTTGTATGGCGACCAAACAAATCTGGCCTAAACTGGATTTGAAACGGTCAAAATGTCTATTGCCCCTTGGTAGATCTCTGATCAGCTCCGTAATAGGTGTCATAACTGGACACTGTATCATAGGTAGACACGCCGCACGACTCGGTGTACTATCATACGATTTTTGCAGGAGTTGCTTGGACGAGGAGGAAGAGAAGACAATCCCACACCTTCTTTGTACATGCCCTGCCCTCTCTTACAGACGCAAACTTCATCTAGGAGAATTTTTCTATAATGAACCAAGCGATCTCATAAACACAGACATTAATAGTCTCCTTCGCTTCATCAGAAGCTCCAAATGGTTGTAACTAGTAGGGAACCTTTATGTTCCCTATTAGGTCGTGGTATCACAATTGACCTCTAATGGCCTAAGTGTGTCAGACGCTTTAATGACAACCACTTTAACCTAACCACATACGTGAGAAAAAATGACCTGCATAGTCGATGTGGATCCTTTCCCAGGGATAAGTAGCTTCAGGCCACGATGAAAATTGCTTTCTGGGATTATTTGCGTTCATACTGCAGGTGGAACAGGCTTCTGTTGATGTCTTGATCGCTTAGGTGATGTCCGGGAACCAAACATATCTGCGAGCCAGATGTTGCATACGAGTTCGCCCCCAGTGACCTTCGTGCAGCATTTGTAGAACCTTGGTTTCCAGTTCTTTAGGTATAACCACACGGGAATATTCAGTTTGTAGAAGCAGCACTCTACTCTGTAGTGAACGAGAAAACTTTAGATTAAAAAAAAGGCAATAAGTTTACCTGCGATTTTAGCAGTAAGCCACCCGTTTTCGACGTAATGAATAACCTGGCTGAGGGTTTTGTCTCTCTTAGTATAAGCAGCAATTACATCTGAGCTAATCGGTAAATTGTCGATGACTGATTCGTAGATGTAATCAGCGGAACACATTTGTTTCTCTTTATTATCAAACTTGATGTCTTCCCCGATAGGCAAACGAGAAAGAACATCGGCATTCGCGTGCTGTTTGGTGTTACGGTAATGAATAGAATAGGTGTATGCTTGAAGAATTATCGCCCAACGTTTTGTTTATGTTTTGATAAAATAATGTTTGTTGCGCATGTCCTAGATGTTTCTTAACTATTTCAATGTGTTAAAATCTGTTGCTAAAATAATTGAAAGCTGATCATCGAAATGAGGTAGCTGAACCGCTTTGATAATGTCTTCCTTTAATAAATTAAATCCGGCATTTTGTTCATTTCCCCATTTGAAATTTGCATTTTGTCGACGGAGTTGGTTCAACGCAGCTGCTTTTGATAAGAAATTGGGAATGAATTTATGATAATAATTAATTTTTCCGATGAAAGATTCGAGTTCTATTATGTTTTTGGGAGGAGGTATTAACTTTATTGCTTCTACTCGTTTTTCAGATGGTTGGATTCCGTTTGAGTCGATTTCGTGTCAAACGTATTTTAATTTTTCTTGTGCGAGATAGCATTTTTCTTTTCGGCATTTGAGGTTATGAGCTGTAAGTATTTCTAACAATGTTCGGACATTATTACTGTTACGAACAAGTCTCTACTTTGGAACACACCCTCTCGAAATAGGGCATCCAAAAATAAAATGTAGCTAACTCCTTATGGCTAAGAGCTTAGCTTTACTAAATGTCATAAACCAATAATTTTTTTAAGCTTGTCATTCTTAAAGCGACATCCGAGAGAGTAACTTTAACTTTAAAATCTAAAATAATTATACTCGTATATTGTAAAACCGAATTATATTATAAAGACACTGTAATTATAGCTTATTGATAAAATTGTATACAAATATTAAAATTGAAATAAAATTTAGGTTTTGTAATTCATCTCACGAATCCTACTGTTTTCTTTTGAGAGGATTAACAAAAGGTCTTTTCTACGTTGCAAAGTCCCGCAAGTATCTGCTGTTGCTAAAGCACTGTAAACGACGAGTACCCGCTATAGCTAACCGTACGCTAACCGGTACCAGCTTTGCTTAGTGCCGCAACATTTTACAAAACAGTTGTAAAGCAATTGTATAATCAATTTGCCAATTTGCAAACAAACGAACAACTTAAAAGCAATTGTTCTTATTTCAATAAAAATTCGCTCACACTTTGGAAAACAATCAAATCAATTGTGAGCGACATTCAAAGTGCACGCTTATAAGATGCCAGATAAGAAGTCGAAGGCAACGACATCTGCCTTTGTTTCAACCAATTCTTTGAGAAGATCGTCAACTGTTCCTGCGATGATCCAGACTCCATTGACAACATGGTTCAGTGTGACCAATGCCTTGGTTGGCACCACTACGCCTGCGCCAACGTCGACAGCTTCATAAGAGAAGAGAATTGGGTTTGTCAGAATTGTGAAGGTAAGAACTTTTCATTATCTAGTAGTTTTCCAAAATCCTCTACCGCATCTGCTGTGAACATCGCCACGAATCAAGCCCAAAGTATGGTGACCCAGTCAATAGCCAGCATAACGGCACAGCAAATAGCTAAAACTGATACCAAGAGCTCCTGTTCTATGCCAACCACGCTTTCGGGTATAAATTCTACGATAGCCAACTCTGCTAATATTTTAGTGACTGCTGGTATGCCAATCAATGCCAGCCCCATTTTATCGGTAAACTGCGATAACGTTTCGAATAATAAACGAAGCTTAGGTGTCGAACATTTGGATGGACAAGATCGTAATTCTCGCTTAAAACAAATTTTTAGTAGTTCCTTAAATGTTGGACTGCCTGAGAAAGCCATTAGTTGGGCATTAGGCGCTAATGTTACCAGTGGCGAAATATATTCAAATAAATCTGAAGTTGTGACTTTAGAATCCATTTCGTTGACAACAACTACGAATTGTCCTTCATATAGGTCATCAAATAGAACAAATGATTTTGCAGCCATTAGTAATGTATGCAAAACAACTGCCTCATGCGGTGCTGTCAACTTGGATGGTGTGAGCAAAGTACACTCCGAATTTGTTATTCCAATAAGTCCCTCTAAGAGTCATAGCTGTTCCAAATCTTCAAGAGTCTCTTCCACAAGACTAATAGAGTTAGAACTACAAAAGTTAGAAGAGGAAAGAACTCTGATAGAGAACCGTGAATCTGAAGAAATGGAAAGAAGGAAGAAAAGAGAGGAAGAATACCTCGCTAAAAAATACGAAATTCTTTCTCGCCGAAACGAAGCCGAGAGTGAAGAAGAAGATGATGACAATGTATCTCATTTAAAGGTCAATAACTGGTTAGATAGAGCTCCGACATGGAAGTGCCTACAGTCCACAGGGCTTGCGAATGTGACTACTTCACGCTGCCGCTCTGTACCACAGGAGAGCAACCCCGCTCCAATTAAAAACATCTCAAACGCAAGGGCGTCAGATACCCAACAAGAATCAGGGCCATTACAACATGATAAGTATTTTTTACCAAACGCTCTGCCTCCACAAAACCAACATCAGTGTGACCGTCCTCATGCTTCAAGCAATTCACAATCCATCCGCAACGAAAATGTACTGCCAGCTCAAAGTTCTTCCAGGTCAATTCCCTTTGAACATGGTACCTCAAATGTATTTCTACAGACGATACCACAAGAAACCCATTTTTTAACTCAAAATCCACTTCATAATGGTTCCCCATATATGGCTATAAATAATTCGACTACTCCGGCCATAACTCGGAATCAAATAGCAGCGCGTCAATTAATGTCGCGGGATCTACATGCCTTTGGAGGAAATCCCGAGGACTGGCCCCTGTTTATATCGGATTTCAACAGAAGTACGGAGCTTTGTGCATTTACTGAGGAGGAAAACACCATAAGGCTGAACAGGGCCCTTAAGGGAGAAGCACTGACAGCCGTGAAAAGCCTTCTTATGCAACCAAACTACGTCAAGCAAATAATAGCAACTCTTAAGATGCTGTTTGGAAGGCCGGAAATTATAATTCACACTCAGCTTCAAAAGATTCGCTCCACACCATTGCCAAAGGCAGAGAAGCTTGAAACGATTGTGGCATTTGCTTTAGCAGTACAAAATCTTTGTGCCATCATTGAAGCATCAGGGTTAATCGAACATCAGAATAACCCAACACTGTTGCAAGAACTCACGGACAAGCTGCCTCCCGCCATTCGTCTGAATTGGGCCACTTACAAGCATTCGTTACCACACTCAACATGCACGCTCTCACAATTTAGTAAGTGGATATATCAAGTTGCCGAAGCCGCTAGTGGAGTTCTTGTTCCCACTACATGTCCAGTTACCGATGTTAAGTTTTCTAACAAAAAGTATAAAGAAAAGGGGTTTATCAATGCCCATTACAATGAGAAGCAAGTAACCATCAGCAGTCCAGCCAATCCTAATTACCAGTGTTATATTTGCAATAGCAACTGCCCTTCTGTTTCCCAATGCAATCTATTTCAAAGATGAACCGCACAGAAAGATGGTTTGAGGTACGAAAAAACCGGTTATGCCGTCAGTGTCTGTCTAGACACTCAAATAACCAATGTAAATCTACAAATGTTTGCGGGAAGAATAATTGTGTTTTTAAACACCACAAGCTTCTCCATAATGATAGCAAGGACCACTCACAATCCTTACCAGTAGAAAGCCCAAGATCCAGCAATAGATCCTTAGGTAGCAATCAAATCGACGGTATTAAATCCTCTCAAAACTTTGGTACTCTTGCGTTACATTTCCCACATGAATCTAGTGTTCGAACTCCTAACGTCCAATCAATCCTATTTCGCATAGTTCCGGTGATGCTTTATGGAGACGGAATTCAATTGAAGACACTCGCATTTTTAGATGAAGGTTCGTCTCTCAACTTGATGGACGATGAAATCGAAAGAAAACTGAGAGTGAAAGGTGATCGTGAACCACTATGTTTACACTGGACTGGAAATATGTCGAGATATGAAGATGATTCTGAAGTGTTCAACCTACAAATATCTAGTACAGCATTCAACGCAGAAAAGCATACCCTAAACAATGTGCACACAGTCAAGGATTTGCAACTCCCGTATCAATCACTTGACATGAACAAAATGCAAAGGAAGTATGCACACTTAAAAGGAATTACAGTGGAAGATTACCGTTATGAAGCTCCTAGGCTGTTAATTGGGCTTAACAATGCCAGACTGGGCCTTCCCTTGAAAATTAAAGAGGGTGGTGCTCAAGATCCTTGTGCCCCAAAAACACGCCTTGGATGGGTCGTACATGGTGTCTATAATAAAGGGTTTGAAAGAGAGTTAGGAAGACACTACACCTTTCATACATGCCACATGTTCTCCATGTACTGCTCAATTCGTAAAAAACACAAACGCGGAACGATTTTCAGACGAATTTCTGGCAGCGACTCGAGCGATAAGGGAAAATCATTATGTTGATGATCTAATGGACAGTGTAGCCTCGGAGGAAGAAGCAATCAAGCTAGCCAAGGAAATCAGATATATCCATAAGCAAGGTGGTTTTCATATAAGGAATTGGATCTCTAATTCAACCGAAGTACTTAAAGCCCTTAGTTCTCAACCAATTGACAAAATAAATTTAAATGTTGACGTCGAACTTGGAACCGAAAAGGTGCTTGGCATGTGGTGGTGCACGTCTTCAGATTGTTTCACCTACAAATTAACCGCTAATACAACTCGTTCTGCATTTCTTTTCGGCTCAAGGCGACCAACAAAGCGCGAAGTTTTACGAACCTTAATGACTATTTTTGACCCGCTAGGGCTCTTAGGCCAATTCCTCATGTACATTAAAATACTGTTACAGGAAATTTGGAGATCAAAAATTGAATGGGACCAGCAGATTGAACGCCCCGAACACAAAAAGTGGCTAAAATGGATCCAATACTTACCAGAGGTCGAAAAATTGAGAATTCCACGATGCTACACTGCCAATGTTTGGGCCGAAACTCAATTACACATTTTCGTCGACGCCAGTGAGAATGGTTTCGCTGCTGTAGCTTATGTTAGAAATTCTAATGGTGAATCAGTAGAATGTTCCCTTATTGGATCTAAGACAAGGGTTGCACCCTTAAAATCCCTTTCAATTCCTCGTCTCGAGTTACAGGCTGCAGTCCTTGGAGCACGGCTCGGCAAAGTAATAACTGACTCACATAAGATACAGTTTAAGCAGAAATTCTTTTGGTCCGACTCAAAAAATGTTTTGTCCTGGCTCCGTTCAGACCACCGGAGATATAGGCAGTTCGTCGCTTTTCGTGTCAGTGAGATACTAGATCTAACGGAAATTGGAGAATGGCGATGGGTTCCAACTAAATTAAACGTAGCAGATGAAGCCACTAAATGGCAGAAGGCACCCGATTTAAGAGCTTCCAGTCGATGGTTCATGGGACCCGAATTTCTAAAACTGTTTAGAAAACTTGCCAAAAGAATCCTCTGAAAAGAGTACGACAATCGAAGAACTGAAACCAAACTTCATAAATATTCACAGACAACGTCCAGAAAGTGTTATTCGATTCAAAGAGATCTCAAGTTGGAATCTGCTGCTAAGAAGTAAGGCGTACATTCTTGCATGGAGATCCCGTCAATTCTTGAAGAAGCAAAATCCATCTTACAAGAGACATGGCTACTTATCAAGCGAAGAGCTCCGAAGTGCTGAAAACACCTTGATAAGAATAGCGCAGGATAGTTCCTACGAAGAGGAAATTGCTGACCTTAAGAGAAAAAAATTCGTGCAAAAAAACAGCTCACTCTTCAAGTTGTGTCCTTTCTTAGATGAGAACTTAATAATCCGAGCCAATGGAAGAGCTCTTCTGGCCTTTGGAGTGAATATTGACGTTAAGCAACCAATTGTCCTTATAAAATCACATGTGATTACCGAACTGATTATAATGGATTTTCATCGCCGT
Organism: Chrysotoxum bicinctum; assembly: GCA_911387755.1. Lineage (NCBI taxonomy): Eukaryota > Metazoa > Arthropoda > Insecta > Diptera > Syrphidae > Chrysotoxum > Chrysotoxum bicinctum. The sequence continues at coordinate 137,024,177 of OU426987.1, read as the reverse complement.
TATAAACATCAGAATCACGAAACCGTTATAAATGAACTTCGTCAAAGGTACCACATTTCTCAATTGAGAACCATTTTTAAGAGAATAAGGAAATCTTGCCAAACGTGTAAGAACGCTAAAGCTCAGCCACGACCTCCAATAATGGCTCAACTACCCATCGCTCGACTATGATCTTTCAGCAGACCATTTTCCTTTATCGGTGTCGATTACTTTGGGCCAATGAACGTACTTGTAGGGCGCAAAACTGAGAAGAGATGGGGGGTACTCATAACCTGCTTAACCGTCAGAGCGGTCCATATTGAAGTCGCACATAGCCTTACGACCGATTCTTGCATCCTCGCCCTGCGTAATTTTATGGCTAGACGGGGAACACCAATTGAAATCTACAGCGACAATGGAACAAACTTCATAGGAGCCGAAAGAGAACTAAAAGAAGCCTTAGAGAATGTCGAAAATGAAAAGTTGGCGGAAAAATTTAGCTCCACATTGACAAAATGGCATTTCATACTACCTGGATCACCACATATGGGAGGCAGTTGGGAACGGATGGTGCGCTCAATTAAAACTGTCCTCTATTCCATAACACTAACTCGTAACCCTTCAGATGAGCTTTTAAGAAGCATGTTAATAGAGGCAGAAAACATAATAAATTCGCGACCTCTTACTTACATCCCGATAGAAACTGAAAACGAAGAGGCATTGACCCCGAATCACTTCTTATTGGGTTCGTCTAGCGGCGAAAAACCGTTTGCGGTATTTAACGACGATAGTAAAGTACTTCGAAAAAATTGGCTTGTTTCACAGCAGTTTGCGGATCGGTTTTGGAAACGCTGGATAAAAGAATATATTCCTACAATAACCAGACGTTCAAAATGGTTTACGCCAGTGAAACCAGTTGAGATCGGAGATATTGTCCTTATTGTGGACCCAAAGAATCCCAGGGGTTCCTGGCCTAAAGGGAGAATTATTCAAACGAAAACCTCTAGTGACGGCCAAGTACGAAGTGCCACAGTACAGACCCAAAATGGTATTTTCGAAAGGCCTATCGTAAAATTGGCAGTTCTCGACATCGGAAACCCGGAAGGTGCTAAGCCTACCGGAGTTGCTACCAGGGGGGAGTGTTACGAACAAGTCTCTACTTTGGAACACACCCTCTCGAAATAGGGCATCCAAAAATAAAATGTAGCTAACTCCTTATGGCTAAGAGCTTAGCTTTATTAAATGTCATAAACCAATAATTTTTTTAAGCTTGTCATTCTTAAAGCGACATCCGAGAGAGTAACTTTAACTTTAAAATCTAAAATAATTATACTCGTATATTGTAAAACCGAATTATATTATAAAGACACTGTAATTATAGCTTATTGATAAAATTGTATACAAATATTAAAATTGAAATAAAATTTAGGTTTTGTAATTCATCTCACGAATCCTACTGTTTTCTTTTGAGAGGATTAACAAAAGGTCCTTTCTACGTTGCAAAGTCCCGCAAGTATCTGCTGTTGCTAAAGCACTGTAAACGATGAGTACCCGCTATAGCTAACCGTACGCTAACCGGTACCAGCTTTGCTTAGTGCCGCAACAATTACGATGTTCTTCATTGTTTTTGCCCGTGATTATGACATCGTCGAGATACACTGCACAACCGGGTATATCAGCAATAACAGCTTCCATGATTCTTTGAAAGATTCCTGGTGCACTCGCGATTCCAAATGGCATTCTTTCATACTGTAAAAAACCGAATGGAGTGTTGATGGCCATAAGTTTTTTTGAATCTTCTGTCAGTTCGATTTGTAAATAAGCATCACTCAAATCGATTTTTGTAGACAATCGTCCACCACTAAGTTTATTGAAAAGCTCTTCAATTCTTGGAATTGGGTAACGATCAATTTCGATTTGAGGGTTGACTGTAACCTTGAAACCAGCGTAAATTCCTTATTTGCCATTTATTTTTTTTTATAACCACTGAAATTGATGTGCTGATTAGCTGGTGCAATTTTATGAGAGGTTTGTATGCCGAACTCCATTTTATGGAACCAATCCATGCCAAGAATATTGGTTGCGAATTGACTATCAACAACTGTCAGATTCAAACTAAGGTTACGTTTGCCAATTTTGACATTAACTGAAAGTGTTCCCTTCAATGGTAAGACACTTCCACCGTAAGCTTTTAAGATTTTTGTCGTTGGTGTGCGGAGAGGGCTATTGAGCTTCTCTGAATTAAAAACTACTTAGCTTTGATTAATTTGAATAGAGGAAGCTGATTCCAGAATTTCGATGGTACTTACGGTTTCAAATTGCTTAACAAGATTTACATTTTCGCTGTTTTTGTGTTTTTGTACATCTTGTCTCTGCTGGAACCATTGTGTAGAACGTTGATTTGCTTTTATTCTGGATGACATACAAACTGCTGCCAGGTGTCCAACCTTTTTGCATTTCTTACAAACTGTTTTGTTTTTGTAATGAAAACACTGGAATCGTTAATGACTTTCACCACATCCCGGACACGACTTATTACTCTCTCTAAAAGCCCTATTATAGCTATCAATTATCAACTAGATACTTGATACATATCAACAAATTGAATGAGTTGGTATTATGACTATAAACTATCAACATTTTTTATCGACTGTGAATTTTATTAGATTTTATCATTACTGTGATTTTTTTGAGGGGCTTATGATGAATTTTTTATAAGAACAACTTACATTTTCGCACAAAGAATTTACCTTTTCGTGGCCGACAAAAAACAAATAAATATTTCAAACGCGAAGCGTCGAACAAAATACACAAAACTCATTCACAATTATCTTTTTGATAAGTAGATATTCACAAAAGGTCTAAAATTACCAGTTGATATCCATAATACCAAATTATCAACTAATTGATAGAAATTATCGACTATCAAATTGATACTCATAATAGGGCTATAAGAGCACTTTTACTTCCAATGCTACGGAATACCTGCTTACCTTTTCGATATTTTCTTGATTGAGAAATGGAGTTTACCTCTGCTCCAGTTTTTTGCTCACTTTTTAGCTCACTACATGTTTTCGTTGTTTCTTCATATAACTGAGCAATTTGAAGAACTTCATCCAATGTTGGATTCTCTTTTTGAAGAGAAACTGATCGAACCTTGTCGTGGGGAGTGTAAAGAATACTCATATCGGGATTGGAATCCACGTACGATTCCCTACAGCCTTTTTTCTCACAAACGAAGCTACATTCCTTGGTCTTACCACGCAATGCTGGAACCCTATTTGTATATGTTTGGTTAGGCTGCATGAACGTTCTAAAGAATTTGAACCTAGATGCCAACATGTGGGGTTTTTTTTTTTGTTTTGAAGTGATTTGTGAGTTGTTCGATTAATTTGACGAATGTTTGTTGTGATACTTTGTCACCGCACAATTTTTGAAGAAGTTCCAGTGAAAAAGAAAACAAGCACGTTTTATGTCATTTTCGATTACGTTGTTTGTGATGAAGTATTGTTCCAATTGAGCCAATATGTTTCCCACGTTTCCTTAGCCTTGTCGAAACTTTTAAATGGAGGAATAAAATTTTGTTTAATGGGTTTTTGGTCCAGTTTTTGGACTTTATCAATTCCTGGTTGGAAAGTTGAAGTTGTTTTAAGAGTTTTTCAAGCTGTGCGGCATCCATACTTAATTAGTTCGATTCATCAGTCTCGTCGCCAATATGTAGTAATTCAAAAGACACGTTAGATGTAACGATTACTAAGATTTAATTCAATAATAAAATTCACTAATCAATTTACAAAGTTAAGTTAGGTTACAAAGGTTTAAGGCGAATGAATAAAGACGAGTTGACAGATGGTCGAGGAAAAATAAAAATCGTATTACCAACTGTAAGATGTGAACAATCTCTTAGGCTGATATTACATCAGAATCCAATTTTCCAAATCATTTTTAGTGTCAATTAAATTAAGAGCTGACATGTTTTGATATTCAGTATATTCGTTTACATATTTTTAATAAGCGTCAGCTTTGAAAAACTCTTTCGGCAGAGGCACTGCTATGGGGTGAAGTAAAAAAAATTTTAACAAACTTGTATACATTTTCAAACATGAATTCATTTAAATTGTTTTTACATTTCCCTATTTCATACCAGAATTCTTCAGTATCTTTGATTTAAAATGCGGTTTGAAAAACCTTATCACCAGATTTTATCTCAAGCAGTTTATTTCAATTCAATTCAACTTTATTAAGACATTTTATAAACAGTACATTTGTTTGATCTTACGTCTAAATACAGCAGCCCACTTTTAGAGGTATGTCTAGCGTGGGTAGTTTTAAAGATAAATAGATTTTTATATAAATTTGACAATGACAATAGGAATTTTAACTAAAGTAAATCATGTTTTGAATGCGTACACTTGCTACCGGCATACTATCAGCTTAGCTTCTAAAGAGCACTTATAACTAATTTTATAAAAATATAACTTATACCTAAAACTTAAGCTAAAAAAAAAACAAATACAAGACAAAAACAAAAACCCTACAATGAGTTTTAATTTCATTTAAAAGTGTTTATACATTATATTCATTGGGTGAAGTCATCTAGAATTATTTTCGATGAAAGCACCCATCAAGTATGAGTACATAAACGTAGCTTTTCTCTATCTCATTATTGAATTATAATCGCTATATGAACAAAAAAAGATAAATAAATTAAACGTCGGTCTATATACCATATGAACTTTTAGTCAAAAATCAATTTATCCTCTTAGATTGCCGGGTAGTACCTTGTCATAAAATGGCACAGTCAGGTCTCTATTTGTATCTGGTCTCAAATGGGTTAGAGATGCGCTATGCAAAAGGTTAACAGGAGAAAAGTAATAATTATCATAAATACTATCATTGCTATTAGAATCAAACACATCTCTTACTAAAGGATTAGAATGTGAACGACAGTTTTGAAGTCTTTTCAATAAAAGGTCGATTTGATACACCATCAAAGGTGTTAGTGTTGTGGCTTCATACAGTGTTTTGTTTGAGAACCATTTTTTATTCCGTTTTCGAAACTTTCCACTACAAAATCTTAAAATTGGTCTTTCAAAATTCTTAAACTCTTTAGCAACAGTTGGAGAAATCGAAAACCAGATACCAAACCCATATGTTAATATGGGTTTTAAAAGAGTTTTGTACATTAAAATTTTTGTGCTTCCAGGCATATGTTTGGAGCTCAATAAAGGTTTCAAATTGGATGTGACCATTTTTACTCTCATCAGAGATTTTATAGCATGTTTATTAAAGATGAATCTATTGTGAAAATTTATACCCAATATTTTGGATTCAGTTCTTAGAGGGACGCTATGCCCGTTCATTTGTAAAGATAAAGCTTTGCTTTCTTTCACAGCTAGGTAATGCCCCCTTCCACTTGAGTTTTTAAAACAAGTAAGATTGTATTTTTCTGGGTTTATTTTTAAACCCCATCTTTGAAAATAAGTTTCTAAGATAGGAATTTTTTCTTTTATTTTGCAAAGGGCAATGCTTGGTTTTTTGTCACTTGCAAGGATACTAGTATTGTCTGCATACAGCAAACCACATGGTTTCTGAATCATAAAATCTGTAAAAGGGAAATCATGAAGGAAAATGTTAAACAATGTTGGACCTAATATAGATCCTTGAGCTATGCCCGAGAGAACAGCAATTTGTTCAGAAAATTCTGATCCTATATAAACTGAGGTAAATCTGTCCTCTAGAAAACTTTGTATAACTCTGGTAAGCCAACTTGGAAAACCTATAGAAATAAGTTTGAATATTAAGACCTTATGCCAAACATTATCAAAAGCCTTTTCGAAATCTATATCAAGGCACAGTGTAACTTTTTTATTTCTTGAGTTTTGTGTAACTTTGTTGTGTAAAACCAACAACGCATGGTCCGTAGAGTGACTTTTTTTAAATCCAAATTGGTTATTGGGAATTACATTTAAATCATCGCATATTTTGTTGATGTGTTCAAATAAAACTCTTTCGTAAAGTTTTCCAATATTTGAAAGTAAAGAAACTGGGCGAAAATCCTTAATATCTTTTGCGTTTTTCGTTTTTGCTATAGGGACAAGTTTTGCCACTTTCCACATTTTCGGAAAGTAACCATTGTTTATGCAATGGTTAAATATAGATGTCAGAGCTACGTCAAGGGAGTGGGGCACCTTTTTAAGATAAAATTGGATATTTTGTCAACTCCAGCTGATTTTTTATTGTTAATACTAAGTCTAAATTGATTAATAACAGTGGCAGTTGTAAAGGGCAATTCATTTTGATTTGTTGATTTGTCTTTAAAGGTTGTTCTGTTTGTGTCTGACAGAACTCAAAGACTTTAAGTGTAACTTCATTTGCAAGGTATAAATCATAAGTTGGTGTATTCTTAGAGTACAATTCCGAATAAAAGTTTTTAAATGCTTCAAGTTTTTGGTCTGCATTTTCTAAAGCGTTTCCCAATTGGTATTTTTAAAGCAAACATATGTTTCTGGAGGTTGCAGCAGCGGGCTGAAATTAGTAAAATTAAATTCAAGTGAAATGCCGTAATGGTCCGCAATTGTGGGAAAAGTGGAACATGTGGAAGGATGCGCATATGACATAGTGGATGAAATTAAGAAATAATCTAAAACTGATGAGGATCTTGGAAAGATGGGGCTAAATGGAGAAACTATATCTAAGCCCAAATAAGGACCATCAAAGAACCAATTGTGAAGAACGTTTCCATTTTGGTTATTTTTAGAATCACCCCATTCAGTGTGACGCGCGTTAAAATCCCCTCCGATTATATCTGCATCAAATGTTTCAATAAAAGCGTAAAATCTTTGTAATTCCCTATTTAATGGTTCACCAGCTTTAGACGGAATATATATTAGACTGGGCCAAAAAAATTGACTATTTTTTTTTTTGAAAGATATATCGAGAATATCATTCAGAATGACAAAAAAAAAATTTCGTAAAAGTTTGAGCCCTTAATATCAATTTTAAGAGGGCTATCATCGCTAATTTTGATTTTTAGTCATAATTTCATGTTTTGCGTCAGAACTGACAAAACATTGAAGTAAAAAAAAATCATTTTGACTTACTTTTATATAAAATTAAATTCCCTACAAAAGGTCTGATTGAAAATTTTCGTCAGACAAGCCGTTTTTGAGTAATTAAGCTTGATAGCGATGATAGCCCTCTTAAGGATTTAAGGCAGTGGTTTCAGTTAGAACTTCACAAACTAACAGATAAACTCGAAAAAATCGAAAGTGATTTTAATAATCGTTTCAATAATGTTGAAGTGGATATGGCTAACCTCAAAATTAGATTAGACCAACTTGAAGCAAAAACAATAGATGCAACCAATAACAACTCTTCCGACCATGCTCAACTAATGCAGCGCATTGATGTACTCGAACGTGAGAAATTTTCCACTTGTGCACTCATACGAGGAATTCCGAAAATAGACAACGAAGACCTGAAGGCACTATTCTCCAACTTAAGTGAATCCATTGAATGTACTCCGACACCTGTACTGCAAAATATTTATCGTGTCAAACCAAAAGGCGATGTTGCTAATATTAACACATCGATAGCTATTCAATTTTGTAACTTGATGGACAAAAAGAAATTTTTTCAATCGATACGCCACAGATGGAATGTAAATAAAAAAAATCTGTGTTTACATGATGTAAAGCTTGATTCTGACAGACAAATTCATGTTAACGAAAGCTTAACGACTTCAAACCATCTGATTCTGCGGAAAGCTCTTTTACTTAAACGTCAGAAAGCTCTAACAAGTGTGTATACCAGAGACGGAAGAGTCTACGTGCGGTGCAAGGAGAAAACATTTTTAATTCAATCCATCGAAAGCTTGGACAAAATAAATGCCAACGAAACTACATGATGAAGTCAACTTATACCTGTAAGCAGCGATCATTTTATCATCAGATCTATTTTACTTTTTTACATTACTTTATCCTTTTGTTTAACTCTTTATTTTATTTTTTATTCTTTACTTTTCTTATTTTTACCTTGTGTCAAAGCCAAATATCTAAATGTTTTTCTTTTTTTCCTCACTTGTACCTTAGTGATGTCTTGTGTCTAGGTGGAGGTTTCAATTCCAATTTTATTTTCTATGAAAATGACTAGAAACAGTCGAATGCCTTTCAGTACAGACGTAGGGAATATGCGTACGTTGCTAAACATTTTATGTAAACAATGTAATGGATTACATGTATGTCATTTGAATGCGCAAAGTCTTTATCCTGAAATAGATGAGTTCAGGTTTGTGTTCGAGGGCTCGAATCTAGATATTATTTGTATATCAGAGACATGGTTTAAACCAAATCTATCTGACAACTTATGTTGTATTAAAGGTTATAAACTTTTTAGATCAGATCGACGTGATTCTAGAGGTGGTGGGGTGGCCATTTATGTTCGCAATACATTAATTCATCGTCTTATTTTATGTTCAGACAATTCATCTGCTGTAGAATATTGTTTAATTGAAATTTTTAATGGCCGTAATAAATGCTTGGTTGGTGTTGTGTACCGTCCAAATAAATATATTGATTTTTCATGTTTATTTGATACCTTGGAAAGTATTTCATCTGACTATTCAGAGATTATTTTATGTGGAGACTTTAACTGCGATCTACTCAATAAAGAATCGTCAAAACCATTTATTGATGGAATTAACAGTTTAGGTCTTACTACAAATAATTTTAGCACTCCCACTCATTTTGCAAATAATAGTGCTACACTTTTAGATTTATTTTTAACAAATGACATTGATAATATTTTATTTTATGACCAAATTCCGGCCCCTGCTTATTCGAAACATGATTTAATATTTGTAACGTTAAATATTGTTCCAAAATCTCAACAAATTCAATTTGAATACCGGGATTTTAATAATATTTCGTACGAACAACTTGAGTATGACATCTTACAAATACAATGGCAACAATTATATTTAACTTCTTCTGTCAATGAGCAAATATTCTTTTTGCAAAACTCGATTCAAAATTTGTTTGACAAACATGTACCACTCAAAAAAATGGTTTCAAAAAATCAAAACAGTTCGTGGTTTACAGCAGAAATTCTGGAATTGATTAGAAAAAGAGATATTGCTTATAAGCAATGGAAGCGCTTTAGACTTTTCGAACTGCGTAATACTTTTCGAATCCTTCGTAATGAAGTTACTTCAAAAATTCGACAAGCTAAAATACAAACTTACTCTAAGCTACTAAGTACAGATCTTCCATCGAAAGCTCTTTGGAAAAATATTCGGGAACTTGGTATTGGACGTCAACAAATTATGTGCCCTGTTGAAACAAACCCAGATGATCTTAACTCTAATTTCGCCAAAATTCAAACTGCGTCGCAGGATCCCGTTGAAAGACCTGAAGATATCCCTCGGTTAAATAACTTAAACCATAGTTTTCATTTCCAAGGTATAGATCAAGCGGACGTAGTTTTAAACATCCTTAAAATAAAGTCAAAAGCTACTGGTTTTGATGAAATGCATCCTGTGTTTATAAAAATAATTTTGCCACATATATTACCCTCTTTAACACACATTTTCAACACCATCATAATGACATCCACTTTTCCTAATAAATGGAAAGACGCCAAGGTAATTCCAGTCCCTAAAAAACAAAATTCTCGATCTCCACCTGAATATAGGCCTATTTCCATCCTTCCTTTTTTATCTAAAGTCTTAGAAAAAATACTTCATGCACAAATCTTAGCTTTCCTTAAACAAAATAATCTTCTATGTATTAACCAATCTGGGTATAGAAACAATCACAGCTGTGTATCTGCTTTACTCAAAGTTACTGATGATCTACGTTGCGCTATTGATAAGGACCATGTGTCTTTCTTGGGATTATTAGATTTTTCAAAAGCCTTCGATACAGTGAACCACAAAATATTAATTTCTAAAATAAAACATTTTTTTAACTTTTCAGACTCTTCAGCTAAGCTCATACTTTCATACCTCTCTGAAAGGCGACAAGCTGTTGTTGTTGGCAATCGTGTATCAAGTTTTGTGAACCTTTTCACGGGCGTTCCTCAAGGATCAATTCTTGGCCCGTTGCTATTTTCGATGTACATTAACGATTTGCCTTCTCAAGTCGAGCATAGTTCTATTGACCTATATGCTGATGATGTACAGATTCGGTTAAGTTGCAAGTTAGGATTAATTGAAAATGGTGCTGTATTACTGAACAGCGATCTAAATAAAATCATGTCTTGGTCAGAAAAAAACTGTTTAAAATTGAACCCGTTAAAATCTAAATGTATAATTATTTATAAAAACGAGCTTGATTTAAGTTATTTCCCTTCAATTCACATAGGTAATACAAATATTGAGTATGTTGATAGAATTAAAGACTTGGGAATCTGGTTCAATTCCACATTAAGCTGGGACTACCATATCCAAAGTATAATTGGAAAAATCTACGGTAGCCTCCGGAGTTTGTCTTATTCGAAACAATTCACTCCGCAAAATATACGATTCCGGCTTGCAAAAACTCTGATTATTCCAATAATCACATACGGTGCTCAAATTTTCTGTTGCCTAAGCTCAGAAAAGAAAAGGAACTTAAATGTCGCTTTTAATAACATCATACGTTACGTTTACAATCTTAAACGTTTTGACCATGTTTCTGAATATAAAGAAAATTTACTAGGATGTACTTTAAACGCATACTTGAATTACATAACTTTAAAAACTCTGAATAATGTTGTCACTAAAAAAGATCCACCTTACTTATACAACAAGTTAATTTTTTCAAATTCAAATAGATCGTTTACTTTTATTCAACCAACACATACATGTTTAGCAACTAAACGACAATTCTTTGTGTGTGCTGTTAGACTATGGAATTCTCTACCATTAGACATTAGAAAACTACGAGGTACTTTAAATTTTGATAAAATGCTCTTTAGGTATTTGGCTAACAATCCTGATAATTCTTAAATAAAATTAAAATAAAATAAATAAGTATTTTTTTTTTTCTCTCTCATGTAAATTGTATTATTGTAAAATTGTAAAATAATAATTAGTTTGTTGTATTGTTAAAATAATTTATAAATTGGTTTAACTTTTGCTTTTTTAAGACTTAAGTCTGTTGTAAAAGATACTTGAATAAATAAATGAATGAATGAATGAATGAAAAAAAAAAATTGATATTAAGGGCTCAAACTTTTACGAAAATTTTTTTTTGTCATTCTGAATGATATTCTCGATATATCTTTCAAAAAAAAAATAGTCAATTTTTTTGGCCCAGTCTAATATATATACTTCCAATAAGATTTTTTTCTGTAAAACCAGCATTGTTGCAGGTTAATGTACCTAAGGCTACAGAAAGTATTTCACTTGGAAAATTTACTACACTATACTTGTATTTTTTATCTAAGATGATTGCAGTTCCTCTCCCAGAATCATTTCGTATTAGATTATAGCCATTAAAGATAGGCTTATGTCTAGAATGGTTGAGCAAGTTAACGAGTGCCAATCTTCTGTCATGAGAGATAATTGAATTATAATTAGCTGATATTATTTTTATTTTAGTTTGATCCATCATACTACTATAGAAGCAACAAAGTCGAGATATGCGAACATTTTCTCTTCTTTAGTTTGTAGTGCTTGGTATTTAGGCCAAAACTGACGTATTTTTACCAAAAGATCTTGAAATGATAAATTGAAAAGGTTTTTTGCTTCATTTAAGAAGTTATTAAGTTCACCTGTTGGTGGATTTATAACATTTGAAATACTATTCGCCTTTGCCTGGCGGGACTGGGATGGCTTTAGAGATGTTTTTGCCATGTCGGCAAAAGAAACATTTGTGGTTGTAAAACTGTTTATATTATCATGCACCAACATTATATTTGCATGAGCAACTTGTTTTGTTCTCTGAGTTAGAGAATCTTTTTTATTTTTATATTTAAGATACGCGGGACAACCCACATAACTAGCTGCGTGACCTGCTTGGTCACAGTTTACACATTTTGGATTTGGAATCTCTTTATTAGATTCTTGAAGATTTTTAACAGATTCGATACAAGCTTTTGAGTCATGTGATTCTCCACAGAGCACGCATCTGCTCCCATATGCACAACATTCTCCAGAATGTCCAAATTTCTGACATCGGAAACATCGTATAACAGACTTGTCAAGTGGTTTTTCCCAATATATGCGTTGAAAAAGTAAGTACTTAATGCATGTAAGATCTTTGGTAGATTCACCTGGGTCTTATTGGACCGAAAAAATGTTCAATTTAACATTATGCTCTTTAGTTCTAGCCGTGGAAAATGATGAAATTTTATAAATTTTAAGGTTGGGAGAAGCCGCAATTAAAACCTGTTTAACTTTCTCTACAGGAGTGTCTCCATCGAGACCCTTCCACGTATTTTTTCTATAATCAATGTATGTACATCAGAATTATTAACATAGACCTTCGTTTTTTATACCCAATATTTACAAATTTATGTTTTAGATCAGAAATTTTGCATTCAGTAGCTGCGAGTGCAACAACATCACTTAAAAGTTCACAGTTAGCCCCAAAAATAAATATTGGTGGGCAAAATGATATATTTTTTTCAATACATTGGTCAATATTATTTGATGAAGTAATGTTAGTAGTATATTATTAGTAGACTTAACATTAGTTACATTATTAGGTTTATTATTTATAATCGATGGATTTGGCAGAGATGAACCCAGACATAACAAAGGAGCATAAACGTTGTTTGAAAGGTTTCCGTACTCGTGTGAATTAAGAGATGAGTCGTTCGTCGTATTTTTAAGTTTTTTCCCTGAGTTAGGTATTAAATCGTTTGCAGAACGTTTGAGATTTCTTATCAATAGGTGTGTTTTTTTCGCAAAGCTATCCGTAGTGAAGTAAGATTTTATACGTATTACAAATACAAAGTCTTCACTGCCGATAAAAGTAGAAGTAGGATCCAACTGCGGATAGAATGTTGACGTTTGCTCGAGTCTCGAATACAAATGTTGGTACAATTGAAAACTCTTTTGTATCTCGAAGGCATGTTCGTAGAGTACGAAAAGTAGTTTGTTGTTTAGCATTTTCCATTGAGATTTTAAGTCTTTTTTTTACAAAACCATTTTTATAAGAAAAACGCTGCATTTTGTATCGTGTTGGTGTCGAACTCTTATAGAAAGCTGTTTAATAACTAACGCGTTTTTGTAGGAGCGAAATGTCGTGGTCAGCTGTTATACTTTAGTTAAACAGCGACATTTAAGAGTTACTAACGCGACAAAGCCTTCTTATGAAAAAAGCTGTTGTTAAATCCAAAACTAACTAAAGTCTGCGAACAGATCCCTTGACTTTTGTGGTGATAATTGTCAACAAAAAAAAATTCACAAACAAAATGTGCTTTATGAAGAATGGCTGGTGAACAGAAAAAGTAAATACAAAATGATTTAAATTGAAATTCATAGATAAAAACCTCCATATATATTTTCAGAAACATGAAAATTACTTGGCAAAAAGTTATTGGTGGTTTTTTTTTTCAATTAAATATTTGACAACTAGTCAGTGATACCAACTTTAAAGTAGAAAAATCGCACAACTGCGGATACGTTTTTTTGGGAAATCCTACTTCACTACGGATAATTTTCCCAAAAAAACACACCTAATATCAATATCTATGGAATATCAGAATTTTTGTTTTCGCTTTTCTCCACTTCTAAGATTCACTATCTCAGGAGGGAAAATGTATATTTGCGGTGCAAAGCCGCTCTAAATTAGGTAATTGGAAACAAGTAATCGCACTGTAACAAATAGGTACGTCTTATCACTTCGGAAGATCGATGCGAACTCCTCAAGCAGTTTATCTCAATGACTTTTCTTGAATTGGATACCAGGTTCGGAAAACTGAAAACTAACTGCACATAGTTAAATTCATTGTTTTAATCACTGGAATTTAGAAAGTTCAATACAGAAAGTTTTTCATCATTAATATCTATTTTTTCTAATATTTCATCAAAAATAATCAAAATAATTTGTGTGTCGGAAACTTGGTTCAGGGACGAGTTGTGTGATGAGGTTTGTTACGTAGAAGGTTATCGTGTTTTTCGCTTAAATCGAAAGGATCGTGTTGGGGGAGGTGTTGCAATTTACGTTAAAAGGACTATAAAATACAAAACTAAACTTTCATCCGAGCCTAATAGCGGTATAGAGTATTTGTTTGTCGATATAATAGGTAATGATTGTACCTTACTTCTAGGCGCTGCTTATAGGCAGACAGAAAATATGCGTACTTACAATTTAAGAACAGTTAATACAAGGATACCAACCCATTATTTTGGAAGAGGTGCAACATTTCTGGACCTTTTTATTGTGAATGACATCAAAGACGTGGCTCTATATGATTAGCTTTCTGCGCCTGCATTTTCAAAGTATGATTTAATATTTTTAACTTTGAGATTTTACCTTGATTGCTCAGTAAAAAAAATACATATCGTGATTTTCACAATATTAATGCTCAGCAACTAAAAGTGCATTCACGAGGTATGAATTGGGACACTATATTTCATATGCCGTCACGAAATGATCAGATACATTATTTTTTTTTTTTTTTTTTTATAATCTACCCGCGCTCAAGGGATTATGATTACCCTTTAAATGTTTCAACACAGCGCGGGCGGTAAAGTTAATGAAGAGAAAGACACTCACATTCCCATAAAAACTTCTTAAACCTATTAATAAACCCTGGTTTAACCATCGAATAAGACATTTAATGCAACTAAAAGATGAAGCTTATAACATCTGGAAACGCTACCAATAGAAGGAGTTGCGTCTTGCATATTGTTCTCTTCGAAATGGAGTTGTTGCGGAAAAATCCGAACATTTCTCTCATCAGCTTAATGCATCATTAAGCGGACGTCACTTGTGGAAAAATCTACACAAAATTGGCATCGGTAAGTCAAGGATTGGACTATTGGACAAGGACATTGGTGGTAACACCCTCAATAAAATATTTGTATCTGTTCCACTGACAGAAGTCACATCGCTCAGCTCTGCAACCTTCCTTCCATTTATCAAAATTTTTTCTTACTTGACAAATAGAAAGCAGTTCAAATTGGAGACACTGTCGAATTTTCTGCCGAATGTTATTGGTGTCCCTCAGGGTTCCATTCTTGGTCCCCTTTTATTTTCAGTTTATATTAATGAACTTCCATCTTTGGTTGCTAACTGTTTGCATGTTTGTGGCTGTGAGGATCTTCAACAATTGTGGCGGCTCGAACTTTGTGCCAAGGAAAGATTTTGATGAATCGCTTCATGACAATCGCACTGGAACACTTTATTGACTTAAGGATTATAAGGCGTTAATGCAAGAGATGATAAACGTTAGTTTTGCTGAACGAGTGGAAGATGACGAATGAGGTGGTCGTGTGTACAACATACCTCATAGATCTGTATATTTGGAAGATAAGGACACTACCAAGCTATAAATTGTGTTTGAAGCTTCCGCACTCGCAGCAAATCATATTTTGCTCGATGATTATTTAAAGGTTGGCAACAGCCTTTTGGCTGAGATTTTGACGGTTTTAATTAACTTTCGCTGTGGAAAAATTGGATTGACAGCTAATATCGAATAGGCATTTCTCCAAAAAAGTTTGGCTGATCGAGAAGGCCATGGATATTTTGGTTCAAGGAATTGTCTAAGCCGAGTGTGACATGAACAGATTTTTCAGTCCAAGCAGTACAGTGTGACCAGTAGCCCAAACATATTAGGAAAAGTAATTTCCAAAATTTTAGATTATGGAAAAGAACAATATCCCAAGGCTGTCGACATTTTTCGCTAGGAATATAAACCATGAGGCAGATCAATACATGAAAGCTGGTTCTAAGCATCTTCGTAAGTGGAACTCCAACAGTCTGTTAGTACAAAAGAGTCATCCATCAGAAATACCTCCACCAGAAATACAGAAAGTCCTAGGTCTTCGTTGGTTTGTTGACGCTGATAAAGAACTATCGGTAAATCTTAATGCAGTTGAAGTTCTTTCAAAGTCAAATGGTTTGGATGCAAGGAAACGCAATGTACTGAATGTAATGTCAAAAATATATAATCCTTTTGGTTTATTGCATCCCTGGATAGTTCTTTTGAAGATCCTTTTTAATCGATTTGGTGCCAAAAATAAACGGGTACCCCCAGAACTCCATATAGCCTGGATTGATTGCTATGCAGATGATTTTCGCCGATGCCAGTCACCATGCCCTCGGAGCTGTGGCGTTCTTGCGAACCACAGATGATGATGGAACCATTCATGTCTTTTGCTCCCCAAAAGTTCGAATGTTATTGTGTATTCAAATGTAACAAAAAAAATTTTGTTGGATTTTTAAAAATATTTTCATTTTTTTTTCCAAAACTCAATATTTCGAAAAGCCTATTGATAAATAAAAGTTTCTTAATATAATCTACAAGATATGAGAAAAAGAATTTTATTTTAATTTAAGTGGCTTTCAAAAATTATACTTTTCTCGAAAACTGCGCCTTGAATAGAGCTATGTCAATCGCGACTGATTCGGTCTTTGTGACCCGTTCACCAAAAAGATTGATTGATTGCAATCAAAGCAGACCAATCTCTTGTCACTGAAACCGATGAATGAAACGAACGTAAAAAAGTTATGTTTCGTTCATTCATCTTGTTCTCAATCATTTCACAATACCAAATAGGAATGGACATGAAACAGAATGTATATTCCTCATTTTATATACAATAGAATATGACGTGAACGAAGCAACGAAGTAGAAAAAAGCCAAACTTGCTTTCATTTTCACATTGTTTCGGTCTCGGTCTGAACGAAACGATTGGAAAAAAAAATATTTTAATTGAATGAATGATTGAAAACATTTCGTGTCAGTCTATATCTCGTTCGGAACGAAATGGGTGGATAAAAAATGATTGAATGAACGATTGATTGAAAAGACCGAATCCTTGAACCAATCAATCAATGATTGATTCGGTCTTTCAAAACGAACGATTGGCACAGCTCTAGCCTAGAATATTAAAAAAAAATTCTTTTCTTCGAATTAATTTTACGATCTATAATTTAATAAAAAAAAATTTCATATTACTGACTGTACCTATCATAGAACCATTTTTTTAAATTTGGAATTTCTAATTTTTAAAATTTTTTTTATTTAATAATTTTTTTTTTAATAAAATTTTGTATAGAGAAGCTTGTAATCAGTTTGAAAAACATTGCAATTTCAAAACTTAAAAAAGAAATATATTTTGAATTAAAAAAAATCAATTTTTTTTGGAAAATTTAAAAAACATTGTATTTCAAAACTTTTAAAAAATATTTGTTTGTTCGTATAGCAATAAATACTTTGAGTTGGCGTAACTATACATTTTTTTTAAAGTTTTGTATATAAATGCTTATATTCTTAAGAAACCGCTACAACGACTTAATGTTTGTTCTTGGATAAGCTAATATTTGCTTGAATCACATGGCATCCTGTTTTTAGCTCCAACTACTAAATGAATTTAAACAACTCCTTAAAAAAAGACAAATTTTATGCTTATGAACAGTTTTTCTCTAATAACATACATTTTTCAAATTCTTAGTCTTTTACATCAGAGCAATTTCGTGCGACCCAGTCGTGCATTTTATTTTAAAAAGGTATCTACATATAGGATAATAATT
Source organism: Chrysotoxum bicinctum (assembly GCA_911387755.1). Lineage (NCBI taxonomy): Eukaryota > Metazoa > Arthropoda > Insecta > Diptera > Syrphidae > Chrysotoxum > Chrysotoxum bicinctum. Next base: position 137,006,505 of record OU426987.1, on the reverse strand, counting down.
TCCCTTTGACATTTAAGCCGTGTTTCTGTCAATAAAAATGTATTATTATTTTTGTAACAAAGTAATTTTCAAATTATCTCTAACTTTTAACATCCCTACCATCTTTTTACAGATCCCGGAAATATCTCTTACTACAAACCCAGCCTACAATATTTGTAACACTCCTCAACGAATACGACAGCCTTCCTATGCATTTGCTCCACCTATGCTCCACAACAGTAGTTCATCGAACATTTATGCACGTGTTCCAGGACGGAACAATGCATCTTCCTACGAAACTTCAACTCCGTCCACATCACCACATGGGTCATTAAATATATGCACGATGCCATTGGTGGGACAACACCAGTCTTCTAATTTCCAATCACTTCGAGTCCAACCCCACCAACTACTACAACAGAAAACCCAACTTCACCCTACGACCAGTGACAGTGTAAGATTTTACAACTACAGTATGTCCCCCTGAGAGGTACTCAATGAGAAAACTAAGTGCCAAATAGTGAGCATTGGTAGTAGTAACAGTGTATGCACGAGCACAGCCGCAAGAACGACAATTGTGTAGTCATTTTGTCAATAACTTTAGTAAAGTAGATAACATTATAAGACTTTGTAAATAATTTAAATAATCGCAGCTTTCTTCTATTTGAAAACTTAAAAAGTCTTCAGAATTTAAATCCCTCTTTTCATATATTAACATCAACATATATAAATTATGAGCACCTTTGTAATAAATTAGTTATAGAAAAAATTATACTTTTTTAAAACATGAAATTATACAGTTAAGAAACAAAATATACCTAACTAAATGTGTTTATGTTTAAAAGAATACATTAAACGAAACGATACAACTTGGAAATAGACATATTCTGGTACATATAATCTTAAATTACATTGCAGATGTATTAAAATAGAAAGTTGCATTTCCATAATGTGTAAAGAAAGATGAAAAGAAGAGTTAATAATGAGTAAAAGAAGTTGCATTTTTATTGAATGTATCAATGCATTTATACATAAAAACATAAGTTTTGTTCAAACATTTTAAGGCATGATACATATATAATTTTATTTTTAATCTCAATTGTATTAAGTTCTTTATTTACTTTAACATAGGTATTACAATTTTCTTCACTAAGAGAAAAAATGGATTTATTTTTTTGTCCGTTACTTTTTACTCATAAAAAACTTAAAAAATGTAATTGTACATATTAATATTAATAAATCCGAAAATGTTTTTAATTGTTTTTAAATTTTTAAGCATTTAATACGTATACATATAACAGAGATGATGAGTAGAATGTGGGCTCGTTTAATGGGTATTGTTTTGAATATTTTTTAATGGGTTTTTATTTTAATAGGTGCGGTATGGTGTTTGATGTGAATGTGATGATCATGAAAGGGAGTTTGAATGTTGAGGATGGTAAATGTTTTATTGGGTTTGAATACCAGCGCGTGTGTGTTAGAGTAGTTTGGGGTGTCGGGTGTGATGATGTAATAATGTAAATTAATGAAAATCTCTGTTTGGGGGTTTGGGGGTAGTGTGAGGGATTTACTGTGCTATGGAGGGAGTTTGAAGAAGATGTGTGTGTTTAAATAAGATGTGTGAATGTTGTTATGGATACAAAGAAGAACGAATGTGTGGTGGATACATCGTGATGAGATGACCGTGTGTGTGTGTTAATTTGGTAGTCGTGGTCGTGGTCGTCTTTGTTGTATGTCGTTGCCGAGGATAGGAAATCAAATAATGAAAATAATAATTTCTAAGAAAGATATAAATTTGAATGGGGCAAATGGCTATTAAAGTTAGTTTGATATCTGAAGACAAACGATTTTTCAGGATGAAGTGATCCGATGCATTGGATTTGAAGAGAAGTAAGAAAAAATTCTACAACATTAAAAAAAATTTGTATTGCCTGTGGTAGCTTTTGACAGAAGGATAATAGATGGGATGGGCCTTATTCGGAATTCCCCCCCCCCCCCCCCGCCAACAAAATGCAGCTTTTTTTTTTAATGAATCGATAAAAAAAGTGTGCTGTTGATAAAAGACATCAAATTATGGAGGAGAAACACTTTTTTATGGTAAGAAAATGAATATAGGCCATAGGGTAAATTCAAAGTTTCTTCAAATCCGGATTCTGTAAATCCAAAAGAAACCTTGCATACACCCAACCTCGCGACTACCCCAAAACCTATAGTGTGCCCAAGCAGGGGGGTTGCAGGGGGGCAGCATGGCCCCCATACATATCTCACTGTTTATACGCCGTAATGCGTAAGCAAGCAAAAAAAGCAAATATCCCATAATAAAAAAGTGGTTTTAGTTATACTCGTAGTACTGTGATTGGTCCGCTTATACTTCACTTTTTTACCATAAAAAAGTGTTTCTCCTCCATAATTTGATGTTTTTTATCAACAGCAATAACGTTTTTATCGATTCGTTAAAAAAAAGTTCATTTTGGAGGGGGGGGGGAATTCCGAATAAGGGCCAACAGTACTGTGGGTGGTCCGCTTATACTTCACTTTTTAAAATAAAAAAGTGTTTCTCCTCCATAAGTTGATGTTTTTTTATCAACAGCAAACACTTTTTTATCGATTCGTTAAAAAAGAAGTTCATTTTGGTGGGGGGGGGGGGGGCAATTCCGAATAAGGTCCGATGGGATATTTGTATGGCGTGAGCATTTACACAAATGTGTGTTTATGTTCATAATGATTATTTTGTGTAGGTACGGTAGATTTTTAAATGGGATTTGTAACGTCTTAAATCAAAGACAGTCTTTTCAATACTGAGCTTTATTACATCTTAAATTATTCTTACTTCTTAATTACATTGTGTTCTTATCTACTACCTTACAATACTTCGAGTATTGTATATAAGTGTTAGTAACTTACATTCTATGTTCTATGATTTGTGTTTCGTATATAAGGGTACCTATACACTTCAACATCCCCCTTAAATTGCACAGTACACGAACGAAAATCAGGGTTCTATTCAACACGATTTCTAAGACGACCATTCCAACGAGTATCTACTGGGTAGATCTTGCGTGATGTCTTACATGTCTCAACTTTCACGTTCTCTGAATCTGCGTTTTCGTTTGTATCTTCTTTTTCGCTGATTTTCATTTTTGCACTGGCATCTACTAAAATTTCTGGAATATAATCTTTTTGATCCTTATATTTAAATTCATTTAATAACATTGTTTGATTAAAATGTCGGTTCCAAATTACATCGCCATTTCCATTTTTAACTTTGACGTTTGCCAATAAATTTTACAATTTTTGCTTTAATCCAAGAAACTTTTCCTGGTATTGAAAAATTTTTAACAACTACTTCATCTTTTACTTTAAATGTTTTTGAATTATGCCCTTTATAAAATGTTCTTTGTTTCTTTTGCATGCAATTAACCCTTCTTAATAATTCTTTTGGTTTATTTTGAATTCTGTCTTTTTGGTTAATATTTAACGGGTTTAACAAGTCCAACCTAGTTCTTAAATTCCTGCCAAATACTAATTCAGCTGGAGCACGGCCGGTGGTACTGTGAATGGACTTTCAGTAGTCGATCAAAAAGGTTTGTAAACAATAATTCAAACTGTCATCTGGCTTCTTCGAGTGTAATGCCTTTTTTAATGCTCTTTTTATCAACCTAACTCCATTCTCTGCCTGCCCGTTCGTTGCTGGGTGGCCGACCGGTGTGGTAAAATGCTTTATCCCGTTACCTTTTAAAAAATCTTGGAAAAACTTTGAAATGAATGTACGTCCGTTGTCGGTAACTATGGTTTCAGGTAACCCAAATCTACTAAAAATTTGAAGTAAAATTTCTTTAGTATGAATACTAGTTATATTTTTACCCATGTCTATGCACTCAATCCATTTACTAAATGCGTCGACAATAATCAAAAAATTTCTGTCGAAAATTGGGCCCATAAAGTCTAAATGGATTCTCTCCCAAACCTTACCCGGCCATTCCCAATTGATCAATTTTGTTCTTATTGGGTTATCTTGATATAACAAACATGACTCGCAAGATTTAGCAATGTTTTCCAGGTCTTTATCCAAAGAAGGCCACCAACAATACCCTCTAGCTAATCCCTTCATTTTTACTATACCCAGATGTGATCGATGAAGTTCAGATAAAACTTGCTTCCTTAGAGTTTCAGGTATTATCAATTTGTAACCCCAAAAAACTCCGCCTGATTCTACTGATAGCTCAGAGCTTCTGAGCAAATATGCATTTAAATCTGCACTACCCACATGCTTAGGCCATCCATCTTTTATATAGCCTACAACTTTTGTCAACACACTGTCTTTACTTGTTTCGGCTACTACATCTGTAAATTTTATTGGCAAGTTACCAACCTTTTGCACATAATTAACATAAACGTCATCAGCATTATTATCTTCTTCTGGTGGATCAATAGGAGTACGTGAGAAATAATCAGCGATATTTTGTTTTGTATTTACGTATTGCGTTTGAAACTGGTAGCCTGAAAGGAAAAGAGCATACCTTTGAAGGCGATTTGCCGATGGTATGCCTCTTTTGGAACCAAAAATTGAAACAAGTGGTTTACTATCCGATAACAAAATGAACTCTCTCGCGAATAAATATTGATGAAATTTCCTTACCCCGAACACGATCGCGAGTGCCTCCTTTTCCACCTGTGCGTAATTTTTTTCGGAATCTGATAGCTTCCGAGATGAAAAACAAATCGGTCGTTCTATTCCACTTTCATAAACATGAACTAACACCGCTGCTAAACCCCTTGGGCTTGCGTCCACAATGAGCTTATAACTGGCACGTTGGGATCATAATGAGCTAACACCTGATTCGAAGACAATAACTTTTTCACCCCAATGAAGGATTTTTCATGGGCAGCGCTCCATTCGAACTTACTATCATTTTTTAATAATGCATACAGGTCGTTGGCTTTAAAAAATTGATTACACCTAGAAATGATTGCAGCTCTTTTACTGAGCTAGGGCTTGGAAGCTGCATGATATCTTCGACACGTTTTGGATCTTTATGTAGCCCGTGCTTGTCTATGACATGTCCTAAATATTTGACAGACTACAAAAAAACTACATTTTTCTTTAGCAACTTTAAAACCGGCGCACAGTGGGGCAGAATAGGTCGATTAGTGATATTAACTACTTCTACTAATAATAATAAGCTTTTTTATCACTTTTTTTAGTTTGACAGTTAAAGTAAACAGTTTTCTTCAATTTTATCAATTTTTTTTCCAAAACAAAATTTATTTTTTTTAAAGAAATGAAGATAGAACACCAAACATTGATCGATTTGAAGTATATTTTTGAACTATTTTTTTTGTTTGTTTAAAAAGTGAACTATATTTTGGAAAATAGTTCTCGAGTTTAATCTTAGAGAAAAATATTATGGAAAAGCGGATCTATCACCCCTCGTTCCGTTGGGGGGGGGGGGGGCAATTTTCTGAAAATCTAACCTTAAATAAAAACAAATTACAAAAAATCAATAAAAAGAGTTAGAATAGTGTGCTATAGCTTTTTTGAAAGCTTATTTTGCATTCTTTCACGTGTTTTTCGGATTAAGTTGTTTTAGCTAATAGTTTTTGTGAAATAAAATTTTGAAGTCAAAGCTTCGAATACAAATTGTTAATTTTGATGTTAAAGTTATATTTTTTTTCAAAAAACTGCGCTGTGAGATGGGTTTATTTTGTCAAAACCTAATGCTCTTTTCAAGTTTTAGTGAAAAAATGAAAAAGAGATGACAAAAATATTTCTTTGCTATTGACATGCTTAGGTTTATTGACAATCAATCCAGTTTTTTCCTTGAATTCTTTTTGAATGCGTATTTTGTTTTCTATTACAATTACTTCCGTTGCCTTATTTGTTCTGCATTCATTTACAGGAAGTTTATATGCAACGTGAAGGAGACATTCAAATAAGCGAATCAACCCATGCAATGTAGAAATTCTAAAAGATAAATAGTTTTCGGCGACCGGAAGTTGCATCATTTTGTCGATGTCGTTAAAGTCCTTGCTATTGGCATGGCATAAATAGCACCTCAGTGAAGACTTTGTATCAGATAAGCTGTTGCAAAGTTTCCCATCGATCATAGATAAGATTATCTCATGCTTCACTTTGTAATTAATGTTTTGCAGTTTTATTTCTGAGCATACTAAATTTTGAATTTGAAAATCTGTTCTATTGTTTTCTCTTCCAACAAGCTCGTCAGACTCCTTTTCAAAAATAATTTTCAAAGGGCGACATTAACAATAAATATTGATAGGGAAGATTACTTATATTAACTAATTTATTTATTTATAAATTTATTTATTTAGTTACTATTTTTATTGAAACAAAAATTGGCCAAAAAAAAAACACAAACTTTCTATTACAAATCACACTGTTTCACCAAACTTCTTAAGATAAAATAAAACAAAGACATCTATTAAAAAAAAAAACATTTTTATAGTATATCATTGCATGATTGTTGAAAAAGAGAGATAATGTTACTTATTTTAATAAAAACAACCAAGGACTTTTTTCTAAAAAAATCAATTTTTGTAGTTCAAAAATTCATAAAAAATATTTGAGGCAAATATTTAGCACTTCTGCTTTAAGTTTCATATTCTTGACGTATTTGTTTAATATGTCCCATTTACAGACCTGCTAAATATTTGCCTCAACATAATTTATAAGCAAAAATTTAAGGCGACCATAAAAAAAACGTGGTAATTTTTTTCACCTTATATTTTTATACTTATTTATTTTTTTCAAATTTTTCTTTTAGGAACTTAAAATACACACCTTCACCCATCTGAATAATATCACTTTAAATAGTATTAATTAAATTCTCACACAGTAAATTAAGATTTAAAAACTTTAATTTTCACCCACGTTTTTTTCGTGCTTTCAATCGGCAACTTCTTCGACTTTGAATGCGTGGTGAATTTAGCCTAGGTGTCCAAAAAAAAAAATACTTATATTTCCTAATCCAAAAAACAGTTAGCTTTGAGAAAAACAAAACATATTTCCTGTTAGTTCAATACTTAAAAATGACCTTTTTATCATTGCTCTCTATGTAGAGGCCCCATTGTGCGGCGTCTTTTAAACGTTTTAAAACTTCGGCTAACCTTTTTAAATGCGTTTCTTTGTTATCAGCAGTTATAAGTAAATCGTCCATGAAAACTACTACTCCATCTAAATCCATCAACAATTTTTCCATCTCTTTCTGGAAAATGGCAGCAGCTGGAGCAATGCCATAAACTAACCTTGTACTTCTTAGCAACCCTTTAGTTGTACTTATCGTTGTCAAGCTCCTGGATCTTTCATCCAGAACTAGCTGCTGGTACGCAGATGACAAATCGATTTTTGTGAATGACTTCCCACCGTGCAATTTCGCGAAAATTTCATCGATAGTCAGTAACTGGTGCTGTACTCCCTCAATAACTTGATTCACAGTCGTCTTATAATCTCCGCAAATGCGAACTGTGCCATTCTTTTTTAAAATAGGGAAAATCGGTGTTCCCCATTCACTATGCTCTACCCGTTCATAAACTCCTAATCGAACTAAATCATCTAAAGCCCTCTCCACCTTCTCCCTTATGTGAAAAGGTAATCGACGAGGTTTAAAAAACTTTGGCGTAGCACCTTTTTTAATATGTAAAGAAATTTTTCTCTTGTTATACATGCCTAGCTTCCCATCAAAAACTTCAAAAAACTTGGATAAAACATGTGCTAAATCTTGGTCTTTAATATTAATGAAATTCATTTCTTTAACCCCTACGTTAAACGCGAACATCCAATTTCTACCAAGAATTGGTGGGCCACCATTTTTTATCACGTGAATGTCTAACATTTTACAATTATTGGCATAAATTACCTTGAGATTACGAAATCCAAGAGGCGTTATAGCCCCGCCGTTGTAGTTACGAAGCGTCACACTCGTTTTCTCCAATTGACAGTTTGAAAAATATTTCTCATAATCCCCCTCAGATATTGCCGTAATTGCCGACCCGCTATCAATCTGCATGCACATTCTTTTACCGTTCACAATAACATCAGCCGTGATGGGTCTTAAACTAGAATTTGTATTGCAATAAAATAAAGACAAATCGTCATCGTTATTTACATAATTACACTCTTTGCTAAACTTATCATTAAATTTTTTGTGACACATTTTCTTTAAATGACCTTTTTGTTTGCAATTTTTACAAATGTAATTTTTAAATCTACATTGACCTTCATTATGGTTTGTGTAACCGCAAACTTTGCATTGCTCAGATTTACCGCTTGATGATGTTGATTGATGAGAAGTTGATACCGTTTCATTTTTGCCGCTACGTTTCAAAATTTTACCGCTCTTTTTCTGGATAACATACACGCTTGCTGGTTCTTCTTTTATGGTATCTACTGTGACGTCATACTGCCTTTTTACGCACTCAACAGACAAAGCCATTTCTAACGCCCTTTAAAACGTCAGATCACTAGCCTTCTCCAGGAATAGTTTGTCTTTTTCAGGACCTTTTTTGAGACCCATCACAAACCTGTCTCTCAACGCTACGTTCAAATGGGTGTCGAAGGAACAATTTACAGCCAACGCTCTTAGCCTTGCTGCCCATTCTTGTAAGGTTTCATCATCGTGTTTCACAGCCTCATAAAACTTTCGTCTCTCAGCAAACACTGAAAACGATGGCTTGAAATGGTTTTCCATCGTTGTTATAATTTCATTGTAAGCTGTGGTGGCATCTTCAGGAGCTCTAGGATGCATGATTTCTTTAAGAAAACGAAGCGTTCTCTCACTGATACCACTCAACAACAATGCCTTTCGCCTCTTCTCCTCAGCTGCGCCAGTTGTAACGTCTTAAATCAAAGACAGTCTTTTCAATACTGAGCTTTATTACATCTTAAATTATTCTTACTTCTTAATTACATTGTGTTCTTATCTACTACCTTACAATACTTCGAGTATTGTATATAAGTGTTAGTAACTTACATTCTATGTTCTATGATTTGTGTTTCGTATATAGAGATTAGAGATTAGATTAGATTAGAATCTTTATTGATTGTTCTTAAAAATATACATAAATACAATTTTAATAAAGAAATTAAAGCATGGCCTATGAGCCGTCTGCCGCTTATCTATAAATTATTATTCTACATAAGAAGATTACAAAGTTTAATTTAAAACAAATTTAAAATAAAATTATTCTTAAAAGAAAAAAGAAACCAAAGGTAGAGTTTAAAGCTTTTATAACAGAAATATAATGAACAAGCAATCAACAGTAGTTTTTATATTTTTATATTCAGAAATAGGTACAAAAATAAACATAAAAGAGAACCATTTAAAATATATTTAAGAATACAGGCTTAAGAAGCAATGATAGACAATTTTTAATACTTGAGGAACGAGTTGGGTTAGAAAAATGCAACATCATTAATAAATTGGCTTTTAGTTTAGCTAAAACAAAAAAAAAGTAGTTCTGTATTTCGCAAGTGAAAATGGGCTTTTAGTTTAGCTAAAACAAAAAAAAAAAAAAACAATTATGTATTTCACAAGTGAAAATGGGCTTTTAGTTTAGCTAAAACAAAATTATTAAATGTGTGTATACTCACGACATATTCAAATATGTGTTTCTGTAATTTTTTGCATATGAGATATATCGTACTAGCAACTTCCAACCATATTCTCCATTCAGAACACTGACACATTCTTCGTAAGTCAGAAAACTCTTACTGAAATAGAACCTTCGTATTTCTTGCAAAATAGGACAAACTGCTAAGAAATGAATGACATCTTCATTTTGGTTTAAATTACACAGTGAGCAGATAGGGTTTATATCGGGTCGATATGGTCTAAAGTTCAGTTCAAGAACTTCCGTTCTTGCCTTAAAGATAAGACTCATATCTAAGACAGAGAGATCCCTCCTAAAATAACTGTTCTCAAACAAATTAAGATTTAGGTTTCGATATATAGCCCTAGAAGTTGACTCCCTAGCCCTATTAAGATTCAACTGATACATTTGTTCATCTACTTTTGCAATGCAATCATAAAAAATATTTTGCCATTCTGCTACATTGCTAGTACTCAGGTTCAATGGAACATAATGTGCCAAAGCAAGTTCCTGCCAGTTTTTAAACGGAGTATAGCCGCAATGATGGGAAACTTGCAATATTCTTTTGTGCAAATTGTTATCTGGTCTTTTCATTAGTTTAACCATGAAATCTGCACTTGCCTTCAAATTTCTTACGTAAATAAGGGGTAAACCGGACTCAACATAAATAGCGTAACTTGGAGTATTCGAAGGTAATTTAAATATTCTTTTAAAGAAATATCTTTGAATTAATTCAATCTCGTCTATCCATTGGTATCCATACACTTCATTACCATAGCAGAAGCAACTGTTTATTGTAGCGTCGAACACTTTGAATTTTGATGTCGGATCAACAAGAGACTTTGTAAAAAATTGCGCCCATATCGTATTAATTGCTGATTTAGCCACAGTCAATTTTTCTTTTATATGAGCCCTTATATCCAAGTTATAAGAAATTACGAATCCAAGATATTTGAACTCATTCACAACTTCTATGCTAACGCCATCTAGTGTCCAATTCCTTAGATTCGTATTAACACGGTTTCGAGCTCTGAAGACCATGATCTTAGATTTGGTAGTATTTATTTTGAGATCCCAAAGATCACAAAAAGTTTTAAGTTTATTAATTTGGTGCTGAAGTGTCGTCGGGTTATCAGCAAAAATTACGAGATCATCTGCGTATAACAGCAGTTTTACATATATATCCCCAAAGAAAACTCCCCCTGGTAAATGGTTCTCAATGTCGTTTATGAACAAAGCAAACATTAAAGGGCTTAAAACACACCCTTGTGGGACACCTGTTTCTGACCTAAATTGACCTGATTGATTTTTACCGCTGCATACCACTGCAGACATATTAAACAAGAGCTGTTCATACACCCGAATAAATTTAGTCGAAACCCCAATGAGCGCGAGTTTATACAAAAGGGACCTTCTATTGATTGTATCAAAAGCGGCTTTAAAATCCACAAAGATTGCATATAAGGGCTTTTTTTTATCAATAAACCGTCTTGCTATAGTAGTCAGTGCGAAAATTTGGTCCACTGTCGACAAGTTGGCTTGAAAACCAGCTTGAAAGCAACTGATTATGTTGTTTGACTGCACCCATCTAGAAAGCCTCAGGTATAGGACTTGAGTGAAGAGCTTCCTCAGGGAGCTCAATACAGAAATGCCTCTATAATTTTCCGCTCGATTTGGGTTCCCTTTTTTATATATGGCAGATATTTTCGCCAAGCGAAAACTACTCGGGAAGGCTTCCTCACTAAACATTTTATTTAGAAGATTTAGAATATATTCCAAAAACTCAGGAGTTGAATTCTTGTAGAATTCTATTGGAATACCATCCGAGCCAGGGGCTTTATTATTTTTCATTTTGTTGAGTGATGTTAAAAGTTCAAACATAGTGAAATTGGAATCTAACTCTGGGATCAGTATATACGGGAGTACAAAACTTATTGAGTTTTGGTTTGGATCAGGTAACAGAAGGTTTTCAAAATATGAAGCGAGCTGGTCAACGCTGATGCTCAAAGACACTGTATTACTACGTCCTCCCAGTACGCGCACGTTGCACCAAAAAGACCTAGAATCTCTGCAGTCAATGAGATTTTTTGCCGCTTTTTCAAGGAATAGATGTTTCTTATGACTACATAGATCCTTATATATTTTATTTTGCTGTAAGTAAAGATGTTTGTGAGCATCATTATTTGATTCTCGAAACAGTTTTAAAAATTGAAAAGATTTTTTTCTGCTTTTTCTGCATTCCTCATCATACCATTTACATTTTGACCACGGTGAGGTGACATGGGAGGTGTTTGGAGTTGCGGACTTACGTATCAAATCAAATGCAACACAAACACCGCTTCTTCAACTGAAACGGCACTTTGGGTGTTTGTATAAATCATTTGTCGTCTTAAATTTTGTCTATACAAATCAGCCTTATGTTCAACCCATTTAAGTTTTCTATTGGTTAAAGAGTAATCTTCAATATGACCTTGGGTATCTTGGAAAGAGAACTCGCAGGAAGCGAGAATCGGCAGATGTGATGAAAAGTTTGTAGGGTAAACTTCAAAATTCCTAATGATATCAAGCCAGTCCCCCTTTATTAAACAGTAATCAATAATGGAACAACCTTGGGGAGATATAAAAGTGTAATTCCCCTCTATATCTCCTTTTGAGATTCCATTCAACACAAAGAAACCAAAATCTTCAATAATGTCTATTAGAAGCTTGCCGTTTGCATTCAAATTTTTATCCAGTGAGTTTCTTTCGAACGAAAAGTAACCGTTGTTCAAGATAGAAGAATTCTGAAAGTTGCTTATACGTCCGTTAAAATCCCCGACTAGCATTATGTTTTCGTGGTTGTTATTTAATAGAAAATTCTGCAGATCCTCATAGTCTGAGTTCCACCGGTTATAATTAAGATAAATAGGAACAATTTGAAAATGTTTTGAACCACACAGAAAATCAATTATAATTTTGTTTTCAATATTTTTAAAGCTGATTTGCTCAATTGGTCTGTTTTTGATTTTATAACCAATCAGCATTCCTCCACTCGCTCTTCCAACTCTATTGTTTCTAGTAGCTGGGATAAATTTAACTTTAAAATTTTCAAGATATTGAAGATATTGCATTTCTCTATCCTCTTCTACAAAAGTTTCTAATAAAATAATTATGTCATAATTTATAATTAATTTAAAAAAATCTGGCATTAGTAATTTGCTTTTAAGACCTGTAATATTGTAACAGAAAATATTTAGTTTAAACAAGTTATTTTGGCAGACAGTGTTTAAAGTGTTGTTTTTGTTTATGCTCTTAACATTGTTAGCGATATTTGCACGATTGGTGATGTTGGTGTTGTTGAAGTTGTTGGTGTTGAAAATAATGTTGGTGTCGTTGAAAATGCTGATGTTGTTGATGTTGCTGGCGTTGTGGGTGTTGTTGTTATTGATGGTATTATTGGTGTCTATGGTGTCATGGGCGTTGTTGCTGTTTATGTTCGCAATGTTCGTTCTATAAGTGTTGTTTGAGTTGTCGGTGTCGGTTGAGTTGTCGGTGTAATTCGCATAAGCGACAGTCGAGTGATTCAGAACTTGATGCAGGTGCTGATGTTGTTGTTGTTGTTGTTGTTGTTGTTGTTGTTGTTGTTGTTGTTGTTGTTGTTGTTGTTGTTGTTGTTGTTGTTGTTGTTGTTGTTGTTGTTGTTGTTGTTGTTGTTGTTGTTGTTGTTGTTGTTGTTGTTGTTGTTGTTGTTGTTGTTGTTGTTGTTGTTGTTGTTGTTGTTGTTGTTGTTGTTGTTGTTGTTGTTGTTGTTGTTGTTGTTGTTGTTGTTGTTGTTGTTGTTGTTGTTGTTGTTGTTGTTGTTGTTGTTGTTGTTGTTGTTGTTGTTGTTGTTGTTGTTGTTGTTGTTGTTGTTGTTGTTGTTGTTGTTGTTGTTGTTGTTGTTGTTGTTGTTGTTGTTGTTGTTGTTGTTGTTGTTGTTGTTGTTGTTGTTGTTGTTGTTGTTGTTGTTGTTGTTGTTGTTGTTGTTGTTGTTGTTGTTGTTGTTGTTGTTGTTGTTGTTGTTGTTGTTGTTGTTGTTGTTGTTGTTGTTGTTGTTGTTGTTGTTGTTGTTGTTGTTGTTGTTGTTGTTGTTGTTGTTGTTGTTGTTGTTGTTGTTGTTGTTGTTGTTGTTGTTGTTGTTGTTGTTGTTGTTGTTGTTGTTGTTGTTGTTGTTGTTGTTGTTGTTGTTGTTGTTGTTGTTGTTGTTGTTGTTGTTGTTGTTGTTGTTGTTGTTGTTGTTGTTGTTGTTGTTGTTGTTGTTGTTGTTGTTGTTGTTGTTGTTGTTGTTGTTGTTGTTGTTGTTGTTGTTGTTGTTGTTGTTGTTGTTGTTGTTGTTGTTGTTGTTGTTGTTGTTGTTGTTGTTGTTGTTGTTGTTGTTGTTGTTGTTGTTGTTGTTGTTGTTGTTGTTGTTGTTGTTGTTGTTGTTGTTGTTGTTGTTGTTGTTGTTGTTGTTGTTGTTGTTGTTGTTGTTGTTGTTGTTGTTGTTGTTGTTGTTGTTGTTGTTGTTGTTGTTGTTGTTGTTGTTGTTGTTGTTGTTGTTGTTGTTGTTGTTGTTGTTGTTGTTGTTGTTGTTGTTGTTGTTGTTGTTGTTGTTGTTGTTGTTGTTGTTGTTGTTGTTGTTGTTGTTGTTGTTGTTGTTGTTGTTGTTGTTGTTGTTGTTGTTGTTGTTGTTGTTGTTGTTGTTGTTGTTGTTGTTGTTGTTGTTGTTGTTGTTGTTGTTGTTGTTGTTGTTGTTGTTGTTGTTGTTGTTGTTGTTGTTGTTGTTGTTGTTGTTGTTGTTGTTGTTGTTGTTGTTGTTGTTGTTGTTGTTGTTGTTGTTGTTGTTGTTGTTGTTGTTGTTGTTGTTGTTGTTGTTGTTGTTGTTGTTGTTGTTGTTGTTGTTGTTGTTGTTGTTGTTGTTGTTGTTGTTGTTGTTGTTGTTGTTGTTGTTGTTGTTGTTGTTGTTGTTGTTGTTGTTGTTGTTGTTGTTGTTGTTGTTGTTGTTGTTGTTGTTGTTGTTGTTGTTGTTGTTGTTGTTGTTGTTGTTGTTGTTGTTGTTGTTGTTGTTGTTGTTGTTGTTGTTGTTGTTGTTGTTGTTGTTGTTGTTGTTGTTGTTGTTGTTGTTGTTGTTGTTGTTGTTGTTGTTGTTGTTGTTGTTGTTGTTGTTGTTGTTGTTGTTGTTGTTGTTGTTGTTTTTGTTGTTGTTGTTTTTGTTGATGTTGTTGTGGGTGTTGTTGTTGTTGGTGGTGTCGTTGTTGTTGGTGGTGTCGTTGTTGTTGATGTTTTCGTGTTGTTTGCTATTCCGAGTTCGTTAATTTGCTGCAACCATGTTCCTTATCTTCGTTAGTTTTTGGCGAGAGTGTTCTATTCAGATAATCGTTCGTACTCTGCTGTGTTAAAAACTTTCTTATTGGATTTATGGCTTGTTTCTTTGGATTCAGACCTGTAGATCCAATTATAGTTGTTTGAGGCTTAAGTTTGCTGTTCTTTGTAGCTTTCGGCTGTTCCGATGGCGAATTTTCCGTAGAACGAATTCTTTTCCTGGAGTTTTCAGCATCGTAGTCTGCGTTTTCCTTCCAAACTTTTCCTTCAACTATTAATTCATCTAGTTTAAAATAGACTCTTTTGCCTTGTTTTTTAAATTCGAACAGCTTAGGGACCAGTGGTTTTCTAGCCTCCAGTAGCGACTTGGGGAGATCTTCTGCTATGCTGTAATTGGAGAGTAATTTTTTTGTCTGGAGCATCTTTTGTTTTTTTTCGTAGCTTTTAAATTTAAGACAAATTGGTCTGATTTTGTCTTCGGTAATTTTCCCTAATCGGTAGCAGCTTTCAATATCGCTTGGTGTTATTCGAAAGTCTTCGTTGCTATTATTTATGATATTTATAATATGATTTTTAAGCTCCTCTGTATTTGTTTCGCCTTCCTCTACTTTGAAGATAATCAAATTATTTTTTCTCAATCCTACCTCAAGCTGTGCTATTCTTTTTTCTTGTTTAGAGAACATCGCTTCCTGTTTTTCAATTATATAAAGGTACCTATACACTTCAGGATTGAAGAATTGGTTAGTTTAATTTGAACTTCTCAGTTGTCAGTACCTATAAAAATAAAAAAATAAAAAAACCGAATGAATTCTCAAGTTTTGAACAAATTGAATAACTTGGGTATGGTTAAACCTTTAAAATGTAGTGAACTTCAAACCGATACCTACTTAATAAAAAATGGGGAGAAAACTCTTACAAAATACAGTCGAAAAATTCTTTTGGAAATTGAGAGTTTTAAGGTATTTTTAATGAGCTTTCAGAAGAAGAAATAGCTTTGTTCCCAGGGTATTTTTTGAAGGTTTCTGAAGCATCACTTCCAGGAGGGCAACCAAAACTTGAATATCTCCCACCCGTTGAAGAAAAGGTAAATAAAAGAAAATTTGGTTTACAAAAAAAAGAAAATATAGATAATTTTCATGCTTATTTTGACATTCTCATGAATAGGTTATTCGTTAGAATGATTCTATTCATTCGAATGAACTTTCTTAATTTTGAGATTCGAACGAATAACATTCATTTGCGAAAGATAGCATAAAATGAACTTCAAAAAAGATTCATTTTAATTGTAAGCTGTTTGACATTTACTATATTTCTATTTGAATTAGTATGACCGTTTTACATTTTTTTTGTTTTTAAATATTTTATAGATGTTGGATAAATAATCAAGAAACAAAATAAATAATACACTTTTTCATTATAAAGTAAAGTTTAACCGTAAAGAACTACATATTTATTACATTTTTTATGTCAACTCAGCTGTTTTGAAACTATTCTTAAAAAAAAATAAGTTTTTCATGACGCGTTCTAAATTTTTATTTTTTTTTTTTCGTATACACTTGGTCACACTAAAATATCAAAAACAAAAGAGAAGTGTTTGTGAAATGTCATAATCAAAAGGTGAAATCTTTGTTTATTTGTGATTGTTTTGTTTAATAATTTAAATTTCTTGGATAAAAACATAAAATAATAAATAAAAATATGGCATTTGTGTTGTTTATAAATTAAGATGGTGTTGAAGAAGTGCAGAGGAGAAGGATAGTGGATGCTTTCTTTCTTTCCGTATCAACGCGGGTGGTAAAAAAAACCCTTTACTACCTCCGGGTTTTCTTCCATTATTTTAATTAACTTTTCCTTTTGTTCGCGGTTTGTCCAGTTGGAATGCGACCCTTTAACATAAAACAACAAAAAAAAATAATAAAAGTAATTTATTTTCCATGCAATAATTAAAAACTTACATGTTTTGTTGTTTACTCGACAGAAAAATTCAAACGACACAAAAATTACATTTAATTCTATTCTTTCGAATGTCAAAATTGAATTAGCTTTCGCAAATGAATGAACTTTCTATGGATTGGGTGAACTTTCGATTTGTTCGATTAACATTCTAATCGCCGAGTCTCAAAATTAAGTTTCAACGAATTCGACTCACTTTCTAACGAAAGAGAATGTCAAAATAAGCACCTTTATTGTTGTTCAATAGCCATATGAGGTAGTTTCATCTACTGAAACAAAAGTAAAGCGGTTCAACCTGAAGGCTAACAAAATAGAGTTTAGGATCAACCCTATCCCTAAAGGAGCAGAGCCGACAACATGGGTAAGAAAGCCTGTTGAAGAGGCACTTAAATTTGCTTTTCAGTGTGTGAGGGCTATGGATAAGGTTGGAGTGACGTTTGATGGAAAAGGATTTTCCAAAGAGAGAGGAATTGGTTCGATGAATTTCAAGAACGCATCAGAATTTAAAATCGAGGATTTATGGGAAATGATGCTAAAAGTATTTCAAAATAACTCAGAAGGATTCTGCACAGATACTTTTGAATTAACGGTTACTTCAATAAAACTACCGTCAGGTAGAGGGAATACCCGTAGCATTGCATCTCGCTACAATTCATATGATGACGAATGTCTGAAAAAAGGTGGGATCATATCCATCAAAAACAAGGATAACTTGTGCTTACTTCGAGCCTTAGTAGTAGCAGTAGCATATGCGGACAAGTCATCAGATGCTTACAAAGTGCGAAATGATGTCGGAAAACTACAAAAAATAAGAGCGGAACTATTGGTTATTAATGCCAATATCACTGTACCATTCGATGGTTGTGGTATAGAAGAACTGAAAGGATTTCAGAGATATCTAAACGAATATATAATTACGATTTATGAATATGCAACAAAAGGAAGAACAGTAATATTCGAAGGGGAAACAACAGATGAACCAACCAAAAAAAGAATTAATTTGCTTCACTATAAAAATCATTTCAATGTAATAAATTCATTAACTACTGCATTCTGTTGTTCTTACTATTGCCAGACATGCCATAAGCCGTATAATAATAAAAAAAGAACACAGATGTATTAAATCTTGTCCACAATACCAAAAAACACCAGCTTGTAAAACAACTGCTGATGAGATTCTTTGTGGAGAATGTAATCGAAATTTTCGAGGGAAAATATGTTTCGACAACCACAAAACTTCAAGTTCAGGACTACCATCTATGTGTGATGAATTCAAAAGATGTCTAAATTGCCTGAAAACTACAGAGAAAACTGATCATGTGTGCGGTGAATACTTTTGTCATACGTGTAAGATATACGTTCCGCAACGCTATATGTAGCCAAGTAGAAGAAAACTAAATTTCCACAAATGCCTTTACATTTTTTATGACTTTGAGAGCTGCCAAGAAAAAGAATCAGATAGCCAAGAAAAAGAATCAGATAGCTCTTCATTCAAAATACATAGGCCTAATTTATGTGTTTTCCAGAAAAGATGCAACTTATGTATTGACATAGATAATCTGCATTTCTGTCAGCAGTGCAGTTATAGAAATCATGTTGAAACCAGAGACGTGGTGCCTAACTTTCTTAACTATATTTTAAAGATTCGGCAGTTGTTCAAAACAGTGATTGTAATTGCTCACAACGGGAAGCGTATGACCACCAATTCATATTGAATTACATTTTGGAAAAGACAAGCCTAAAACCACAGTTGATCATGTGCGGAACAAAAATAATTCTCATACAGGTTGGAAATGTAAAATTTATAGATACCCTCAATTATTTTCCAATAGCGTTATTGAAATTATCAAAAGCTTTTGATTTACCGTCAACTTTAAAGAAAGGTTATTTCCCTCACTTTTTCAACACAACAGAAAATGCTACATACCAGGGAAAATTACCTCATTACAAATATTATGGCCCTGACTCTATGAAAATGGTATGAAGAACATAAAGATGATAACTTTATAATGGAACGTGATCTTGTGAACTACTGTGTCAGCGATGTAAAAATTTTAACTGATACTTGTCTAAAATTCAGAAATTTGTTTCTTCTTCAATGTAATGTTGAACCATTCTTAGAGGCTACTACGATTGCATCTGCATGTAGTCTAGTGTTCCGACGAAACTTCCTCGTAGAAAATACAATTGGAATTACATATACCGAAAAACGGTTACAGAAATGTCGACAGCCAATCGAAGGAAGCAATTCAATGGTTAATTTGGGAGACAAAACAAAGAGGTATTAATATTAAACATTCATTCAATGGTCGAGAAGCAGTTGTAGCCGGAGTCAAAGTTGATGCATCTTGCGAGGAAACTGAACAAATATTTGAATTTCATGGGTGTTATTATCATGGGCATCCTGAATGTCAAAAGTATAACAGGAATGAACCTCTCACTGTTGATTAATTTGATACTTTAAATCGAAGGTTTGAAAGGACGTTAGCAAAAACAGCTCGTTTAAAGTCATTCAAGTATGATGTCATCGAATAATGGGAATGCCATTTTAAAAATAAGTTATCTCTGTTTAAAGACATGGACCTTGAATTTTTAAAAACACATCATCTCGTTGAAAAATCTCCGCTGGATCCTCGTGAAGCTTTTTATGGTTGACGAACTGGTAACACTTCTAGCTACTATCAATGCACGGTAGGAGAAAAAATAAAATATATTGATGTTTGTTCCTTATATCCATGGGTGTGTAAATATGGAAAATTTCCCATTGGACACCCAAAAGTACACACAGATTCAGTCGAATGTTCAAGTTTAAAACTTGAAAACATCAGTGGTTTGATCAAATGCAAAATATTACCTCCGGATCAACTATTTCATCCTGTTCTTCCTATTAAACAAAATAACAAACTGATATTTACCTTGTTCAGATCTTGCAGCGATAAAGTGTCATACAGTGATGATGTTTGTTCTCATTCTGATGGTGAAAGAGCTTTATGTGGTATATTGATGTGAGTTCCATCTACACAACCAATGACATGGGGGAATGGATACCTCCGAAGGTTTTGGAACTCGTCCATTATTCGATTATATTCTCCTTGCGTTGAAGGCCACTTTATAAAGAGTTTTTTATGTTTACTAATGAACTGAATCGTTTTTAACACAGCCCTATAAATAGCTCCCCGTCCTACGCAGAATCTGTCTGAGAGGTCCCTATAAGAGCAACCGGTAGCTAGTTTCCAAATTGTTAAAAGCAGAGACTTGTCCATGCTTATTTCAGGTCGTCCAGTTCTTTTTGTAATCCAGAAATGTCTTAGTGTTTTTGATAGCTCCTGCGTTTTTTTTTTATTTGAGATTAAAATTGAATATTATAAAATCAACTTTTCTTACCATGAACGTGTTTCTGCTCATCCTAAAATGACTTTTGAAAACATCGTCTGGATATTTTTTGATCAAATTAAAAAATCCCGTATTTTTCGGAATTTTACGTTTTTTTTATAAATAATCACCCATATTCCACAAGTCGTATTTTGTCTCGTACTCGTAGTCGAACTCGAACTCGTCTCGTATCAAAATCGTTATTCTTCAAGTCGTATACGTTGCGTACGAGAAGCTTAAAAAAACAACGTATATTGTCGCCCGTAGGTAATTGTCAAAATCAATAAATTTGAATTGAAAAAGTCATTTGTTGTTTTTTCAATTAAATTATTTTATTTGAAATGAAATTCTGATGAGCTCCATTGATTTGAAGTGGCTCTTCTTCTATTTTATTTGTTTTTTGTTTGTACGAGTTAGACTAAGAGCTCAAGCAATTTTTGGGTGTGTTTGATAGCAAAAAATAATTAGCATAATTAGATAAGCCTTTTATAGTTATTTACAAATGTGAAAGTCTTGCATACTCTATAGTGGGAGCAATAGAGCATCAAGTATGCAGTTCTTTCCAAGTCCAAATAATTGTGATAAGCACCTTGCCAAAATGTAGAGTTAAGCCCCCGATTGAAAATATCGAGGTCCAAGACGTTTTACAGACAGCCTTCTGCCTGCCAGACGCGATAAGAATATGCTACTTCTTACACTAAGAAGGCCACCTTTAAAACGTCTTGGATCTCGATATTTGCAATCAGGGCACTTATGTAGCTCTTCATTTTGAAGTTATGCCAAATTTTGTATCCCAAGTTTTTTAGACTTTGGAAAGAACTGCATACTTAATGCACTATAATGCACTATTGCACCCACTAGAGTATGCAAGACTTTTACATTTGTAAATAACTATCTATAAAAGGCCTATCTTATTATGCTAATTATTTTTTGTTATCAATCACACCCAAAAATTGCTTTGGGCTCTCGGTCTAAGTGGTGTTACTGGCTTGTGAATACTCGTTATATTTTTGGACTATGTCAGTTTCATCTTCAGTATTTATCGTGTTGATTACAGGAGGAGGCTGAAAAACTCCAATGTTTGATCCTTGGGGATTAACAATTTAAATTTAAAATGTTAGCAATGTACTTCTCAAATTTGCTCTAGCATATGGTTGTAATTTCACCACCCCTGTGCCTTTAAATTGCTGTTTATTGTGATGCAGTTTCTGTTTTAACTAAATACTTTTGATCATTGCAGACCTGCAGAGGCATGAATTACAATTTGTTAAATATTTCTTACTTTAAGACAAGTTGGACCATTTCGGTCCGCCCAAAACTGTTAATTATTTGCTTTGAGTTTTCCACACTTCCTATGGCCCCTTGCTACCGCCAAATTTTCTTCCAATGCACAAACCAATGCCTCAAATTGAGAATGATTTATTATTTTACTAAACATGGACGCGTTAATAATGTTGAGTCCAAATAATAAACCAATAAAAAATGTGCTTTACAAAATTTGGTGGTGCAACAGCTCGAAGTGAACCAGGACCTATAGTGACTTACAATTCTCAACCATTCCTGAGTGCGTGTTACCAGGAACGGAGGGGTCCTAAAATTTTCTGCTGATTCCGAACGGCAAATGTGCAGCACTTTCAAAGACAAGAGATATACTCTTAGAGGAATTGTCAATTCGTTGCAAGAGGCATTACACTCCTGAAAAACTTTTTGAGAATCGAACTCCAGACCTTCCGCATGACAGTTTAACGCCTAACCATTTTGTCAAGAGGTACCAATGTACTTACATTAACTTTTTGTCCATTTTTATCGAAAAAAAAACATGTCTTGTCTAGAAAATTTAATACGAGTAAAAAAGTACACAAATACGACTTCAAGTAAATCGAATACGAGATTCGGAATAACGATAAAATACGAATAGTCGTGTGCGATGTTTTGCGTTTCCCGATATTAGTACAAGTGAAGTCGAATGTACGACTTCTGGAATACCAACATACGACTATAGTCGAATACGAGTCATAAATACGAGTTTCAGAATACGGGTGAATGTTTCTTTTTACATTTGTGTTCTTTTTTTGTAAAAAATTGGTGTTGTGGTGCAACAATTGAGCAAGATCTTTAATAAAATTTCTTTTTTCTGGTAGTCCATTATCTATTCCAGCAACAATCAAAAACTTATCCAAATATTCGTTCCGAAATGACATATGTATGCAATGCAAACTAGAGATCCCGCGAATATTCGGCCACTATTCGGTATTCGGCCTATTTTTTTGATATTCGGTATTCGGCAGAATAGTTAACAACATTCGTCCGAATACCGAATATTGAATAGAGAATAAAAAAAGATTTATTATCTTACAAAAAATGTTGTACAGTAAAACCCGCTTAAGAGAAACGCCAAAATGTCACAGGTTTGCTTTCACTTAAGCGGGTTTTTCACTTAAGCGAACCCCGCTTAAATGAAAAATAATTTCAATTAAGCGGAGTTCGGATAAGTGAAAAAAAAATTTCACTTAAGCGGATTTAAAAATTCCATTAAGCAGAGATTTAATGCTAGAAACAATATTGTTTTTATCTTTTGAACTTGCCTTGAAAGAAGTTAAATAAAACAACGATTAAATAACACAAAAATAATTTATTGAAAAACGAAAACTAGCAAATTTTTGTTCTGTTCGATTCAAATTTTTTTTTCACTTAAGAGAGTTTTTTCAATGAAAAATATTAAAAATTAACTGAAAATATATTTCAGTTATCCGGGTTTTTCGCTTAAGCGAGTTTCACTTAAGCGGAGTGTTTTAAGGGAAATTGGTCGGAAAATACTTGGGGATGAAAAAAGTGTTTCAAGTAAGCGGGTTTTTCTCTTAAGCGGGTTTCTCTTAAGCGGGTTTTACTGTACGAGTATTTTAATTAAAATTTTTTATTTTAGTATTTAAAATCTACTAATGATAAGTTGTAGTGAATAAAAACAGCTTTTTTAGCATTCTTTGGTAGCATACGTTTTATGTAACGTCTATATTCGAAATCAATTACAGCTTCTGCAAATAACCTATCACTAATACACTGGTACCAGGAGACGAGATGTAGATTTCAGCAAATGTTTTCAAACAGTTTTGTATTTGCTGACCACCACTTGTAAGGGTCTGCCATCCGATCTTGTCGAAAAGTTTTTTAAAAAAATCTATTTTGTTTTCAATGGCAGTTTTTTCAACATCTTTATCATTTTGTCTATAGCAACTTCCTCAAAACATTCCCAGAAACTCATCAATATTCTGAAACTCGTATTTATGACTCGTATTCGACTAGAGTCGTATGTTGTTATTACAGGAGTCGAACATCCGACTTCACTTATACTAATATTGGGAAACGAAAAACATCGCATACGACTGTTTCTACGACTGTAGTCGAATACGAGTCATAAATACGAGTTTCAGAATATGTGTGAAGGTTATGCGTCGTCAAAAGTCACGTAGGAGATAGATACACAAAACACAACACATCGTTTCGTTGGCCGAATGTTCGGCTGCCGAATATTCGGTATTCGGCCGACGAGTGTGGCCGAATATTCGGTATTCGGCCGAGTCACTATTCGCGGCATCTCTAATGCAAACATATGCTTTGGACATTTCAACTTGATTTTTTCAGTTGCTTTGCATGTGCTTTGCTTTGCAAATCTTGCGTTTAGGAATTTGGCCTACTACTCAGCTACTTATCTGAAGCCGCCTTTCCTGCTCAACCACTCAACATCTAAACGTATACACCGAAGATACAGCTGAAAGTACAACAAAACAATTGCATACCTTAAGGCGCCCACGGAGATGTACATACAACATAATTGGAATTTAGTCGTCGGTGGTACAACAACAAAATACGAGGAGTGCATTGTGTTTAATTCTATGTATTCACATTTGCTGATGGCCATGGATATGATATAGGAAGGTGGAAAATCGATACAAAATCGGATTTTCTCGCCTATTGTTGTTAGTGTACCAATATCGAGTACCAAGGTAGTAGACTATCCCTTGAAACACGCTCATAGAGTACGTAGTGTACTGTCCAGAAGTTTCTAAGCTTTTTGGCCGTAAACTGTGTGTGTGTTGTTTTGCCTTCTCGGTACCTCCCCTTTATTTTGTCTCGAACTTCGTTTGAGGCTAGGGATTTAATCCTACTCCGTTTGTACCCTGCTGCGATTTGAGCCGAGGCTAGAGATTAATCTCACTACCGATTCTGCCAGGTAATTCAATCAAAGCTAAGGATTTAATCCTATCGTCTGACCGTGCCCTGTCGCTGCCTTAGGCTAGGGATGTAATCCCACTTGCGTTCTGCCTATAGCTTCAGTCAAGGCTAGGGAAGTTATCCCACGTACTGTCACCGCCGCGCCGCCCCCTTTTTTTGCCCTGAACGATTGTTTGAGGCTAAGGATTTAATCCTACTCCTACCTCAGCCTTTGAATAAAAAAGCATCACAGTTCTATGATAAGGATTCCGTAATATACATAAGCAGAGAAGGGGAAAGTGATCCTGAAACTGGCAACATGATTGGAGATATGACTGAAGAACTGGAATGCTTCGGCGAAGGAAGTTTCATAACAGAGTTTGTAAGCGGAGGACCTAAGAATTTTGCTTACAAAGTGTTAAGTGGAAAAGACAACACTGAAAAGGTTATTTGAAAGATAAAGGGAATATGCTTAAATTACTCAGCATCAAAAAAAGTAAATTTTGAAACAATCAAAGAAGCCGTTCTTAACGCCGATGGCAATGATCACATTCAGATTATTTCTGACAATATTTTCAGGACAAGGGATCATCAAGTGATAACAAAGACTCAGTGTAAAACCTATAGACCCAGATCGGAAAAACGTCAATTTCTCTCTAACCATAGCTCCATACCCTTTGGATTTTATAGTCAAAATAGCCCCACGGCATTCTTACCATCTTAGATTTAAATTTTTTGCCATTTTCTGGTATTTCTTTCAAAATATTGCTATAAAATTATATTAAGAATTAAATAAAAAAGAACTAGAAATAGAATATTGTTTATGTGTATATTTATTTGGAATGGTGAGTATTGGTTTTAACAAAATCATTGAGTTCATGTAATAGGTTTATACAATGTTAGATAAAAAAATGTTTTTTTTTTGTTTAATTACGTTTGCTTATGATAATTAATGAACTTGAGTAAGAGATATACATTTTGAAGAGCGCAGCATTTTTCATGGTTCCGACATTTTATTTCATAGGGATACGTATTTCTAAGCTTCTTAGTTCAATTTTTACATCCACTGGTCCTGATTTAATTGATTCATTTTGACGGGAACAATCAACGACCATTATTGGGGCGATATCCTTAAAGTTTTGTCGTAATAAAAGTGGTTGTGATTGTTTCTGATAATATGAGCATTGAAATTTACTGTACATTTCATAGAGAATGGCATACTGGTCTACTTTATATTTAAGATTTAAATCTTCACGAGGGTAAAGCGCGGAACAGATTGAACCAGCAACAGCACCGTCAACAGCAACAGCGGCCGCATTAATTTAGAGCCAATGTATTTCAATTGTTCAACACACATAAGAACAGCAACGCCAACAGCGTCGTTAGGACAAAGTCCTAAATTTGCTGTTGCTGGTGCAGTGTTGTCAACTTTCCTACTGCAATATTCAGTGGCACAACAATGAAAAACTTTTTTTCGATATGAAATGTCAAGCAGATGAAATGACGTTGCTGGTGGCAATGTGTTTGAGAAATGTTTGCTGGTCAGCGTGCTGTTTACTGTTGACGATGCTGGTGCTGTTGCTAGTTTAATCTGTTTCGCGCATAAGATTCAGAGTTTAAATGCACTTTTACATTGCTCACTTCACAATGGTCATATTTGCTTGCATCTTTATCCTTTTGATTTTTTCTATTCGTTTGTAGAGCAATAATAACATATCTTGGTTTTCTCAAGTTGAGTTGAAGTCTTAACGGTCCATACATGATCAGTATTGGTTGGTAGTGTAGGATATTCGTACATTTCCCAAGTTCGAAAATGAATTTGAATTGGATATAATTGTATTTGTTTCAATAAGGTAAGCTTATTTGAATCGGATAAGGTAATATTTGCAATTTAAAAATTGATAGTTTTATTTCTTCGTTTTCTGTAGTATAATAAGCATTCTTATTACTTCGAGTACTAGTTAGAATCAGTTCATGTCTTGCGTTTACTATAATCTTTTTATAGTCTTCAGCGAATCCCAACAGATTCTTTAGTGGTATGCAAAAATTAAAAGTACCCGATACAGGTGTAATGGTGGAGTTTCCAGTTCATGAAGCATTTTCTAAGCTTTTACTTTCATTTTCATTTAATGATATATAATTTTTCATTGATTTTGTGATGCCAACATTTTTATTGTACTCAATGTCCACTCCGTCGAGTTCATAATGTATTTCTTCAAAAAGAAATGCCATAGCATTTTTAGATAATTTTCCCGTAGAAGAAGGCTTTCCATCTGATTTCGTTAGACCTCCTTCTATATATGTAAATGTATCTTTCCCAGGGTAAAATGCACAAATCCTGTTGTTGTATAAGGATACGTATTTCATCATTTGGATTGAATGACTGAAGAAATGGCGAGTAAGTATGGTACTCAAACTTAGTATACTATTATCATAGTTAGGTCCATGGGTAATGTTTAATATTTCGTTCATATTGTTTTACTTTAGTTTAAATCCTAATGAAAAAAGGTAGGTCTTATTTTCAGAAGATAGTTTTGATCTTGACAGTGGTGCTATTCTAGTGGAACTAAATATTTAGGGATGATCCCAATGAGCTTGTAAATCGATTGGGACTTCTTATTGCTTCACAACAAGCTGGACATAACAATCATTCTAACGAAATTATTTCAATTATTGAAGAACTTAAAGAAGCCGATATTATCAAATAAAAAAAAATAATAATGAGTGTTGATAAATTTGGTCGTTATTTATGGTATATAGGACCCCACCGAGAGGCCCAAGAGGAAAACAAGGGGAGCCGGGACCGACGGGTTTACAGGGTGAGCGAGGTTTATCTGGACCAGCTGGTGAGGGTTTTTTAAAAACAGAAAGTGGCGATTTCAACATTAACTGGAAACGATTAAAAAACATTCAACTACCACACGAACAAGGAGACGCTGCTACCAAAAACTATGTTGATCAGCAAATAAGTCAAATAAGACAACAATTTCAAAATGAAATTGATAGAATCACAAAATCTCCCAGAAAAGACAAAAATTAAACTATTATCATGTTTAAGGTTTAGTCAACGAAGAGATATCACCGAATCATGTCATTCACTATTCCCAACATTAACTATAATTTAGTTGTAGATGAAATTTTAAAATTTCTTAAAGCTAACCAAGAAATTATTCTTGATGAACATCATGGGGAGCTTCTGAATTTGATAATATTCTTGAAAAAATTTGATAATGTAACCTTCAAAACTTCTGATCATGGTTGTCATTTTCTTAACTGCCCTTGGTCTTCAAACTTATGTAAAGAAGGACCAGATACGTGTGCATGTTATATGGTAGAAAATAAATTGTTAAGAATAAAAAAATTAATGGCTTCTAAATTCTTCTAAATTGCCTGGACGACTCCTATTAACCATAAAACTGGAGCAATAGTCACTGTTGCCATGCAAGATATATTCAATAAAGGTCGATGGCCTAAGAATTTACAAACATTTGATGGAAAAGAATTTTTCAATAAGATGTTTCAAGCTGTAATGCAAAAATATCAAATCAACCATTATTCACCATTTACTCCACTGAAGGCATCGATTGTCGAACGATTTAATCGCACATTGAAAACTCTTATGTGGAAAGAATTCAGTTTAAAAGGAACATATAAAAGGGTTGATATGATAGGAATGTTGACTAAAACTTATAATAATTCAAAACATCGTACAATTAAAATGAAGCCATCTCAAGTAAATGCCTCAAACGAAAAACAAATACTCTCTAAAATATATAATTACATCAAAATTCATATTACTCCTAAATTCAAGGTTGGAGACTTTGTAAGAATAAGTAAATACAAACATGTTTTTGATAAAGTGTACACTCCAAATTGGACTACTGAAATCTTTAAGATAATCAAAGCACAGCGCACAAATCCACTTACATATCTGTTAGAAGATTATCAAGGGCGCTCAATAAAGGGTGGATTCTATGAACTAGAGTTACAAAAAACAAAGTTTCCCGATACATATCTGATTGAAAAAGTTCTTCAAACGAAAAAGAATAAAATGTTTGTAAAATGGCTCGGTTTTCCATCCGATCATAACTCTTGGATACCTATTAAGAAGAAGAAGAAGAACCGTGGTGCATAGGTTAATAACGAGATGAAGAGAATTAGAATTTTCATCTTTGAAGTAAATAAAATTTTGTAATTTTAAATTCAGTTTTCTTTCTCAATCTGTTTGAAAAACCATGTCTTGCTTGAATATCAATTTAATCATTGACGAGCTTCTTTCATTTTTAAAAATAAACCAGCACATTGTGTATGAAGAACATTTTGCTGAAACTGTGGAGAGTATTTCTTTTATAAAGAGATTTGAAAAAGACTATTGCTCAAATTCCTACAAAATTTTCCATTACCCGAGCTGTCCCACACACAGAAAATTTGCGTGAAATAAAAAAACATTTTTTTTTTTTCAATTTTTTTTTTTTTTTTTTTTTTAGGTTTAACATTTTTTTTTCGTCCTCATTCCTTTCCCGCTTGGTTGGCTCCGAAAATGTTATTTTGTATGCCCCATAAGGCACGGGTGGTGGTTGTACGAACTTCATTCTGTATCCTTTCAATTGGGTTATGTCTTTTTCCGTTAAGTCAGTGAATTTATTTGGCAGGAAACGTTTAAATTCTTCTAGTTCAACCAAAACTTTTTGTCCAAATTTGGTGGTTTGCCTTGAAGCCTTAACTATTTTATACTGATCCTCACTGAGTTTCCTCAGGGATACCAGTGGCTTCTCTTTGTTTATGGTATTTAATTTGTTTAGAAAATCCATTGCTGTTGTTCTCGTAGTGTCTAGAATACTACTATGTACTT
Organism: Chrysotoxum bicinctum; assembly: GCA_911387755.1. Lineage (NCBI taxonomy): Eukaryota > Metazoa > Arthropoda > Insecta > Diptera > Syrphidae > Chrysotoxum > Chrysotoxum bicinctum. The sequence goes on along the minus strand of OU426987.1, from coordinate 136,977,212 downwards.
TAGATTCAACAAACTTAGATGTCTTTTATATGAATAATTTTCTTCAAACGTTATGACAAAAACAAAAAAAAAATGTGTTAACTGTATTTCTATTAAAACCGTTTTTTTTCACTCAACGTCATTAAAACGACAGGTCTTATTAAATGTCGAAGTCCTACTTTCTATTATATTTTTTTTTTCATGGCAATTAAAACAATCAATATTGTCTTAAGTTATTGCCACCATAAAAATATCCCATATACGTTCAACAAATGTTACCACAGGAATTTGATACGCATAACAATTTTTCTTAAAAAGAATATTAGAACAAATCTAATCGTGTTGATTCATGACCATTTGAAACGACAGCTAGGCACTATGCAGCGCAATGTTTTTTATTACCCTGGAGCTGCGAGTGGTTAGGGATAGTGAGTTATCAAATTTTAAGTGTCCTTTGTTTATACATAGTTTATGCTAGAAGATTAAAACACAATCTCAATTGAGACAAATCCAATGCATCGGATCACTTCATCCAAAAAATTCTTTGTCTTCAGATATCAAACTAACTTTAATAGCCATTTGTTCCATTCAAATTTATATCTTTTTTAGACAATTATTCAAACCCAATAAAACATTTACCATCACATCAAACACCATACCGCACCTATTAAAAACCCATTAAAAATATTCAAAACAATACCATTAAAAAAGCCATAAAAAAAAATCCCATGCTAAACGAGCCCACATTCTACTATGATGTTTGTTAAAATGTCGAATTTGATTAAACAGAATACATATATACATATACATATATACAGTCAATGGCAAAATTATTTGCACAACGTTAAATTTACTCAACTTCTCTTCATTGAAGCCTTATAACTTTTAAAATAAAAAAGATATTGTTAATATTTATTTTTATTAATAATGAATACATATTCTCAAAACGGTACACAAAATAAAAAAAAAAACGAATTTCTAACGGGTCGTTTTAAAAACATAAAAACAAAAGTGGCAAAATTATTTGCACATCATATTAAAACGGCAAAATTATTTGCACAAGTGCAAAGAACTGCTTAGACTGACTACAGGTAGTTTATTTACCCGAATAATCATAGTGAACGGTGCAATTATACTCTGTCCAACAAAAATTGTCAGTACAGGGAAGATAGGACGTTTGTCTCTCATACTGGTTGCATTGCCATGCACAAGTGTGTCGCCTTTTAAAGCTCTCACAGGGATTCCGTAGTTTAAATTATAAATCGCCTCAAATCAAAGTAAAAAACGCTTAGGGCTACCGTCTGCCGATTCAAAACGACTGAAAACAATATTCAATTTACCTTTTCCCACAACGCCAAGCGGTAAGACAATAGGCGCGTTTTTTTTTAAGTTGAAAAGCACTACGACAACACTCAACATACTCATCTTCTTGAAATGTGTTCTCAAAAGCTCCAAATCCCAAAAGCTCCTTAATAAAAACCACTGAAAAGCCCCTTGCTTGCAATTGAGAGTGATAATGGTAACTCTGTTTTGATGTAGATAAAGAGCGCAGGATCGTATTGAGTCTCTTGAGTCTTGACAGTATCTCATCAGCAGTCGGATTGGGGTGTACAATTTTTTGCAAAGAATTACAACAACAATTCCTCAAGAAAAGTCAGTGGCTTGCTCTTTTTTTAGTGGCATTTTTCCTAACGCATTGTAGTGAGGGTGCATCAGGCGCCACTGCTTTAGAAAAAGCTCTTCCATAAGGTCTGTACTGACAATTTTTGTTGGACAGAGTATAGTTATTTTTTTTTTCGTTTATTGTGATATTGTCTTCGGGAAAGTTTTTCAAATGGCTAAAACGAATGAACTTTCAACAGAAAAACGAGCGGCTATTGTTTCCAAGTTCCGATCTGGTGTTCCGGCAGCATAAATTTCAGCTAAATATCGCTGCGCCCGGAGGACAGTTTATTACCTTATAGAAAAACAAAAAACTCATGGAAGTGTAAAAAATCTTGCTGGTAGAGGAAGAAACAGGGCCACAACAGGACGATACGACCGACGGAGGTTGAAAAAAAATAAAACCAACGCCTACGTCATTAAAAAAAAGCCCCATATAACAAGGAAAAATAATATCCTCAGACTAGAATTCGCTAGGGAGCATATCAATAAACCGCCGGGTTTTTGGAGAAGTGTACTTTGGACTGATGAGACTACTTGTTCGTTGGATGGTAACTATGGCCAAAAATTTTATTACTCTGATCGCAAATCAAAAAACAAACGACCCGTTACACAACTCACAAGGCATTCCAAAGGAGGTAAAATAATTATATGGGCATGCATATTATATTGTGGCGTAGGACCAACTGTTAGGTGCTCCAACCCTATGACAAAGTCGCATTATTTGGAAATACTAAATGATGTTGCACTAGTGGCAGGGTCAATATTCATCGAGAGTAATTTTATCTCGCAACAAGATAATGCTCTTATACACAGTGGCGGCTGTACCTTAAGTGCGCTCGTGCGCTGAACCACCAATTCAAAAGATTTAAAAATTACAAAATATTACTGCATATTTATTTTTAGATTCCCATATTAATATTTATTTTTTAAACATACGTACAAGAACACAAACAAGTAAAATTTCCAATTATGACGAAACAATGTAAGCGCTTTGATTTACTATTAAGACTTATTTTCCCTGCAAGTAAAAATTCTCGTGCGCTTCGGCGAGCGCACGAGGACTGCTAATATAACTTGTATGAGTTGCAAGCAAGTATCCCTGACGCGTGAGACAAAAGATATTTCATTGAAATATATGGAGAATTAGCCTGCTCTCGTGCAGCGCACGAGAACCGAAAATTAACTACAGCAACCGATGTTTGACTAGAATGCGCTGCGCCTGCGAATATGTAATGTTGTTTCGCTCTATCCGTGACTGGTTAAATAGTGTAGGTTTGTAGGTGTTAGGTTAGTAATTGTTTTTTATTTTGGTTTTGGTTCGATTCTGTACTGTGTACAGTGTGTGGTGTGAGATAAAATTAACAGTGATTAGGTATATTAGAGACAGTAATAATTTTTTTTAAAATAAAGTTACGTGAATCCACGATTTGACGCATTTAAGTGAAAAAATAAAAAAACATGATTCCTTGCTAAATGTAATAAGTGTGTCAGTTTTATACATGGTCGAAATTCTTCGAGCAATTATACAAAATAATAAAAAATCGACATATACATGTAAATTTTTGTTTTTTTGCGATTTCTAATCTTAATACCTACTTAGTGAGCAAGTAAAGTGCACCACCTGTTCAACAACCCACCAGCCGCCACTGCTTATACATACGGCTCGGACAATAAAAACTTTTTTATCTGGGGTAGACCAAGAAGTTTTAAAATGGCCTCCACAGAGCCCTGATCTAAGGTTCGTATTCACCGAGCGCTCCTAAACGGCTCTTAACTTTACGAGGCTCTTAACTTGAAATTTCTGTGCGGTATTCACCAACCACTCGCAAGTGTTTTTCGAAGTTCGAAAACGAGAGCCACTCACTCTTGTTCAGGCATACCCAAACTGTGAAATGTTGTGTAATGTTGGTCTTGACAGCAAATGGATACTCTTCTACTTGGCATTGCTCACATGGATTCGAGTTAAATGCGTGCGTGGCACACGCACAAGCGAACAAATTTTCGAAGAGACCGCTCGTAAGTTAGGAGTGGTCGGGACCACTCCTAACTTTTAAGAGCGCTCGTAGATCTTCACTAATATTGCTTGGTGAATACGTTTATGAGCTTCTTAAGTTATGAGCGCTCGGTGAATACCGGCCTAAATGTCATTGAGAATGTTTGGCATCTTGTTAAATCAAAAATTCCTCAAGACATTGGAAGATCTTCAAATGAAACCTGGGAAGAATTTATAACAGCTTGGAGTACAGTTCCGTCAGAACAGATTCAAAATTTGATAGACTCAATTCCAAGGCACCTCGCTGCTGTTATCGCGGAAAAAGGAGAAAGCACAAGCTATTTTCATAACAACGTTTCGTTTTATTAAACAAAAATTTACTTTTTGGCTTCCAGTGGTGTTAAATGCAGTAATTCAAACATGTGCAAATAATTTTGCCGTTTTAATATGATGTGCAAATAATTTTGCCACTTTTGTTTTTATGTTTTTAAAACGAATCGTTAGAAATTCGATTTTGTTATTTTGTGTACCGTTTTGAGAATATGTATTCATTATTAATAAAAATAAATATTAACAATATCTTTTTTATTTTAAAAGTTATAAGGCTTCAATGAAGAGAAGTTGTGTAAATTTAACGTTGTGCAAATAATTTTGCCATTGACTGTATATATCATGCTATACTCTGTTCAACAAAAAATGTCAGTACAGGCTTTGTATATACACTCTATAGTATTCTCATGAAACCTTAATTTAAGAGGACATCTATCGTCGGCATTAATACTATTTCAGAGTGCAAAACTATTCAAAATTTTAAATAAATGGCGGTTATAAAATAAAGAAAATCAAAAAAGTGTAACAGTCATCAGTCATCATAAAATACTTGAATTCAATCACTTATAATTTTTGTTTATATAAAATATTTTCTAAGAAAGCACATTTTTTATATGATGTAAATGTCAAAGTGCTAAACGAATAGTGATGTGTACCTCATACATGAGGCAATACAAAATGTCCCATACACCAATCTGAAATGTCCCATCACCTCAAAACGAAAAAATGTATTACCTCACACCTCACCACAAAAGCAACGAAAAATATTTCTCTTTACTCTTTCATGGAAAAAAACACTATTCGTATCGAGCATCTCACTCATCGGCCTGATACTAAGACTGAGAGTGAGACTGATGCAGAATGAAGTTGTATTGTAGTTAATTGTATGAAAAGAGGAATAGGCCTCAAACTCTCTACCCACCAAAGATCAAACCAATGGAAATAGAATGAGGTTTGTGGAAGATGAGGATTTTAAATGAAATGAATGAATGTGTTGTGAGTTGAGTTGTTGTCTTGTTGAGTACTTTTTACTCAAACGTCCCATTCAAACAAAATTCGTGACATTGTCGCAGGCTGGGTTTTTGTATCAGACTGGAACTTTGTACCAGGATGGGACTTTGTACCAGGCTAGGACTTTGTACCAGGCTGGGACTTTGTACCAGACTAGGACATTTGTCATTTAGGATTGAGGAATTGAGTTCTTTTGCATCTGTTTGAGGAGACAAAATGAGAAGAGGTAATGAGTGGGACTTATGAATGAATGAATGTTGCACTGACTACAATGTAACAAACAATGAAGATAGGTATGAAGCATTATCGAAAATTATACAATCAAAGGGTTAAAAAAGGAAGGAGGTTTTTTTTTACAGTTTGGAGTAGGAGGTTTTGTTAATTTTTGAAGGAGTAGGAATTTTCGTTTTTGATATGCAAATGCAAGTGCATTCCTTTTATTTGTATTTGTTTTGTTTTTAGTGTTAGAAAAAAGATACTAGGGTTTAGAGATCAAGATCAAATATGAGAATTGAAAAAAAAAATCAATCAATCAATTGTGCTGAGTTTGCGTACGTGAAGAGTCATTAGTGTTGTATTTAGTCCAGTGTCCTGTAATCAAATTTGTTTGTAAAAAAGTGATCAGAACAGGTATTAACAGAAGAAACATGTTGAGTGGGAAGAAAGTAGGACAAATATTGTTTTTAAATGCAAAAATGTAATGATGTATTTTTTTAAACTTATTAGATTCAATTTATTTTGAATGTGATAACATATTTGTTTTTTTGTTAAAAAAATATCTTTTTGTGTTTATCTTTTTATTAAATGCTTTTGTTTTCTTTATTTAACTTAAATAAATTTAAAAACACTTTTTCTTTTAAACTTTTTTTTTAAGTTAATTTTTTTATTATATCTTTTTATATTTACTTATTTTAAACTTTATTTCTGTTAAAAACTAACACTTTTTTAATTTTGTTTTTAAATGTTTTATTTTAAAATAAAGTGTTTTGTATCAAGGATATTTAATTAAATATATTATATTTATTGATATTTAATTTTTGTAACCTTTTTATTTAATGCAATTTTAAAAACTGTTTTTGGAAAAAATATATACTATTAAAAAAAATACGCATTGTTTAATTTCGAATTTCAAAATATCCATTTAAATAGGTATGTACCATGGGACATTTGAGGTGGGACAAAGTACCACCTCATTTCAAAAAATGAGTACCTCATACAAACTCATTTCAAATTCGTGTCCTACCCATCACTATAAACGAAATTGTTAACAAACACATATTTTGCAAATTTTCTATTGTAATGTGCTGCCGGCTAATATATATAAAAGGCCGCAGCAAATCACTAAAAGTCGCATCAGAAGTAAGTAAACATCATAAACAGAATATAATAAGCACAGTAAAACATGATGGTGTGGGGATGTATGGCCGCATATTCGATCGGAAATCTTATTTTCATTGAAAGTACAATGAATAATGAAGACTATCTAAACGTCCTAAGCAATAACCTTCAACCGACCTTACGCAATTTAGGGATACTTAGCAATTGGATCTCTTAGCAAGACAATGATCTTAAGCATACCTCGCAGTTCCTTAAAAAATGAATACTTTATAGGACTTCAAAGCACCTCCACCACCCTCCCCAATCGCCGCACCTAAGCCCCATACAACATTTATGGGATCATTTGGACCGGAAAATTTCACAGACGGGCCATCAAGAACAAAGATGTCCTTAAAAGGCTTTAATTGAAGAATTGTCCCAAATATCCTGTGATGTTAGAAATAACATTGTTGTTTCCATGTCACGCTGACTAAGGCCGGTATTCACCGAGCGCTCATAACTTAAGAAGCTCATAAACCTATTCACCAAGCAATATTAGTGAAGATCTACGAGCGCTCTCTTCGAAAGTTTGTTCGCTTGTGCGTGTGCCACGCACGCATTTGACTCGAATCCATGAGAGCAATGCCAAGTAGAAGAGTATCCATTTGCTGTCAAGACCAACATTCCATAACATTTCACAGTTTGGGTATGTCTGAACAAGAGAGAGTGGCTCTCATTTTCGAACAAACACTTGCGAGTGGTTGGTGAATACCCCACAGAAATTTCAAGTTAAGAGCCTCGTAAAGTTAAGAGCCGTTTAGGAGCGCTCGGTGAATACGAGCCTAAGAGATGTTATGAAGTCTAAAGTTGATCAAATGAAATACCCAGTTTTTTACTTGAGATACTATCAGCCATATTTATAAACTCATTATAGTGAGTACATAAGACTATGCAACCCTTATAATGCCTCTAAACGCAAAATCGTTATTTATAAAACTTATGTGACGTTGAATAGAGGCATTATAAGCTAAACGCGTTTGGAGGTTGAATAGTGCCTACATAAGGACATTTTAGTATTGAACTGTCACATTCACTTTGACATCACATTGAATTATAAAGATTATCAACAAAATAAAATGACTTTGACTTGATATTGAAACTTAAAGTTTGTGTCATTTTTATTTATTGAAACAAAAATGTAATGCTAATATATTAAAAACAAACTTAATTGAATATTGTTTAGAATTAAATAAATAAATATACTTGTTGGTGATCTCTCTCCAAGCATCCTTCTTCATCCGGTGTGTTAGTGTTGTAATTTTTATTTTGTATTATTGAATTTTATCCTCAAGAACTTGTCTGAGGAGTATTCCAGCTAGGATAACACGAATCACAATTTGATTTCCAGTATTGTGCTAGAGATAATAACATACTTTATCTGATGAATCAAAGTTAATTGTTCGAATTCTTTTAGCTTTTTGTAGTTTCGTTTTTGTTTATTAAATTCGATAGACAGACAAGATGTTTTATTTTTGTTTTTTGACAAACAGCTGAGTGTTATGAAGGCTAAATGTAATAGATTCTTACTTTTTTGTACTTTATTTGACACAAGCTCATTATAACTATGCAGGGTAGGCAAATGTTTTATAAATATGAATTTGCATAGTGGATGAATAAGTCCTTATGCATTGCATAACTATTCACGCGTTTAGCGAATTCTAATAAATACGACTGTATATTTATAAATAATTTGAAGATATAACAGATGTTTACTTACTTTTGACGCTTAAAATATGGAGTATTTTTAGTTTTTATTAGGAAAAATGCATTACTTCATTTTTTTGAATTTTATTTTGGTTTTGATTTATTGATATTAAATAAAACTTTTATTTTGTATTATTGGAATTCGATTTTTGTTTATTTTTTGGTTTCAATTCCATGTAACTCAAGAAATCATTTAGGTGTTAACTCACTTTTGACACTCACAGTAGGTATTTTTGTAATTTTTGTGATGAAATGGTAAACTTGTTGGCCTCTGAATGTACATTTTTAAGTGTGACATAGGCAGTGGCGGCCCTCTGATGGTGCAATTAGAAGGCAATATTAAATAAAAAATCACTTAACTAAACAGTTTTTTTATTTATTAAGAAACAAACCTAAATTTATACTGAAACTTCTTTGGAACATTAAACAAAAATGAATAAAAAACGAAAAAAATTAAAGAAACAAAAAATGTTCTCCTTTTGGTTTTACTGAACTCCTTAATTATTGGTTCGTAATTTATTTAAGATGCTATATCTGCTTCAATAGATAAAACTGTCAAAGATGAAAGTCTTTCTTGACCCAAAGTATTTCTTAAATAATTTTTTATTAGTTTCAATTTTGAAAAGCTCCTTTCAGCGGAAGCAGTACTTACAGATTAACAAATTTCTAATGACAATGTAAACATTTAGGTAAATTTCTCAAATCGTTTTCTATGATACATATATTGGAGCAGATCTTTCACGTTTTTAATAGAGTTGGGTAAATTTGGAATCATATTTTGTAACTCCTCGTACAACTCATAAGGCTGGAAGTCACTGCGCTCACCTTCTTGCAGGACTGTGTAAATCCTGACAGTTTTTCAATATTTGCTCTTCTGGAATTTTTCTTTACTTGTTTAAGTCAGAGAAAATCAAAATTTTTAAAAATGTTGATTTAAAGACATAAATCTCGATTCTACTATATGTTATTTATCACAGAATCAATCATGGTATTAAAAAAATCTGTTTCATACCGGCTTTTAGCAGACTTTGTAGATTGATCGCTACCTTTATAATCAAACATCCTTTTCTTTTTGGCTACTCTTTTATTTTTAAAATCTTTGGCAAATCATAACTGCTTTTCTCAATAAATTGACGAGCGTCAGGCAAGCACTTTTCGAATCTTGTTTGTCGATATTCTTTGATCCAGTCACAAAAAGTACGCAAGTGTTCAAGAGTAATGCTTAAATGGACTTGTACAGTTTGCCATAATTTGCTTATGGTATAAACACGCGTTAATAACTCATACCATGTGTGTAACGATATAATAAATTCCAAATTGAATATTTCGTTTAGAACGGAATCGCCATCACTGAGTGTATCCGATTGTTCCGTTTGGCGTTATAAGTTTTCTATGCATTGAACATCATCACGGCCTTCACCGCCTGGATTCTGCTGTACCACCTTGTGTCTAATAAAGGCTTCATAGTAAGCCTTAATTTATCTTTAATTATTTTCCAGCGTTTGCTGGGAATTGAAAATAGCAAAAATATCAGAGCAAAAAAAATTAGCTTACGGTAGTTTTTATTTTTTTTTTTATAGGTATATCGTACCTATAGGTGGTCGTGGTAGGTACCTAGGTAGGGCAAATTCTGCATTTGGAAAAAAAATCGAACTCGAGATTTTGATCAAAGTTGACATTACGATGATAGCGAAGACGAAAAAAGTTTGTCCGGCAATTCCGTCTGTCTGTCTGTATGTCTGTACCTCGAACTACAGCCTAAACTACAGGAGGTATTTTCTTTAAACTCGGTACTTAAGGGTCTTCGGTGATTCCCTAGAGGAAAAATTGAAATTTTTTTTTAGCTCCAAAACTAAGGGTACCCCCATACACCCGTAATGCAAAACCTTATTTATCTCGAAAACGGATTTAACGATTTTGATAAAAGAAATAAGGTGTGATATTATGGACATGGACTATATTTTGGTCAACAAAAAATTTGGGGGGAAATATTATTAGGGGTACCTGTCATAGAACCGTTTTTTTGATTTTCGATTTTCTCACCAACGGCTCTAACGATTTTTACCGAAATTTTTATGCGGGAGCTCCTTTGTATTTTAAAAAATATAATTTAAAAATTTTTTTGAAAAAATAGTTTTTGGATTTTTAAAAAAATAATACAATTTTTTTTTGAAAATTCGATATCTTGAAAACCGATACACGATTAAATTTTTAAATTACGTTTTAAAATGTATTTTATTAGATACTAACAATTTGCGTAACAACTGTTTTTATAAAAATTTTAAGGAAAATTTAGTACACAAAAACATGTTTCAGTGTGTCTGTATGTCTGTACCTCTCACTACAGCCTAAACCACTGGACCTATTTCTTTCAATCTCGGTAGTAAAGGGCCTTTGAAGATTCCCTAGAGGAAAAATTGGAATTTTGTTTTTAGCTCCAAAACTAACGGTACCCCCCATACACCCGCAATGCAAAATCTTATTTATCTCGAAAACGGCTCTAACGATTTGATAAAAAAAAGTAAGGTGTGATATTATAAACATAGGCTACATTTTGGTCAAAAAAAATTTTGGGGCAAAATTTTATTAGGCGTACCTGCCATAAACCCGTTTTTTTGATTTTCGACTTTCTCATTAACGGCTCTAATGATTTTAACCCAAAATTTTCAGCAGGAGTCCCCTTAAGTTTAAAATAATATTGTATATACAAATATTGGAAAAAATATTTGTTGGATACCTATATCTTCAAAACCTATAAACGATAATTTTTTGAAATTATTTCCTAAAATCAATATTATTTAATACTTAAAATTCGCATCACACATTTTTTTCTTGAAAAATTTTAGAGGAATTTCTTATGTAAAAAAAATATTTAATAATAAAACGATTTTTTAAAGTTTATTTGCATGAATTCATACTTTTCCGGAAACCATACGGCAATTTTATGCATTTAAACATTATTATCTCATTAAATCCATGTTTTCTATTTATAAAATTATCTTAAATTCCAAAGTACTATTACATAAGAGCAAGTTCGTGCGATCCAGTCGTGCATTTTATTTTTTTGTTGGATACGGATATGCAAGTACGAGTATTTTTTGCTTTTAAACTGCAGCCCATAAAATTAAAATAATGAGTAGGTATAGGGAAAGTGTGGTAGCTATTATGATGCCATCTTATGTTGCCAGACTAAAATATAAACCAATGATCAGAAACGAGAGAAGAGATTTTTTAATTAACTAATATAACATAATATAAGTAGTTTATCAGAAATATCGATTATTTCATTGACATTCATTTCGTGCGCCGAATGGTGGAATATCTTTAAATTGAGAATTAAATTTAATTATTATAAGAAAGACCTTGTGGCGTGTACTTTTGGATTTTTCATACTTTTTCAAATTTATTTTCGGCTGTGCACCGCGAGGCCGTGGGCCACTCCGCCCACGCCTTACGCCGCCTCTGGACATAGATTTTTTTTTTTTTTTTAGATTAGATTAACAATTTTATTTTTCAATTTGTTTTATATACAATTTGACTTAAAACTAACTTATTACTAAATTAAATCATGTTGGCACAACAATAGGGGCCCAACGTTCCTCATTTGGCTTTACATAATGCTATTTGCTTACAATATCATATTAATGTTTTCTTAATCTAATTCATGATTTTTTAATATTAACTAAATAATAATTTTTGATGAGTGGGCGTTTTATCCCCTATAGTATTGATTGTTGTTCTTCTCGTAAAAGGGTGCATTGTCGTTATGGATGATGTCTTCAAATTGATCGTCAGTGATGGCTCGGGTGTATAGATACTTGTTACGAGGCTCTAGTTCATGCTGGAGAAGTTGTTGCACTTCTGTGTTGGGATGATCTTCCAGGTTCCTGATGATTTTTCCGGAGAGCTGCAGTAAATACTCGTCCAGTGGTATTAACTTTGCTTCTTTATACAGATTCCTTGTTGGTATATATTTCTTCGTCAGTGGGTTACGGTACAGTCCAGTGCAAATGCGGAGCATCATTCTTTCAAAAAGCTTCATCTTTTTCATTGCTGTAGGTGAAATAAAGGGTTTTCCAATAAGAGGTGTTATTTTGATATTCAAAGAAAAATGGCATTTTTGGAGATAAATGATCGGATGTTTATTTCATTATAAAGAGGAAGGTATGCCGTTAATAATGGAACACAACATCAGCCAAATGGCCGCCAAGACCACGCTTACAGAACCATATCCTTTTCATGAAATTTTCCATAACCAAATCGCAAAGTGGCTGCCCTATGTCCTCGATAGCCTCACGAATTTCATCTTTGAGGTCTTGAATCGACGCTGGGCTGTTGGCGTAGACCTTATCTTTCACGTGGCCCCAAAGGAAGAAGTCGCAAGGTGTTAAATCACAAGATCTCGGTGGCCAATTGTGATCACCTCTTCGAGAGATAACACGGTCCGGAAACTTTTCCCGTAAAAGATCGATGGTTTCATTGCTTGTGTGGCACGTAGCGCCGTCTTGTTGAAAGTAAACGTTGTCCAGATCAATACCATCCAATTCAGGCCATAAAAAATCATTAATCATCTCTCGATAGCGCAATCCATTGACCGTAACTGTTGCTCCAGCCTCATTTTCGAAAAAGTAAGGTCCAATGACCCCGCGGGACCGTAAACCGCACCAAACAGTCACGCGTTGAGGATGGAGAGGCTTTTCAACAATAACTCTTGGGTTTTCCGAGCCCCAGATGCGACAGTTTTGCTTGTTGACGTAGCCTCCGAGGTGGAAATGGGCCTCATCAGTCAAGATGATTTTTCGATGAAATTCCGGTTCATTTTCATGCATTTCAAGGACCCAATTTTAATAATTTCAATGCGTTGTTGAAGCGTGTATCGTTCCATTTTTATTAATAGCGTAGTTTCTACTTGTCAAATGTCAAAAAATGACAGCTTCAAAAGTGACAGCTACCGAAATAGCGGGCTATTCAAAATAACACCTCTTATTGGAAAACCCTTTAGTAAACCAGATGGGAAAGGCGTAGGTCAGAACAGGTCGGATAAGTTGTTTGTACACAAGCAGCTTGGTTTTTTTACTTAGTCCATTTCGCTTCCTGAGAAGCGGATGGACCAAGTGCAGAGAATAGTTGGCTCTCTTCAACATCAAGTCTGCATGCCTTTTGAATTTAAATTTGTTGGAAAAATTGATTCCCAAGTACTTTGTTGATGATTTGACAGTCACTTCAGAGTTGTCTGGAAGCTTTATTTTGATTGCATCACAGCGTGTTGCAAACGCTCGTCTTCTAATGACAGTCACTGGTGTTCTGAAGCAGATGAGTTCAGTCTTTTCGCTGTTTATCCTCAGTCCCCATTTGACATAGTATTCCCATAGGTTTTTAATGTGCTCTTGCACTCTCCTGGCAGCAATTTCTGGTGAAAAAGCGGTGGCGTATGTGATTGAGTCGTCTGCATAAAGCTTCGTCTTTGTACCTGGTATGTTGGCTGGTTGATCAGCAGTGTAAATGTTGAACAGCAGCGGTCCAAGTTTTGATCCTTGAGGAACTCCAGCGTTAATTCCTTTGGTTGATGACACATGTTTTTTTACCTGTACATAAAAAAGTCTATGGGTTAGGAAATTTTTGATTATTCTTACTAAGTAATTAGGAAGTCCAAGTTCCGAGAGTTTGAATAGCAATCCTTTTATCCAAACGCTGTCGAAAGCTTTTTCGATGTCCAGCAAACACGCTACAGTTGTTTCCTTTTTGTTGAGTCCAATTGTAACATCAGTATGGAGTCCCAGTAATGGATGTAGGGTAGAGTGTTTATTTCGAAAGCCATACTGAAACTCCGGTATGACATCTCTTTCTCTGCAAAAAACGTTGAGTTTCTTCAATATCAACGCCTCCAGTATCTTACTCATGCTGCTGAGCAAAGAAATTGGCCGATATCCTTCCACATTTGCGCGGTTGTTCTTCTTCGGGACAGGGACCACTTTTGCGGTTTTCCATGCTGCAGGGAAATAGCTGTTGTTCAGGCAGTTATTGAAGATTATAGTCAATAGGAGAACAGCAAGATTTGGTAACTTTTTGAGTACGTAATTAGAAATCTTGTCGCTTCCTGCTGATTTTTTGGAGTTTCCAGTGAAGATAATGTCAGCTACTTCTTCAGGGGGAAGCGTCGGCTCCGATGATGGGTTTTCCTCGTTGAACAGGGTCACGGTTTCGGTGGTTGCTGATATCTCTTGAAAGCGAGTTTCAACATCTTCGATAAAGTCAGGAAGGTGTACGGGAGGACGGTCTTTGAAACTATCGTGAAAATGATTTGCAAACGCTTCAGCTTTCTCTGCAGAAGTTGCTTATACTTCTTGTCCATAAAGGATGGTGTCTGGAATTGGGTTTGGTCTTCCAACAATCAGATTGATCTTTTTAAACGTATCAGGTCCAGGTTTGATATCTTCGAGTCTCTTCCTGAAATCCTTTTCCTGGTGATGTTTTATTGCCTGGTTGAACATTGTGTTAGTGCACTGAAGTTCTGAGTGTAGCCGACGGTATTCGACACTTTCCCTGTTAAAGGTCCTGTGGAATATTCTTTGGAGGCTTTTGCGGAGTCTTTGCCGGTGAGCATATATTAATTGTATATGTTGGGGTAAGTTTGCATATTTATCTCTGCTGGTGCGGGGTGTTTTCTGCCTGTCCAAAGCATTGTTGACCACTGTTTCAAATTGAGCAATGGTGTTATCGATCTCATTGTTGTTGAGATTGTTGACGCTGGAGACTTCTGGTAGGCGTTCTTCAACTTCTGAACGGAATCTTATCCAGTTCAGTTTTTCGTATTGGATTTGGAATTCGGGAATACGACGTTCAGTTGTAATCCTGTAATTCAATCTCACTCTCATCTCAACCGCCCGATGGTCCGAGTCACTATCGTGTGCAACACAAGTGAAGTTTTGGAACTCAGGAAGGATGTTCGTAAAATTGGACGTCACTAAAAAGAAATCTAGCAGCGACGGAGTTCTTGGAAATGTGGGCCTATGTTGTGATATAACCACCAATGAGTGAAGCTCGGGGTTGTCTTGCAGCCAGTCCACAATTGCTTTTCCTTGTGTAGATTCCCTGGTGTCCAGCCAGAGTGGGTGTCGTGCATTGAAGTCACCTCCAAGTACACAGTACGTATGTTGGCTAGCCAGATTGTTGATGACGTTGAGGTCATGTATGATGTCACATCTTGTTGTGTTACACTTGTTGTATACTGAGACAAGAAGCAGCGTCTCATTATCCGACATATTGATCACAACGGCTGTAGTCTCCATGCAGCGCAGAACAGGTACCGTAATGTACTCGCTTTTGAGGTCCGATTTTAAGAGGATGGCAGTTCCTCTGCCTTCAGATGTCTTGTCCTGTCTGTAGGATGTGTAGCCTTCCGTTTAAGGGTGTTTCTTGCTGTGATGTTTGTTTCCTGTAAAAAGATAATATCGGGTTTCTTTGATTTTAAAAAAAGTTTAGTGAAATACGTCTGGCTGCAGAATAAATAGGATTAACGTTATATGTAATGAAGGATATGTAGTTTCTTATATACATAATGAACAAATAAGTTTACCCAATATAACTGTTTTTTCTTTATCATTGAGACTACCGTAATTGCTTGGAACTACCTCCTTTGCCTTTTGGAGAAGAGAAAGGAGATCTGTTCCAAACAGTCTTTCGGTATCATCAAATATGTTGAAAGACTGTGAGTGTCCTTTTTGGCTTGATGTGTTGGATGGTGCAGTCCTCTTCTGGACTACTGGTTTGGCAGATGGCGTTTTAGCTGGTGCTGGTGGAGCTGGCTTAATCCCTGCCTTCTTAAATGGGCCTCCTAAAGGTTTTGAAGCTGCTCCAAATGTGGCTGCAACGCTAGCGTATGATAAGCCATTCACAATCGCTTTTTTTGCTGATATTACAGCAAATTGGTGATTTTCACGCTTCTGTGTTGCTGTTTTCGTTTTTTCGGCCAGTTTCTTCTTCCTTGCAGGGCATCCACTGTAGCTGGCAGGGTGCCCAGTCTGTTGGCAGTTAACGCAGAATACCATATCGTCACTGACTTTGTGGAGGGTCCTAGAGCAGTTTCCTGGAATATGATCATCCTTGCATTTTACACAACGGTATTTCATGCCACAGTTACTAGCAACATGTCCAAACTTTTGGCAATTCTTACACTGTGTAATGGTGGTGGACTTAAACTTCTCCCAATGGACTTTTTGGTGCATAAGAAGCGTTTTTCCGTAAATTTCTGGGATATCAGATGTTTTGGAAACTTCAACGACGAAGCTATTAGGGAGTCGTACGGAATCCCCAAAAAAATAAATCCCCATCGACCTTAAATCCCCAAACATTTAAATCCATGTAGCTAATATCCCCACAGACATAATGCACATGGACGAAATCCCCAAATGGAACTATGTTTTTGCCAAATCCCCAAATCCCCAATGTCCGTGTACATCTACATCATGTGAAAAATTCATCAGAAAAATTCTCATCAAATTCTTTTATTCTGATACTAAACTTATTAATAAATGATAACGATTTACAGTTTCTAAACAGTAAATTACTATGAACGCATGATTGCATGCACTTTTCAGTCTAACTTTCGTATTCATGGGAGTAGTGCTGTCTTAGTTTTGTAGTGTAGTGTTTTTTTGTTTTTGAAATAAAAGTTGAAATGGATGATCATGACCTTATTTTGGGTTGGTGACATTTTCCCCAAGTTATAATCCCCAAAATAAAATCTCCAAATTCAAAATCCCCAAAGAAAAATCCCCAGCAGCAAAATCCCTAAAAAGAGAATCCCCAGGGCAAAAATCCCCACGCCAATAAAATAAATTTTCAATACAAAACAACAAAATAAGGTCATGATCATCCATTTCAACTTTTATTTCAAAAACAAAAAAAACACTACACTACAAAACTAAGACAGCACTACTCCCCATGAATACGAAAGTTAGACTGAAAAGTGCATGCAATCATGCGTTCATAGGAATTTACTGTTTAGAAACTGTAAATCGTTATCATTTATTAATAAGTTTAGTATCAGAATAAAAGAATTTGATGAGAATTTTTCTGATGAATTTTTCACATGATGTAGATGTACACGGACATTGGGGATTTGGGGATTTGGCAAAAAGATAGTTTCATTTGGGGATTTCGTCCATGTGCATTATGTCTGTGGGGATATTAGCTAAATGGATTTAAATGTTTGGGGATTTAAGGTCGATGGGGATTTATTTTTTTGGGGATTCCGTACGACTCCCCCTTATTTTGTTGTTTTGTATTGAAAATTTATTTTAACTTTAATAAATATTACAAACATTACATAATAAAGAATTTTATATATCGCGCGCGCGATTTAATTGCATGATTCATTACTTGAAGGTAATGGTTTTGGGGATATTGGCGTGGGGATTTTTGCCCTGGGGATTCTCTTTTTAGGGATTTTGCTGCTGGGGATTTTTCTTTGGGGATTTTGAATTTGGGGATTTTATTTTGGGGATTATAACTTGGGGAAAATGTCACCAACCCTTCTAGAACATTTCAAACTAGTTTGACATGGATTATAATCACATATTAAAATTTTTTTTTATTTCTAATTAAAAAAGATTTTTTTGGATTTATATAATCATTTATAATTGCATATTTTTCTAATATTTTAGTTTTATTTTTATTTAAAAAAAAAATAAATGTATTTTTATTAAAATAAATAAAACAGATATAATTTTTGACATTATTAAATAATTAAAATTTAATTTATATTAAATTTAAATTTATTTATTTTTAGTTCACTTTGAAAAATTACTTAAAAACTGAATTAAAAAACAAGAATGTACAGTTTTTATAGTCTAAAATTTATCATATCACTTGTTTTGAAGACATTGTTGTAATTTTATTTGTTGTTGTTGGTGTTTGTGTTGTGTTGTGTTTGTTCTTTAACGGATTGAAAAACTGATTATTTTTTTTTTTGTTTTTGCTTATATGTAGTTCACTTTTCACAAAGGCACGAGTAAAATTTATCTTTTTTTTTTATTAACAGCTAGTGTACCGGGGATTGCGAACTAAACTAATTTTTAAAATATCTTCAAACTGCTATTTATTCTATCAAAAATAGTCGAAAATATATACATAAGCACATTTGCAAAATATGATCTTTGACATAATAATTTATAAAATCACAAATATTTCGCCACTATCAGCGTGTGGTGGTCGAAAAATACTAGGGTTTACTATTTTTTCACCCGCCAAATATTTTTATTATAAAAAAGTAATAAAATCAAATGTATAAAATGCTTTGAGCTGTACGTCGTCGTCGGGCAACGGATCTTTAGCAGAGCTGAAGACTCGTATCTTAGAAAAAAAAGGACATTAAATTTAATCTATGTTCTAGTATGATGTTGCGGTAATCTTTGAAAAGATTTGAAATTACTTGTAGGTAAAAATAAAAACTGACTCTGGCTCATTGCATAACCATATTGATTGCACATTGATTGCACACTCCGATCCCTGGTTTCCGATCTAAGACTGTGTTTTTTTTCCTCTGCGATTATTATTTTATTTTTTAAAGACTATTAAATATTTAATTTTTAAAAATCATTTTACTGATTTAGTTTCATTAATCAATATTTGTTGGTTTTTTAATTCATCGCGCGTGAGTTGTTTTTCATTAAATAAAATAAATTCATTTGTGAAATATAAACGAACTAAATCATCGAAATTTACTTTTACCTATTTCTTATTGAGTGATAATTGAAATCATTTCATCTCTGTCACTCTTCCACTTCGCCAAACTTTTTTTACCTCATCATCCCTGGTGAGTGCAATTTTTATTTGTTTATGTTCTGCAATAACGAAGCAAAACAATTGAAACTACACACAAAATAAAAAAAAAAAAAATTTCTCAATTTTTTCCTGAGCCTATTCGCTGCACCTTGTCAACCTGTTGAGGCCATCAACTTATCATCTAAAGTACCTACCCAGGCAACTCGAAACTGGTCTTTTGTCTCATCTCTCCCGGTGAGTACTTTTTTAGTAGATGTTCTGCCGCTAGTCATATTGATACTTCAAATACGTACATATATTTGATTCTTTTTTATCAACAAAAACAACATCATCGGCAAGTTTTTGCAATCAAGTCAAACAGCTGACGAATATTCACATATCGATCTCTTCTTTTGCCAACTACAACAAAATCAGCTGTCATTTATTGTAATCAAAGCACAGCATAGACACGAACCATTTTGAGCTTTTTGTTCATATTGCATAGACTAAAGAAAGTACACTACGAACAAAAATTTTCTGCAAAATATTTTCCAGAATTTTAAAACAAACAAACAAATAAAATAAAACAACAAGTAATTTTTATTTAAAATCGACAAAATGCCTACATGTGCGCATCCAAACTGCACTGTTACTGAGGTAAAGGCTAGTGTGTTCGTATGTAAAGGAATTTGTGGAAAATCTTTTCATCCAGTTTGTGTAGGCTTGAGCAGAAATGCAAGAACTTATCTCAATGAGTATTTAAAACATTCTGGTATCTTTGTGAAGAATGCAAAACCATATCTTTAGCTCATATTCTATTGGCCATCGGCTGTAACAACGATAAATTATCATCACTAATTGAAACAGTCTCAGCCTTAGAAGCTAAATTTGATCAAGAACACCGACAAGCAAGCATGCTCATTTCCGATCACTGCGACTACATAACAAACGCAATGTCAAGTTGCACGAATGACTTAAACTCAACAATAAGACAAACCATTGTCTCAACACCTCATCAATCCTCCACATCGGTTTGCGATTCATTTTCGACCATCCAAGCACTCATCTCCTCATCAAATGAAACCTCTTCGAATGTTTACTCACTTCTTCAGAAAATTGACACAAGCATTACGAATTTTTCAGAGTCTTCACAAAGTATTCATCACACTATAAATTATCTCTTGGATGATTCTACAGCTATGAAAAAAGTAATGAATGATATCCTGGAAGAACTTAAAATCATATCTAGTAGACCCGCTCCATCTTTTGCACCATCTAACTTACCAATAAGCAACACTCTATTAAATGAACTGCAAGTTGCCGTACACCCAATTCAAACAGCCACCGCTACTTCCCCTAAAATTAATGCTAATACGGATTTAATTCCTAAATTCCCAAGCGAAGAAACCTCTAATTCATCTAATACTGCCAACTCCAGCAATATAAACAACACTGTTGAAGATACTAATTCAATAATATCCAAATCCAACAACTCAACTTTAGTCAACTCTTCCATTATCAATAAGTTTGGAACAACCTGGACGCAACTTGAATGGGAAAACCGTCTCAAACGACTGAACACACCTAATCGGATATCTTCATCCTCTTTTTACTTGAAAGGTGCTCCAAATAAAACAGATATTTCTTCGATACAGAACTTTTTCAGTAACAAATATGGTATATCTGACATACAAGTTCAGCTCATTTTGAAAAGACCTCGATCATTCAAAATAGAAATTCCAATCAAATATAAATGGCTTTTTCTCAATGACGCTAAGATTCTTAAAATCGATGGAATGACTATAACGCCCTGGATCAATCGAGCATCAAAAAATCTTAATATTATGTCTAGACCTAAGTTTTTCAAACAATATGATTATAATTCTTTTTCAACTAACCATAACCAAACTCCAACTCCAATGCCTAAACATCCTAACTTCCCTCATTCCCAGACTCTTAGCCCACCACAACCTTCTTCTAGCAATAATACTTCCCAACAACACACAAATCACCCAAAAACAAAAAATCCTTATCGCTTTGCTCATTCCCAGACTTTCCACCCTCCACATCCTTCATATGGTAATAATAATAATTCCCAACTACATAGAAATCGCCCAAGAAATCCCTTTCGTTCCTGATAGTCATTTCTTAAAACCTCCTAAGCCTAAGTTCCTAACTGTCTACTATCAAAATGTAAGGGGTCTGCGCACGAAAACTTCTGACATCTACCTAAATTGTCAAAAACTCCCTGTTGACATATTTGCCCTTACTGAAACAAATCTGACACCGGATTTTAATAGCAGTGGACTTTTTACCTCTGATTTTAGCGTCTATCGTAAGGATATCCTTGTCTCAGATGGTAACTCTTCATCAGGCCGTGGTGTTCTCCTGGCAATAAATTCTAATTGGGACTCATCGTTGTTTATCATACCTAATATCCTAAACCTTGAAATAATTTGTGTAAAAGTCCGTGTATCCAAATATTTCCTTTATTTATTGTGCTGCTATATACCCCCCTTCCAGCCTACTACATTGAAGCCGTTCAGCGCAGATTTATAAGATTTTGTTTGCGCGGCCTCGGATGGGACGACCCATTCAGACTCCCACCCTACGAAAACCGTCTTAAACTTATAAATTTACAGACCTTAAGAGTACGTCGAGATAATGCTGACCTTCTATTTTTACATCAGTTATTATCTGGAGGTATCGACTGCGTAGGCTTGCTACGCAAAATAAAGCAAAACACTAATCAATCCCGCCTCAGATCGATACCACTGTTCTGGATACCCCTTCACCGAACCGAGTACGGCCTAAATGAACCACTTACAAGAATGCTTAGAAGTGCTAACAACTCAACTATTTTTGATTTAAGTAGTTCAAAAACTGCCCTTAAAAATGCTCTCCAATAATTATACCTTTATTTCCCGACCCAACTTTCCACCCAAACCTATTATTACTATTATTATTAATCTAATTTTAAGAATTTTTTTTGTTTAGTTTTAAGTAACAGGCTTGAATTAAGCTTAAATAAATAAATAAATAAATTGCTTATATCCCAATACATTAAAAAATGTTTGACTTATTTATATTATAATTCTCTAAATATTCATTGTTAGCTTCAGAATACTTTTTTTTTTGAACATTGACATAATTCCCCTTTCAATAAACATAAGCATATCAATATCATCAAGAAGTTCAAGTTTTACACCGTTATACAGAAGCAATACATCACATGTTGTATAACCGGGGAGAGAACAATAATGGGCTGGATCTAGTTTATGTGTTCGTACTGAGTTTAAATGAAATTGTTAAAAAATATCGCCTAGTAAAAGAAGACAGGTTTTTAAATACAAATTAGAATATTCACCCAAATACTGTAAATTAAAATGATTTCATACATTTTGGGCATGCAAATATTCTTCATTGCTTACGTATTCCTTATTTAATTTGAGTTAAATGACTTCTCAGAAAATGTTTTAAAATTTATAAAATAATCGTATGGATAAACACCTTTACACCTAAGATTTTTTTCGACATTACGTTAGATTAGAAAATTCAAATTCGAGTATTGAAAAATTATTTAATGAAGCTGATCATGAATCTAAGCTAATGCGCAAACCTATAATTTAAATTGCAGCTCCTTTGTGCGGGGCGGGGGTCTCTATAAAATCCTGTAAAATGACAGTGGTCTCGTACCTTTACATTATATGCAAAAAGTTCATGTTTGAATATAATACATGTGGTTGCTAAGTTAAAATTTGTCTCTTGTTCTAAAGAAAGATGTTTTGAAGTCCAGTAATACTTTTCAATTTCATTTTCATGATATTCATAACATTTAATGTTGAGTATGCGCGAAATTACTATCATACGAACATCGAATTGTTAATGTCTTATCTTCATCAAACTCAAGTTTCAAATATCTTTAAAAAAACTTTTTTACTTTGTATAATTCCTTTATTCATAGTAATAATTTTTTTCAAATTAAAATTGAGAATAGGAGATATTGTCTCTCCATTCCTTATATGAAACAACATGCATTCCCTTCCGTATTCTGGCTGTACCAGTAATTTTAATGTTTCAGTAATTTTAATGTTTCACTATAAAATATTACATCTGTAAATTTTATGTCCAACCATCCGGATTCACAGATACAGAATGTTTCTCCATCCCGTAATCTTTCACACCAATATTCCTTTCAATGATCCATCTCAACCTATAAAACAGATCTATATATAAACAATTTAAACTATTACACATATACATATATTTATTATCCACCTCAACCTAAAGCAGATCTAAATATAAACAATTAAAACTATTACACATACATATATAGTTACAAAATCACCAACATCCCAACTTAATCCCCCTGCTCCACACCTTGTTTCCACATACCCCAGACCCCCAAACCCCAGACCCCCAGAACCCAGACCCCCAGAACCCAGACCCCCAGAACCCAAACCCCAGAACCCAGCCCAAGAACTTGCTCCCCATGCTCCCCACTCTGCCCCCGAGAACTTACTCCCCATGCTACACACCTTATTTCCCCATACCCCAGACCCCCAGACCCTAACCCCTACGATTCAGAACCCCGCCCCTGCCACATTTTAAGTCACAGAAATTTACATTAATCTTTAACCTAGACAAATTGAAGTACGAGTATTCTGATAAGACAATGTATTTAAAATTAATAACACATTTTTTATTTCTTTTTTCGAAACTAATAGCTTACTGATTATTCTATTTGACACTCATTTAAATTACCTTGAACCTCAGTATTTAAATTACTCATCACAACAATTTAAAAAAAATACAATAAAAAACAAAACTCTTATCACCGTCCCACCCGTCCCAGAATAAATTACTCATCACAACAATAACAAATTACTCATCACAACAATTTCACAACAATTTAAAAATAACATAAAAAACAAAACTCTTATCACCGTCCACAACGTTCCCATACCAAAAAACTCATGGGGTCAGATAAGAGTTGAACTCTTATCACCGTCGCAACCGCCGCAATACCTACTCATATTTTACCTAGAAGAAGTTTAAATTGAAAATAATTTTATGTTTGTTCGCACAGTGAATCGATGTTTGAATAATAGTACGAGTAGGTACAGAGTTATTTTTACTTCCCATTGGAAGTTTTGAAGCTAATTGGGCCGAATTGAAAATTTTGACATCTTTTTTTCGAGGCCCCTGGGAAAAAATGCATCAATTTAAGATAGAATGCCTGAGTGGTATACCTATGTTTGTGTATGTACGTATGTACGTAGAGTTTTTTCGCCGACCATATCTCGATAACGAATAAACATATCGATGTGTATCAACTTAGCAGGTCACTTTTTCCATTGCAGATCAAAAAGTAGGTAATGGTAATTAGCCGCTAATTAGTTACGCAAAAACAAATCAATAACTATGTTGTTTTGCGTCAATTTAGCAGGTCAACTTCCCAAAATCAAATATAATTGACCCGGATTTGGATATACATTCATACTTATGTATATTGAAAACTACATATTTAATTGCTAATTAGTTAAGTAAAAAAAATTGTATCGCTCTTTTGGCGAGAAAATTAGTGTCCTGTTAAGTTGGCGTCACCTTAGCACGTCTAAAAAACTGACTTAAAACAGAAACAAAAATATTAAAAACAACGGTTACACATCAAACTTAATTTTTTTTTCAAAATTTTACTTGATTAAGTACTAATTTTGTTTTCAATCAAAATTCAATGCTGTTGCTGAAATGTCTTAGTTTTTGAGAAAATTAAAAATAAGTGGAATGCCAATTTTCTAAAAGATTTGATTTAATACAGAAAATAAATTATTACAAAACAACGGTAACGGCTACAACAGCATGCTATACTTTTTTGGAAAGTCAAAAATCATTGCTTTTACTTTGTTTTTAAATTAAGTTGTTTTAGTGAAGTTTTTCAAAAATTAATTTTCAAACTTAAATTTTTGAAAACAAAAAATTAAAAAATTTGTGTTGTAAAGTAATATTTTTGTTTTTAAAATTCGATGCTCTTATTAATTTATGGTCAAACACTAAAAACTGGATGCCTAAATGTCTTCTAGGTTTTGAGAAAACCCAAAATAACGAAATCAACTTTACTATTTAATTAGTAAAAATAGGATCTTTGGTGCAACAAAATAACGGATAGAAGTCGAATTTAAGGAAAATAAATACTTACATTGGTTATTTTCAATATAATACATTTTAAAATCTGTTTTTTAGTGTTTTACTAATAAATGATAGGAACATTGAATATTAAAAAGAAAAATTCTAGGTACTTAATAATTCAGTTTAAACACAATTTTTTAATATTTTTTTCTTCAAAAATAAAAGTTTGAAAATTAATTTTTGAAAAACTGATCACTAAAACAACTTATTCCTTGCATTAATCAGTTCAATGTTAAGTATATAAAGCTTCATTTCTTGTATAAAGTTTACATTTTGATCATTCCTTTTTATTGCCGGTTTTCCATTAAGAAGATCAAAAAGCCGATTTATCTTGCTTATAAATTCAGCTGTTGGCTTTGCAAACTGTTCTAAGTGTGCAGGAAATTTATTTAATTTTATTAAAGCTGTGATGTACTTTGTTGTCAAAGGCTGAGGTTTCGCTCGCCGGTGTCCCGGGGTACTAACTAAAGTAAGTACAGAAGCTTTAGTTTAAAGGGGTTTTCTTTATTTACAAATCCAATCCATTAAAATAGTTAACATTTATTACATACAGAGAGTTACAATATTAATTTTTCTATAATACAATCTTGATTTTAACGATGACTCGAGCTTTGTAGCTGGTTTACTATTTGCAGCGGGTATTGGTTACGGTCCTCGTATGGTATTTCTGCAACTGGCTTCCTTAGGAGTTCCAGCTGGCCTCGATCTTGACGGTTCACGCTATCTTTCAGCGGCTTACGGTCTCAACAGCTTTCACGGCTTTCGCCGGCTATCAACGGTTTTACCTGGCTATCAACGGCTTTCACCGGCTATCAACGGTTTTACCCGGCTATCAACGGCTTACGCCGGCTATCAACGGTTTTACCCGGCTATCAACGGCTTACGCCGGCTATCAACGGTTTTACCCGGCTATCAACGGCTTACGCCGGCTATCAACGGTTTTACCCGGCTATCAACGGCTTACGCCGGCTATCAACGGTTTTACCCGGCTATCAACGGTTTTACCCGGCTATCAACGGCTTACGCCGGCTATCAACGGTTTTACCCGGCTATCAATGGTTTTACCCGGCTATCAACGGCTTACGCCGGCTATCAACGGTTTTACCCGGCTATCAACGGCTTACGCCGGCTATCAACGGTTTTACCCGGCTATCAACGGTTTTACCTGGCTATCAACGGCTTACGCCGGCTATCAACGGTTTTACCCGGCTATCAACGGTTTTACCCGGGTATCAACGGCTTACGCCGGCTATCAACGGTTTTACCCGGCTATCAACGGTTTTACCCGGCTATCAACGGCTTACGCCGGGTATCAACGGTTTTACCCGGCTATCAACGGTTTTACCCGGCTATCAACGGCTTACGCCGGCTATCAACGGTTTTATCCGGCTATCAACGGCTTACGCCGGCTATCAACGGTTTTACCCGGCTATCAACGGTTTTACCCGGCTATCAACGGCTTACGCCGGCTATCAACGATTTTACCCGGCTATCAACGGTTTTACCCGGCTATCGACGGTTTTACCCGGCTATCAACGGCTGACACCGGCTTTATATTCTTTTCTTTTCCAAGGGCTCCTTTGTTTTTTTTTTTTTTTTTGTTTTCCTTTTTTTTTTTGTTTACTGTCTATCGAAAAAAAATAATAATAATAAAAAATAACAAACCCAAAATTCTTCATAAGAAATGCAAAAAAAAACTAAACGAATTTTTCAAAAAAAACTAAAAGGGAATTCGAAATATCAACTTAATCGGGCTAGCTTATGGCTAAAAGGGAATTTGAAATATCAACTTAATCGGGCTAGCTTATGGCTTGTAGGTAGGTCACCCATTTCCGCGCTTGACCGTAAACTAGCTCAGCCAGCCCTTGCCTTTTTATGTACGCGGTCACCTGTCCCCAATTTCTCCTGAAGACAAGCTTCTGCCGGCGGTAGGTAGGTTTGTAGAAGCTGTGACTGGGGACATGGATGGTCGCAAAGGGGTCGGCTGGGACTACCGACCTGGTGCCGTCCTGATGCTGAACTTTAATGGGGGGTCCTGTGGTCATTACCGGGTCAGGCATCGTGGAAGCCGTTCCCAAGATTGAGAACAGACTCTCCAAATCCACGTTAGTTGGTATTTCGGGTGTCGGTGGGCTGTTTGGAAATCGCCAATTAACACCACTTGTTGACGCGCTTGCTTCGGTCGGTGTCTGTTGCGTTGCTGGTGGTGTCACCCTCTTGACGGGCAGCTTCTTTCCCCTATGTGTTTCGGACGGTTCGACGATTTTTCTGGTATTTTGGTCCTTTGCCGGTGCAGTCTTTTCCTGTTTGTGTCCGCTAGGCTTTAGCTTGACGCGCCTTTGTTTAGACTCCGGGTTCGTGAGTAAGGGAGGTATCAGAATGCAGGAGTTTATTTTAACAACCCCCTCTAAAGTTGTTACCTGCAACTGTTGTGGTTGTTGAGGGGTTTCCGGTACTGTTTGGGGGCGAACGCCCATCCTCCTGGGAGCCGTTGGTTTTCTGATATATGGGTCCATGTTTTTAACAGGCACTACTTGCTCGACGGTTGACTTAATACTGGATTGTAGCTCTTCGTTGCTGGTTCCTTTTATGTCTCGTACGTGACAACGCATGGTTTGTCTTCGAGCGGTTTTGTTGTTGTTTTGCCCAATTGACCTCAATATAACGATTACAGGGGAAATGAATTTCACCACTTCGTAAGGGCCGTCGTATCGGGGGGCTAACTTTTCGGTAAAATGGTTAGCAGGGGATGAAAGTACTCTTACCCTTCTGTTCACGTGCTCGCCTATACTTGTCTTCCAAGGTCTTCTTCTTAAATTGTAATATTTGCCCTGTATTTCAGCAGCTCTCTCTAAATGGATAGTCATGAGCTGATAAAGGGCTTCCATTCTCTCTTGCCGTATGGAGAAATTTTCAGGGTTTGTTTGGGAAACGTTAGATGATGGTTCAGGTTGTCTGGGTGTACGCAGTTCTCGACCATAATTCACGAAGGCTGGTGAAAATCCTGTTGACGAGTGAACGCTAGTGTTAATAGCAAACGTCAATTCAGGTAGATGTTCATCCCAAACTTTATGATTCTGCTGGACATATTGAGCTATCATCGTTTTAAGAACCCGATTCACTCTCTCGATAGGATTTTCTTGGGGTGTATATGGGGCGGTTAGCATTTGTTTGATCCCTAGTTCGTCCAGAAATTTCTGAATCTGCAAACTAACGAATTGAGATCCGTTGTCAGACCATAATACGCGAGGAACTCCAAACTGTGAGATTATCCTCTCTCGTATAACTCTAATAAGAGCTGTAGACGTGGCTGCCGGTAGTGGGATTGCTACCACCCACTTTGTGAATTTGTCCACGAATACGACCATCATTGTGTTTCCCTTTTTAGAGCGCGGCAATGGTCCAACGAAGTCTACGCAAACGGTATCCCAAGGGGTTTCCACCTTGCTCGTTTGCATCAGACCGCTAGGTTTCTGCTGAGATACTTTGTACTGGAGACAGCTAGGACACCTTTTTACGTACTTGATTGTGTCTTGTAGCATTCCTGGCCAATAATATGAACGCATTAATCGGGCCATAGTTTTTGCGATACCTAAGTGCTCAGCCGTTGCAGCATCGTGATTTTCCTTGAGTGCTTCATCTCTTTTGTCCATTGGAACACAGAGTTTCCAATCGTAGTTCTGGCTTGCCAAAGGGTGTGCTGCAAACTTCCTATACAACGCGTCACCTTGAATTTGTTGATAATTGCCTCATGCGCTTACTGGTCCAATCTTCCTCTACTCCTTTTAACACTAATATCTCGCTATCCTTATTGGGCAAGGGGTCTCTGGATAATGTATCCGCCACTATATTCATTGCGCCTTTCCGGTACTGGATGTCGAAGTCGTATTGCTGCATTTCTATCGCCCATCTTGCTAACCTTCCGGAAGGGTTTTCGAGTGAATGCAACCATTTTAACGAATGATGGTCTGTTATCACAGTGAAATGGTATCCCTCCAAGTATGGTCTCATCTTGCGGATTCCCCATAATATGGCCAAACATTCTTTTTCGGTCACGTTCCCGACCTTTCGTATTTTGGGACAACACTACTCCCAGGCCATATTGGCTGGCATCGGTCTGCAAGGTGAAGGGTAGTTCGAAATCAGGGCACATTAATACTGGTGCTTCGGTGAGTTTCGTTTTTAATTGCTTGAAAGCTTCTTCCTGCGGTTTGCCCCATTCCCATTTCTGGTTTTTCTTCAATAATTTTGTCAGTGGCGTGGCTATCAATGAGAAATTTTGGATAAATCGGCGGTACCACGAAGCTATTCCTAAGACGCGACGTAATTCCCGGACACTCTTAGGAGCATTCAGCTCTTGAACGGCGGTGATTTTATCAGGGTCCGTGCTTATACCTTGGTCGCTTACTACGTGGCCTAAATATCTTAATTCCTTTTTGCAAAATTCGCTCTTGTCTCGGTTGATTTTTAAATTAGCGGCTTGGAGGCGTTGAAAGACTTCCCTTAAATGTCCAAGGTGTTCCTCGAAAGTTTTGCTGATTACTATTATGTCGTCCAGGTAAGCAAATGCATACGGGTCCAAGTCTGGCCCTAAGACAGAGTCTAACATCCTTTGGAAAGTTGCTGCAGAGGAATTAAATCCGCAGGGCAGTACCTTCCATTGGTATAAACCATGACCCGGGACAGTAAAAGCGGTAGCGGGCCGAGATTCCTCATCTAAAGGTATCTGCCAATATCCTTGTTTTAAGTCGATGGTCGAAATAAACTTTGCTTGTTTTAATTTGTCTAATATAGCGAATATTTGGGGCAATGGATAAGCATCCATTATGGAAACCTCATTTAGTTGTCTATAATCGACACAGACTCTCCAGGCTCCATTCTTTTTTTTTACTAAGACTATGGGTGAGCTATAAGGACTGTTGGATGGTTCTATTCTATTTTCTATCAGCTTTCAATAACTCGTCGATTTCTTCGTCTATAATCTTCTGCATCGCTGGATTTCTTGGGTAATATCTTTGTCGGAATGGCTCATTTGTTTTGAGTCGTATTCGGTGTACGGCGGCGTTCGTGACATTGGGTAGTTTCTCGAACTTCGACAATTCCTGGTCTAGTAAGGCGTCAAGAAGTTTTTGTTGTTCTTGTGAAAGAGGTTTGCCCCCTAGGGCACATAACTGATCACGGCATTCGGTTGGCGGTTTTGCAAAGGGCATAAGCTTTGCCTTCTATGGACATGGAGAAGTTAAGCTTCTTTAAGAGGTTCATACCAAGAACGGCGTCGTCGGTGAGTTGTTTCAGGTGAGTCATTTCTCCCGTGACATACTTGTTACCTGCAGATATGTTGACTTTGTAGTGTTCCCTACTTGTTACTGGAGCTCCGTTTGCCATATGGACTACATGTTTTTGGTAACGTACTGGTACCTTGAGTTGATTAAGATGATTTCTTATTTTAGTGTTTATAAAAGATTTTGTAGCTCCCGTATCTAACAGGGCAGTGAAGGTACAACCATACATGTTGATGGGCACAAAACATCGCGGATCTGTCCATAATTCCAGGTTAGATGTTGGCGTTGGTAGCTTTAACGACGGATCGGACGGCATATCTGTTCTTTTTGTGGTATCGAGTTTTTCTTCGCTATTAGCCATTAAGTCAGTTTCGCTGAACCTTGCCATAGGCGTTCCCGATATTACTTCTTTGGTATAAGCTCCCGTACGGCGTGTAACATTGTCTACTTTTCGGGCAACCGGTTCGGGGTCTAAACTTGGGTGTGGCCGGTCCATTAACGTAGAAGCCCTATGCGGATGGCAAGGACAATCCCGAGTCAATCGCCCATCTTCGCCACAGAATGCGTAAAACATGCGAAAGGGGCGGCGGCAGTTTACCCTCGCTGTTTGCAATTCCAGCAATGGGTTGCGCGGTCGTATTGGTCTGGTGGTGGTGCTGGTACTTGACGTGTTGGATTGGGCAACATAGGAAGAGTCTTCGGGATTGGTCTTCCGGAAGATGTGGTTGCTTGGCTTTGACTTTCCCTCTGGATGAACTCGAACTCCTCCGCTAGCGCTGTCAGTTCTTCCAGAGTTTTAAAGTCTTTCCGCCGAATATAAAGATGGTACTCCGGTCTCAGTCGGTCATAAATTCGATCAATACTATCACCAATACGCATCGTGGGATGTTGGTGGATGAGGTATTGAGTTGCATGGATGAAATCTTTGGCCCTTTCTCGCGGTCCCTGTCTCTTTTTGGTGATTTCATCCTCCAACTTGTTTATGAACCGTGCCGGTAAGAAATGTTCTAAGAACATTTTGTAAAAGTCTTCCCAAGTTGTAAATCCATCTCGGTTTATTCGGTACCATTCCAAAGCGGTACCCCTTAACATTTCTGGGAAGGTACGAAGCCTTTCATCGGGGTGTATTTTATAGCACTCGGTAAGCTCTTCAAGTCGTTGCATGAATTCCAGCGCATTTCCAGAGGAATCGAACTTCAGTCCCCATTTTCTGACTATATTTATTACGTCGGCCTCACGGTTGAGTGAAGATATATCGATAGGCTGCGCCACCGATCTGGTAGTATGTACGAATCGGTTCGGGTCTGGCATCTGGGGTGCAATCGGGGTAGTGGCATCGTATGTTGGCTGGCTCTGGTTAGTATTTTGAGTATAGCGCCAATTTCTATACTCTGGGAGTTTTGTTGCCTGGTTGTACCCGGGCATGACAGGGTATGTGGCGGCGGCGGTTGACATGGTGGGAGCGGCGGTCGTGTAGGTACTTACACCTCGGAACTGTATGTTCGGTACTGGATAGAAATAATTGTTGTAGCCTTGTTGCTCAGGCAACTTATTCACTTCGGTGATTGCTGCTTTTTGGTTATGCAATAGATTTGAGGCTTTTTCGGTATCGGTTTTTGGTGTATATTCTCGTTCTAAGACAAGCTCTTCCAATTCCTCGCAGAGGTTTTGAGTGGATGTGCGGGTCCGCGCTTCCTTTATATGGGCATTGAAACGAGCGCGTAGTATGGTCATAGTACCCTCAGTGTTCAGGCCTAAGCGCTTCATGCGGTCGATCAATTTGGTTTTATTCAGCAAGTAAATTGCACCTATGCTGGCAAAAATATCGAATCCTTCTTCGTTGTCCGACATGGTTACGTTACTGGTTTTATTTTCTTTAATTTTCAGGTCCGGTTCGATATAGTGTTGTTTCGTCTTGTATAATGTTATTTCTTCTTCTTTTATTTTAATGTTGGATTTTACTTTCTGAATAGACCTTAAAGGTCCCTGCTCGGGCGCCAATTTGTTATGTACTTTGTTGTCAAAGGCTGAGGTTTCGCTCGCCGGTGTCCCAGGGTACTAACTAAAGTAAGTACAGAAGCTTTAGTTTAAAGGGGTTTTCTTTATTTATTTTCTTAATTCATTAAAA
Organism: Chrysotoxum bicinctum; assembly: GCA_911387755.1. Classification (NCBI taxonomy): domain Eukaryota; kingdom Metazoa; phylum Arthropoda; class Insecta; order Diptera; family Syrphidae; genus Chrysotoxum; species Chrysotoxum bicinctum. The sequence goes on along the minus strand of OU426987.1, from coordinate 136,944,790 downwards.
TAGTTAACATTTATTACATACAGAGAGTTACAATATTAATTTTTCTATAATTCAATCTTGATTTTAACGATGGCTCGAGCTCCGTAGCTGGTTTACTATTTGCAGCGGGTACTGGTTACGGTCCTCGTATGGTAGTTCTGCAACTGGCTTCTTTAGGAGTTCCGGCTGGCCTCGATCTTGACGGTTCACGCTATCTTTCAGCGGCTTACGGTCTCAACAGCTTTCAAGGCTTTCGCCGGCTATCAACGGTTTTACCTGGCTATCAACGGCTTTCGTCGGCTATCAACGGTTTTACCCGGCTATCAACGGCTTACGCCGGCTATCAACGGTTTTACCCGGCTATCAACGGTTTTACCCGGCTATCAACGGCTTACGCCGGCTATCAACGGTTTTACCCGGCTATCAACGGCTTACGCCGGCTATCAACGGTTTTACCCGGCTATCAACGGCTTACGCCGACTATCAACGGTTTTACCCGGCTATCAACGGCTTACGCCGGCTATCAACCCGGCTATCAACGGCTTTATATTCTTTTCTTTTCCAAGGGCTCCTTACCTCTGGTGGGGGGTAGCCAATGAATAAATTACCTTCTTGTACTGGAGCTGGCGGAGTCCTGTTCTCGTTGGGTACCTGATGATGACTGACTTCTGGTGGCTTGCATGACTCTTATTTATATTACTTTCTCGTGCAACTAAATGTGAGCTTTATATTTTTAAAGTTTATTTTCCTTTGGAAATCAATGACGCGTGCGACGTCATCCTATATCTCCTATTGATATGCGGGGAAACTTCTGCAACATATATTTTAGTTTTATATTCACCACCGAGGTACCATGGTCGTTGTCGTGCTGCTGTCCTCAGTGCAGGCCTTGCTGGTTGTTGATCTTTCGTGCGTGCGAATTCACCACACTGGTTTGCTCTGGTTGGTTCCTTTGAGTGGTGTGGGGAAAATGTCATCAACTGATAAGAGGATTTCTTATTCAGTCGTTGTTCACACTTCGTGGTGTACGCATGCTACGGGAGCATGCGGCTGGTTGGGTAAGTATTTTAAGTTTATTATTTCGGACAGGTACGTAGGTAGGGAGGGGTGCTTGGTAGGTAACCATGTGGTCGGTCCAGTATTGCGGCTAGTGCTTGTATAGCTTCAACCAATTCAGTTGGCAATTCTACTGCGCAGGTCTCTTTAAATTTCTTTGCTCTACTCTTTAATTCTTAAAGAGACAGAAAAATCACTGAAAAAAAGAAAAAAAAAGATGTACATGCCGGCGTTGTTGTCAATGACGCTGCTGCGATCATACTGAAGAACTTAGGAGGGTGAGTTTTGTTTATAGCTTCGCTCACAGTAAAATAGAAATGAATTTCCAGTGATGGACTTTTTTTGAATAAGATATGATCATGGTTTACTTTTCTTTCATAGCTTGATGTCTAAAAAACTATTTCATCTCTGGTGAGATAAAAGGAAAAGATTTTTAGGTGTAAACTTTACTTCGAAAAAATAAAATTAATAATTTTTGTTTTTATTACTGGGACAAATTTCAGTGCACCTATAATAAAAAAATAAGTCTATTGCAAAATGCAATTGGGTTAGACAAGAAAAACTACCTGCAAGCTGCGACATAGGATTAATGACAAAAAGTTTAGGGATTATTGTTTATTTCTATGTTTTATGATTTGTGGCTTAGTAACAGAAAGGTTCCGGGGGCGTTGTGTTTATATTTATTTTTTGGCGTTAGTGTATATTTGATATATTTTTTTTTGACCTGTGGGGTTGGGATTAATTGTAGATTAGAGTTAATTAGTTAGATTAGCGTTTACGAGTTTGAACAATTTTTACCTACGAGTTTTTAAGAATGAATTTTTGCATCAGAGGGAATTAAGGTATTTAAATGATATTTGCTTTGCTTTGCAATTCAGTTTAAAAAAAACAACCAAGAATAATATATTGAAATACATTTAAAAGAAATTTTAATGGATCCATTTAGAATAGGAAAACCTATTGGAAGCCAGGCGCGTAAGATAGTTGTTAAGATATATAATGACAAACTGGAAGAAGCAACGAATTCGTTTCTTGAAAATCCTGTGAGTTACGCAGCAACGCAAACAGTGAAAACTACTGGAATTTCTGAACGTTCAATCAGAAAGATTATTAAGGAATACGAAGAGACAGGAGTTGTGCAGTCACTAAATAAAAAAGTGCAGCCTACGAAGTCGAAAACTGGACTAGACGAATTTGACATCGCAGCTATTCGGCGTATAATGCACAACTTCCACCAGGTGGAAAAAATGATGATATCCTTAATAATGTTGAGACAACGAGTTCAGGAAGATCTGGAGTTTAACTTAAGTATTACGTCGTACCGTCAAATATAGAGATTCGTTTTTTAGTCGCACAACACGATTATGGAATAATTTACCCGGCACAGTTTCCCCTTGCCATTTCAATTTGAAAACATTCAAAACCAATGTTCATCGACACCTCCTTTCTCTCCCCTGCTAATTTCTCCCTCGCCCGTGCTGTGTTTAAAACATTATAAGGGTCTCGTAACATACCCTTGAGCGCGAGTGAATTATAAAAAAAAAAAGAAGAAACGGATTTAGCTACAAAAAACTCAAAACAACCGGAAACTTCTCTGTGAAAGAAATGATATTAAACTCATGCGAGTGAAGTATCTGAGAAAAATCCGGGAATACAGAACAAAAGTATTTGATATCATTTATTTGGACGAAAGCTATATTCATAGCTCACATACAAGGCCACGGGCTTGGACTGATGACAATAGCAATTTCAAAGGAAAAGAGGCTGATAATGGTGCATGCAGGTTGTGAAAAAGGTTTCGTGAAAAACTCCTTACTTTTATTCAAATCTGGAACGAAAACGGGAGACTATCACGACGACATGAACTTCAAAAATTTCTGCAAATAGATCCAAGAACAAGTTTTGAATAACTTGGAGGAACCTTCAGTTATTGTAATGGACAACACCTCGTACCACAATAAATTAGAAGAAAAACAAATTACTTCTGCTAGCAAGAAATCTGAGATGATACAATGGATAACCGAAAACAATATATAAAATTTATAATAATTATTTTAAGGTAAAATAAATTCTTAAAAACTCGTAGGTAAAAATTATTCAAACTCGTAAACACTAATCTAACTAATTAACACTAATCTACAATTAATCCCAAAACCCCATAGGTCAAAAAATAGTAAATACATATATCAAATGAACATTAACACCATAAAATAAATATAAACATAACGCCCCCGGAACCTTTCTGTTGCTAAGCCATAAATCATAAAACATAGAAATAAACAATAATCCCTAAACTATTTGTCAAAGCAAAGTTGAGTTAGGCACTGTAAGATTTAAGGAAAAATCTTTACTCATTAAATATCTTGCGCACCATTTTTGTTCTCTTAAATCCTCTCTCTGCGCAACCGACCGTTGGCCAACTGAATTGGTTCAAGCTATAGTATTGTCAGGAGTGTAGATCGCGGGGAGGAAGGCGGCGGTGGAGAGGAGTAATTAGAAATAGCAGCCGGCGCGTAGTTCGGGGGGGTGTTTAGGTGGGGAAGAAGTGTAATGGTTCATTACAAAGCCTCGATTCCACAAGCTACATATCTACTTAATTCTTGTGCAGCCAACTTTACATTCATTTTTTGAAATTCTGTTGGTTCAATGTGTACGGACGTATAGGTATTCCACTATTTTCCAACTAACAATTCCATCAGTAGTTGATAAATTGTATTTAAGAAGATTATTTCGAATACTTTTTAAAAGATGTGGAATGTCGTACATCCCGAAAATGGGTTTTTGTCTGTAAACAAAATTGCAATTTTTTTCATCCAGGCTAAATTTACTATACAAGATTCGATCTGTAGGTCCTTGGTCGCAGCAAATTGCTCTCACATTCAGATTAAGTTCTGCGCATATATCAAGACAGTTATAAACTTCAACTTCAAATTGTTCTGTAGGTATATTACTTGCACAAATGACATGATATAAGACTTGCTTGAAGTTTCCACAAACACTGCGAATCATAAAAACGCACGCTGATTTAGCACAAACCTCAGACCTTTGATTTTTTCCATAATCAACAAAACCCTCAATTATATCTTTGTGTTTATTATATGTAAGGTTTGCCTGAACACTCATCTCATCAAAAATTAAAACAACTTCTTTTTCTTTTGTGGATAACTTTGATGTTATTTTCTCTATTTCGTCTAAAACTTTTCTTATCTTCTTGTAGGCGACGAATTTTCTTATACACGGTTGCTTTTGGTTTTCGTGTTGCTTTTATTTTCACTCTGAGGCTTTTATTAATTTCTTTTAGCTTTGCAATTCTTTTAGTACAAAAAGATTGTCTTTTTACGAGTATATGGGCTTCACAGTTTGAGCAATTAAATTCAACGTCATCATTAAAACTTTTCGTTGACAATTTTTTTGAAGCTAGGTTTAATTCCTCTGCCATTAGTTCATTTGAATTCAGCAATAAATCTTTTCGTTTTAAATATGTTATTTTGGCTTTGCTTGGATCGAAACAAATAGAGTCTTCACCAGAATCAGAAATATTTTCATTCTTTTTTAAAAATAGAGACGGATAAGCATTTAGTTTTAATTTATTTTTTCCAATAAAGCAGCTCTTAAAATGTTTGCTGCATATAAAAGGCCTTTTAAGATTTTTTATATGATCTCGAGAGTCCTCTGCTAAAGCTAACCATTTATTATATTTATCAGTTCCCTTTTTAGGGAAAGCAAACAATTTTATATCGGGGAACGCATTTTTTGTAGCTTCACAATTTGAAATAGCACACTTTATTCTTTTCCAAGACATTGTACCTATACCTAGGTATTTACTTTATTTCAGCTGAAAATCTAAGCTTGGTTAATTTAAGGAGGAAGGATTATGAGCGAAATTACTCAGTGTATATGGAAAAGTAGGAAAAAAATATAAAAAAAATATTTACATACCTATATCTACCATAAACAAAAATAAAAACAATAACAAAAGAGAATATAATATGTACATTAAATGATAAAATCTATAGCTAAAAAATCCAAATAGCGATATACCTAACTAAAAAAAAATAAATATGAAAAACTCAATCTAAAAAATAAATCACTTCGTCTTTCGGCACTTGTTTTGTTATTATATTAAAAAATATATTTCCTACATATGTAGGTACCAACATAGATTATGTAGGTGTTTAACAAAAGGTAAAATCTGTTTTATTTCACTTAATTTGAATATCTCAACACCAAATAGAACCACTTTAAAATCACACTTTTATTCACTTTGAATCAACTTACTTCGGCTTCAATCAGTAAATGCAACAAAAAGATTATTTTGGCGGTTTTTTTCTATACACGGCAGACCTACACTCGAATTTACATTTTTTCCTTTTAACTTCTTTTCCCACTCATTGTTTGTGTTACAAAACGAGAGCAAAAACATATAATCACACTAAAAGAGCTTGATGAGAAATAGAAAAAGCTTTCTGTGCTTTACTATGAACAGGCAAAGAAGAAAAAGTCGGACATTTTTTTCTATGGGGATAAGACATCTGTATAGTTTATTATCTGTGCTAATAGGTCTATTCCTAATATGTTAAGGTATTTGTAAATGAAGTTAAATTTGTTTTTTTTTTTTTGCTCTTTTAAGTAAAGTATGAAATAAAATAGTGAAAAATACAATTATTGTACTGTCTATTTACCTAAAGATTTGTATGAAAAAAACGTATTCGATATAACGAATTGACTCTGGACATTAATTATTTTTTTATATAACCCCCCCAAAAACCCAAAGTACCACAATCATTATATCATTAGTTTTACTGGACCACTACTGTAAGCCGTTAGAGGTTACCAAAAATCCAAGGAATTCCACGTTTGTATTTAGAAAGTGCGTTTTTTCAAGATTAACCTTTAAACCTACTTTATTAAGCCTTGAAAAAAACGGTTTCAATGTCTTTTAAATGTTCATCCATTGTTTTACTGAAAATTATGATATCATCGATGTAAACATAGCAGATCTTCCCAATCAGTTCTTTTAGAACGTCATCCGCTGGAAGATTGCTGGAGCATTTTTCATTCCGAAAGGTAGTCTAAGGAATTCAATTTTACAATTGATTTTTAGGTATATCCCGCTCTATCATTGCAATTTGATGGAACCCGAGTTAAAGTCTAGGGTAATGAAAAATTTAGCAAAAATTAAAACTGGCCAGTGTGCTATTGGTATCAGGAATGGTAACAGCATTTAAGCGTTTAAGATCTATCACCATTCTATATTGTTTCCCTCCGTTAGATTTATCCTTTTATGGGACAACCCAGTCGGAAAGTTATAGGGACTTTTTGAGGGTTTGACAATTTTCTCTGCTAGGAGTTCATTTATCTGGTTTTTCTACCTAATCTCTAATACAGACAGATAGGGGTAGCACTTCGAGTAAATCGGCTCATCTGTGGTTGTACGTATTTCTGCTTCAACATTGGTTTTGATCCTGTCATTATTGACAGGACCGAAAAGATTTTTAAATTTTTCGCAAATAGATAAAAGTTTTGACTTGTAGTAGTCAGAAATGTCTTCATTTTCTATAATTAAGCTATTTACTACCCCTGAGGGTTTATTCAATAAGGGGATTTTAGTCTTCGAATTCATTAAGTACATTTGTATCCCTATCTAGTATACGTAGCTTTAAGTTCCTTAAGCGTGTCGTCACCGAGTATGCCATCGAATGAGGACAAAAAATGTTATCTCTAAATCGCAACCAAGGTCAGCAAAGAATTTGCCAGAAATTTTGTTTTTGATTAATATTTGTTCCGCAGGACTACTAAGAAAAAAGGAGTTTTTTACAGGTTGGGATACAGGTACTAGCTCTTATCTGATAAAATTCTTGTTTGCACCCGTATCAACAAAAAAGTGTAATGTTTTTCTGTCTGGCGTACCATACTCTTTGTATGGTACGCTGGAAACGAGGCTCCTGTCATAAAATTTTCCTTCGAATGGTTTAAGGATTTTGAACAGCCCTGGTCCTCACTATTTTCGGTCACAGCCGTGACTATGTGATTAAATTTCTGCTTTTTTCGTACACGGTAATTCTCAGAATTTGCTTCCCGTTTGAATGAGTTATTAGCCGTGTTTTTTTCGCAACTCCATATAGAATTGTAGAAAAAAACGGCATCGGGATTTAGGAGCTTTTTTTCCAAATAAATAGCTGAAAGCACTGTGTTCGCTTCGGCATTTGTCAGCTGTATTGACGTAGCATCAACCAGCATCCAAAAACGTCACTTTTGACTTCTCTGAACAAATTATCGATAACATATAGATACTATTATTTTGTCATCACCATTTTTATCGGGTCTTAGATATAGTCTCGAAAATTATCTAGTCTTAGCTTACTCTGTACAGATTTAAGTAGTTGTTGCATTTGCATGTAAAGCGCTTAGCCCCGATGTCGTTTTTTTCTACATCTCTGTATGGCCTTGCGAAAAAACACGCCTATGGTTAGTCTAGCTCATATAGTTTACATGTCTACTTTGTTCAGATTCTAGTTCCATTTTTATCGGAGGTTTTGGTCCCGTTGGAGGTTGATATTAACCCCAATTGTGTCGTCTCGTTATTTCGACGTCTCTCGTTTTCTCTGTCGTCTCGTTTTTTGAATGGCATTCCATAACTTCTTCGACGCGATGATTTTGTAACAGATTTTAAAACGATGAAAAAGTAACAAACATCTATCAAATTCAAAGGAAAGTCTACATACGAAATTATTGCTTAATGTTCAATTAAAGAACAAATGCATTTTGTTTTTAATTGTTAGAAAATAAATAAGTTATAAAAATGATAAGTGTTGAAATGTATTCATTTATTAGTTTCATTTCTTTCCATCCCATGTTTATAAATTATTAGTCGCTGGCCGAGAACTATAAAGTTGTATGTTAAAACAAAATTTTCCGAGATAATCGCCTTTAAAGTTTTAGAAGGCTGGTTTTTACATTAAACAGTTAGATATCAGTAAAGTATTAATGCAATATGATAAAGAACCATCAAAAAGCTATAAAAGCATTAAAATATTGTTAATTTAATCACTTTAGATTATTTGACAAGCATTTTAAAAAACGACATAGAACCTTGTTGGGAAAAAATTGATTAAAAATTCCAAAAAAGGTTATATGTAAAACATAGAACCTTTTAGTACTGAGGAGATTATAGGGGATGAGATGTTTTTGTATGGAGAAAAAAAGCATTTATCCAAAAAACAAGACCTAAATTGCGTTTGATTGATATTTTTATATTTAAAAATTAAAAAAATCAATAAAAATATATTTTCTGAAACAAAATAGTCCACAAGTTACGTACTTGATGTAAAAACCATACATTTAAAAAGAAGATGATGTTTTATTTTAACTTATTTCAAGCACCATAATTTTGAATTTTTCTAAAACTCAAAAGCACCGTCAAATTAAAAACACCATAAAATTTATAATATAAATAAATTTATTTCAATGGTAATTCTTTTAGATTTAAATAAATAACAATAAACGACTGCATTTTTGCAATTAAAATATTCAAGAAATGGAAATACACAAATATTAATTACTATTCTGAATTTGTTTTGATTAATTTTTTTAAATAATCAAAATCGAATTTTGGCATGAACGGAATGCATTGCCTTAAAGAATTTTATTTTAGCCTAGGATATTCTGTTTCGTTATTTTTTTTTTCAATTTCAATATTCGGATATTCCAACAGTGATGTATTTTTGGCAGGGTTGCAAAAACTTAAGTCACTTTTTAGCTTAAGCTTGGCTTTAATTCACAAGCTAGTGGGTGACTTATAAATTAAGAAAAATGTAATTCAGCAGCTAGTTACTGACTTATGAATTAAAAAAAATTAATTCATAGGTCAGCTGGTGACTTGTCAATTAAAAAAATTTAAATCATAAGCTTCTTAGTGACTTATGAATTAAAAAAAATTAATTCAGAACCTACTAAGTGACTTATGAATTAAAAAAATTTAAGTCATGAGAAAACAAGTGACTTATGAATTAAAAAAAAAATAATTCACAACCTACCAAGTGACTTATGAATTAAGAAAATTTAAGTCATGAGCAAATAAGTGACTTAAGAATTTAAAAAAAAAATTAATTCAAAAGCTACCTAGTGACTTATGAATTAAAAAAAAATTTAATTCATAAGCTAATGGATGAATTCTGATTGAGAAATTATTAATTGGAAAATTTATAAGCTAGCATGATAATTTTATGACACAAAAAAGCTTGAAATCTACTTTCGTTAATAATTAAATAATTATGTAGTCAAAACAAGCTTAATTTACCAATTAGCTTATGAATTAATTTTTTCTTAATTCATAAGTCACTTAGTAGCTTGTGAATTAATTTTTTTTTAATTCATAAGTCACTAACTTGCTCATGACTTAAATTTTTTTCAATTCATAAGTCACTTATAGGAAGTGAATTAATTTTTTTTTAATTCATAAGTCACTTATAGGTAGTGAATCAATTTGTTTTTTTAATTCATAAGTCACTTACAGGTAGTGAATCAATTTTTTTTTGTTCATAACTCACTTAGTAGCTTATGAATTAAATTTAATTAAATAATTATGTAGTCAAAACAAGCTTAATTTACCAATTAGCTTATGAATTATTTTTTTCTTAATTCATAAGTCACTTAGTAGCATGTGAATTAATTTTTTTTAAATTCAAAAGTCACTAACTTGCTCATGACTTAAATTTTTTTAATTCGTATAGGAAGTGAATTAATTTTTTTTTAATTCATAAGTCACTTATAGGTAGTGAATCAATTTTTTTTTAATTCATAAGTCACTTATAGGTAGTGAATCAATTTTTTTTTAATTCATAAGTCACTTACAGGTAGTGAATCATTTTTTTTTATTCATAACTAACTTAGTAGCTAATGAATTAAATTTAATTAAATAATTATGTAGTCAAAACAAGCTTAATTTACCAATTAGCTTATGAATTAATTTTTTCTTAATTCATAAGTCACTTAGTAGCTTGTGAATTATTTTTTTTTTAAATTCATAAGTCACTAACTTGCTCATGACTTAAATTTTTTTTTAAATCATAAGTCACTAACTAACTTATGAATTAGATTTTTTTTTAATCACAAATCATCTACAGACTTATGATTTATGGTTTTTTTAATTCAAAAATTCGCAACCCTGATTTTTGGCTACTCTTCTTAATGGCTTTATCATACTTCAAGCTTTAAAAATCAATCTTCTTTGTATAAATAGTTTTGAACCCGACAGTAAAAATATTTTCTGAAAACACTATCTCACATACCTATGTGAAAAATATTGTTTTGAAGTTAAATATTTTTGAGCCATCTTGATAATTTTTAAAATCCTGTGTTTTCATTTGAAGAAAAATAAAATTTTTATTCTTGTATAATATTTTCAACAATATCCGAAACTGAGAAATTGGCGAATAATACTCGAAAATTTTCAAATTTCTTTCAATAACTCTATGTTATAAGTTCATGTTAGACTTACCGCCAAAAATGCACATAAAATCATTGAAAGAAAGTTCTTTATCTAATTGTTTACAAAACTAAACGGGTTTGAAATTATGAAAAATGTCATAGAAAACGTAGGACTTTTTACTTCAATCGAAAAGTTCTAAATTCAAAAAGGTTCTATGTGGATTAAATTTGAGCAAAAAAGTTCTATGTAACCTAAAAGCGTTGGTTTTGTGTGTGACAAAAAGTATGTTAAAGGTTCTATGTTTAACATAGAACCTTATAGTACCGAATAATAGTGCGAATTCAATGAAAGTTCTATGTCGTTTTTGGCTGTAGTTTGCCAGTATTTTTTTTTAATTTTTCTTTTTTGTTTTATCTGAAAGCCGATAAAATTACGAAAATTTTGGTATATAAAACTCATTTTTGGTATTTTGGACGACATACAGCGAAGTGTTTCCTCTTGTATCTTAAGATGTTTTGTGTCTCTCCTAGCAGTGTCTCCCTTTGATTTGTATGACTTATATTCCTCTCTTCTTCCTTTTTATACTTTCGTTGATACCATTTAAGATTATTTCTTGGAGTACACCCTGCTTCTCCAAAAGTGTAGCTCTTTTTTTGTTTAATAGCGGAAGTTTGTCGTCGTTTCTTTCCTGCTAGTTCTTCAGATTTATGTTGCTGTTCTTGTGGCTCCGGGACTTCAACCGCAATTTGGCAAAATTATCTTCCATATTCGGCCTTATTGAGGTAACTGTCGGAGCGGAATTCTCTCCGATTTCCTCCGAATCGGAGACATTTTGCTTCATGGTATTTCTCCGATCAGCTGATCGGAAATTCTGTCCGACGAAATTCAATGCATGTCATTTGTGTGCGATGAAGCCTTTGAGTATATATAATATGGAGGGATCGTTCCTATCCCTAATGCATTGTAGTACTTGCAGTTGTGATAGTGGTCGCTGTCTCACTTTCTGTAAGTTAAGGATACAGCTGTATGCTGTCAATTTGTGTTTACCTTCTCCTCGCACATCGTTCTCCTTCACATGTGATATGAAGCACTCAGTAAATTTTCAGTCTTGTTTGCAAAAAACCGCATATCAATAAGCTTTGTGACTGTTTTAATTCTTTACAAATTATACGTAAAAATATGATCAAACTTTAAAGTGACTGTCAATTGCTATTTTGTAATCAAAATATTAAAGTTCCCTACTTGGAGGCGAATAGCTTCCCCACAATGTGACCAATACAATGGATTTACCAAGGATGGCGACTACAATCGGGAGATCTTTCAACATCTGGACTGCAGTAATTTAGCCTCGATTAAGAGAGATGAACAGCAGAATGATTTTTCCGACATCAGCGATCCATTCCCTGCAAGTGGTTTGTGTCACCTTTGTAATGAGGTAAAGATTAAGGAAGTGGCACAATTCCAACTGAAAAACGAGTCCAAATTCGAAGACGAAATCAAGGTGTAATGAGTTTTAGTTGGATTTAAAAAAATGAATTTGTAGAAATATTTAGCTTGAAAAAGTTTTAGTGTTTATTTGGTGGTTTAATGATACAAAAATATTGAATAATAATCCTGCCAAAAACTTTTTTTTGGTTGCCGCTGTCAAAAAACTTTGTCTTACACAAATTTGAGCAGCGCCCCCTATGATAGTCACGCATTTGGAATAGAAACGAGCCCTCCATATTATATATACTCAAAGGATGAAGCACTTCTAATGGTCTTATTTTTGACACATACAAACAAAATTATCTCCGAAATCCTCCGACAAGTTCTTGTTGCGGAAAGTATTTTCTTTTTAAAGAAATTGTTAATTAAAATGTAAGTAATAAGGAAAATAACTTTAATTGAGTTAACTTGTGTTACCTATTTATAATAGACTTTTCGCAGAACGAAAAAACAAGTTCGCAACAATATGAGCGGATTACATCAAAAAGACACCAGAAATTGTAGCTGTGTTTGTGAAGATCTGGCCCAATCAGTTAAATTAATTGGAACCAATACTACGTTTATATGAAGTATTGAAGCGAGTTTGAAGCTCGCTTCGACCCTTTGTAAACGGGTATTGAGTTGAAATAAGCTTCGTTCGACTCGATCTCACTCGCTCAGCGGTGTCGAGTCGAAATATGAGACGAAAAACCTGGGTCGAGGAGTTGGCTTAACAAAATTTTTTAGAATCGCTGAAGACCATTTCAACTCAACTCCAAATGCTCTCAACTCAAATGTCGAAAAACCTGGGTCGAAAATCCGACCCTAATCCAACTCGATCTTTCGATACTGCATATAAATGGAAAAAAAGTTCGATCGTGATCTTTTGTTTTATGCATTGATTCATTTCCATTGTGATTAAAGTACCTACATATTAGTCAAATAAATATAAAACATTGTTTTTCAAAAGTTTTTTTTTCAATTTATTCTCTTTTTGACACTTCAAATGGAAACAAAAAACATACGTTTGGAAATAGGGAGGGGACTTTATTCGATAGTTTTGATTTAAAAATCGGTGCATCTAATTTCATTTCTTAAAAACGCTAGCGCATTATAATTGAAAAAAATACTTTTTATAAACAATAAACTAAACTCTCTCACCGGTTTTTCATGGTTTAAAAGGCTTATGGTGTTTATTTTATAAAAAACTATCGAAAATATATCGCATTTTCGATATATCGGTTAATTAGCGCATCTCTGTCTGAAATTTATATCCATCGCAATGCGTCGCTAGATTTTTGTAAAATTTCTTCCGATGAAAGCTACTTCGAACTGAAATTGAATCTTCGCCGAAGGATGCGTTGCGGAGAAAGTTCCGCTCCGACGGTTACCTTAATAGAGCCGATTAAAAGCGATTGCTTCGAAATACTGAAGTGAAGTGCCTGCACCTGCCTGAGTTCGTGTAAATACAGGCTCAGATGAAGTTGGCAAGGGGTTTGGAAGTAAATCGGGCTGGGATACAGTGATTAAATTTCCACTTGGGTTTAACCACTTTCCTAGCTGCTTTTATTTCCTTTAAATTGTGGATTATTTTCTTTTTCGACCCAAACATATTAAGAACAAAAACATTAAGAATTTGTCTCTTAATGGAGGACGTTTTTTGTATCCCCTTAAAAAAAAAACTTTAACTGCTCGTCCTCTTCATCAGCTCTACGAGCGTCTGGTATTGGTTTTCATTAGCTAGTTGTAACATTTTTGTATATAGTAGAGTATAGTACAACAAATATAGACAAATATGTTATGTACTTGTTTTATCTATCGTAAACAAATTCGATAAAATAAATTATTTAACAAGAATACTTGCAGTTTTGCGACCTTCCATTTCTCTGTCGTGTGTAAATTTTTGAACAAGAGATATGGTCGTTTTTTTTTCTTAGTCGTCGTTTCCTTTCGTCTTACAGAATGCAGAACGAAAGTGTTCAACGATGTTTGACGTTTACAGACGACAACAAAACGACTAACAATAATTGGAAACGACTTATGGAACGCAGATCGCGCCAGGTCGTATATTTTGCTGTCGTTCACGACATCGGTAATCGGGGACATTGTCTAAACATACGATTGTTACCACATGAGTTCTGTCTTGATTGTATAGATCCTCTCTTATCATAGGAACATTTATTTTTGAAAGGCATTGAAGGTCTTCTGTCTATATTAAAATCATGAGACATATGCAGAGCATATGCAAGCAGTGTATGCTTCGGGATTTTGGTTTCTGCATCATCAGAAGCCGTGACATATCTCCACTCAGACCCCTGACGAATACGTCCAGGCAGCGTTACCTTAGGATATTTTGGAAAAGTGGCAAAAAAAGTGGCATTCGAAAAAAAAGGTGGCACTTAAAATTAAAAACAAAACAACACCATATATGTATGAAAATTGATTTAAGGGAACAAATTTTACACTCATCTCAACGAATTTATAGGAGTTGAAGAAAACACATAATTTAAACAATCATTTTAAAGTTTATTCCAACGTAAGCTAAAAACTAAAAATTTAACAGTTCATTTTGTATTGATTATTCAACATAAATAAATAAATAAAAGTATGAATAAATAATAAATAATAATTTATTTAAAAGAATTCGTATCACATTTTACTTTCCTGTGATGGTTTCCCTATATTTTTTTATGAAGAGCTCATCTGGACTCCACTCAGCTAAATTACAGTTGCTTACTAAATTTAAAGAAGGCAACATATTTTCGCAAGTTTCAGTGCTTAGTCTGTTGGTGAGTTTGTTTTTCATCAAAGTTAGCTTGGAAAAAACCCTCTTAGCGCAGACACTGCCATGAGGCAAGGTTAAAATTTTTGCAACAAATTCATATAAGTCGGAAAATAGGTATTTATTCAAACTATTTTTAATGTTACCCACTTTTTCAATGTGTGGGTTATGTTGAATTTTAAAACTTTGATGGTATAAGTATCGTACGCATGAAAGATATGAAAAGGTATGGAAAAATGGCATGGTGAATTGCTAACTTTAGTTTTACTTGTGGGGAATAAAAAGTGGCACAGACTGAAAGGTGGTGGCTCGGTGGCACAGCCTGAAAAAAAGTGGCAATTTGACACTAAAGTGGCACAGCGGTAACGCATTATTATTATAAGAGCATTAGCAGTTTCCATCGAATAGGTCTCGGTGCGAATCTTATTAATTATTAAAGAGAATTGGTGATTCACATTTGCAATCACCAACTTTTAGGCTGCCTTGTTTGCTGGTTTAGCTGATAGTCAAAGGTGTGAATATCCCTTTTATCCGCATAGTGGAGGAACAGAATTTTCTTAATTTCAGTCCAGTCGTTATAAAAAAATGTGTATAATACAAGGGCCGAGTCAGCCTTCCGCGAATTTTTTGGCGTACGTGCTGAAGGATTGCCCTTTATAGGGGCTTACTACGAACGATCTCATAGTCCTGCATATTGAAGGGGATTTCCGTCAAAAATTTGTATTTCCTTAACAGGATCAGGGAGCTTTGAGATTTCTCTAAGCTCATTTTCATTGATTAGTCCTTGGGTTGGCTCAAAGGCCAAGAAGGATTGTGTATTACTAGTACAGCTAGTTCTATTTTTCTCAACCGATTTTATTTTATCGTCAATGGAACATAACTGCTCTAATATTGATTTTATTGTTTCTTGTGTACCCCCCTGTTCTAGCTGAACAATTCGTGTTTCGAACCCTCTTAATTGATCAAGGACAGAGTTCACCGCCCTTTCGAGATGGGTGACCGATACCGTAAGTTCTTCCATGATTTATTTTATACCTTAATTTAGTTCTAAAGAGTGATTGATTCCCAAAAAGAATGGTTTTTATAGTAATTTAAATTTTTCTTTCCTTTTTCTTTTTTCTAAAGAAAAAGAAATTTTAATTTAATTTTAATTTTGGTGGGGGCAAAACCCTCATTTAATAGGCTTAATTACAAGCTAATGCTTAATCTAACTTAAGAACTAAGAAATTTATAGCTACGTTTTATGGTTAGTGGGGGGGTTGATTCAAGAGAAGGAATTTAAGGCAAGGGGTACTGAGGTTAAAGTCGAAGTTGCTGGAATTTGAGTTAACACTCCGGAGCATACGAGAAACTGGTTCATTAGAGCCATAAGACGTGCGGTGAGTGGGTATATAAAAGAGAGGGGGATTACGTATGTTTCGAGGGTTGGTGTTATAGAAGATAGAGTTGTGAAGAGTAATGCAGTCAACTGAACCTGTAAGTAGACG
Source organism: Chrysotoxum bicinctum (assembly GCA_911387755.1). Lineage (NCBI taxonomy): Eukaryota > Metazoa > Arthropoda > Insecta > Diptera > Syrphidae > Chrysotoxum > Chrysotoxum bicinctum. Next base: position 136,928,589 of record OU426987.1, on the reverse strand, counting down.
ATGAATGAAGAGGATTTCATAAATTTTTCTTCGTTCTTCTACTAGTGAATTTACGTTGATTAGTTTAAGGCGGTCTTGATAGGGTAGGAAGGAACAAGGGATTATTCCAGGAAAGACCTCGAAGAGCAAAACGAAGGAATCTACGTTGAATACTTTCGATTCTTGCGATGTGAATTTTTTGGTAAGGGGACTATACTTGACAGGCGTATTCGAGCAGAGGACGAACAAAGGTTATATAGAGAGATCGGGTCACGTATGGGTTGGAGAATTCCTTGGACCATCATTTAACGAAGCCAAGTGCTGAATTGGCAGTACGAATTATATCGTCATAATGGAAGATGAAGTTAAGTTCCTGATCACAAGATATACGAAGGTCACGTTTCGATTCGATGATAGATAGGGGTTGATCATCAAAAAGATAAGGATGGGGAGAAGATTTGAAACGTTTTCGTGAGAAAGTGATTGAATGGCATTTGGCAATATTTAAAACTAAACTGTTTTTCAGACACCAAACTGAAAAATTATCGAGATCGAGTTGGATGAGAATAGAGTCCTGTGTAAAAGAAATGGTCTTGAAGAATTTGGTATCGTCGGCGTAGAGAGAAATATGAGAATATTTAATGACCATTTCCATATCGTTAATAGCAAGAACAAAAAGGAGAGGGCCTAAGTGGCTGCCTTGAGGGACTCCAGACGTTGCTAAGAAAGGGCAAGAGGATGTAGATCTAAAACGAACACTGTAGTAACGGTTTTTTCAGATAAGAAGAAATCCATCTCAATAGAATGGGTTCAAAACCGAAGGTGGATAGTTTGAAAAGTATAAGTCTATGGGACACTTTATCGAAGGCCTTACTAAAATCGCTGGATATGACATCGACTTCCTTTCCATGCTCTAAGGCCGAAAGGACGAAAGACACAAATTCAACAAGACTAGTGGTTGTTGATCTACACTTAAGAAAGCCATGTTGTATAGGGGAAATGAGACTTACATTGAAAGCTCAAAAATTCATACAGTATGCTTTCGAAGAGTTTGGGTATACATGACAGTTTGGCAATAGGTCGATAATTGTTAAGATCACCTCTCGGGCCCTTTTTGTGTATTGGTATTATAAAAGAAGTTTTCCATACCTCTGGGAATTCTCCTTGGGTTAGGGATAAACTGAAGATTGTTGAGAGAGGAAGAGATAGCGATGAGGAAAATTTCTTTAAGAGAATAGCTGGGAGGCTATCGGGACCTGGAGAGAATTCATCGTTAAGCTGATTTAATTTATTCTCCACGAGACATGGGTCAACAATGCGAGGGAGAGATGGCCCAAGAGAGTAATTTGGTAAATAATTGAAATATGCAGTCAGGTACGAAAGTATCATCTGTGAAAGATTGTTTGAAAAACGAGGCAAAAAAGTTGGCAATAGTGTGTGGGTCATTTGATGTTTCATTATTGAATGAGAGAGAGGTTGGGTAGCCAACGGATTTTCTTTTATAATTGACAAATTGAAAAAAGGACTTAGGATCATTAACCCTTAGCTGCCACACTTCTGTAGAATAACATAGCTGTCACACTGGGGTACGAAATGCCTCAACAACAAAATATCGTATTGTGAGCCAGCTATTGAATTTTTTTGCTTGAAAAAATTCTGTGTTGATCATTAATATGTATTTTATAAGATGAAGTAGGTTTAAACAAAAATATTCATATTTATTATTACACCCATGTTCTGTATTCCGAGTGAAAGTGAATTGAAAACGAATTTCAATTTCACTTAAAATGAAAAGGCATGTTCTACATTCCGAGTGAATTCAATTCACTCCGAATTTTTTTGTGAAATGTCAAAATCTGCTGAAAGACAATTTGCATCATTTATTAAAACATTGTTTCTTGTGCATAACGAAAATAGATTCACCTTTATTATTAATAAGTGGTAGAAGAGACGAAAGTCAATGATAGAAAGTTTGTGAAAAATTTTACGTAGTAAAGCCATAATTTTAGATCTTCCAGAAGCAGCGTAAGTAAAAAATGGGGAATGAATTAACATGGTCATATTTCAATTGTTTGTAGTTTCAAAAGAAGCTTCAGACTAAGCGAAGAGACATTTGTTTACATTTTTGAAATAAATCCCTTAATAAAATCGACTTCAATTCCCTTAACACAAAATTTCTTCCTTCCTATTTCATAAATTGCAACACAACTTGTCGGGAGCTCTTTTGTATTTTCTTGTAAATAACAATTTATCAATCAATCAAATCAAAATCAATCAATCAAAATTTCAAATCTTTATTTACACGTTTATCAATTTCACCAAATAAAACTAAGTGAATTGAATTCACCGTAAAACGCTATGTATTCGAAATGTAGAACACGAATTTTCATCTCCGAAAACTCAATTCACAAACTTCATTTCGGGTGGAATTCAGAACACCAACATTTCACATTCGGAATGAACAAATCACAAAAGTCATTTTATGCGGAATGCAGAACATCAAAATTCACTTTTTTTGCTCGAATTCACAATAAGTGAAATGCAGAACATGGGTGTTAATAAAAAAATTGTTAACTGAAAAAAAGTGGTGAAAATGATCATTTTCAGCAAAAAAAATCTATTTTTTTCATTTTTTAATATTTTGAGCTAAAAATAAAATGTTTTAATTCCATTAAAACCTTCTATTAATTGTCATCAATGGGTTGCTGGTTTACTCATTACATGTTGTTCAGGCATAACACTAACAACATGTGATTGAGTTAAACTAGTATGCCCAACAAGGATGAAAAACGAATAAAATAATGCGAATTAAAAGGGACATAGAAATAGGACACGGCGATTCTCCGCTTTAGTTCAGCCGCCATCTCTGGAGATAAAAAATCTGAGAAAACCACCTTCAGTCTCAGAACATCGTGCCACACATCTTTCCTATCCTTCTTTCTCTTCCGTAACTTCACGCCCACGCTGTGTTGAAAGATTTAAAGGGTAATCATAATTCCTTGAGCGTGAGTAGATTATAAAAAAAAAAAAAAGATACTCTCAAGATGTATACCTTCAAGAAAAAAAATACTTCATATTTGCCTTAGAGAAAAAGTATATTTATTTTGTACTATGAAGAGCTTTTAGCTTCGACGTAGGTCGACCGCGTGCTCGAGACTGTAAAAGACGTTGATCGAGAGTTGTGTCTTCCATCTCTACATCTAACTCCGATGAATTCAGACTCAGAACCATCATCGACTTCAGCATCCGAAATATTCTCAGCAACGCCATTGATACAATCATCTTCGATCATTTCTTGTCGCAATGTCCTATTGCGCAAATTGTATGCCATCTAATGGTAACGAATAAATATACTAATATAAATATTATAAAGGTTGTAAAAAATTCTGAGCAGTCAACTTACGATTATTTAAGAGAAATAGAGCCGAAACAGAGTAAAACAAAAAAATTACTTAAATAATTATTATAACTGCCACACTGGGGTCTTAAACGGCACCACACCACTTCCAACGACTGCCAGAACGATACTAGCGCGCATATCGTCGTACTATGGGTTTCAGGGGAAAGAGGTATGCTTCAACTAATAACAGATGGAGCCACAATTCCAATTTTTTGAAAATTGTATGTTTTATTGTAATTTAAATAGCGCTGGGATCACCTGGACCCCACAAGTGCAGCTAAGGTTACAATTATATAACGTCGGTATAGAGTTATAAAACTCAATAAATTGGAGATACATATACCATAATAATAGAATAGTCAGTAGGAGATCGAGTTCGAAGAAAGGTTGACCATAATGTATTTCTTTTGTTTCTCAGAGAACGGAGTCTTCGATAATACCAAGGGGGGAGCTAGTAGAAGTTTTATGACGAGAGAAAGGAACATATAGAGAAATAGAATAATATAATTCTCTGTAAAATATAAAGCATCTTTAACTGATATGTTATTAAAATTGAAGGAAACTTTGTTGAGGTAATGATTAATTTGGCGGAAGTTTGCTTTATGGAAATGATTACGAGATATATTTGTAGCGGGAGAAGTCTGTATAGGAAAATCGTGATAGAACGTTAGTAACAAGGGAGGATGATAATCACCCTGATTACCGATGTCGTAAATGACAGCGAAATATACGACCTAACACGATCTGCATTCCATAAGTCGTTTCCAACTTTTGTCACTCGTTTTGTTGTCGTCTGTAAACGTCAAACGTCATTGAACACTTTCGTTTTGCATTCCGTAAGCCGAAAAAATACGACGGCTAAGAAAAAAAACCACTATATCTCTCGTTCAAAAATTTACGCATGACAGAGACATAGAAGGTCGCAAAACTGCAAGTATTCTTGTTAAATAATTTATTTTATCGATTTTTTTACGATAAATAAAACAAGTACATATTTGTCTATAATTGTTGTACTAAAATGTTGTAATTAACAAATGAAAACCAATTCCAGACGCTCGTAGACCTGATGAAGAGGACAAGCAGTTAGGGTTTTTTTTGAAGGGGATACAAAAAGAGATGGAGATGCTTGGCAAAAGTTTTGAATCGCTTATTCCATAATTATAGACAAATTCTTAATGTTTTTGCTCTTATTATGTTTGGAGCGAAGAAGAAAATAATCCACAATTTAAAGGAAATAAGAGCAGCTAGGGAAGTTGTTAAACCAAAGTGGAAATTTAATCAGTGTATCCCAGCCCAATTTGCTTACAAACCCCTTGCCAACTTCATCTGAGCCTGTATTAACGCAAACTCAGGCAGATGCAAGCACTTCACTTAAGTATTTAGAAGCAATCGCTTTAAATATGGAAGATAATTTCGCCGAAAGAAACGACGGCAAGCTTTCATATTAAACAAAAAAGAGCTACGCTTTTGGAGAAGCAGTGTGTACTCCAAGAAATAACCTTAAATGGTATCAACGAAAGTATAAACAAAGGAAGAAGAGAGGAATATAAGTCATACAAATTAAAGGAGCACACTGCTAGGAGAAACAAGACACTTCTTAAGATCCAAGAGGAAACACTTATAATTTATAAACATGGGATGGAAAAAAAGAAACTAATAAATGTAATACATTTCAACACTTATCATTTTAATTACTTATTTATTTTCTTATAATTAAAAAAAACTGCAGTTGTTCATTAAGTGAACATCAAGCAATAATATTGTATGTACACTTTCCTTTGAATTTGACAGATGTTTGTTACTTTTTCATCGTTTTTAAATCTGTTACAAAATCAACGTGTCGAAGAAGTTATGGAATGCCATTTAAAAAACGAGACGACAGAGAAAACGAGAGACGTCGAAAAAACGAGACGACATAGGTAATCGGGGTGAATAGCTGTAAGAATTTGGGGGCAGAGAGTGACTGACGAGTTATCTGGGTTTGTTGAGAAAATAAGGTCAAGTTGTCGGTCCATAAAGAACGCCAATGGTTAGTGTGTTGGACTGTCATGCGGAAGGTCTAGAGTTCGATTCTCAGCCGCTGCAAGAAAGTTTTTTCTGGGGTGTACTGCCTCTTGCGAGGAATTGACAAATTCTCCAAGAGTATCTCTTGTCATGGAAAATGCTGCTCATTAGCCGCTCGGAATCGGCAGAAAATTGTAGGTCCACTCCGTTCTCTGGAAAACACGCACACAGGAATGGTTGAGAGTCGTAAGTCACTAGGTCCTTAAATCTCCTCTTTTCCCTTATATAATTCGGGTTTATATTATTATATTTTGAGAAATTTTGTAAAATTATAATTAGATTAATTTCTATAAATTTAAATCAAGTGACACAAATATATACATATATTTTTTAATTATTCTTACAATAAACGTAACATCCTTTTCATGGTTTCTTAAAGTTGATCTTCTTCAATTCTGGGTTCAGTTTTGCACGGAGCACTCGTTTAAACTTTTTGAAGTCTTTGGTAGATCACGCTGATGACGTTAATTTATTTTAAGGAACAATTGATTCTTTAGTAATTAAATTTTTACTTTTCCTTCTTTATGTATTTTATTCCCGTGTTAATTTAACACAGGGATAGCGAGTTCATATGGTAACGCTTGTTCTTAAATAATTCTTGAATTTTAATTACACCAAACTACGTTCTCTTTGATTAATTTCTTTGTATTATTTTGTATCTAAAATATCTTTACTTCGAGATAATGGCGCAAAGTTTTAATTTAATTAGTACGATGCTAAAGCTGTTTTAGTATGATACTAGGTTAAAACAACGAATTTGCAAATTTTAATCGAATATAGTATCATACTTTCTCTACCCTTTTATTAAAGTTAAAATCATCGAATACCTACTTTATTTTTTTAGTATCGTGCTACTCGTAGCTTCATATGACTCTTTGACATTTGCAAACATCAAAAAAGGTTCGTGTACTTACTTTTTTACACGAAATGTCATTGTTTGAGGTGTGTTCAGAAGCAATTTATTAAGAAAATTCTTTTAGTACGATACTAGTTAGAAAATGTTTAAAATTAAGAATGAGTTAGTAAACTACTATAAAGTTAGCATAGTGTTAAGTAGTATCATACTATTACCTTAATAATAGGTTTAAAATTTTGCACCAATATTTTCAATTTATTTCAGTTCACTTAAATTGTGAGTGGCCACATTCAGATTAACTTCTTTCTTTTAGGATAATTTTCTTTTTAGCACATTTTATAAAAAGCAGTCAGATGCCTGCTCGGGCGCCTGTAAAGGACTTCTTGTCCTTGGGTTGAAAAAATATAATTTCTTTTTTCATATTTTCGTAATTTTGAGACCCCAACTGGTCTATTGAAACACCGATTGTTCGTTTACTGTTCACGTTTATTCGGATTCGTGCCTGCTTTAAGACTAACAATAATTTTCATTCATTTCATTAGCTTAAATTCTATAGACCTTTAACATAATCAAGTTACAATCTGTCTGTCTGTTTCACTACAGCTAAACGGCTCGGCCGATTTGCTTTAAGCGTGGGAGATATGGCTTTTATTTTTTTCCCCGGATGTTTTTTGATTTGATTTTTAAGACCAAAAATAACTGTACCTGCCATACGATTTTTTTTTTGAAATTTTATAAATATTTTTTTTTTCTCAAAAACTGTCCCACAGATTTAAAAAAAAAAAAATCATAAAATTTCATTTAGTTAAACCGAGGTAATGAATGAAAAAAAATTTCCAAAAAATTATTATTTTTGGTACCCCCACCTTTTTTTTTTGTTTTTGGTTTTCTCAAAAACGGTACAACCGATTTTGATCATTTTTTTTAATGTTAAGGCTCCCTAACAGTTTCAATATTATTGTGTATTCAAATTTTCAAAAAAAAATTTTTTTGGATTTTTAGAAAAATTTTCAAATTTTTTTTTTTGAAAACTCAATATGTATTTCGAAAACCCCATGCTCGATTTACTTGATAAGTAAGAGTTTCTTAAAATAATCTACAAGAAATAAGAAAAAAAAATTATTTCACCTAAAAATAACGGTACCCTCCATACAAATGTTAAAAAATGGTTTCGAAAATCGTATTTTTCTCGAAAACGGTTCCGAGAATTTTGCTTAAATTTTTAGTCTTTCGATTAACTTTTAAGATCTATAATTTAATACAAAAAATTTTGAAAACAAGACATTACTGACATTACCATAAAACGATTTTTTAAAATTTTTAATTTCTCATTATCGACATAACGGATTTTAATAAAAATTTTTTATAGAGATTCTTCTAAAAACTTTAAGAAACATTGCATTTCAAAACTTTAAAAAAAATATTTTTTGCATTTGTGAAATAAAAAACTCATTTTTTTTTTTGGAAAATTCGATATCTCAAAAATGGGTCAATATTGTTTTTGGAAATTTAATTTTCATTCGTACAATAATAAAAACCTAAGGTTGACGTAGCAAGTTTTTTTTAAATATTTAAAAAATTTTATATATAAAACCATATGTTTTGTGGTATATGATCATGTATTAAATTATAATATTATATGTATTTATTTGGGCTTTAATGATCGATGAGGTGGATGCAATTAATAAAAAAACTAATTCATCTTATGTTACCCTACGTTTCGCTGGCTTTTTTCCGGCTTCTTCAGGGGTTTTTATTAATCTAAAACAACCAATTATACAATATTATTTAGAGTATTACTTATGGACATATGTACTTAATTATTATATAAAAGTGAATATGGAAAAAATTTTAAATTAAACTTACTTCTGATGTTTAAAAATAGCTTTACATTATGTTTTAACTGGAATTGAAATTTAAAATTAACAAATAAACAATTTAACACTTAAAAAATTGACATTAACATTAACACTATTAGAAACAACAAAAATTAAAACTAGTATCACTTGGTATCACAGATTGGAAATGGCAACGCCATATATCGAGCTGATGTTGTCAATGTCTTCTTGATGGTTCATCGTTGTTTTTATGTTCTGCTGTTTATATATAAAACCATATTTTATTAAGAAACCACTACAACGACTTATAATTTTTGTTCTTGCATAAATTCATATTTGCATAGCATTGTGTTTTTGTCTCTTACTACTAAAAGAATTTAAAAAATGATAATAATTTTATCCTTATGAACAGTTTTTTCTAATAATATTCGTTTTTAAAATTCCTAGTCTATTACATAGGAGCAAGTTCGTGCGACACAGTCGTCCACTTTATTTTGTTTCGAGTTCTTCCGGCTTATCAAGCCATGCTTTGTAAATCTTTTTTATCTAATTATTGTACTTTTAAATGATTGAAAAAATAAAGACTATCTATCTATCTATCTGTCTACCTAATATTCGCTGGATTTAACGTTCCCAAATTAAGCCACTTTGTGTTAAATATTGTGCATGGTCCATCGGTGGTTTCTTCGAAAGAGTGTTTCACTTCCGGTTTTTCTGTTATTTTATTAGTGTTTTTCTTCGAAGAGAGTTTACTTGGAGTGTTTCTAATTGGGGTATTGTTTTTTGAAGAGAATTCTGAAGTGCTTGTTAGTTGAAGTGATGGAGACGTTACCTGGGCGCGTAATTTTTAAGACGATCGTCGTCCAAACGATTGTCGAACACGACGTATAAGCAAGAAAAAATGAATCAAATTTGTGTTTTAATACTTAAAATGATCAAAGTGTTCGCAAAAATCAACTCAATCACTTTCAAGAGCTAAATGTTAGTCACAGGACGATGAAAAACCTTGGTGGGTACATAAATAAACTTGCAAATAAAGAAAAATATGGCCACTTAATCACACACGTCTGCTCACATCATTAACGTATTTTTCGGCACCAAAAACACAGAACTTTTACAAGAAGGTCCTCCCAGAATTCTTTTGAGATGTACTCCATACCGCAGTTTATTCAGAAGGGGTGTTTTTACGCGAGAGGTTTATAATTTTACTTTATGCCTTTTTCGATTTCAGAATAAGGTGTAATAAAGCGAGGGATATCATCATTGAACGTTATTTTTAGAATCTCTGGAAAGTCTTAAGCGCGGAACAGATTGAACCAGCAACAGCACCGTCAACAGCAACAGCGGCTGCCATTAATTTAGAGCCAATGCATTTCAATTGTTCAACACACATTAGAACAGCAACAGCAACGCCAAGAGCGTCGTTAGGCCAAAGTCCTAAATTTGCAGTTGCTGGTGCGGTGTTGTCAACTTTCCCACTGCAATATTCAGTGGCACAACAATGAAAAGCTTTTTTTTCCATATGAAATGTCAAGCAGATGAAATGACGTTGCTGGTGGCAATGTGTTTGAGAAATGTTTGCTGGTCAGCGTGCTGTTTGCTGTTGGCGATGCTGGTGCTGTTGCTGGTTTAATCTGTTTCGCGTATTATTCAATTTTTTTACGCTTAATTTTGTGATACCGGTTAAGAGGGGCTTCGGAGACCAGCTCTAAGTATCGCTTTGTTTCTAAGGGGTTCCGTACGCGCTTTTATTTTGTACTTACGAATTACTTTTGTAATGTAAATTAACTGGTTTATAATAAGAAACAAAAACTTCACCCTTATTCCGATAGTGGTTTTACTAAAACGCCAGTAAAACCACGAGGCTCTAGAAACTAAAATTGGAATTTTATTGAAACGACTATCGTTATAATGCTTAGAAAAGTGAAGAACATGAGAACGCTGCCCTTTTCGTATTATTTAAACACCAAAATGTGGTCTCTGGAGCCTTGTCGTTTTAAAGGCGTTTTACCATATTAAAACCACTATCGGAATAAGGGTGATTAATGTTAGCAAAGTGTTAGCAATAAGTGAAAGTTATATTTATTGATATAATAAAAGTAGTTTAACAAATTAAGTGTAAGTATATATATAAAGTTCTGATGCAAGCAAAAGTGTAGGATGATCGGCGGCTTGGTTTTACAGAGTGAAGTAGACGCACGTTGACAATTGTAATTCAAATCAATTGGCCGTGTTCATCGCTCAGCGATCCTTAGGTCCGTTCGTGTATTCAACACTCCTCCTCGATGAACATAATTATTAGAAAAGTTTCAATTGTTTGCAGAAACCTAACTGCTTTACAGGACCTAGCGGCTTTGTACAAATATCTGCAACAAGCATCGAATCTGCAGGACAGTACTGCAGATAAACTTCGTTATTGTGATATAGATCTCGAACATAGCGCTCTCTCGTTTCAATATGCTTTCGGTGGGCTGCCATCTCCTCGTCCATATATTCTTTCCATTCTGGAATCTTCACAGCTTGGTTGTAGTCTTTTGGCTCATCCAAAGCAATTGATGCAATATCGACAACATAATCATTGAGATGTACGGGTAGCTTACCTTGTGTGCGTCGTGCAGAATGTCTGGTTAGAATCTCTCTGAGTGTTGATGGGGACATACGCATAGAGAAGCGCTCCACTGAAAAGTATTTTTTTTTTATTTATAATCTGAATCAGAAGTTTTTTTTTAATTTACTTAATTTAATTAGTTTAAGAAGAATACCCTATGTTGCCGCCACCAAGCATAGAAGAGGTTGAGAAGGCTATAGGCCGGCTTCAACAGAACAAATCCCCGGGAGCCGATGACATACCAGCCGAATTATTTCATCACGGCGGGCCAGCCTTACGTCAAGCAATTCATGATATTATAGTGCACGTATGGGAGCAGGAAGAAATGCCAGAAGACTGGCGAAAAGGCATAATATGCCCCATACATAAGAAGAGAGATGTCACAACGTGCAGCAATTATAGAGGTATCACGTTGTTGAGTAGCGCCTATAAGATACTCTCCTCTATCCTACAAGACCGGATAACCCCATACGCTAAAACCGTCATCGGACAATATCAGTGTGGTTTCATTCCAGGCAAATCAACAACTGATCAGATCTTTACCCTTAGGCAGGCGATGGAAAAATGGCTAGAATTTAACATCCCAACATACCATCTGTTTATAGATGGGGCTGCACATTAGTGAAGGTAAAACAAAGTACATGGTGGCGAATGTGAGAGGAACAGTTGGTCAAACAATCAAGGTAGCGGAGCACGAATTTGAAGTGGTGCAATCCTTTAAATACCTTGGGTCAATAGTAGCAGCCGATAACAATATAGAAGAAGAAATACTATAGCTATAGCTTGCGGATCAACACCAGGAACTTCGTAACTGTACCAACCGTAAAAAAAACTCATTTTTCGCATTGTTATCACGTGACTGCTCCGCGTTTATTTAATAGATTACCAGAAAAACTTAGGTGTGAGAGAGTGAAAACAGTATTCTTAAATGAAGTAAAAAAGTGGCTATTTTCATTTAACCATTCTGTTATTGATGTTTTATTGAATCCGATAATGTAACTTATACTTATTGAAATTATTGTAACATAATTTGTAATATAATTTAATATTTCCTTCCATTTTAAATCTTCTATTGTTTCCCCATCAATAGATCTATATATTTGAATAAATGTTCAACATGTTAAGTACTCTCAACTCTATCTTGCATTAGATAAAAGATTGTACTCAGCTATTTCTATAACTAATAACTTTAAGCGTACACATGTAAAATTATTTTTATTATGTATTAATTATATTGTTTAACGTTTAAGGAGATTGTTATGAAATAAAGTATATATGGTATATATAAAAAAAAAAAAAATCTGCTCCTCCTGATTTACAGAAATTGGCTCGTCAAACCCAAAAAATTCATCTTCACTAGAACTATCGTCTGCTTGAGCTTCAGCTGGTTGCACATCTTCAGCATCAGGAGTAATGCTCATTTGAACTTCATCAAATAATTTAACAGCATTTGGACTTGGGACCTTGGCAGCAACTTTTTCCCTTAATTCCAGAAAACGAGCGTCACGACTTATTGTTATCTTGTCGGTTTTACAATCTACGAACCGATACCCTTTATGTTGATCAGAGTATCCGACAAAAATTAGCTTCTTGGATTTGCTATCCAACTTTTGACGATTGACACTAGGAACGTACACATACGCTTCACGTCCAAAGATTCTTAGATGTTGCAACGATGGTTTGGTCTTATTCCATATCTCGAAAGGCGTCTTTGAAATGGATCTTGATGGCAATCGATTCTGTACATAAGCAGCAGTTAGTACAGCTTCACCCCAATAGCGCTTCGGCAAGCCAGCATCCAGAAGCATACATGTAACCATTTCAATGAGCGATCTTTTTTTGCGCTTAGCAACACCATTCTGCTGAGGAGAGTATGGCGTTGTAAACTGCGCCTTGATGCCTTCTTTGCCATAAAAATTACGTAACCTTTTGTTGTTATATTCTCCTCCTCCATCAGATCTGATGACTTTAGGCTTCCTCCCAAAACTATTTTCTACTTGGCGAACATATTCTTCGATGCGTTCCGCTGCCTCCAACTTGTGTTTCAAAAGATAAATTACAGCATACCTACTGAAATCATCTACCATTGTCATTATATATTTATTACCAGATGGAGTCGGTGTATTAATAGGACCACACAAATCGGTGTGAACAATATCGAGAACTCTTTTAGCTTTTCTTTCTAAAACTTCAGGAAATGGTTTCCGACTGAGTTTTCCTTCTAGGCAGCACTCGCAAATGTTATTCGCACTACATTTTTGAATTTTGAGGCCTTTGACCAAGTTTTCATTCAGCATGCGCTTCAGTACGGCTGGATCTCGAAGCCCAAATCGTCTATGCCATTGATGTTCACAGGTTTCTCGATGTGCCTCAGATGCTATCGAACATTTTTCTTGGATGTTTAATTTATAAAGATTTTCGCTTCGGATACCCAGCGCTACGGCTTTTCCATCCGAATTCAAAATCCAACATCCAGCCTGGTTGAATTTCACGTTCAGACCCTTGTCTATCAACCTGCTGACGGATATAAGACTCCCTTCTAATTCTGGTACAAGCAGTACATCATGAAGTGTAATCTTGACTCGATTTCGACTTCCATCTATGCCCCACAGAACACCTTCACCACGGCCAGCAATTGCTGTTTGTTTACCATCAGCCAAAGTAATGTTCGAATCTTCCAACTCTGTGAAGGAACTAAAAAAACTTCTATCACACGTCATATGTGAACTGGCACCGCTGTCGATCAACCAAGAAACAGATTTGTCGCTCCCAGCTACAAAAGCTATGTTAGTTTCTTCAGCAGACTTAAGGTGACCTTTCTTTTTCGATGATAAGTATTTACGGCAGCTCGATCGAATGTGCCCCGTCTTTTTGCAATAAAAGCAAGTCCTCTTGTCTACTCTCCGTTTGAAGTCTGTCTTCATGGCCTTTTCGTGCTTCGATAAATCAACTCTATTAATACGACGGTGGTATTCATCGATCAGTTTTTGTTTTATGAACTCAATTGTTACATCCTTGTCGGAGAGACTATCTGAAGCTGAAACCAATGTCTCAAACGAATCTGGAAGGCTTTGCAATATCATACATATTTGTGTGTCTTTGTCCAACACATGTCCAGCTGCAGCTAAGCGGTCGAAAATCTCTTCAATCTCGAACAGATGTTTCTCCACATTCTCATTCTCCTGCAGTCTTATGCAGCACAACTTCTTAAGGAGAGCTACACGGGTAGATCGAGAAATTTTTTCATGATGATTACGAAGGGTATCCCACACATCTTTTGCATGTACGCAGTTTTTCACCAAGGAAAGCTGGTTGTCTCCCAGAAAGAGAATTATAGTACCTTTGGTCTTCTGATCACCAGTCTTCCAAACGGTATTCACATCCTTATCATCAGGAACATTCTCTTCCACAAACCTTAACAAATCTTCTCGGGCAAGAAAACTTTCTACACGAATTTTCCAGATTTGCCAATTCGTGTTATTCAGTTTTGGAATACAGACTCTGTCGTCCACCATTTTGCCAGTCGCAATCAAAAAAAACTTCTTCACTTTTAATTATCAATTAAAGCGGAAACAGCAAACAATACTTTTAACACTTAATTAAACCAGTTGCCTGGGCTCATAACCTGTTAGCAAAGTGTTAGCAATAAGTGAAAGTTATATTTATTGATATAATAAAAGTAGTTAAACAAATTAAGTGTAAGTATATATGTATATAAAGTTCTGATGCAAGCAAAAGTGTAGGATGATCGGCGGCTTGGTTTTACAAAGTGAAGTAGACGTACGTTGACAATTGTAATTTAAATCAATTGGCCATGTTCATCGCTCAGCGATCCTTAGGTCCATTCGTGTATTCAACAATTAAATCAAGAAATTCTTTTCGTAAGAACCACGGGTTCTTGACACTTTGTATTAATTGCTCTCTTATAGCGTTTTCGTTCGGCAATCCGCAAGAACCTTCCGAAACTCTTCGATCCTGGATGCCAAACGAACAAGTTTTTGTTTTTCTTTTAATTTTGTATTACTACGTTTATATGAGGTGTTGAAGCGAGCTTGAAGCTCGCTTGGACCTTTTATATACCTGTATTGAGTTGAAATGAGCTTCGTTCGACTCAATCCCACTCGCTCAGCGGTGTCGAGTCGAAATATGAGACGAAAAACTTGGGTCGAGGAGTTGGCTTAACAAATTATTTCAGAATCGCTCAACACCATTTCAACTCAACTCCAAATCGAGCTCTTAACTAAAGTGACGAAAAACCTGGGTCGAAAATCCGACCCTAATCCAACTCGATCTTTCGATACTGCATATAAACGTAGTATGTAACATGTGGTGGCAGGGGGGTTTAGCTGGAAAAGGTCCCTATAGCAGAAGTGGCACGCTCGCGGTCGCGCGGCTTTAGCTCGACGGATTGGGGGGGGGTCTTTCTGCTACTAACCTACCACAAAAGTTTTTTTCGTGCCATAGAAGGAAAAAGTAATTATGTACACTAACTCTTGTTATATGGTCAACCGCATCTATTTATGTCTGGTGATCTTGACATCTCCGAAACATCGCCACCCTAATGATTAATGTAATCACTTACCCTTGGTTATCTTGCGTTCGTTATTTTTGTAGAATAACCCCTTTAGTTTCCTTCACTTCGCTTTACCTCAGCCCTCTCTCTCTCACCGAACAAACATCACCTCATCTCACCAAAAGAAATGAATCTAACACATCATATTATGTTTGCATAACATTTCAAAATTTTAATTACCAATAGAAAGCAGAAAGGACAAAATCCTTGGGCAATTCGATACTTTTGACTTCTAAGTAGGTACAAATGTTCTAATGATAATTTTTTTTTTTAAAGTTTAAACGACTTGCTTAAGAAGTGAATTCAAATTAAATTAAAAAAAATAAAAAAAAAGTCAAATTTTCACAGATATGTAGATATAGCATAATGGATAAGTAAATGGAAAAAAAAGATATGTACATATTATATGTATGGGATTAATAATAAAAAAAAATATGTATAGATATATATGTAAAAATAGCCAAACGGACAAACAAAATGGAAAGAAAAAAAGAAAAAAAAACTCACGTATACCATCTATTATTTTGATTGTTTTCTAGAATGTTCTTTTCCTTTTTTTGGTTGAAGTACAGCTTTTATTCACCTGCAGATCTGAAGAGTACGCACCTTTCGAAATGGAGATGTTGACGCTGTTAATGATGTCAAAATAATTGTTTTTTTTTTTTAGGTTAAGGTTTTTTTGTAATAGCATAGATTTTTTTCTTGTTTTTCTTTGTTGTTTTTGGCAGTTCTTACCTGATTCGATTTTATTTATTATTATACTAATTTTTTTTAATAGAACAATATCTGTGGAAATTATACTACCCAGTTAACAAATTTATTCTTAATTTCTACGGAGATGATTTCTGCCTATCTGCCGTTCCTTTGGGGTTTATGGAACAACGCCTGTAGGTTTGACTTGGCGTACACGTCTTTTTGCACCGAGACTTTTTTTTGCTGTTGGTTTGATTGATCTCAAAGTGGTTGGTCCTGACTATTTTTTTTGGTGACGTAAAATTAGTTCGTGAACTCAAAATCCGAAGCACAATAAAGTTGCCTCATAAGTTATTGTTTAACTTTGACAAACCTATATAATTTTCATTAAATTAGATGAAAAATTCAAACACTTGAAATTTTGTTCTCTTTCTTTTTTAGTTTTTAGAAACTCACCATGTGCTTATTTCTTAAAATTCTTTCTATAAATTTCTCATTCAAACTGCGGGAAATAATTTGTAAAGTAAAGGTGTTAGCGTCTTGTTTTAGTTTCTTTTTTCCAGTTTTTTTTTTTTTTCTTATATTCTTGCTTATCACTATACTTTTTTTTTTCTTTTTTTTTTTTTGGACCTGTATCAGGAGCTTAAACTGCTGAACCCACGCTTGTCTAAATTGGAAAAGAAAGAGGTTAACTTTTAAGTATACTAGCATACCTTCTTAGCATTAAAATACGAACTTAAATTCGAATTCGAAGTTCGTGTGAAGTGAGTTTCATTTTCAAGGGAAGTACTGTGACGTGTCAAAGTAGTAACGTAGTTACGTATATTTTCTGTTAAGTTTAAATTCCTTTATATTTTGATTATAATTATACTTAGTTTTCTAAATTAGATTCTAAAGGCACATGCCACAAAATCATGTATTTTGAACAAACAGCCGAGACTTCAAAAGACATGAACGAACGAGGACTTTCAAGACAAGATCAGAGGGTTCGTTGTACTGTAATCGACCCATGACTCTGATTATCGGCTATGAGTCTATTTCTCAACATTAAATTATACACGAATGTCCTTCGCATGATATATGGTACACATCGTGATTTTCCATTTCTATCTTTTACTTCATACATAGATTTTCCAATCTGTTGTACAATGCGTCCTTTTACGAATTTGGGACACAATTTGGAACTTACTTTTTTCGATGCGTTGCTTAGAACGAAATTTCGGCGGTATACTTCATCGCCGGGATTAAAATTTCGTGTCTTAGTTCTAAATTATACGATTTTTCATGTTTTTTGCCGCTTGTTTTAAATTTTCTTTAACTTTTTCACGAATCAGAGATAACCTATTTGAGGGGGAAAGAAACTCAATCTCATGATCGTTAAGTGCTTTCAAGGATTTAAGAACTTTATAGGCACTGGCATGAGTGATCATGTGAAACCCATATAAAGTAAAATAGGGTGACATACCCGTAGATTGATGGACAGCAGTAGTCAAAGCTTGTTGTATTTCCGCTAAATGAGAATCCCATTCTCGTTGGTCACCTTTGATATACGTGCGTATGGCTGCGAGTATAGACTGATTTACTCTCTCAGATGTATTCCCTTGAGGTGAATAAAGGGCGTTTTTAATACTATGTCGAGTTTCATACTTATCCAAAAACTTTTTGAACTCAATAGGCACAAATTGTTTCCCATTATCACTATGTATGACTTCTGGTACTCCATACTTGAGAAAAATTTCCTTTTCCAAAAACTCAACAACATACTTGGAGGTTGCTACGCGCATGGCTTTCATAAAAACAGCTTTTGAAAATTCATCCAAAACTACAAAAATAAACCGATTTCCTTTTTTCGTCCGAACATATGGACCTAAAAAATCAATATAGAACTTTTGAAAAGGTCTATGTACTTCTTGCTTTAGTCCCATCGGAGTTCTTAGAATTTGATTTGATGGTTTATTTAGTTTACAATCCTCACATTTACTTATGAAGTCCCTGACATGGGAGGTTATGTTAGGCCAGTAAAAATTTTGACGTACCCTTTCCAATGTTTTTTTAATAACCCCATGAGAACAATTTGGAGGATTATTGAATGCGTTAAACTGTTTGGTATCCACATTTTCCACTGATGCTCATTTGTAATAGAGTAATCTTCCCTAGGGAACATTCTCTTAAAAACAATCAGACCAAAAAACATAAATGTTGAAAAAAGAGCCAAGTTCTTCTATACAAAAACCTTTGTGTAACAAGTCAGCCGTGAAAAGTACTGAGATCTAAAAGCACGCCAAGTTCTTACTTCATGAAGGTTTAATACCGAATATTTAAAGTAGAATAATATTGAAACAGCTACAATGTAATAGAGAAATTTTATTTTTTATTATTATTATTCTTTATTATCAATATAATTATAAAATAATTACAAAGGTAATATTATTTAAAAGAGCACAAGCTGCAGGGACTATCGGCTCTAATGTTTAGATAATATTTACATAAAAATAAAGTTTATACAGTAATGTTAGACGCTTTTATAAATTCATTAATAATTAATATGTTTTTTATAGTTGGAGTTTTTAAAATTGAGATAATAGATTTATTTTTAAGGATATCATTTATGATGGAACTGGGCAGTGAACATTGTCCTAAGCCCAAAATGTGTTTTAAATCGGGGACTGCATTGCATGTTGTGCAAATCGGAGGGTTTTCTTTGCGGAGTAGATGTTGATGAGTGGCGGAAGTGTGGCCCAATCGAAGTCTTATAAAATTTGTGTTCTCGATTTTTGTTGTAGATGTTGGGTATATTGGTTTGACTCGTTTTGGGTTAACAGTGACGTAGTGGTGGATATATGTTTCCCATAGCTCTTGGTTAATTTTTGCGTTAACTTTTTGAATAACATTAGTGAGGTCGTTTTTAGTAAACGTCTCAAATAGGTAGAGTGGTGTTTTGTGGGCAGCAGTAGCGGCTTTGTCGGCGTATTCGTTTCCTTGAATTCCTGTGTGGCCGGGAGTCCACATCACTTTAAGTTTATTTGGTGAACGAATAATAATGTCTCTAATTTTGTTTATAACGGTAACATTGTATTTATCATTTCGGATAGCGTTTATAACTGATATACTATCAGTTGTGATAATGTACTTTCCGTTTCTTTTTAGCGCAGTTTTGGCCGCTTCTAATATAGCGTGAGCCTCTGCACTGAAAATAGAAGCCTCTTCGCAT
The DNA here is from genome assembly GCA_911387755.1 of Chrysotoxum bicinctum. Taxonomy (NCBI): domain Eukaryota; kingdom Metazoa; phylum Arthropoda; class Insecta; order Diptera; family Syrphidae; genus Chrysotoxum; species Chrysotoxum bicinctum. The sequence goes on along the minus strand of OU426987.1, from coordinate 136,909,367 downwards.
AGTAGACCCGTGCTAATAAGCGCTCCATTTTCTTCAACTACAGCGAATGAAACGCTTTCGCTTATTTTTGACCCGTCGCGTCGGTGAAAATAAAAGACCATCCTTTTGGTTTAAGTTCGCTGGAGATATCATTGTAGACAGCACGGTAGTATCTGTTGTCGGTAATGCTTTTTCGATTGGAGTTAAGGTCAAGAATAAAGGAAGACTCTTTGATTGTCCAGGGTGGATGTAAGGGTTTATATTGGGTGAAAAATCTCAATGGAAGTTTCAAATCAATTGCAACTTCGACAATTGTTGATATTGCGGATGGTATTCTTTTAGGGATAGGCCGGCGAATTGCAGACTTGAAATAGTTTTCAGCTATAGACCCGGATGAGAACGAAAGTTTAACAAAGCATTTTGCCCTTGTTGTTACAATTTGTTCTTCGATTGTGGGCAGTCCCGCTTCCGCTAGTATATTTTTAATTGGGGTGGTGGGAAAAGCGTTGATACTCCTTCTGGCTGCATGATGATACATTGGTTTGATGGCTTTTAGTGTGGACTGAGGACAACTGCCGTATATACAAAGACCATAGTCAATTTTACTAAGTAAAAGGGCTCGGACAACGTTACATAATGTATTTATATGTGCACTACTTTTCTTACATGATAAATAACTAATAATGTTTACTCTGTCAGCTAGGCTCTTTTTAAGATTTATTATGTGATCATTCCATTTGTATTTTTTAAGTAAGTCCTAGAATATTTAATTTGTCAACCGAGTTAATTATAATATTATCTATATTTAGTGTTAGTGTTTGAGAACAGGTTAGTTTACGGCAAGTGTGCAAAATTTTACATTTTTCAAGTGAAAGTCTTGCACCAGATGTATTCGACCACACAAGAATTTCATTTATCAGGTTAGTGAAAATTTCTTTAGTTTTGTCTAGATCATTACATTTACTCAAAACATAGAGGTCATCTGCATAGATGCAGTGGTCTAGAAGTTTATGTCTATCTACAATTATTGATATTTCTTGGAAAGCAATAAGAAACAGGACTACTGATAAAGGGGATCCTTGAGGAATCCCGTTGTGTAGCGTATGTGTTGAAGAGTAGGAGTTGTTAGTTTTTACACAAAATCTTCTTTTTGTTAAAAATGATTTCACATATTGCATTATGTGTGTGAGTGTAGCTTGTTCAAAACAAGATGCATCCCAATTTTATCAAATGCTTTCTCGAAGTCAATCGACAGGATCGAGACATGATTGCGAGATGAAAGAGCATTTGTTGTGTAGTTATCTATATGTAGAAGTGCATCAATGCAACCTTTTTCTGGTTTGAAACCTACTTGATTGGGGCTCATTAGATTTTTTCTTTGCGTAAACCATTGAAGACGTTTTGCAATTATTTTTTCCAAAATTTTCGACATACATGGTATAAGAGAAATCGGACGATAACCGCTAATAGAAGCTATGTCTTTTTTAGGTTTTGGAATTGGGATGACGCAAGCAATTTTCCAACTCAGAGGTATAACTCCAGTTGAAAAAATATTGTTATATAACTTCAAGAGCCTATATTTTATTTCGAGGGGTAGATTTTTTAGCATCGGGTAAGACACTCTATCTCGACTTGGGGTTTTGCCTTTGAGTTTAGTAAGGCAGCTTTCAAGTTCTTTGAGTTCAATACGCTTTTCGATATACAGGGTGATTGGCATAAGGTGTGACAAAAAGCTAGGGCGTGTAGGTTGGACTTAGACAAGAAAAAAATCGTATGGGAGGGGGGGATCTATTTCCCCCCGTTTAGGCGGGAGGGGCGATTTAAGAAAAAAATCACTTAAAACAGAAAAAAAATTATTAAAAAATAACGGTGATACCTACAGAGTAATGCTATAGCATTTTGAAAAGCCAGAAATACATTCTTTAATTTTGTTTTTAAATAAAGTTGTTCGAGTGAATAGTTTTTGAAAAATTAATTTTCAAAATCAAAATTTTGAAAAAAAAAAAATGAAATTTTTTTTTTAAACAATTTTTTTTTCAAAATTTTACGTAATTAAGTATTATTTTTTTATTCAATATTCAATGCTCTTATTAATTTTTGATCAAACACAAAAAACCGGATGTCAAAATGTTTTGTAGTTTTTGAGAAAATCAAAAATAACAAAAACTACTTTTGTTCTAAGAAAAGCCTTTTATTTTAGTTTTTACGTTTTTGGATTCTTATGTAGGTGAATTTACGATTGAAAGGATTAACTTTCTTTTTACTATTCTTTTAATTATCGTCTTATAAGCATACAATAATGTGACAAAGTACTGGATTAACCATATTTCACACATTTTTTCATTGAGAACACCTGCGTGAGAGCATTGGTTTAAAATTGACCTGCCACTTTTTTATTATGGTGGGGTCGGCTTGGCTTAGGTGCATTTACGAAACTATACATCTTATTATTTTGGGGGAAAAATTCCCTGTTAAACAACGGATGTTGCTCCATATTTTTGCAGTGGTTGAATTTCTATTTATAGATGAAGTAATTGCATTTATATTTTTGGCTTTGTTGATTTTAACTTGGCGGCGAAAAGCAGCATTTGCCTTTTTATAACTTATTAAATTTAATTGGTTTTGTTTTTTTTTAAACTTTTTCCAGGCGTTTACTTTTATTAATCTAAGATTAGCTACTTCGGGAGTCCACCATGGTACAACTCTTTTATGTATTTTAGGGTTAGATTGTGGTATTGATATGTTAGCAGAATAACGAATGGCTTTTACCAATAACGCGGCTTCTTTGTTTAAGTCTGAATGAACGGGTTTGTTTGCCATGTATTTTTTTATGTTAAAGCCAAAACTAGTCCAGTTCGCTCGATCTTGGGTTGGTAATTAGGTTCTATATTGAATGATCCTAAATCAAAAATTGTAATTAACGGAAAGTGGTCACTATTGTGAAGATCATCTAAAGTGCGAGAAATTGCCTTTGGTAGCAAAGAGTCAGAGCAGCAGCTAAAGCTAGGACCGCACTTGCGATTTTTCGTCGAGGCGATTAAAAAATCGTAGTCGCTACAAATTATTGTCATGCACGCACTTGCGATTTTTTTGCGCGCGATTATTTAATCGCAAAAAATGAAACACACTACTTCTTATGTGAGTGCACGCATTTGCTACAAATAAGTAGCGACAGAAAAATCGCTTGAAAAAATAGAACTTGTTTCATTTTTACAATCGCTACGATTTTTAAGTCGCATGTGCGTGCATTCACATTTAAGGCCATGTGTCTTACTTTTTGCGACTAAAAAATCGTGGATTAAAAATCGCAAGTGCGTGCATGCCAATTTCTCTTCGCGACTACGATTTTTAAGTCGTAGTAATTTAAATCGCAAGTGTGGGCATATCCATTTGAGTACATGTGTTTCATTTGAGTTTACGACAATCGCATCGCAAGAAAAATGAAACAAATTGCGACTTTTAAATCGTCATGATTTGTTGGTAGCAAGTGCGTTCATTCTGATTTAAATTCATGTGTTCTATTTTTGCGACTAAAAAATCGTGCGATTGAAATCGTAAGTGCGGTCCTAGCCTAATATCGATGTGTGTCAAAGTATTGTGGGTTGATAAATGCGTGGGCGATCCATCATTTAAGATTGAGAGGTTGGAGTTTAGAATGAAATCCTCTATTATAGAACCTCTGGCGTTGGTTTTGGGCGATCCCCATAACACATTCCAAGCATTTACATCTCCTGTTAATAAAACGGGTGTGTTTATATGTCTCAGAATATCTATAAGATCATTTTTGTTAAAATTTTGATCAGGTAAGATGTAAATAGAAACGATCGTTAATTTAATAGTAGATTGTATTTCAATAGCAAGGACTAGTAATTTGGAGTTAATTGCTAACTTTTTGTGGGGAATGTTATTTTTTATTAAAACAGCAATACCTTGTTTATTTGTAACATTTGTGGGAAAATTATGAAAGTATCCTATATAAGATTTTGGAACAACATGAGTAGATTGGATGGAGCAATGAGTTTCTTGCAAAGAAATAAAACAAGGTGAATGTTCTCTTATAAGTAAAATAAGCTCATCATAATTATTTGAGTATCCTTTAATGTTCCATTGAAGAGTTTTCAATAGATTTTGGATTTGAAGAGTAGGGTTGACTTTTGTTTTCGGTTGTGATGGTAAAGAGGAAGATGGTTGTGTGTTGGTGTTAATAATTTGACCCCGCTGCCCGGTAGTCGAGGCGCTTGGACCACCTCCGTGGTCCAAGCGTCTCGACAAACGATCAGCGGAGGTCGAATTTGCGGGTGGTTGATTATAATTCGGGTTTTTTTTCATCATCATTTAGAGATGAGGGTATAAAATATTTTTTTTGTTCTAGGAGTGAGTGAGTAATAGAAGTTATGGGAGATGTCACTACGTCGGTAGAGACGTCCATAATTTCAAGCTCTTTGTTATTGGTTTGAGTGGAAGTAATTGAAGAAGTTGATTGAGTGGTTTTGTTTTGTTCTTTATGGGAACTAATTTGAGTTAAAGGTGTTACAAGTGTTTTTTGTTGTGAAGTGTTTGAGTGTTGTTTATCATTAGTTTGATTATCTGATGCTTTTGTTAGGTTAGAGGGAGAAAAGGAGGTTGATGGTTTTGATGGGTTTGAGAGAGAAGAGGAAGCTGATGTGTTGGAAAAATTATATATTGGTTTTTGGGTTTTCTCAGAGAGGCTAGCCTTAGCTGTTTTATTTGTGTTTGTAATTGACTTTTCACGTGAAGCGGCATTATCGGAGGAACTGTTATTACCTACCTTCGCTATTTCAGTATAAGAAGTTGTGTTTGTATTTGTATGAGCTGTTTTACTAATTTTATATAGGCGTTTAGCTTCGGACATGCTACATTTATTTCTAGTTTTTATTGTCAAAATTTCTTTGTTTTTTATATAATTAGGGCATTTAACAGATGAGGATGGATGAGGATCGGCGGTTGGGGGCAGTTTGCACACATTACACGTGTACAACTTTCGGGGGCATTATCATGAGGTGGAAGATTGCAAGTTCCACAAGCTTCTTCTTTGGAGCACCTTTTGATGGTGTGACCAAGAATTTGGCATTTGCGACAGCGCATTGGGTTAGGAATGTATTCCTTAACCTTTTCTTTATAGAAACCAATTTCCACGGTGGTTGGTGGTTGGTAGAGGTCGAAGGTGAACAGCATAAGTCCAGTGGGAGTCTGTTTCCTGTCATTTTTTCGAGTGAACTTGTACACATCCGTAACACCCTGGGTGGCCATTTCGGAAATGATTTCAGATTCAGGGACATTAGTAAGAAATGGTGCAAATACGATGCCTTTACACGAGTTAAGATTATCATGGTATTTCACTTTAACCGGGCATTGGTTGGCTAAATTGGAGATCGCTATAAATTTATCCGGTATTCTTTTATTCTTTGCGAGAATAAGAATGTTTCCATCACGGAGCTGATTAATGATGTCGTATTCTTTGCTAATCGCGTCTATAGCTTTCTTCAACACAAAAACACTTACACTTGTAAGGGGTTTTTTATCATCTATTGATGAAATTAAAATAAATTTCGGATTTTTACTGTTTGATTGAACAGGGAGTTCGGGATATTCTTCTTGAATCATTATTTGTTTTGTTCGTTTGTGAGGGGGAGAGTGTACGGGTGGAGAGTTAAGGGGTTTATCCGGAGATAACCCCTTATATCTGTTCCCATACATTTTAGCCCGTTGGGAGAGGGCTGTATACACAATTAAACCGTGTTATATATGGAAAAAAAAAATAACAGTTTCGGGAGGAAGAAAAAAAAAATTACTGAAAAGCAAAACCGGTTTATAAAGAGAGCGAGATGATAATGCACTTGAAAGTGAAAAGGTCGGATTATAAGAAAACGATGTCTACGCAACGAAAGCCAGACGGAGACTGAGAAATTTTATTATTTGATGACTACTGACTAAAATTTGATGGGCTTACTGGTCAAGTTTTGAAAACCTTTTGAATTGGGCATAAGAAAAAACTTGCCAAGTAAGCCCATCAAATTTTAGTCAGTAGTCATTAAATAATAAAATTTCTCTATTGCATTGTAGCTGTTTCAATATTATTCTACTTTAAATATTCGGTGTTAAACCTTCATGAAGTAATAAGAACTTGGCGTACTTTTAGATCTCAGTACTTTTCACGGCTGACTTGTTACACAAAGGTTTTTGTATAGAAGAACTTGGCTCTTTTTTTAACATTTATGTTTTTTGGTCTGATCTCACTCCTTTTTGCAAAGATTTTAATATTTTGCCATGTCAAAATCTCGAAAGATGCGAAAGGATAGAAGGGTGGACCCTACCTACTAAAATCAACTTAGTTTATAGCTTCCTATTTCTTTTGGTATATTTTCTTTTTGTTAATGGTTGTTTTGATTTGCGCTTCAATTATTTCTTCTTATCCTGGCAAGATACCTAACACTAACAAACCTACCTTAATTACAGCAATCGGAAGTGTTCCATATAAATTAAACATTTTCTCAGAAAGTGGGCGGATACCACGCCTCTGAATGGAAAACCTCGATTTTTATTTTTAGTCTACCAAATTTCATTGGTCTACTCCAATCGGAAGTGCGCCATATATAATTTACATCAGCTCTGAGGAAGTGGGCGGATACCACGCCGTTGAATGGAAAACCGCTAATTTTATATTTTTTTCTTTGTATGCAATTTCAGCCCTATCACTTTACCAAATTTCATCGTTTTACAGCAGTCGGAAGTGCTCCATTCAACCAACACCCATAATTTTAATGATCAGTCAGTTACGGTTTTTGTGATTTTTGAGGTCTTATATCTCAGGAACCGCTTATGCCAGAAAATTGATATTTGGTGAGGCGCCTGTGCCTGATTAGCTTAGCATATATTCGGAGTTTTAAGTTTCTGACTTCATTGGTACTAAAGATAGGAAGGGGTCAAAAATCGCCTGAGTTTGTTCCTGTAAAAAGGGTGTAGTGCCAGAACTTGGCTGGGCACTACCGTGCCCTTTGATTCCCTCGTGAACTTTCAGCTCCGGTAAATTTTCTTGGTTTTTCTGGACTGTGGAAATAAGATCTAAATATTCTTTAGATTTAAATTCAGAAGCGTTTGTATCTATCATCTTAAGATCATTTCCTTCTAAGGATATGGTTTCTAGATAAATTCGTGACAGAGTATCTGGAACGATATTCTTAGAACCCTTACGATGTTCTATATGAAATTTAAACGCTTGTAAACTTAAGGACCATCTAGCAAGTCTTCCATTTAGATCTCGCAATCCCATTAGCCATTTAAGACTAGCGTGATCGGTAATCACGGTGAATGTTGTACCCTCAACATAAGGTCTGAACCGGGAAATCGCTCGTACAGCTGCCAAACATTCTTGCTCTGTCACGCTATAGTTGCGTTGACAAGCACTGAGTTTTTCAGAAAAATACGCAATTGGTTTCTTATTCTCTTCTTCATCTAATTGAAAAAGTACGCCACCAATTCCTGTGGAAGAGGCGTCACACTGAATTACAAATGGTTTAGAAAAATCTGCATTACTCAAAAATTTTGAATTTGAAAAAAAAAAAATGAAATTTTTTTTTTAAACAATTTTTTTTTCAAAATTTTACGTAATTAAGTATTATTTTTTTATTCAATATTCAATGCTCTTATTAATTTTTGATCAAACACAAAAAACCGGATGTCAAAATGTTTTGTAGTTTTTGAGAAAATCAAAAATAACAAAAACTACTTTTGTTCTAAGAAAAGCCTTTTATTTTAGTTTTTACGTTTTTGGATTCTTATGTAGGTGAATTTACGATTGAAAGGATTAACTTTCTTTTTACTATTCTTTTAATTATCGTCTTATAAGCATACAATAATGTGACAAAGTACTGGATTAACCATATTTCACACATTTTTTCATTGAGAACACCTGCGTGAGAGCATTGGTTTAAAATTGACCTGCCACTTTTTTATTATGGTGGGGTCGGCTTGGCTTAGGTGCATTTACGAAACTATACATCTTATTATTTTGGGGGAAAAATTCCCTGTTAAACAACGGATGTTGCTCCATATTTTTGCAGTGGTTGAATTTCTATTTATAGATGAAGTAATTGCATTTATATTTTTGGCTTTGTTGATTTTAACTTGGCGGCGAAAAGCAGCATTTGCCTTTTTATAACTTATTAAATTTAATTGGTTTTGTTTTTTTTTAAACTTTTTCCAGGCGTTTACTTTTATTAATCTAAGATTAGCTACTTCGGGAGTCCACCATGGTACAACTCTTTTATGTATTTTAGGGTTAGATTGTGGTATTGATATGTTAGCAGAATAACGAATGGCTTTTACCAATAACGCGGCTTCTTTGTTTAAGTCTGAATGAACGGGTTTGTTTGCCATGTATTTTTTTATGTTAAAGCCAAAACTAGTCCAGTTCGCTCGATCTTGGGTTGGTAATTAGGTTCTATATTGAATGATCCTAAATCAAAAATTGTAATTAACGGAAAGTGGTCACTATTGTGAAGATCATCTAAAGTGCGAGAAATTGCCTTTGGTAGCAAAGAGTCAGAGCAGCAGCTAAAGCTAGGACCGCACTTGCGATTTTTCGTCGAGGCGATTAAAAAATCGTAGTCGCTACAAATTATTGTCATGCACGCACTTGCGATTTTTTTGCGCGCGATTATTTAATCGCAAAAAATGAAACACACTACTTCTTATGTGAGTGCACGCATTTGCTACAAATAAGTAGCGACAGAAAAATCGCTTGAAAAAATAGAACTTGTTTCATTTTTACAATCGCTACGATTTTTAAGTCGCATGTGCGTGCATTCACATTTAAGGCCATGTGTCTTACTTTTTGCGACTAAAAAATCGTGGATTAAAAATCGCAAGTGCGTGCATGCCAATTTCTCTTCGCGACTACGATTTTTAAGTCGTAGTAATTTAAATCGCAAGTGTGGGCATATCCATTTGAGTACATGTGTTTCATTTGAGTTTACGACAATCGCATCGCAAGAAAAATGAAACAAATTGCGACTTTTAAATCGTCATGATTTGTTGGTAGCAAGTGCGTTCATTCTGATTTAAATTCATGTGTTCTATTTTTGCGACTAAAAAATCGTGCGATTGAAATCGTAAGTGCGGTCCTAGCCTAATATCGATGTGTGTCAAAGTATTGTGGGTTGATAAATGCGTGGGCGATCCATCATTTAAGATTGAGAGGTTGGAGTTTAGAATGAAATCCTCTATTATAGAACCTCTGGCGTTGGTTTTGGGCGATCCCCATAACACATTCCAAGAATTTACATCTCCTGTTAATAAAACGGGTGTGTTTATATGTCTCAGAATATCTATAAGATCATTTTTGTTAAAATTTTGATCAGGTAAGATGTAAATAGAAACGATCGTTAATTTAATAGTAGATTGTATTTCAATAGCAAGGACTAGTAATTTGGAGTTAATTGCTAACTTTTTGTGGGGAATGTTATTTTTTATTAAAACAGCAATACCTTGTTTATTTGTAACATTTGTGGGAAAATTATGAAAGTATCCTATATAAGATTTTGGAACAACATGAGTAGATTGGATGGAGCAATGAGTTTCTTGCAAAGAAATAAAACAAGGTGAATGTTCTCTTATAAGTAAAATAAGCTCATCATAATTATTTGAGTATCCTTTCATGTTCCATTGAAGAGTTTTCAATAGATTTTGGATTTGAAGAGTAGGGTTGACTTTTGTTTTCGGTTGTGATGGTAAAGAGGAAGATGGTTGTGTGTTGGTGTTAATAATTTGACCCCGCTGCCCGGTAGTCGAGGCGCTTGGACCACCTCCGTGGTCCAAGCGTCTCGACAAACGATCAGCGGAGGTCGAATTTGCGGGTGGTTGATTATAATTCGGGTTTTTTTTCATCATCATTTAGAGATGAGGGTATAAAATATTTTTTTTGTTCTAGGAGTGAGTGAGTAATAGAAGTTATGGGAGATGTCACTACGTCGGTAGAGACGTCCATAATTTCAAGCTCTTTGTTATTGGTTTGAGTGGAAGTAATTGAAGAAGTTGATTGAGTGGTTTTGTTTTGTTCTTTATGGGAACTAATTTGAGTTAAAGGTGTTACAAGTGTTTTTTGTTGTGAAGTGTTTGAGTGTTGTTTATCATTAGTTTGATTATCTGATGCTTTTGTTAGGTTAGAGGGAGAAAAGGAGGTTGATGGTTTTGATGGGTTTGAGAGAGAAGAGGAAGCTGATGTGTTGGAAAAATTATATATTGGTTTTTGGGTTTTCTCAGAGAGGCTAGCCTTAGCTGTTTTATTTGTGTTTGTAATTGACTTTTCACGTGAAGCGGCATTATCGGAGGAACTGTTATTACCTACCTTCGCTATTTCAGTATAAGAAGTTGTGTTTGTATTTGTATGAGCTGTTTTACTAATTTTATATAGGCGTTTAGCTTCGGACATGCTACATTTATTTCTAGTTTTTATTGTCAAAATTTCTTTGTTTTTTATATAATTAGGGCATTTAACAGATGAGGATGGATGAGGATCGGCGGTTGGGGGCAGTTTGCACACATTACACGTGTACAACTTTCGGGGGCATTATCATGAGGTGGAAGATTGCAAGTTCCACAAGCTTCTTCTTTGGAGCACCTTTTGATGGTGTGACCAAGAATTTGGCATTTGCGACAGCGCATTGGGTTAGGAATGTATTCCTTAACCTTTTCTTTATAGAAACCAATTTCCACGGTGGTTGGTGGTTGGTAGAGGTCGAAGGTGAACAGCATAAGTCCAGTGGGAGTCTGTTTCCTGTCATTTTTTCGAGTGAACTTGTACACGTCCGTAACACCCTGGGTGGCCATTTCGGAAATGATTTCAGATTCAGGGACATTAGTAAGAAATGGTGCAAATACGATGCCTTTACACGAGTTAAGATTATCATGGTATTTCACTTTAACCGGGCATTGGTTGGCTAAATTGGAGATCGCTATAAATTTATCCGGTATTCTTTTATTCTTTGCGAGAATAAGAATGTTTCCATCACGGAGCTGATTAATGATGTCGTATTCTTTGCTAATCGCGTCTATAGCTTTCTTCAACACAAAAACACTTACACTTGTAAGGGGTTTTTTATCATCTATTGATGAAATTAAAATAAATTTCGGATTTTTACTGTTTGATTGAACAGGGAGTTCGGGATATTCTTCTTGAATCATTATTTGTTTTGTTCGTTTGTGAGGGGGAGAGTGTACGGGTGGAGAGTTAAGGGGTTTATCCGGAGATAACCCCTTATATCTGTTCCCATACATTTTAGCCCGTTGGGAGAGGGCTGTATACACAATTAAACCGTGTTATATATGGAAAAAAAAAATAACAGTTTCGGGAGGAAGAAAAAAAAAAATTACTGAAAAGCAAAACCGGTTTATAAAGAGAGCGAGATGATAATGCACTTGAAAGTGAAAAGGTCGGATTATAAGAAAACGATGTCTACGCAACGAAAGCCAGACGGAGACTGAGAAATTTTATTATTTGATGACTACTGACTAAAATTTGATGGGCTTACTGGTCAAGTTTTGAAAACCTTTTGAATTGGGCATAAGAAAAAACTTGCCAAGTAAGCCCATCAAATTTTAGTCAGTAGTCATTAAATAATAAAATTTCTCTATTGCATTGTAGCTGTTTCAATATTATTCTACTTTAAATATTCGGTGTTAAACCTTCATGAAGTAATAAGAACTTGGCGTACTTTTAGATCTCAGTACTTTTCACGGCTGACTTGTTACACAAAGGTTTTTGTATAGAAGAACTTGGCTCTTTTTTTAACATTTATGTTTTTTGGTCTGATCTCACTCCTTTTTGCAAAGATTTTAATATTTTGCCATGTCAAAATCTCGAAAGATGCGAAAGGATAGAAGGGTGGACCCTACCTACTAAAATCAACTTAGTTTATAGCTTCCTATTTCTTTTGGTATATTTTCTTTTTGTTAATGGTTGTTTTGATTTGCGCTTCAATTATTTCTTCTTATCCTGGCAAGATACCTAACACTAACAAACCTACCTTAATTACAGCAATCGGAAGTGTTCCATATAAATTAAACATTTTCTCAGAAAGTGGGCGGATACCACGCCTCTGAATGGAAAACCTCGATTTTTATTTTTAGTCTACCAAATTTCATTGGTCTACTCCAATCGGAAGTGCGCCATATATAATTTACATCAGCTCTGAGGAAGTGGGCGGATACCACGCCGTTGAATGGAAAACCGCTAATTTTATATTTTTTTCTTTGTATGCAATTTAAGCCCTATCACTTTACCAAATTTCATCGTTTTACAGCAGTCGGAAGTGCTCCATTCAACCAACACCCATAATTTTAATGATCAGTCAGTTACGGTTTTTGTGATTTTTGAGGTCTTATATCTCAGGAACCGCTTATGCCAGAAAATTGATATTTGGTGAGGCGCCTGTGCCTGATTAGCTTAGCATATATTCGGAGTTTTAAGTTTCTGACTTCATTGGTACTAAAGATAGGAAGGGGTCAAAAATCGCCTGAGTTTGTTCCTGTAAAAAGGGTGTAGTGCCAGAACTTGGCTGGGCACTACCGTGCCCTTTGATTCCCTCGTGAACTTTCAGCTCCGGTAAATTTTCTTGGTTTTTCTGGACTGTGGAAATAAGATCTAAATATTCTTTAGATTTAAATTCAGAAGCGTTTGTATCTATCATCTTAAGATCATTTCCTTCTAAGGATATGGTTTCTAGATAAATTCGTGACAGAGTATCTGGAACGATATTCTTAGAACCCTTACGATGTTCTATATGAAATTTAAACGCTTGTAAACTTAAGGACCATCTAGCAAGTCTTCCATTTAGATCTCGCAATCCCATTAGCCATTTAAGACTAGCGTGATCGGTAATCACGGTGAATGTTGTACCCTCAACATAAGGTCTGAACCGGGAAATCGCTCGTACAGCTGCCAAACATTCTTGCTCTGTCACGCTATAGTTGCGTTGACAAGCACTGAGTTTTTCAGAAAAATACGCAATTGGTTTCTTATTCTCTTCTTCATCTAATTGAAAAAGTACGCCACCAATTCCTGTGGAAGAGGCGTCACACTGAATTACAAATGGTTTAGAAAAATCTGCATTACTCAAAAGAGGAGCTGTAACTAAAGCAGTTTTTAAAGCTCCAAATGAAATGATAGCTTCTGGTGTCATCGAAAAATGTTTACCCTTTTTAAGAGTGTCGGTCAATGGAGATGCAATTGCGGCAAAATTTCTGATAAACCTACGATACCAGCCACAAAGCCCTAGGAATCTTCGCACTTGTCTTTGAGTTACCGGAACGGGAAACTCTTGAATTGCGGCTAATTTATCGGGATTTGGATTTACTTGGCCTTGGCCGATTATATAGCCTAAATAGCAAAGTTCTTTAAAACAAAATTTTGACTTGTTTATGTTAATCGTTAAATTGGCTTTTGTTAAACAGTCAGCCACCGATTTCAGAATCTTTAAGTGCGTTTCAAAATCGGAAGATATAGGTAATTAAAAGATCGTCGAGATAAACAAACACGTTTTCCCTAAGTACACTCGGGATCACTTTATCCATCAACCGACACATCCTTTGGGCAGCGTTACACAGCCCAAATGGCATGACGGTAAATTGATAAAGTGGTCGTCCTGGCACCGTGAAGGCGGTTTTTTCTCTGGACTTCTTTTGCAATGGAACTTGCCAATAAGCATCTTTAAGATCGACGCTACTGATAAAATGGGTATTTTGCATCCGGCTGATAATACCTTCTACATGATGTAGACCATAACCATCTCCCTTAGTTTTTGCATTCAATTTTCGAGAATCGAGGCATAGCCTGTTCTTGCCAGGTTTTTGAACAAGGACCACTGGCAAACTAGACGCGCTCTGACTTTCTTCGATTACACCGAGAGATAACATACGGTCTACTTCTGCGTACATCAATTTTTGAATTACGGGTGAGACTGGAAAATGTCTTTGCTTAATAGCTTCATCATCCGTAGTTTCGATAGTTCTTTTAAATTAGTTTTTCCCAAACCTAGTATCTCACTTGATGGAAAAAGAGAAATAATATTTTGAAGCTGTTCATTCTGAACAATCGACAGTTCATGTTTTGGTGGATTTGGCCTAGAATTTTGATCGTCTTCATCTAAGATGTTATTTGATGGTTTAAATAGTTCTCCTATAATTTGGGGTGCTACTTTAAATTTTGACCAAAAGTCAATTCCTAGATATAAAGTTTGGGTTAAGCTCGGCACGAGATACAAATCTAACGTTTCTACGAAACCGTTATATTCAACCTTTACGTGAACAAGACCTTCAATTTTTTGGTTCTTTCCAGAAGCAGTTTTCACGGTTGAATTTAAATTCAAAACGGGAATATTAAGTTCCGAAATAGTTTGTCTACAATTTTTACCCAGACAAGAAATCGAGGCGCCACTATCTAATAGTCCACGGAACTCTTTACCATTCATTTTTATTTTAGCATAAGGTCTATTGTCTAGATTTTCATTGAAACAAGTATCTTCAATAAGTTTTCTATATAGTTTTAATTTTTTTGTTCTGTTTTTAACTTTTACTGTCTTAGGTTTTAAACTTTCATTTTTTAATTCATTTAAATTAAATATTCGCTTCTTAATTTCATTGTATTCTCGAAGTCTCTGAGAATATGATTTCGTGTGTTGTGGAACGTCTAGAAGCTTATAGTTATTTTTGAAATCAGGTAATTTCTGGTTAGAATCTTGTTTATTGCTAAACAACTTTGTATGTAGTTCGTCAGGTGCTAAAAATTCATTTTCAAAAGTATCGGTGTTAGTTGAACTATCAACTTTTATGATTCCGGATTGGTTTGTGTAGAACGGGAGATTCCGGATGCTCTCTCGCTCTTCTTCGAGTTTTCCTCTAACGAATTACACTTTGTGCAATCTAAACCTGTATAATTGTCTGTGCCATATCGGTAAGAAAATAGCTTTCGCACTGGTAATCGACAATTGATGAAATTATGGTGCTTATTTTGACATTCTCTTTCGTTAGAAATTGAGTCGAATTCGTTGAAACTTAATTTTGAGACTCGGCGATTAGAATGTTAATCGAACAAATCGAAAGTTCACCCAATCCATAGAAAGTTCATTCATTTGCGAAAGCTAATTCAATTTTGACATTCGAAAGAATAGAATTAAATGTAATTTTTGTGTCGTTTGAATTTTTCTGTCGAGTAAACAACAAAACATGTAAGTTTTTTTATTATTTCATGGAAAATAAATTACTTTTATTATTTTTTTTTGTTGTTTTATGTTAAAAGGTCGCATTCCAATTCCAACTGGACAAACCGCGAACAAAAGGAAAAGTTAATTAAAATAATGGAAGAAAACCCGGAGGTAGCAAAGGGTTTTTTTACCACCCGCATTGATACGGCAAGCATCCACTATCCTTCTCCTCTGCACTTCTTCAACACCATCTTCATTTATAAACAACATAAATGCCATATTTTTATTTTTTATTTATTATTTTATGTTTTTATCAAAGAAATTTAAATTATTAAACAATAAACAAGACAACTACAACTGAACAAAGATTTCACTTTTTGCTTTTGAGTTTTGACATTTCAGAAACACTTCTCTTTTGTTTTTGATATTTTAGTGTGACCAAGTGTATACGAAAAAAAAATAAAAATTTAGAACGCGTCATGAACAACTTATTTTTTTTAAGAATAGTTTCAAAACAGCTGAGTTGACACAAAAAATGTAATAAATATGTAGTTCTTTATGGTTAAACTTTACTTTATAATGAAAAAGTGTATTATTTATTTTGTTTCTTGATTATTTATCCAACATCTATAAAATGTTTAGAAACAAAAAAAATGTAAAACGGTCATACTAATTCAAATAGAAATATAGTAAATGTCAAACAGCTGACAATGAAAATGAATCTTTTTTGAAGTTCAATTTATGCTATCTTTCGCAAATGAATGTTATTCGTTCGAATCTCAAAATTAAGAAAGTTCATTCGAAGGAATAGAATCATTCTAACGAATAGACTATTCATGAGAATCTCAAAATAAGCATGTATGTCCAGTTTTCTTGCAATTAAAACAGATGGTGTTCTTTGAAGGTGTATCTGACGGGTTTAAATTTTTAAAATGTGAATTGGATTGTATGGCCGAGATATCTTGAAATTGAGCTAAGGATTCCTCATTTGAATCAACATTAATAAAACCATCCAATTCATTTACATTTTTAGAGCTACTTAAACGAGATTGTGACCCAAAACGATTTTGGAGCACTTTTTCTGCTCGCTTACATTCATCCCTAAATTGTTCTAACGAACTAATTTGCATAGGATAAACCAAGCTCATCAATTTGGTGTTAATATTGTTCCTGATTATGTGAATGAGATCATAATCTGAGATAGGTGATCTTAATTGACTCTTTAAACGGATAATGGTTTTGAAAAAATCTTCAAAAGGTTCAAACAACGTTTGTTTATGATCCATAAGCTGACGTAAGACTTCAAAGTCAGTTTCAAAACTTTTAAATTGTTTAATTAACGCGGATTTTAAGATAACCCAATCTGCTCTAGGATTAGTTTGTAGATAATGAAAATACCAGTCTTGGGCAGAGCCGGCTAGAAGATGATGAAAATTACGCATCACTTCCTCCCAAGGACAATTATAATTCCTTTTTAGTGTTTCAATTCGGAAAACAAAATATTCAATTGAAATACCTTTTGGTTTATCTTCAAACTTTATCCCCCAACGATCTACTTTGAATTTTTTTTGCGAATCGTTTATAGAAAAAAAACTATTTTGATTAGACAAATCATTGTTATTATTTATATTTCTACTTTGCTCTTGGTCCATCGCATCTCTCTGTCTTATACCTGCAAACTGAGAGCTGGTAGAGAGATTTTCCGCATTAACTAACAGATGTTCTGTTTGGGTTGTAGGTCTAAAGGAGGAATTTGCGATTAAATTATTTCTTAGTGAATTGTTATTCAACGCCTCATTTAAACTGCTTTGGACGTTTTGTTGTATCATTTTAGGAAGCTGTTGAAATAACGAAATTTGCAGATCTTTAAGACTTGAGTTAACTATGCTTTTTATATGGTTATGAAGTGGACTGTTTGACAAATTCTGATCGACTGGCTGTGTATTTTGTTCTCCTAAGCTCAACTTAGATAAAGAATAATCATTCTTAGGTTCAATTCTGACTGAAGCGGCTGCGCCTTGAACCGACGATACGATGGGCTGAGAGAAACTAGAGGTAGTTGTTGTGGTTATTACCAAGCTAGCGGGAACATTTGTAAACAAAGCGTTTTGGAGTGAACTAACAGCTGGTGCGTTCATTACTTGTTGTTGTCGATTTGAACTCGAGTTCAGATAAAGGTTTAATTCACTATTACGGGACTGATTAAGATCATTGAGTGATTTGTTTTGAATTTCCAGAGGAGAATGACGTATGTGCTGAGTGAAATTATTATTCGGTAAAGTTAATGCAATTGGTGGAGGGGTATGACGAACTGGTTGAATGTTAGTATTAAATGAACTAGAAAACGGGGAGTCGACGTCTTTTCTTAAACGCATACCTTTCCGTTTTGGAATAGTTTCCTTCGAAATGTTCTGGTTGTTACTCATCATAAATGCTTTTGTTTTTCTATATAAATTAAATTTTGAGAGAAATTTATGATTCGATAGAATTAAGAAAAAAAAATGATAATAAAAAAATCGAGATTTCTATTTGTTTGAATTTTCATGAAGAGTTTTTGGAGATCTGTGGGTGATAATTGTTCGTGAAAATCGAGAAGTAAAATTAGTGAAGTGAGGTTAAAAAAAACAAGGGTTGACCATTAAAAGTGAATATGATTTGTGTACCTAAAGTAGAATCTTAAGAAATTTTTAGTTATGATCTTTAACGTCAAACTTGTGTCAGCTGAGAGCTATGCAAGTAAGAACTGAAAACAAAAAAATTTAATATAAAAACAATAAGATTCTTTGCATACCGAATCTTTAAACTTCTTATCCTTGTGACCCAGATTTTCTATATTCGCAGGTGAGTACCCACTTGAAAAAAAAAAAATGATCTCCTAGGACTGTATGAATAAGTTTCTGGAATGACTTGGAAAATAATGTGAGGTTATAGCTTAAATGTTTTTACACTTTAAAAAAAAAAAACAAAAACTATTTCAGCTGAGACTGTTGCCGCTTTTGATAATAATAATATTTTTTTTAAAACATAATTATCAAGACTGACAACGAAAGCTTCACATGTTGGGCGCCAATTTTGTGGTGGCAGGGGGGTTTAGCTGGAAAAGGTCCCTATAGCAGAAGTGGCACGCTCGCGGTCGCGCGGCTTTAGCTCGACGGATTGGGGGGGGGGGTCTTTCTGCTACTAACCTACCACAAAAGTTTTTTTCGTGACATAGAAGGAAAAAGTAATTATGTACACTAACTCTTGTTATATGGTCAACCGAATCTATTTATGTCTGGTGATCTTGACATCTCCGAAACATCGCCACCCTAATGATTAATGTAATCACTTACCCTTGGTTATCTTGCGTTCGTTATTTTTGTAGAATAACCCCTTTAGTTTCCTTCACTTCGCTTTACCTCAGCCCTCTCTCTCTCACCGAACAAACATCACCTCATCTCACCAAAAGAAATGAATCTAACACATCATATTATGTTTGCATAACATTTCAAAATTTTAATTACCAATAGAAAGCAGAAAGGACAAAATCCTTGGGCAATTCGATACTTTTGACTTCTAAGTAGGTACAAATGTTCTAATGATAATTTTTTTTTTAAAGTTTAAACGACTTGCTTAAGAAGTGAATTCAAATTAAATAAAAAAAAAGTCAAATTTTCACAGATATGTAGATATAGCATAATGGATAAGTAAATGGAAAAAAAAGATATGTACATATATATGTATGGGATTAATAATAAAAAAAAATATGTATAGATATATATGTAAAAATAGCCAAACGGACAAACAAAATGGAAAGAAAAAAAGAAAAAAAACTCACGTATACCATCTATTATTTTGATTGTTTTCTAGAATGTTCTTTTCCTTTTTTTGGTTGAAGTACAGCTTTTATTCACCTGCAGATCTGAAGAGTGCGCACCTTTCGAAATGGAGATGTTGACGCTGTTAATGATGTCAAAATAATTGTTTTTTTTTTTTAGGTTAAGGTTTTTTTGTAATAGCATAGATTTTTTTCTTGTTTTTCTTTGTTGTTTTTGGCAGTTCTTACCTGATTCGATTTTATTTATTATTATACTAATTTTTTTTAATAGAACAATATCTGTGGAAATTATACTACCCAGTTAACAAATTTATTCTTAATTTCTACGGAGATGATTTCTGCCTATCTGCCGTTCCTTTGGGGTTTATGGAACAACGCCTGTAGGTTTGACTTGGCGTACACGTCTTTTTGCACCGAGACTTTTTTTTGCTGTTGGTTTGATTGATCTCAAAGTGGTTGGTCCTGACTATTTTTTTTGGTGACGTAAAATTAGTTCGTGAACTCAAAATCCGAAGCACAATAAAGTTGCCTCATAAGTTATTGTTTAACTTTGACAAACCTATATAATTTTCATTAAATTAGATGAAAAATTCAAACACTTGAAATTTTGTTCTCTTTCTTTTTTAGTTTTTAGAAACTCACCATGTGCTTATTTCTTAAAATTCTTTCTATAAATTTCTCATTCAAACTGCGGGAAATAATTTGTAAAGTAAAGGTGTTAGCGTCTTGTTTTAGTTTCTTTTTTCCAGTTTTTTTTTTTTTTTACTTTTTTTTTTATATTCTTGCTTATCACTATACTTTTTTTTTTTGACCTGTATCAGGAGCTTAAACTGCTGAACCCACGCTTGTCTAAATTGGAAAAGAAAGAGGTTAACTTTTAAGTATACTAGCATACCTTCTTAGCATTAAAATACGAACTTAAATTCGAATTCGAAGTTCGTGTGAAGTGAGTTTCATTTCCAAGGGAAGTACTGTGACGTGTCAAAGTAGTTACGCGTTACGTATATTTTCTGTTAAGTTTAAATTCCTTTATATTTTGATTATAATTATACTTAGTTTTCTAAATTAGATTCTAAAGGCACATGCCACAAACATGATAAAAATCTTATTTAAAAGATTTGATTTGATCATATTTACGATGAATATTCCTCAATAAATTCCAAGAACTTCTCTTGTGTTCTTTTATTTTGAGTAAACTCTTCATAAAACTTCCATAACGAATTTATCATCATTACTTACAAAATCACTTAATCTAACACTAAGCATATCTTTATAGGGTTGAGTATTGAAAAATATTTTCATTATTTATGTTTTCGGGTTTGCGTTTATTAAAAAATAGAATAAATTATGTCTGTAAGTGAAGATATCTCTTGTTTTTAATGACCTAGTGATATTATTTGTACTGTATGCCTTGAACATTTCATTCTTCTTGTGTGCACTTTTTTATATCTTGCTATTTAACTTTAAGTTACTAACATTAATTTAATTTCTTTTTTTTTAGAAACAAAAAAAAATATTTGATTTAAGGACAAATTCTGGAATACATTCTTTCTCCCGAACACTGGAAATGCAGACAAGTATTTTACTCGGCTAGAAAACCAAGTACCATTACAATCTAAATCTATTAATGTGCATAAATTCAACGAGTATAACTAAATCATTTAGGATTTGCCAAAAGCAAAATACAGTCGCAACACATCATACAATTCTGAACCATGTTTGAGAACTTTAAGGAATCAAAGAAAAATTTTGCGATGAGCGCCCTGGACAAAAAGCAATTATTTCTGTCATATTCTAGTCATTTATTGTCATTATTTCTATCAGTTGGTTTAATACAGCATAAAGTGCTCATAAAAGATAAACAAGGGTTTCTTTTCAATTTCCTCAAAAAAAATAGCATTATTATTCGTAAAAATAAGTCTAAAAAACATTTCATAAATGCATGTACGAGTATGAATTTTTGTTATATTATGCTGTTAATTATGGTATTATGCTATTTAGAATTCATTCTTTATTTATTTGGGAAATTTAAATTATTTTATGGGGTTTGGTGTTTCCATTCATTACACATTGATGTGTTTATTTATATATTTACAATATTGTATATACTGTAAACTCCCGAATCAAACCGAAACCTAGGATTAACCGGTAAAGATGAAGATTAAATCTGACATTACAAACTTTTATATTCATTTTATTCCATATTCCAATCGTAATACGACAAATGCATTGATCATAGAGGGTGTGTAGAACAAAATATTGTAATGAATATGTTTATGTTTTTGACAAGCGTATTTGAAAGAATAATTTGCCCAAAGGAAACATTAAAAACTCATGCAAGGGAATATCAATGGAGTGTCCCGAGTATGTGTAACCTTCTCCGTATATTAGATTGCGCTGAGATAAATGCCTACCCTTCACAATTGCATGTATTGTCCATCTCTGGAAAGAAAAATGGAACACAATGAAATCTGAGACAATCTCTATGTTTTATCCATAAATCTTAAGTTTTGGTATAATTCGGAGGTTAACACTAACATACTATACAACAAAAACATTACATTTATCAAAAATTTAGCTCTACTTCCAACATATCGGTACTCGAGTCCGATGAGCTGTTGTCACCATTTCCACCATTCGCCGCACCATCACTATCTCTATTGTTCTGATCATCATCAGACGATGATGAGTCAACATCAATCCAGCGATCGTCATCATCATCATCGCCTCTTAGACCGGGAATATCAAACACTAGAAAAGTTATATTTATTTACAATGTAAAGTTTATAATTTTATGTAAAAACATACCACGAGCTGATTCACTATCAGATCCTTCATCTGATTCTGGTTCTTCATCTTCTTCCTGAAAATATTCAAACCAGAAAGTTATTAAAATATTCTAATACTGATAATTTTACTTGTAAAATGACCTCTTCTTGCTGTTCGTTTTTTTTCATTCCAACAGCATACAGTTTTACAAAAGTCTCATGATTTGAATCATACGCTGGCAGATTTTCTACCAAAGCTATAATACTTCCATTGCAGTTCACGCTTAGGTCGTAAATATGTTTTTTGACATCTACTGTCGTAATGCTTGAGTAATCAAAGCTGTCCAGCACTTTAAAACTTGTATCGTAGTTAGTGGTATCGTCGAAGTCGACACGATTGTCTATATCTAGACTGATGCCGTAAAGAACATTCATGGGTGAAAACTTAATAAGACATTGGTCTAGTACGGGAACCGTTTGCAATAAATGAAAAGTTCTCAGATCCCAAACTTCTGTGTTAGAAATAATCTACAAAAATTGTTCTAAAAATTACTGCTTATAGTATTTTTTTAAATTTTCTTACTTCTAATCCATTGGGGTGAAATACGCCAGATAGCGTTTGATTGAGTTTGTCAAACTTATGTATTTCTCTACCGGACCTTACATCCCAAAGTACACCATCTAAAGAAAAAAAAATCAATAATTTGTGTTTTTAATCTCTAAGCGACTTCTTCAGAAAATCTAAATTACAGTACTTTAAAGCAAATATTTGGAAAATAATGACGGCATTTGATAATCGTATTAACTTTGAATAGTTTTTCTCCAAATAGTTGGTTCAGTTCAAAACATAGAAAATACGCTCTCCAAAGCAAACTTTCGCCTTTTAAGAAATGAATAGAGCTGGCTTAAAGACATAGATAAATTTAAATTATAAACTAAAAATAATTGAGTTTCGATTTGTACTTTATGTAATGTACTATATCTGTATGCAGAATAATACAAGAAATTCGAAGGCTTTATTTTTCAAAAGGCATTCTTATCCTAGATCACTTCATGATACAGAACGGTATTTAAATGATAATTAAAGTTGCAAAAAGTAATTATTTGAATTGAAATTTTCAATTTTGTAAAAAATCAAATATTAACTATCTATAAGCCTGAATCCTCCAAATATAAAAGTTGTTTTCGTAAACATACATATAATTTGACAAAAAAAAAAAACAAAAACAAACATTGAGATATCATTGAATTTTTTTCTGGGGCATAAACTAGGCCAATGGCATTAATTATGTGTTGCTTTGTGTTTTAATAGCATAGACCTGTGACTCAAAAAAATCCCACAAGAAGAAGTCTAACGGGGAGAAATCGGACAATCTCGGTGGTCAATTCACATTACCTGCTCGTGAGATAACCAGGTTCAGAAATCAGTTGTCTATTGTGCCACCGGGCTCTGTGGCACGTAGCGCTGTCCTGTTAAACCCATATCTTATCGGCGCGGTGTCCATATTATCCAATTCGGGACAAAAGAAATTGGTTATCATCGACCGATTGCGCTTGCCGACGGTGATGTCCTGGATTTCGTACAGATTGTGATCGTGATGATTGTGATGTTTTTTTGGGCGAAGTATGCGAAATATTTCAGGAACTTTTTTTTAACAATAATCATTTTCACTTATTATTGTACAATGGAGAGTAAACCGTTTTTATTTGGCAAGAAAGACTAAAAAATACGCTGTCAGAAAACTTAATAAATAAATATATACGATACAATAAAACAGAAAAAGAAAAGAACTTAAATGCTAATATCACAGAACTTTTACTGTAATTAGACTTTATGTTGTCTTTATCTTCTTTCGTATTCATTGCTTTCGTCAGTTTTTCTTGTATCCTAGTATTTTCCTTGTCTAATATTTTAACATTATCAAACTCAGATGAGTTATGCGTGTATGTGCTGTCATAGGCCTGTTGTTGTTTTGTTCTTTCTAATGTCTGTTTTATGTTCCACTATCCTCACCCCAAGCGCCCTTCTCGTGATTTCTATATAAACAAGATCATAATACGCTATTCACACCAAATCAAAATCTAGATTTCGAGCAAAATTCTCAAAATCACATCCAAATCTACTAGATTTCCCATACATTTTCAGATTTCCAAATCTACTAGATTACGACAAAATCTCCTCAAAATCTACTTTCAAACACAAGATTGCCAAAACAAACAAACCTATAGAAATGTTCTGCTTTGTCAGCAAATTGTCAGCAAGAGAAGAGGTAGATAAAAAGCAGACAATGGAGTCGAGTCTCGAGAGACTATTTGAAATTTGAATTGTGGGGAGAGAAGGAAAGAAGATAAATTATATGCGAGAAAGCAGGATAAATGGACAGAAACGTCAAATGAAATCCTGGTTCTGTTCAGTGTGAACGCTTCAATGAGATTTCGTAATCTTGTTGCTGAAATCCGAGATTTTAATTCGGTGTGAAAAGCCTATAACTGTCATTTGCATTGCCTAAACATCCAATTTGATATACCCCGTATTGTTGTTTTTTTTTATATTATACGCGCACTCAAGGGGTTATGAATACCCTTATACGCTATTCACACCTAATCAAAATCTAGATTTCGAGCAAAATTCTCAAAATCTCATCCAAATCTACTAGATTTCCCATACATTTTCAGATTTCCAAATCTACTAGATTACGACAAAATCTCCTCAAAATCTACTTTAGAACAAAAGATTGTCGAAACAAACAAACCTATCGAAATGTTCTGCCTTGTCAGCAAATTGTCAGCAAGCGAAAAGGCAGATAAAGGACTCTCTCTTTGAATTGTGGGGAGAGAAGGAGAGAAGATAAATTATATTCGAGGAAGCAGGAAAAATGTACAGATTTATAAAGAATAGAAATAGCTGCAGCTTTTGAAGGAATGTCCATTGCTGATGAAATTTAAATCATTGACGAGCGCCTTAAAGAATTAGTAGAAAAACTAAATGAAATGGATGCCGACAATAACAACATCTAAAAGAATATATTGAATGAGTTAAGGAATTTTTAATTATCAGGATTCATTTTTTGTTCACATAAACAAGAAATTAAAAATAATTGGTAAGATGAAAGAAACGTCAAACGAAATCCTGATTCTGTTCGGTGCGAACGCTTCAACAAGATTTCGTAATCTTGTTCCTGAAATCCGAGCTTTTAATTCGGTGTGAAAAGCCTATTAATGTTAATGTTAAGGTTTTTTCATGTTTGAGAAAAGTTTTCTCAACGTGCATATCTACTGTTTTGTAAGCAAATGTCATCTTGGTATTGTCTTGCTTGATGACTTTGTGAAGGATTTTGCATTGGGTCAGTTTAGGTATGTAGGGAATACTGACAAATGTTGTGGCGTTGCCAGCTTCAATTTCTGTTGTTTATTTATTATTTGTATGTGTATTATTATTATTTTGATTCGTTTTATAATTTATTATTTCATTTATTATGTAGCTATGTAGTACTAATTTTAAGTATATTTTTTATTTTGTCTCAACTTTCCTTTAAGGTAGCACGAATTTTTACTCGCGGATAGTTTTATTCGGTAGATAAGCACTTTTTAATAACAAATACAACAATTTTAATGTGAGGAAACATTTATAACTATTTTTAATTAATTTTTAACGTTCCTTAATTTGTATACAAAATGCACTTTTTTGTTTATTTTGACATTTCTATTTGTTTAAGTATTACCAGAGTCGCGTTATTTTTGAACATTATTGGGAATTTTTCCTTTTTTGTTAATTTTGTTAGGGAATTATTTGTTGACTAAAGGGAAGTTTCTGAACCCAAAGGCGCCTGTCTGGCTACTTTACATACCCTAAACGGAGCAACAAAAATAGTTATAAATGTTTCCTCGCTTTAAAATTGTTGTACTGAGGAAACCAGAATAAGTTCCAACAAGGTAGAAAGACCTGTAATGATCACATTCGACGAACAAAATTTTGGCATAACCAACAATTAAGGCAAAAATTACTACAGTGTTCCAAAGGTAGTATAAATATTTGGTCATTGGTAGAAAATGTACGAAATAGTACTTCGTCTTCTGTTCCAAAGCGAATTTGTTAATCATTGCGTAAGCTTTTCCATCTATCCTATTCTACAGGTCTCTTTCCGAGTGGATGGAAAACAGCATTTGCAAAGCATGTCCTTAAAAAGGCGAATCTTCTTCCCCTTCTATCTATCATTCAATTGCACTTACGTCCTTCTTTCCAAGGGCATGGAAACCCTGATTAATTATTAGCTGCAAAAATATCATAAGAACGAAAGCTTTTCAATGACCGGCAGCATGGCTTTCGCAGCAATAGGCCCACTGATGATCTGATGGTACATATATCTCACCGAACAGTGGTTTATTGCACTTGATATTTGAAAAGCATTTGATAGAGTTTGGCATCAAGCTCTTTTATCGAAAATGCGTACATTTGGTATTAGTCGTTTTTTATTGGTAAATGTATAGGCAGCGCAGTAAAATTTTACACAGTAAACAACAACAAAGGAATAGTGCGTATAATAAACTAGGCAGTAATAAGAGTGCACATAATAGTGCTGATAAAGTTTTGGAGCATCTGGATTACAGTGACACTCAAATTGGTTGCAAAAGTTTTATTTTTCGTGAGGTTGGCAGGTTTTGATTATTCGAGAATGTGTTCGGTGATATTTGTTCATTTTATGGTAAATTTTCACAAGAGCCAAAATTATGTGGTTTGAAATATTAATTTACGATTAGACGTTAATAGTCAATGGTCAAAATGTTGCCTCTTAATGCTTGTGCATGTTCCCTATCTGTCACGTGAGAGTATGAAATTCATCGAAGGATGGCTGCGATGCCAAACGATTAAAAAGGACAGGACATGAAAATGATTTTTTTCTGACACCGAGCCCTTAATTTGACTTTGTATACATACATGCCATTGAGATTTGATTTTATTAATAATTTTGCCACTTGTTTGACCACAAATTTTTCATCCCTTTAGTATTATTATTTTGTATTATTTTTGTAAGAAATTACATATTTATTTTAAATGCAAAGCACACCAACTTTAAAATTTAAAGTAAAAGTGTATATGCAGTCAAAAACATTTTATTCGGACTTCCATTGCTGCACTATGTAAACATTTACAATAAAATACGCCTATTGATGAATCTCTACCTTTTGAACTGCTCAAAACCAGTTCTGTTGGAAGGGTTTTAGGGAAGTTTCTGAGCCCACAGTACTGTTAAGCTAAAACTCTGTTGACATAGGCGCCTGTCTGGCTACTTTACATACCCTAAACAGAACAACGATGTTGCATGTCAAAATCTTGAGAACCCACGAGAGTTAACACCCTAATATAATACTTATAATATAAGATAACATATTTTTCTCACATACATACATTTACATATATCAGACCAAAAACATAAATGTTAAAAAAAAGCCAAGTTCTTCTATACAAAAACCTTTGTGTAACAAGTCAGCCGTGGAAAGTACTGAGATCTAAAAGCACGCCAAGTTCTTACTTCATGAAGGTTTAATACCGAATATTAAAAGAAGAATAATATTGAAACAGCTGCAATGTAATAGAGAAATTTTATTATTTAATGATTACTGACTAAAGTTGGCAAGTTTTTTTTTGTATGTCCAATTCGTTTGTCAGGAGAAAAGTGAATAGCTAAACTAAGTATATCAAGAACAGACAAGATGGGTGCCGTGAATTAAGGTAGAGTGAAATAATTTTATATTGGAAATAATGTCGAATTCTACCATTTTCTGCATTCGACTTTATTTCCAAAAATTGAAAAAAAAAAAATGGTAATAATTTCGACAGTTCAATATTACCACTTTGACCCTTGAAATCCGAATTTCGGTAATCGACTTTATTTCCCAAATGAAAAAGATATTTTCGATTTTATTACCAGCAATATTCTATTTTATTTCCAACGAAACAAAAAATTATAAGTACAAGATTTCAATTAAACAATCAAAAAGTTCACATAAATAAGTAAATATTCATGAATTTTACAAAATGAAAAAAAATAAACACAGGAACATAATAATTTAATTTTCAACTTTAAATAATCAATCAATTGATTAAATAACGGTTTCTTTCTGGGTAAGCTGGTTAAAGAAGTCCACAAGCGATATTCTTGTATCGTCCAAATTCTGGAGTGTTTTGTTAATGACAAAATGTCGGTCAGATGTTTTTTTCTTTGGTGGTTCGTACATTTGAACACATCCATTCATAGATTTTAAAAAAATCGCTCGTCTTACTGCAGTCTTGGTCTAATAAAACATCAAGGAATTTAAAAAAATTACCTCTCTTAGCTAATTTCGATGCTAAAATGCTATTAAATCCTTCTTCCGCGCCGGAATTTCGACTTTATTTCCCAAACTTTCTACATTGTTACCAATTACATTTTTATCTTATTACCATTTCTTTTTGGGGGTGGCCGTGGCGCGATGGTTGTGTGCTCGCCTGTCAACCTCATGATGACAGGTTCGATCCCTGTCGTCGTCTATGTCGCTATAAGTCCATTAAAATCT
The DNA here is from genome assembly GCA_911387755.1 of Chrysotoxum bicinctum. Lineage (NCBI taxonomy): Eukaryota > Metazoa > Arthropoda > Insecta > Diptera > Syrphidae > Chrysotoxum > Chrysotoxum bicinctum. The sequence continues at coordinate 136,881,030 of OU426987.1, read as the reverse complement.
TCTAAAAATTGTCATCAATGGGTTTACTGGTTTACTCATTGCATGTTGTTCAGGCATAACACTAACAACATGTAATTGAGTTAAAAACTAGTATGCCCAACAAGGATGAATACAAAAAAAAATAATGTGAATTATAAGTGACATAGAAATAAGACACGGCATTTCTCCGCTTTAGTTCAGCCGCCATCCCTGGAGATAAAAATATCTGAGACAACCACCAACAGTCTCAGAACATCGTGCCACACATCTTTCCTATCCTTCTTTCTCTTCATTAACTTCACGCCCGCGCTGTGCTGAAAGCATTTAAAGGGTAATCATAATCCCTTGACCGCGGGTAAATTATAAAAAAAAAAAAAAAAATATTTCTGCTTTATTACCATTTTGATGTTCGACATAATTACTCATTTTTTTCGACGTTATTACTCATTGTTACGGAAATAAAGTCGACTATGAAAAATGGTAAAATTCGACATTATTTCCAATATAACATGGAAATAAAGTCGATTCTACCTTATTTCTCTCTACCTTAATTCACGGCACCGACAAGATGGTGGCGTATGGAGTATGCTTACACATGAAAACCCAATATCGTGTACGGTCTTCATACACGTTCGTTCACGTCAGTCATTGCCAGATACATACTACATATTTTACGAACTAAATATTTATTTCCAATTTACTCAATAACTTAAGATCAATACATTTACAAATTTCTCTATTACATTGTAGATGTTTCAGTATTATTCTACTTTAAATATTCGGTATTTAACCTTCATGAATCAACAACTTGGCGTACTTTTAGATCTCAGTACCTTTCACGGCTGATTTGTTACACAAAGGTTTTTGTATAGAAGAACTTGGCTTTTTTTTTAACATTTATGTTTTTGGTCTGATCTCACTCTTTTTTGCAAGGATTTTAATATTTTGCCATGTCAAAATCTCGAAAGATACGGAAACATAGAAGGGTGGATTCTACCTTCTAAAATCAACTTATTTTTATAGCTTCCTATTTCTTTTGGTATATTTTCTTTTTGTAATTGGTTGTTTTGATTTGCGCTTCAATTGTTTCTTCTTGTCCTGGCAAGATACCTTGCACTAACATACTTACATACATCCGCTCAAAGTCATAAAAAAGCAATAATTGTTGAGGATGCTATGATGTTTTTGTTGCAATTTTAACAAATTTTTTTTAAAATGAAGGTAGCCACCTAATTAGTGGCTTGATTATAGTTCACATCACAGTGAAGAGTTTTTTTTATGTAAACTCATAATTTTTTCAGGTATGTAAATCTTTTCTTTTTTCATTCATGTTAACATAACATAGAGTACCAAATCGAGCACTCTAGCTCTAAGAAAAGTCATGAATTTTCAAGATGCATGTATAGTTTCAAAATGACAATAAAAAGACACTTCGAATGAAAAATATTAGATTTTCTATTTTTTGCTTTTAATGTACATTAAGCTATACCGCTCTACCAAATTTTATTATTCTACTGCAAACGGAAGTGCTCCATATAAATTAAACATTTTTTCAGAAAGTGGGCGGATACCACGCCCCCTGAATGGAAAATCTCAAATTTTATATTTTTGCTTTGTATGCAATTTAAGCCCTACCACTTTACCAAATTTCATCGTTTTACAGCAGTCGAAAGTGCTCCATTCAACCAACACCACTTCGGAGAAAGTGGGCGGATACCACGCCCCCTGAATGTAAAATATCAAATTTTATTTTTGGTCCTTTATATCTAATTCGAGCCCTATCGTTCTGTTGTGCTATTTTATTCTTTTGATTCGAGGAGCACGATCCTCGAAAGGGGTCTTACCCTTTTAGTGTTATAGTCTTATGTGCCACATAAATTAGACGAAACTTGTATTTGTATTTCTATTTTTTTTTTTTTTTTTTTTTTTTTTTTTTATAATTTACTCACGCTCAAGGGAATATGAATACCCTTTAAATCTTTCAACACAGCGTGGGCGTGAAGTTACGGAAGAGAAAGAAGGATAGGAAAGATGTGTGGCACGATGTTCTGAGACTGAAGGTGGTTATCTCAGATTTTTTATCTCCAGGGATGGCGGCTGAACTAAAGCGGAGAATTGCCGTGTCTTATATCTATTTCCTTTATAATTCGCATTATTTTATTCGTTTTTCATCCTTGTTGGGCATACTAGTTAACTCAATCACATGTTAGTGTTATGCCTAAACAACATGTAATGAGTAAACCAGCATCCCATTGATGACAATTTATAGAAGATTTTAATGGAATTAAAGAAGACATAGACGACGGCAGGAATCGAACCTGTTATATTGAGGTTGACAGGCGAGCACACAACCATCGCACCATCTTTTACATTATTTGTTTACTTATTATCTAATTTTCAAATATATTTATATATAGTACTTTTTTTTAAAGAAAGGAATTACTTAAAGTTTTTTCTTTGTTCGTAAGATATGGAAAAAAAATATAAGAAAATAAAGAATTAGTATGCGTTTATGCGACCTTATCGACGAAAGTCCGAAACAACAGTGTCCGATGTCTGCCTCGCTACCCGACTCGAAACAGGAAAAAAATGCAACATGAGCACAAGTGTGCCTGGTCACAGCTGCGATTGGGTTTTTGAGATCAATGCACGTTTAATAGGTGGAAAAGTAAGAAGTGCATTGATCGTTGGATATATAAAACGATGATATGGAGATGTCGAAGAGTTGGGCAATGAAATGGGTTTTGGGATCAATGCACGTTTAATAGGTTGGAAAAGTAAGGGAGTGCATTGATCGTTGGATATAGAAAATGAAAATGATGAGTGTGGGAATTTGAAGTGGTTGAATTGGTCAATTAACGAAAGTGATTAGTATGGGAATTAAAAGTGGTTGTATTATTGAATTTAAATAGAATGATGGACAGATAGAAAAATGAGGGGATAGGGTAATGAAACAAAGAAGGTTGTAAAGTGCATACTTTACAACACCTCCCTCCTTAAGAACGAAACGAAACTTGTACCTTGGAATGGTGCGAGTTTCGGATTTAGAAGATGGAGTTGGAAGTGAACGAGAAACGTTAGATGGGGCTAAACGAGGTTTAGGTGTTGGTAATGGTTCTGGAATTTGTTCTGTGGCTTGGATTGGATTCGAGATTTTTATTTCTTCTAATGGCAAGGAATTTGATATTTGTTGAATATTTACTGAAGTTTTTTTTTATATTTCGCATGAGTAATATAATTGTGACCGTAAGTATGGCGGAAAACATTGTATCATATTATTATTTTCGTGATCGACTTTTGGATATATGATCTGGGAATTTTTTATATTTTCTATATCTTTACTGATGGAGCTAAGTTCATCAATTTGATTATGTATATTAAAAGATTTTGTCACGTAGTTGGGAATTTTCTCAAATTGTGGTGGTGTTATATTTAAGGGAAGATTAGGACTTGATGAAATAAAGTTAAGATTGGTTTTTGTCTCGAAGTTTGTTTTAGAGTTTAAGGATTGATATTTTATATTTGGTATGCAGTTTTGTTGGATTTTGAGAATACCAGTTGCATTTATTTGTATCTGAGAGTTAAAGTTTGGGCATTTAATCATAAGATTTTCTGGATTTGGAGAAATGAAAATCCAAGAATTAGAGTCGGCTAACTGAAGAAAAATTGGGTGGTATATTTGCATTAACTGAATATTGCAATTTATTGCTGATTTCACTTGGTAGATTCGAAAGTAAATTCAATTCGCAAGCCCTACTAGAATGTGTTAAAAGAATTGGTGCGTTTCGTTCACAAAGATAGTTATTTTTTATGGTTCTTTGGCATTTATCTAAGTCACTAAACCTCATATGGATAAGAGAAAAGTGCACGAAATTTTTCCAGTGACTCCCTTATCAAAAAAGACACAATCGTCCATCAAAATGTCAACAGAATTAGTGGGAGATATGTCCAAGAATGACTTATTTAATATGCTGGGAATGCTTCTTGATTTCAAAATGGCAGAGGTTGCAAAAAAAAGTGACATTGAAGCAATCACCTTGGTCAACAAAGAAATCATTTCAACAAATATACTTCTAATAAAAAAAGTTAATTCGTTAGAAAAAAAATACGAACAACTAGAAAAAAAAATGGAAGAGATGCAATTAAGAAACACCGAAAACAATCTATTACTACGTGTAGCAATCCGGGAGAATCAGGACGAAATAGAGTTTGCAAAAAATATATGCAATAATATTATTCAGCCACCGCCATCTGATGAAAATTTGCAAATTCGAGAAGACCGATCCGGAAGGAAAATGTCAAAAATTTTATGGTCAAGCTTGAGTCAAAACAACAAGTTATTGCTGCGCTCAAAGCATCGACTACGCAACACCGGTATCACAATGTCAAAAGATCTTCCGGCATCTGTTCGACAAAAGCGATACAAATTGATGCGCATTAAAAGACGACTCAACGAATGCAATCCACAGATCAAGGTTTTGGTGAGAGATGACAAGATGTTTATTAACAAAAATATGTTTTCCTGGAGCCATACGCAGGGTCTCTTGCACAACAAAGATACGGATGGAGTCGTCAAAGTTTTAAATGACATATACAATGTAGATCTTACACAGCAGCTGGGTTCCCTTGTTGTGACAGATGGTTCGTCAAGTGCTACCAACTTCAAGGAAAATAATAATAACAGTGCGCCATCTAGTAGTCAGGTTAAAAGAGGTTTAGGGGATGCAACAACTATTGTCAATGCTTTTAGAGAATAGGATAAAGGCGCCGTCTGCCAAAATTTAAAAGAAATTATTATGAATTAAGAAAATTTAAAATAATTAGTTATAATATATCAGGCTTAAGCAATAAAACCTTATTTATGAATTTTTTCAACTTAATTAATAATCACGATTTTGTGTTTTTATACGAAACATTTATAGTAGAAGAAGAATGTTATTTATATAATAGTAGTTTTAAGAATTTCGAGTTTACGTGGGGGCCGGCAACTAAACAAAACACGAGAGGAAGAGCCAGTGGAGGATGCTATTTCGGATACAAAAAATACACAAAAATATAAAATGCGAATTTGAAGTCGAAAACGAAGTTCATCGTCTGATGATTAAAATTGGAGATACGAAGCTGATTCTAATCCCATCGTATATAAACTGTAATCACTGGGATCATGATTTTAATGCACTTAAAAGTTTTCTTGAACACAATAATAGCGATGACGTTATGATAATCGGAGACATAAATGCAAGAATAGGAAGTAATGAAGGAAGAGAAAACAGATTTGCGGGTAAAATTAGAAAATCCAAAGAAACTACAATCAACGCTAGGGGAATTAAAATGTTAAATCTAAGTGATGCTTTCGGATTTCAAATATTAAGTGATGTTTCTGAATCCGATAAATGTGGGGAGTATACCTTCATAGGTCAGCAAGATTGTTCAGTAGTCGACTATTGTCTAGCGAAAGGAAACTGGATTTCAAAAATTTTTGATTTTAAGATCTTAAGTGTACCATACTCCGATCACTTGCCCCTAATTGTTGAGTTTGGAATGGATTGCATAAGCCACCATGAAATAACTGTTTTAAACTTCCCCCCCCAAACTAAGTTGGAAAGAAAACAAAGTCCAAGAGTATAAAAGCAACCTAGAACAAAACGTTCCATATGATGCTCAACTAACAATAGGAGATATAGAAGACATTATCAAACTGTCTTACCCGGCATCCACTACTTATCAGGGAAAAACCTCAAAACAAAAAGAAAAATGGTTCGATGAGGATTGCGAAAAAGCACGCCAAAAATCTTTTGGATGGCTAAAAGTTTTCAGAAGATACAACAGCAAATACCTTAAACGAATCTACTAAGAAGCTAATAGTGTATTCAAAAAAACTTGCAAGGAAAAAAAAGCAACATTTCTTGAAACTGAAGCTCTACGATTAGTGCACTGCAAAAACTCAAAAGAATTGTGGACAGCAGTAAACCATTTAAATGGTAAAAAAGCTACAAATAAGCACCAAATTGAACATTAATATATTGCATGATCACTTTAAGTTATTGGTAAATCCTGAGAATCCGACACCTCCTATACAATTTGCAAAACCCGCATACGCTAACGACACATTAGATAGCGTTATAACAAAAGAAGAAGTAAGCAAAGTGCTAATGGAATTGAAAGACGGTAAGGCACCAGGCGCTGATAGAATTCCAATGGAGTTTCTAAAATATGGAACTGAAAGACTCACTTCCAAACTGACTTCGGCCTTAAATATAATACTGGACTCTGGGGTATTTCCAGAACAGTTTAAACAATCTGTGATTTTTCCTTTGCACAAGAAAAACAACATTGAACATCCAGCCAACTACCGCGTTATTTCCTTTCTTAACGCCTCTTACAAGGTATTCACAACTCTGCTGAATAAACGACTGACAACATGGATTAATAGTCAAAAACTGCTTGGCGAATTCCAAGCAGGATTTCGAAGCGGCTACTCGACTATCGATAACATTTTTGTACTCCAAAGTATAGAAGAAACGTTTATCGAACAAAAGAAGAAGTTGTACGTATTTTTTGTCGACTTTAAAGCAGCATTTGATACGGTCGACCGGAGAGCGTTATTTTTCAAGCTTTACAACATGGGGATGTCACAAAAATTCAGACAGGTTCTTGAAAACATCTACGAAAATAACGTAGCAGCTGTATGGAATGGATATGAAAAGTTTGAATGGTTTGAATCAAAGATGGGTGTCAAACAAGGATGCACTCTAAGTCCAAACCTCTTCGCGTTGTTTATAGAAGATCTTGTTGATTTTCTACCTGGCGGAATTGAAATTTCGAGAAAAGTTATTAAGGCCCTACTATTTGCAGATGACGTTATACTGTTTTCTTAGTCACCTGAAACCCTACAACAATTAAAGGTTATGATATTTCGGAAAGGATCAGGTAGAACAGCCAGAAATGAAAAATGGTACTTTGACAGAGAGCCGATCGAGATAGTGAAGTCATACAAATATCTGGGAATAACCATAACCAACAACCTTAATATGGAAACTCATCTCAAAGATAAGCTGATCAAGGCAAACAGCGCGATATCGGCAACATGGAAAAAATGCTTCTCAAACAGATTAATAACTCATGATGTCAAGTATAAAGTCTTTGTCGCAGTTGTGGAATCTATTATGATGTACGGAGCACAGGTCTGGGGTGGTGAAAAATATGAAACTGTTGAAAAACTTCTGAGGTTCTTCATTTAAAGATGCTTCCGTTTGCCAAAAAACACTCCAAATTATATGATTACAATAGAGACAGGATTGCCTCCACTATTTATTAAATCTCTAAAGTGGCACACGGAGTATATAATAAAAGTCCTGGACATGCCTGATGATAGACTTCCTAAAATTTTAGCATTGTATTCAATTAGAAAGAAAAACCTGTGGTACAAAAAGCTCCAAGAACATGCGATGTACTGTCAAACTGACTTTCGGTTGCTGGAAGATAATGGAAGATTTTGCAAAAGTGACCTTTTAAATCTTATATCCAAATTGGACGAACAAAGCAGAATGGACTCCATAAATGACGCTACATCCTCAGTTCACAGATCGACTTATAGCCATCTTAATCATAATTTATGTGAACATAGCTACTTCCGCAACGAAAACAAACAGGAACTTATATCCGCGATTTTCAAAATGAGAGGGGAACTTTTAAGCCTTAATTACGTTCCACATCGAGAGGATCTGCCTATATATTGTAGCTTATGCAACTTGTCGGAAAGAGAGGATGTCATCCATTTCATTGGGAAATGCCCAATTTTTTGTGAAATTCGGAGATACATACTAGGAAGCAATTTTAAATCAAAAGAAGAAGTATTCGCACTCCTAAACTGTGAAGGTAACATCAACCATCTCTTCAATTACTTTCAAACTGCAATGTCCTACCGCACTCAAATTATCAACGAAGCCTTTTAATAGAAAACTACTGTATTTTTTAGACTCAAAAGTTACTATTTACAAAAAAAAAAAATAACTTTATTCACTTATTTATGTATTAATAAATGTATATATTAGTAAATCTTATACAATTTTATTAAAAGATGTCAATCGGGCAGACGGCATAGCCAAGCCTCAACGATTTCAATCAATATTTTATGTAAACAATGTAAATATTTGAAATAAGAGAAATAAATCGAATTTATCTATCTATCTATCTATCTATCTAAGTCATGTTTATTAAGGAGAAAATATGATTGTTTTTCCTAGTCTACTACAAGGAAAGGTTTTTCGGGGATTATAATTGCATAGGTTTTGTTTTCGAGGAGATTTGGTATGCTAGTCATTTTATAAATGTTATAGTTTTTAGAAGACGTTAGAGGAATCTTTAATACGAAATTAATGTGATTGTCAATATAGTAAACATGAGTTTCTAGGAGATTGAATAGTGTGTCTATATATTTTTCTTGTAAAGGTAGTGGTAGCCGATTTTCTTCTGGAAGAAGTAACTGTACCTTCTTTATTTCTTCGGTGAGTTTGAAAGGATGTATTAGGAATGGATGCAGTTTTCCATGGGCTGCAGAGTAAATAGCGTCAAGAAGGTGATCTTTGGTTGAGTAGTAATATTCTGATAGGGAGTTAAACATTGTGAAAAGTTCACATTCAGGTGCATTAAAGATTTGTCGAGGTTGTTGTTACTATTTGAGGTTTTACTTATTTGATTTATGATTTAATTCGCTGATTCAATTTTTTCTTCTATTTTTATAATTTGGTCATTTGTAAGGTTTAATTGATGGATAATGTTTTTTGATACGGAAATTTGTTTATCGTGTAATTGGGATGCATAATGTTGTTGTTGGTTGAGTTTATCGATATGTTGTGAAAATATTTTGGCATCTTCGTCGTCTAGGGTGCGGAAAAGTTGCTTTGAAATTGATCCAATAGCATTTATTAGTCCTCTCTTTTGTATCCTGGGTTTTATAGTAGTTCCTAAGTACTTATTAATGATTATATCTTGGGATTTTATTCGATCTAATATCATGGTAGTTAGGGTAGGAAGGGATTCGCATTGACTTAGATATTCATTAGAGGAAAGAAGTTTTTGGCATGTAGATAAAAAATTTTCATAGGTTAGCAAAATAGATTTATATTGTGAGTTTAACTCAGTAAGATTAGTGTATATAACTAAATTCCATTGATTAGAAAATAATTTGAGGTTACCGACGTTTTCGTAATATAGTCCTGATTTGTTATGTAGATCGATGATTTCGTGCAGTTGGTTTTCGGTTTTTATTGCCATTTGGGAGGTTAAAACCATGTTACTTATAAGGATGACAATTAGTAGTTTATCCATTTCTGGAAAGATTATTGAGGATGAGGTAAATTAGTTAGGTTGAATAAATGTTTAGTCTGTTGTTATGAACTTTTGTTATTTTGTTCTTTATTTTAATGTTTGAGTTTACTCCTGACGTAGATAAGATTTCGTATGGTCCTGACCAAAGGGGAAGTAATTTTTTATTTGTATTTTTGGGATTGATTTCATTTTTGAGTAAAACTAGGTTTCCCATTTGAAAATCAACAGGGGTTTTGTTTCTCATCGTATTGTAGTATTGAGGATTCTTTACTCTTGAGCAGTTTCTCTCTTGCTATCTTATGGCAGTGTTGAAGTCTTGATTTAAGTTCATTGGCATAAAGGTCGTACTTGTAACAAATTTCTGGATTTTTTGTTACGCTAGAAGGAAGTTCAACCTGTCTACCATACATGAGTTCGAACGGAGTAAATGACGTTGAGTGTTCAGGGTCGTGTTATGGACGAAAACGGCTTATTTTATCCAGCTATCCCAATCATCTTGAGACTTGTTGATAAAACAACGGAGATACTTAACGAAGTTTCTGTGGCTTCTTTCGCAAGAACCATTTGATTGTGGTCGGTATGCAGTAGTTTGGAGTTTATTAATTTTAAGAAGAATGTATGTACATTTTTGAATATTTCACTAAGGAAGTTTTGGCCTTGATCGGACAACACGTATTTGGGTGTGCCATATCGAAATATTATTTCCTTGACGAATGCCTGGGCGATTGTGTTCGCCTCTTGGTTGGGTATTGGTATATCATCAGTGTATTTCGTGAGGTCGTCAATGAATGTTAGGAGGTATCTGTTTTTATTGTTGCTCATAGGGTATGGACCAACGATATCGATGGAAATTTTTTCGAATGATTCCTTAGCGGTTGAAGTTATGGCCATTGGTTTCATCGTATACTTTGTTACCTTGTTTTTTTGACAGAGTTTGCAATTTTTATGTAGTTTTTTATATCTCGGAACATATTCTTCCATTTGTGATATAATTGAATCCGTTTGAAGGTTCTGTTGACACCACAGTGTCCACCTGTAGGATTTGAGTAGAATTCCTTGAGAATGGTTTTTATATCGTTTTCTGATAAGTCTTGTTTTGCCGAAGGAAAAGTCGAAAAGTTAGTAAATTTGACTAAAGACGTTGAACAAGGATTAGAGTTTGTTTTTGAAGAAGTTGGAGGACTCGAAGATGAAGAATTAGAATTTATGGATGAAGGAGAAGCTTTTGGATCAATATTTGAAGATGTGGAGCAAGAATTAGTAACGTTTGAACAATAATTGGTATTTACTGATTTGGAACTGGAATTGGAATTAGACGATATTGGAGACGGGTTTGTATTTATTGAATTTGAACAAGAATTAGAAATTGGTTTTAAACAAGAATTGGAAGTTGAAGATTTAGAAGACGAATTTGAATTTATTGATGATGGACAAGAATTAGTAATTGGCGATGAAGATAAATTTATATTTGTTGGTGATGACGAACAAGAATTAGGAACTGACGATGTAGAAAAAGAATTAGTACTTGCAGACGATATAGGAGATGATGAAGATGATGAATTTTGAGAAGTAGAAGAAGATTTTGTACCAGACCGAAGAGTCATTTTCGCAATTCTGCTAAGACAGTCAGCGTTTGTATTTTGATCACCTTTTTTATGAATGATTTCATATTCAAACTCTTCGAGCTGTAGACGATATCTCATCATTCTGGATTTTATATCTTTACAGTTGTGAATATAAACTAGAGGTTTATGATCAGTGTACAGTTGAAATTTTCTACCATACAGATAAGGTCGGAAATGTTTAACTGACCAAACAATAGCTAAAAGTTCCTTTTCAGTAGTAGAATAATTTTTTTCGAGTTCGTGATGCATAAGATATAGGAAGGTCATTACCAATTTCACCTTGCGAAAGGACACTACCAATAGCTACATCGCTGGCATCCGTTAAGATAAAGTTTTTGGTGAAATCAGGATATTGAAGAAGGGGCGGATTAATTAGTCTTTCTTTTAATCCATGAAAGGAATTTGAACAAAGAGGAGTCCAGTCAAAACGAACATCCTTGCGTAAAAGATTAGTAAAGAGTTTGGAAATTTTTGCAAAATCTTTTATGAAACGGCGATAATATCCAACGAGTCCCAGAAAGCTTTTTATTTCTTTGGCATTTTTGGGTTGAGAGAAATTCTTCATGCATTCAATTTTTTGAGGATCAGGTTTGATACCTGATTCATTTATCACGTGTCCTAGGTAAGTGAGTTCTGTTCGCAAAAACTGTTATTTTTCGGGTTGCAATTTAAGATTATGTATTTTGAGACGTTCAAAGATTTCTTTTAATTTCGAATTGTGTTCATCTAAGGTTTTACCATAGACTACGATGTCGTCCATATAAACAAAAGTTTTTATACCTTGAAGACCAGTCAATACATTATTCATTAACCTTTGGAAGGTGGCTGGGGCACCTTTTAATCCATAAGACATTCTAATGAATTCGTAATGCCCAAAATGTGAAGAGAAGGCGTTCTTCTCTCTATCTTCCGGTCTAACTTGTATTTGATGGAATCCACTGGCGAGATCTAAGGTAGAAAAAAATTTTGAACTTCCCAACTGATCTAGAATATCAGTTATATTGGGTAATGGAAATGCATCACCGACAGTTTTGTCGTTGAGTTTGCGAAAATCGACGACGATTCTCCATTTCTTATTACCATCTTTATCAGGTTTTTTACGGACAACGATAAGAGGGAAATTCCACGGACTATTCGATGGTTGAATTATATTATCGTCCATCATCTTGTGGATTTGTTTGTCAACCTCTAATCGTTGTGCTTCCGGCAACCTGTAGGGCTTGATATACATAAGTAGGTGTTGCATCCGGGGTAAGGATTGGGTGTTGTACAGAAGAGGTATGAGTTAACTTATCCCCTTTTAGATAGAAGAGCTCGCTGTACAAGATACACAGATTTAGTATCGATTCTTTTTCATTCCTCGACATGTGATCTGTCACGACAAATTCTTTTATAGCTTGGATTCTATCATATGACTCAGGATAATTTTGAATTCGTAAAATATTATAGTTGGAGACCTCATCGAATATAAGGTCTTCGGTATTAAATTCAATAGGATATGCAGAAGAATTAACGACGGATATGTAGGAGATAGAACTGTTGGCAGGAGTAATGCTGTTGCCAATATACAGGGTGATGTGCATAAGGTGTGACAAAAAGCTAGGGCGTGTAGCTTGGACTTAGACAAGAAAATAATCGTATGGGAGGGGGGGGTCTATTTCCCCCCGTTTAGGCGGGAGGGGCAATTTAAGAAAAAAATCACTTAAAACAGAAAAAAAATTATTAAAAAATAACGGTGATACCTACGGAGTATTGCTATAGCATTTTGAAAAGCCAGAAATACACTTTTTAATCCTGTTTTTAAATAAAGTTGTTCGAGTGAATAGTTTTTGAAAAATTAATTTTCAAAATCAAAATTTTGAAAAAAAAAATGAAAAATTTTTTTTTAAACAATTTTTTTTCAAAATTTTACGTAATTAAGTATAATTTTTTTATTCAATATTCAATGCTCTTATTAATTTTTGATCAAACACAAAAACCCGGATGTCAAAATGTTTTGTAGTTTTTGAGAAAATCAAAAATAACAAAAACTACTTTTGTTCTAAGAAAAGCCTTTTATTTTAGTTTTAATACGTTTTTGGATTCTTAGGTGAATTTACGATTGAAAGGATTAACTTTCTTTTTAATATTTTTTTAATTATTGTCTTATAAACATACAATAATGTGACAAAGTACTGAATTAACCATATTTCACACATTTTTTCATTGAGAACACCTGCGTGAGAGCATTGGATTAATATTGACCTGCGAATGTTTTTTAAATAATGCAACGTTACATGCCCTAACTAGTGACAGAAAAGTGCAATTGCGAAATAAGAACAAGAATGTTCCTGAATCTTGAAATCAATTAAAATAAGAAATACATGCATATTTAGATAAAATACATAATTACTGTTTATTTAAATTGTTAACTATTTTTTAACTAAAGCTTATTACAAAAAATTATTTAAAAAACATTCGCAGGTTAATATTAATCCAATGCTCTCACGCAGGTGTTTTCAATGAAAAAATGTGTTAATCCAGTACTTTGTCACTTTATTGTATGCTTATAAGACTGATAATAAAAAAATTTTACAAAAAAAGTTAATCCTTTTTTTCGTAAATGCACCTACGCCAAGCCGACCCCACCATAATAAAAAAAGTGGCAGGTCAATTTTAAACCAATGCTCTCACGCAGGTGTTCTCAATGAAAAAATGTGTGAAATATGGTTAATCCAGTACTTTGTCACATTATTGTATGTTTATAAGACAATAATTAAAAAAATAGTAAAAAGAAAGTTAATCCTTTCAATCGTAAATTCACCTAAGAATCCAAAAACGTATTAAAACTAAAATAAAAGGCTTTACTTAGAACAAAAGTAGTTTTTAACAAGAAGGAAAAACGAAAAATAAGTTTTTGTTTTTGTGGACTGTATTGATTAAATCAATTGAAAGTTTTTTTACGACCTTTAGTCCAAATGCGTTTTTGTTATTTTTGATTTTCTCAAAAACTACAAAACATTTTGACATCCGGGTTTTTGTGTTTGACCAAAAATTAATAAGAGCATTGAATATTGAATAAAAAAATTATACTTAATTACGTAAAATTTTGAAAAAAAAATTGTTTAAAAAAAAATTTTTCATTTTTTTTTTTTAAATTTTGATTTTGAAAATTAATTTTTCAAAAACTATTCACTCGAACAACTTTATTTAAAAACAGGATTAAAGAGTGTATTTCTGGCTTTTCAAAATGCTATAGCAATACTCCGTAGGTATCACCGTTATTTTTTAATAATTTTTTTTCTGTTTTAAGTGATTTTTTTCTTAAATTGCCCCTCCCGCCTAAACGGGGGGAAATAGACCCCCCCTCCCATACGATTTTTTTCTTGTCTAAGTCCAACCTACACGCCCTAGCTTTTTGTCACACCTTATGCCAATCACCCTGTATAATCCATTAGAAAATTGTTGGGAGAAGCATATACTGTCCACATTAACTTCTTTAAGAACAGGGACTACGATTTCGGATCTAGGTGGGATGGTGACTAAATTTGAAGGGATTAAATAATATTTAATAATGAAATTTTTAAAAGAAAATGTAAGCATTTTAGTCCCATAGTCGATTTGGGCTTTATGATCATCGAGAAAATTGTTACCTATGATTCCGTCAGTGCTTATAGGGAAGTTTTTATCTACAACGTGAAAGGGATAAGAAATAGTAATATTTTTGGGTAGGTTTATGCGTAAGTATATAACACCCTTAGTACGAATCACGGAATCTGTAATACCAGATAATGAGTGAATAATGTTTGAGTCGATGGGTAGTTCAGGTTTTAATTTATCTATTTTAATCAGACAAATTTCACTACCACCAACGATGAGAAATTTCGAAGGTTGAGGATTTAGCAAGGTTTCGGATGAAATTTTTATTGAGTCTACTCTACTTATTTTACTATTTAAGTTTATTTGAAAGATGTGGCGAGATGAGATTAGGTTTGGGTCCGAAGCCTGCCACTGGTTCCGGCCTCTGAATCGTTTTCCGAGTGTTTATTTGTTGAGGAAGAGGGAATTGGACTAGTATTGTTTTGTTTTCTATTGTTGTTATACGAGTACTCTCTTTTTCTGCATTCGTTTATATGATGTCCTAGATTCTTACAATAACTACAAGTAATTGTTACTTTTTTAACCTCACTCTTGAAGGAAGTAAGCTGTTCCTTATTTTTCTTTAGATAGCATTGTTCGATGTTATGTCCAGTTTGTTTACAAAAATTACAAAAGATAGGATTTCTGGTTGAGATTTTAGGTTGTGATGGGTTATAAGAAGTTTGGTTATTATAAGAGAAACCACATTTCGCTTCTAATACGGCAGCTTCTATAGCTTCTGTCAGAGTAGTGAATCTCGAAGCTTTAATGATGAGACTTATTCTAGGATTAAGTCCTCTCTCGAATGCTTTTAAAGCAGTTTCACTGTTGAGATTGATAATAACGCTAGAACTTTCTGAACCTTCGCTAGCTATGCAAACATCGTTCAGATTCGCTAACGTTTGTTCCAATCTATTGGAGTAAGAACGCACTGTCTCATTTGTTCTTTGCTTTATATGTATTACTTCCAACTGGAGTTGGGACAGAGATTTTCTTTCTAAGAATTGTTGAACTAGTTTTTCCTTAAGGGATTCCCAGGTGATGAAATCTGTATATTTTACTATATTATAAGCCGGGCCAGTAAGTTTAGTTTTAATGATTAAAAGGAGGATAGGAATTTCGGCAGCGGTAATATCTTCGGATATCAAATCACACGCATTTAGGAACTTGTGTAGATTAGCTCTGTTTCCATCAAATTCGGGAATTAGTTTGAGGGCAAAGGATCGATCTAGTTTTGGAGCCATTTCAGTCTCAATTTCAAGAATAGAATTAGAGGTCTCAGAGGAAGAGGAATTTTCGACAGTACTAAATTCGGAATTTTCGCAGCCGGATATTTCGGTAGTCTTACTTTCGGACATAAACTGATATTATTATTATAATAAATTATACGAAATTTTAATTCAAATGCATACAAAAATTAGTAATAGAAATTAGGTAATAATAAGTACTTAAAAGATAAGTAATAACAATTGATGATTGGTGCATAAACAAATTTTATATAATTTTTTTCTTGCCTCCTTTTTGTTGTTCACTTATGTCGTTTTCCATTGGTTCCACTCAAGGATCCACTCATTCTGAAATCCAATGGAACGGTGCTAACTTCTTCTACTCAAATTTGAAATTTTGCCTTTGTATTAGTTAATAGTCGTGTTGGTGAAAATCTGCGATAGTTGCTTTTGACATTTGGGTATGAGTATTAGTGCTTCTTGAGTGGATTCTGACTTGAAATCGAGAAGCGAAATTCTCTTCTCAGAAGAGTATTTTTTGCCAATGGAATGGTTTGAGAAGACTTCTGGACGCTTCCAAACGCTTCTGGACGACCAATGGAAAATGACATTAATTGAATTTCATCATTTTTTTTTTTTGAGTTTTTTTGTCTGTTTTTTTTTTTGTTTTTAATTTTTTCTTTTGACACCAATTTTTATGTTGTTAAAAAAAAGGTAGGTTTTATTTATTGGATTTGTTTTTTTTTTTTTTTTTTTTTTTTGTAGTTTGCAGAAAAAGAAGGAAAGAATCACTTGTTATTTTTAGTTTACAGTTCTAGTTTCTTTTTTTTCACTTCTTGTTGTTTTTTATTTTTAATGTTCACTGTTTGAAAGGCACTTTACACTTTTCAGGCAAACCCCACACCTGACACCAATTTTTGTGTTGTGCTATTTTATTCTTTTGATTCGAGAAGCACGATCCTCGAAAGGGGTCTTACCTTTTAGTGTTATAGTCTTATGTGCCACATAAATTAGACGAAACTTGTATTTGTATTTCTATTTGTATTTTTTTGTTTATTGTTTATCTTTTACATTATTTGTTTGCTTATTATCTAATTTTCAAATATATTTATATATAGTACTTTTTTTTAAAGAAAGGAATTACTTAAAGTTTTTTCTTTGTTCGTAAGATATGGAAAAAAAAATAAAGAATTAGTATGCGTTTATGCGACCTTATCGACGAAAGCCCGAAACAACAGTGTCCGATGTCTGCCTCGCTACCCGACTCGAAACAGGAAAAAAATGCAACATGAGCACAAGTGTGCCTGGTCACAGCTACGATGGGGTTTTTGAGATCAATGCACGTTTAATAGGTTGAAAAGTAAGGAAGTGCATTGATCGTTGGATATATAAAATGATGATATGGAGATTTCGAAGAGTTGGGCAATGAAATGGGTTTTGGTATCAATGCACGTTTAATAGGTTGGAAAAGTAAGAGAGTGCACTGATCTTTGGATATAGAAAATGAAAATGATGAGTGTGGGAATTTGAAGTGGTTGAATTGGTCAATTAATGAAAGTGATTAGTATGGGAATTAAAATTGGTTGTGTTATTGAATTTAAATAGAATGATGGACGGATAGAAAAATGAGGGGTTAGCGTAATGAAACAAAGAAGGTTGTAAAGTGCGTACTTTACAACAGTTCTACCAAATCTCTTTGTTCTACTGCAATCGGAATTGTGCCATATATAATTTACATCAGTTCCGAGGAAGTGGGCGGATACCACGCTCCTGAATGGAAAACCTCGGAATTTTATATTGTTTTTCTTTGTATGCAATTTAAGCCCGGCGGATATCACGCCCCCTAAATGTTAAACTTTAAAGCATTTAAAACCTACTCTAAATCAATTTAAGAATGGGAGTCGACTCTAAATATTGAGTATAAAACGAGAACTGACTTTTTGTTAATTTTAAAGGATATAAACTATACTTTAACGTTAAAGAGCTCGTCTTACCTTAACAGCAGCAAATAGCTAGTTTATCTTTTAAAAAGAGCTCGTTTCGCTAGTTTCTTTTTAAAGTATACTTTATCCATATTGACAATGGCCATTTCATACCAAAGCAAATCGAAGAAAAAATATTTACTGATGTTTTATTCGATTTTTTAAAGATGTTTTTTGTAAATAGACAGAATCACTGAAATTCGAAACAATCGTACGAAAGTGCTCTACGATTAACAAATCTGTACATACAAATGTATGTACATATATTGGGGCCTATCGGGAATCTCCCTGGAAATTTTGTTTCCCTTGGAATTTTTTGTTCCCACGGAATTTTTTTCGTCAATCGTGAATCTCCCTCGAAACTTTTCTCCTCCGATAAAAAGAAGTACCATACATCTGTTGTCAAAAAACACCTTTGAATTAAGTATGTGTAGTTTTAAGGCTTCCAATAACATTAAAATCCCTCAGAAATGGAATAAAATCACGATAGCCATAAATTACGGGGGAATATTTCGAACTCATTCACGATCGCGATTTTTCGAAAATGGGAATTCTTTCCAGGGAAATTTTATTCACGATAGCCCCCATTATCTATGCACGCCGCCCGCCGAGACGAGTATAGCTAAATGAATCTCTACCTTGCAACAACAAATTGAGTTTTTATGAGATGAATTTGCGATTTATACTTTATTTCCATCTAAAATACTGTAAATAACTTATAAACCATCAAAATCTGTACCGAGGTAGTAAATAAAAAGTACTTTTTTCGACGAAAAATTATATGGTTTGAAGTTGTCTGTTCTTTTTACTTTTTACTTGCGACTTATAGGTACTATAAGGCAAGTTATGCATTCGTAAAAAAAATCGAACTCGAGATTTTGATCAAAGTTGACATTACGATGATAGCGAAGGCTAAAAAATTGGGTCTCGCAATTCTGTCTGTCTGTCTGTCGATTCGACTACAGCCTAAACCGCTTGGCCGATTTTCTTTAAACTATGTATATATCATTTTTAATTTTTTCCCCCCACACGTTTTTTTCTTTTTTTTTTTAAGACCAAAATAACGGTAACTGCCATACGAATTTTTTTTTCGAAATTTTATAAATATTTTTTTTTTCTCAAAAACTGTTCGACAGATTTAAAAAATAAAAACACAAGATAATTTCATTTAGTTAAAGCTAGATAATGGTTGAAAAAATTTTCCCAGAAATGCTTATTGAGGGTACCCCCCCATGGAATCATTTTTTTTTTGTTTTTGATTTTCTCAAAAACGGAACAACCGATTTTGATCATTTTTTTTTGTAAAGGCTCCCCAAGAACTTTAATAAAATTGTGTATTCAAATTTTCAAACAAAAATTTTTTGGATTTTTAAAAAAAACTTAAATTTTTTTTTTCAAAACTCAATATTTCGAAAACCTTATGCTAGATTTTATTTAAACTTGATAAATAAAAGTTTCTTAATATAATCTACAAGATGGGAGAAAAAAAAAATTATTTTACCTAAAAATAAAGGTACCCACCATACAAATGCTAAAAAATTAAAAAAAATGGTTTTCAAAAATCGTATTTTTCTCGAAAACGGCACCTAGAATTTTGATAAAATTTTTTTTCTTTCAATAAATTTTTATGATCTTTAATTTAATAAAAAAAAATTTGAAATTAAGACATTACAGCTTGTACCTACCATAGAACCATTTTTTCGAATTTTGAATTTCTCATTATCAACATAACGGATCTTAATGAAATTTTTTAAAGAGAAGCTTCTAAAAAGTCTAAAACACATTGCATTTCAAAACCTAAAATAAATATTTTTTGAATTTTTGAAAAAAAAATCTATTTTTTTCTTTTTTTGAAAATTCGATATCTCAGAAACGGCTCAATTTTTTTTTTAAAATTTAATTTTTATTCGAACAATAATAAAAACTTTAAATTGGCGTACTAAATTTTTTTCTTAAAAATCTTTTAAGAGGTTTGGTTTGTATATAAAAGCTTTTTTGAAGAAACCACTACAATGACTTATAATTTTTGTTCTAAAAAGTCTAAAACACATTGCATTTCAAAACCTAAAATAAATATTTTTTGAATTTTTGAAAAAAAATCTATTTTTTTTTTTTTTTTTCTTTTTTTGAAAATTCGATATCTCAGAAACGGCTCAATTTTTTTTTTTTTTTTTTTTTTTTTTTTTTTTTTTTTTTTTTAAATTTAATTTTTATTCGAACAATAATAAAAACTTTAAATTGGCGTACTAAATTTTTTTCTTAAAAATCTTTTAAGAGGTTTGGTTTGTATATAAAAGCTTTTTTTGAAGAAACCACTACA
Organism: Chrysotoxum bicinctum; assembly: GCA_911387755.1. Classification (NCBI taxonomy): domain Eukaryota; kingdom Metazoa; phylum Arthropoda; class Insecta; order Diptera; family Syrphidae; genus Chrysotoxum; species Chrysotoxum bicinctum. Next base: position 136,860,950 of record OU426987.1, on the reverse strand, counting down.
ATGACTTATAATTTTTGTTCTTGCATAAATTCTGTTTTTATTTCTTACTACTAAAAGAATTCAAAAAATTTTTTTAAGAAACCACTACAACGACTTATAATTTTTGTTCTTGCATAAATTCTGTTTTTATTTCTACTACTAAAAGAATTCAAAAATTTAATTTTATCCTTATGAACAGTTTTCCCATATAATATTCGTTTTTAAAATTCCTAGTCTATTACATATGAGGAAGTTCGTGCGACCCAGTCGTGCATTTTATTTTTTGTGTTTTTGTAGTTGTGTGAGTTATGTATCTGTCAAATTAAGGTTTGTTCAACGCAAATTCGCTTAGGTTCTGTTGTAAAACCTACATTATTTAGAAGAGTAGTCTAACGTGATTAAAGTTATGAAAAAGTTAGACAAAGTCTCTTCTACCTGAGCGTCGAACTTGTCGAGTTGTAGAAGCTGAGTAGGGTCAATGATTCTCGAGATGTCATCTCCAGAAGAGTCCTGAAACCAAAGGACGCTCATCATCCTCTTACACATCCTTGTATCCCTCCCTCTCCCACATTGGAAATGCGAAAAGCTATCCAAAGTTACCAGCTCCTCTATTACCCTTAACGTCCTTCTTTTCTTTCAGAACGGTGCTTACTGTCTGATTCCCCGCCCACTCTCTCCTTTTCCTATTCTTGCAACTTCCCAATTGGGCTGGATTCAAGGTGTTATACGACCCGTGCCGATGATCAGCCTGGCTGAGGGCCCAATCAAAAAACTAGCTCAGTCGCTAACGGAGTATCCGGATACCAGGCGACCTCCGGATTAACTAGCCTTATCTGCATATACGGATCTCTGTGCAGATGGACCACCCTTTCTCCGTTACTCGTGGGATCTTTTATGGAAAATTTAAACACAAAAGATGGTGGAAAGTCCTGGTCTTTGAGACAGGCCAGCAGTGCGACTGAAAAGCCGTCTGCTGTTTCTCCGGCTTGCGCTGGAAGTAGTAGTACTGTGGATTCTCACAGTCCTATTGCCGAAAGCAAAAGCAGGAGTAAAATGGTAGAAATACCTCCTTCCAGTAACAGGGGGGCTGTGAAGCATGGCCCTTCTATTACTACTTCAGAGAGTAAACCTCTCCAAACTTCGACACCGCGGTTCAGTGGTAGTAAGATTGTGAAGCATGGTCCTGCTACCACTAAGGAGAGTAAACCTCCCCGAACTTCTTTGCCTCATTCCAGCGGTGGTAGGACTGTGAAGCATGGTCCCTCCACCTCTAACAACTCCACAAATCCTAAAGAAGGCCCTAGGGGGAGCGGACGTAAGCCCAAACCTTCTAGGACACTCTACAAGGACATTCGCAATGCTAAGAGAATACTCAGGGTGTTTGGTGAACAACCTGGCGCCGGGGGGAACTCTCAGCATGATGCAAAAATCAAGTGGGCTAAAAGCTTTTTAGCTAATAATAGCGTCCAGGCCAGCGGAGACTCCACGTCGAAGCGTCAAAGGTCTATGAAGGGCACAATTTCAGTACCCAAACGCCCCAAAGTGCACAACATCAGCGCTCCATCACATCCCTGTGGAGGGAATAAGACCTTCAGTGATGTGGTTAAAAACAAAATCGTGGTCGCGATCATTGACGGGAACGACGTCGATGGCACGATCTCTGCGGAAAATTGGCAGGTGGTCAAGGGGAAGCTCCAGTTGAGCTTCATGAGTATCATGATGGAGAACCCTGGACCACCTCCAATCACAAACGATGGAGGCTGGCATCAAGGACATGTTAAGCTCATGGTTTGTGACGATCAGAGATCGTGTGATCTTCTATCGTTGGCCGTTAGCCGGTTAGGGGAAGTCTGGCCTGGTGCTAAGCTCGAGGTTGTTGCTAAGGAGAAAATCCCGTGCAGACCAAGAGCTCGCGCCATGGTTACAGCCGAACTCTCCAGCATGGATGTAATACTCCAGATGATCCGGCTATCGAACCCATCCCTTCCTACTCACAACTGGAAAGTTGCGAAACTGGAGGAGAAAAAGGGACCCTACAGAGGTGCAATTATTGTACTAAATAAGGAGTCCCTTGCTCCTCTGGCGCAGACCAAAGGTGTGATTAGGTTTGGGTTTGAGACCATCACACTGAAGGTGTATAAAAAGGACGCGGATGTTACTGGTGCATCCACTTCCTCCAACGTAGTCGAAACTGCTGCTGCAGACCCTGGTGCATCTATCACCTTCCCATCACTGGAAGAGGAAGAGGCATCCAGGTCATCTTCGGCAACAGTGGAGACAATAAAAACAGTCAGCGACATGGAGATCGATGACCACAACAATGAAGATCTTCTGAGTGAGGACGCTCTTCTGGGCTCAACCTCGGAATCGGAAGACTCCAACGTCACCGTGTTGGAGGTTGATCGGGAGGGTTGTAGCAAAGATGCTGCGATTTCTTCAGATTAATCTCCAACACTCTATCAAGGCCTCGGCCTCCCTGCTTCTTCGTCTATCCAGCAGCGGAGAAGACATCGTCCTAATCCAAGAACCCTGGATTGTGAAATCCATCGTTCGGGGACTAAGGACTCCAAACTACTACTTGCTGTATGCATTAGATAAAGGTGAACCCAGATCTTGCATACTAGTTAAAAGTAGCCTAAATGTATTTTTACTACCTAATTTCAGTGATCGAGATGTAACCGTCGCAAGACTGGAAACAGCCAAAGGAACTTTCTGGCTGGCGTCGGCATATCTAGGCCATGACCACCTTGGCCCCCTCCCAGGAGACACTCTGAGGAGGCTTATCACTGATGCAGATAGGCAGAAGACTGACCTCATTATTGGAAGTGATGCTAACGCCCATCATACAGTGTGGGGTAGCACGAATATAAACGACAGAGGTGAGTCTCTTTTCGATTATATTTTGAACACTAACCTAACAATATGTAACGTTGGAAATGAACCCACATTTGTTACTAAAAACAGACAGGAAGTACTTGACATAACTCTTGTCTCAGATAAAATTTATCATACTATCTCGAATTGGAAAGTATCAAATGATCATTCTTTCTCTGATCATAGATACATACAATTCGAAATAATGGACGAACCTCCTAGCCAACCTTCCTTCCGTAACCATCGGAAAACAGATTGGCTTCTATATAGGGCAACTCTATTAAGGTCAATCAGGCCTGAGTTATACAGCATACCCTACAACACTGAGGATCTTGATATTAAAGTCAATGACCTCACAGCAGCCCTCAACAAATCTCTGGAAACTGCCTGCCCTCTTATACAAATAAGAGGTAAAAAGAAACCACACTGGTGGTACTCGGGGCTGGATCCACTAAGAAAAGAATGCAGGAAACTCTTTAATAGAGCGAAAACCTCCAGAGAAGCTTCTGATTGGGATTCATATAAAGACTCCCTCAAGTTATATAAAAAAGAACTGAGGAAAACCAAGCGTATGTCCTGGAGAACTTTCTGTAACAATATAGAAGGCAACTCAGAGGCATCAAGGTTAAGAAAAATCCTCTCCAAAAATCCAGTAATGCCAAGTTGCCTAAAAAACAATGACGGTTCCTGGACAAACTCAAGCGAAGAATCGCTCAATCTGCTCCTGGATGTACATTTTCCAGACAGCTCTCCTTACGTTAATAGCACTGATCCTGATCCTAACAACATACTCAGTAGCATAACTCCTCCACAAGGTCTGATTACAGAGGAAAAATTAAAATGGGCAATAAACAGCTTCAATCCATACAAATCTCCTGGGCCAGATGGAATAATTCCAGCGGAATTACAGGAAAATTCCGATATTCTGATACCCATTCTGGTAAACATCTTAAATGGTTGTATCGCTCTGGCTCACATTCCTTTGTCATGGAGAGAAGTAAATGTTATTTTCATCCCCAAAGCTGGCAAACCTAGCCATGTTAATCCTAAAGATCTAAGACCTATTAGCCTTTCATCATTCCTACTTAAAACATTTGAACGTCTGATTGAAATCCATTTGAGGGCAAACATTGATAAGTCCTTACTATCCAATGCTCAACATGCTTATAACAAAGGGAAATCTGTAGAAACCGCTCTACATACGCTGGTTCGTACTATCGAACACTCCCTTCATCATAAGGAGTTCACCTTAGTTGCTTTCCTGGATATAGAAGGAGCTTTTAACAATGTCGACGCATCCGCAATCACATCTGCGCTGTCATCTCTAAAGGTGGATAAGTCAATCAGTAATTTGATAAATCACATGCTGATAAGCAGGATTATTAATTCAAAACTGGGCGATTTTACTACTCGAAGGACTGTCAGTAGGGGTACGCCGCAAGGCGGCGTCCTCTCTCCTCTCCTTTGGAACCTAGTCGTAAATGAACTACTAGTGATTCTTGAAGGGGAGGGGCACAGGGTGATTGCCTATGCGGACGATGTTGCGATAGCGATATCTGGTAAGCATCCTAATACTCTGAAGGAACTCCTACAAAATGCTCTAAACAAGCTTACTAACTGGGCAGATCAATGTGGACTCGGTGTCAACCCCCACAAAACTGAACTTGTCCTATTTACCAGGAAATATAAAATCCCACACATAGACCCTCCCCTCATCAAAGGTATACCGCTTAAATTCTCAGACAAAGCAAAATATCTGGGTCTTATTTTGGACAAGAAATTAAGCTGGAAGCCCAATATCCAAGAGAGAGTCAACAAAGCCAACATAGCTCTTTTCTCTTGCAAAAAAGCCGTAGGTAATAAATGGGGTCTACAAACTCATATAACACACTGGCTATACATCTCAGTCATTAGACCGATACTTACATATGGAGTGACAGTATGGTGGACTGCGCTGGAAACAGCAACTAACCGCGATAAGCTCAGCAAAGTCCAACGAACAGCCTGTTTAATCATGGGTGGAACTCTCCGCTCAACTCCTTCTGCTGCACTTGATGTTCTTTTTCATCTCATACCGCTAGATATTTTTAGCAAACAATCGGCCGCTAACACAGCCATTCGACTTAAAGCCTCCTCGCAGTGGATCAATAATGATATTGGTCACTCTACTATACTGAACTCGTTCAGTAGTCTACCTAGTAACGTCGATTACACCACCCCTCATCCAAAATTTGATAAAAATTTTCAAGTATCCATCCCTTCCAGGTCTTCATGGGAAAATGAGTCGTTTTTGATAGACGAAGCAATTCATTTCTATACAGATGGATCTAAAACCGATGACGGGGTCGGTGGAGGCGTATACTCCGAAAAATTAAATCTTTGTCTATCTTTTCGTCTTCCCAATCACTGTAGCGTGTTCCAGGCAGAGCTTTTAGCAATAAAAGAAGTCCTCTCTTGGCTAAAAGAAAACGTTATATCGACAACCGATATACGTATCTTCTCAGACAGTCAAGCTGCCTTAAAGTCACTGGACTCTGTCTCCATTAACTCACAAACAGCCCAAAATTGTCGATCATCTCTGGTGGAGATGTCAAAACAGTTTAACATTCACCTTACATGGGTGCCGGGGCATAGAGACATTCCAGGAAATTGTAAAGCTGACGAACTTGCAAAAAACGGAACAATATTACCTTTGTTGGATAGCAAATCTAACATCGGTATACCCCTAGCTACTTGTAAACTTATGCTAAAGCAAGATACCATAAAGAAAGCCAACCACAGGTGGACCAGCACCCCAACTTGCCGGTCTACTAAACTGATTTGGCCATTGTTTGATGCTAAACGCTCAAAACAACTAATTTCTATTGGTAGATTGCATATTAGCTCCATTATAGGTGTCCTTACTGGGCACTGCCTAATAGGAAGGCATGCTTCTCGTCTTGGAGTTCCTGCAAATGACTTTTGCAGAAGCTGCATGGATGAAGAAGAAGAGGAGTCAATTCCCCACCTTCTATGCTCTTGTCCTGCCCTAGCGCAAAGACGTAGACTCCACTTGGGAGACTACTACTATAACGATCCTAGTGATCTAAATAATTCCGACATTCACTGTCTCAAACGCTTCATTATTAGCTCAAAATGGTTTAACGAGTAAGGGGGATTTTTGAAATCCTTGTGGTATCACAACGGACCAAATATTGGTCTAAGTGTGCTGTCCTTTTCCGGTCAGCAGCCACTTTAACCTAACCTAACCTAGACAAAGTCTCCAAGCTAAACGACTGCGTTAAGTAGAGCCGGTTTTATTTCTTAAACAAAAACTCTTTAAAATTTTGCGCCATTGAATACAAAGAAGGTGAACAAATATTGTTAATATATATTATTAAAGGTTTTAAAAAAAAATCGAATGCTAGACATATCTGACATTTAGTAAAAGGTGAAACAATATTAACAACTAAAGGAGTTGTGGTGCACAAAAACAACATTAAATCATACCATTTTGATAAAAATGAGGACATTAATATCACAAATATTACTCGTGAGTGCAATAACGCATATTCACGGAATGATAAAAATAAGAAACGTGAATCACGAAAGATTCATACTGACGAAAACTCTTGACGTTTGTTTATATACGCAAGAAGATTACCTGTTCCATAAAATCAATATAACGCAACTTTTAGATCCTTACATTAACATAATGAACTCAGAATATAAACCTACTAATGAAGAGCAATTATGGATATATACGATAGAAAATTTGATTAAACAAATAAATCATAGGCAAAATGATAAAATATTGCTATGACAATGCAGACCATGATGATCTGACAGCTATTATAATTTACTAATACTGATATAATTTACTAAATAATAATAATAAGCTAAAAATTATAAATGAACAATTTAATAGAACCTTTAAAAATAGCATTAGAAATGATTTACATCTAGTTATAGAGGATACTTATTATATGCTAACAATTCCTAGAACAATTAATGCTTAATTATTAATTAGCTTAACTCTGTCGGCTTAAAGCTCACCGCTTATTAAAATCACAAAAAAAAAAAAAAACTTGTTGGCTTCAGATAATTTGTGGTTAAAGAATCTGCCCTTTTCAATTTACCTTTCCTCATTGCAGGATTAAATTATCAAAAATTTTAACTAAAAACTTAATAGAGACATTGTAAGTTGTATATATTTATAAGGGCTATACCATATTTTATTTTTAAATATTTATTGAATTATTATAATAAAACAAAATGCATAGGATTTGTAATCCAGTATATGTATAATATTATTTGTTTGCTTTGCGGATTAGCAAATGGTCTCTTGCTGCAACTAACTCGTCGCAACATACCTTGTACAATAAATTCAGCATTAAAATATATCTTTAAATCATGTGTTCATAATCCAAAACCTTTAATTATGCCAAAGAAAATTGTTTGTCTCCAAAAATAAACTTCCCATCCATCATGTATAATTCCTACAATTTCTCATCCTTATGGTAAATGAAACATTTTCAGTTTTTGTACAAACCTTCATAAGATTAAGATCATAAATGTGCAAAATTGTTTGGTTTCCATTATTCTATTTTTTTATGAATTAACTACGTATGTAGCAGACGTAACAAATTGTAGTAAATTAGGCATGTAGTTGATTTGGCCAACCCTGGTTGATTCACGTCGTTTTTTTAACTTTGACAGTAAATGTTACCTATCCGGTTTTGGTCGTTCGCCAACGTATCGGATACTAAAGTATCTTAGATACCCTATCGGACTACGAGGTGAACGCGACCATTTATCACATATAACACAATGAAATGCTACAATAATCCAAATCCTTCTTCGTTTAGGCAATTGAAGATTTTCCAGACCTAATTCTTCCAATAAATTCCGAACAAAAATGATCGTCACAAAGTATTTTCCTTCATGTAGGTTTCGCCCTTATAAGTACATTCAAAAATTATTTTGGAATTTAAAAATTAATAATAAATAAATATAAAACATGGATTTAATAAGATAAAAATGTTCAAATGTATAAAATTGCCGCCTGATGAATTCATGCAAATAAAGTTTAAAAATCGTTTTGTTATTAAATTATTTTTTAAATAAATAATTTCTTTAAAATATTTCAGGAAAAAATGTGGGATGCCGATTTTAAGTACATATTTAGTAATATAGATTTAAGGAAATAATAATAATAATGTCAAAATCGTTAGAGCCGTTAATGAGAAAGTCAAAAAAAAAAAAAAAAAATGACAGGTAAAAACAGGTATAACAAACTTTCAATGTCTCCTCCTCCTCTAGGGTCACCGAAGACCCTTAATTAACGAGTTTGAAGAAAATAGCTCCAGTGATTTAGCCTGTAGGGATAAGTACAGGTACAGACGTACTGAAACATGTTGTTTATGTACTAAAATTTATATAAAAATAATTTATATGAAAATTGTTACTATTAAATGATTTACATTTAAGGACATAATTTAAAAATCTAGTCATGGACCCGTTTTCAAGATATTGAATTTTCAAAAAAAAAATTTGATTATTTTTTTAAAGTCCAAAAACCATTTTTTCGGATAAGGGAGCTCCTGTACAAGTATACGAGTAAAAATGTTGCTTAAAAACGTTAGAGCCGATCATGAGAAAAGTGAAAGCCACTTTTTTCGTGTTCTCTATCATCGTAATATCAACTTTGATCAAAATCTTGAGTTCGATTTTTTTTTCAAATGCAAAACTTGCCTTATATCGCAAGTAAAAATGTACATGATATTTGAGATTTTACATTATACAATGTAAGAAAGCTATCGAATTCAAATATTTTTTTGATAACAGAATAAATCGTCATAAAGTTTTCGGAATGGTGGGTATGGTTTCGAAATTAAATTGTCCCCAAGAGAAATTTTTAAAATCTGGCATCCCTACACTCATCAGCAGAAATCATGTCTTTGAAAGCATTTTAAATTAAATTAAAATAAATTAAATTGAAAATAAGATAAAACCGTACCTGATAAAATTAACTCATCGGTTGGACAAAATGTAGCTCGATTTTTAGTATACTGATTTGCTATTGTGGGAGTAAATGTTGATATTTTATTTCCTGTAGTGAGGTCATAGACAATCGCTGACTGCAATCAAAAATATAAATAATAATATTCCTTTAAGTCAGAGTTACTTACATAAGTTTGTGTTCCTAAAATTTTGTCTTGGTTAATGTTACTAAATTCGCAATAAAATTCGTCATGAAACTGCAGTGAGCTGGAAAAATCATTTCGTTCTATATTCCAGAGATGAGATCTCCATGAACAGGATGTCAACACAAGGTTTCCTTTTCTATTTGACTGGATACTATCAATTAGATAACTGTGACACGATGAAGAGAAAAGTTCGGTGCCCTCATTCAAAGTGAATGCCTTTGCTTCGCCTTGCTGAGTACCAACAATAATAAGATTGTTAGTTGGAAGAATGTTGCAGCAAGTGAACTGAATGTCATTGTAATCATTGGCTCTTATTGTGCGCCATGAATTAAAATTCGAATGCACATACCGTCGATCTAGGCGAGTTGTATTGTAACCTGCCTGTGATCTAAACCAGCGAGAGGTCAAATTAAGGTTTGGTCCGAATGCCCTATTCGGTTGTGGATCTGGACATTTGTGGGGAGTAAACAGATCGAATTGTGGACAAGTAGTCATTGGATTGTTGCATAATGCATGCTGATTGGTCAAATATTCTGTTACAATGGTACCGAGTGTAATGGTGGGTGCAACTGGTTCAATCGTCGTAGTTGCCTCTGGAACTGATGAAATTTGTTTTTGTAACGATCTCGCTGAGGTGGACGAAGAACTTGCATTGTTACTTGTTGATGCTCCTGGAGTGTTGTTTAGTTTTTTAACTAGCTTAATTGGAGTTATTGGTTCTAAAAACAACCCATTCATATTCGTCTCATTGCCTGCCTCGGATCCAGCTACTCCATTTATCGCTGAATTCACGTCTTGCATTCGATTTCGAAGTCGATTACGTGCGATTACATTTGTTGGCAAAACTTTATAATCAAATGGTGATTGGTGGAAACTTTTCGTTAGTGTTGTCGATGTTGTTAGACCAGCTTCTTTTTGTAACATTTGGGCAGTTCCAGTGAGACCCTTTGATTCTAAATGATCATGAATTAGTTGGAATAGTTGTTGTTCGTTGTACTGAATTTTAGTTTGTGCAACAACATTTGCTTTATGAATATTTGCCAAAGAAGGATCTAACTGATTGTTTAAAGGCTTTTCTTTTCCAGAAACCCTCTCTAGCAATTCCAAAGCGTACTTTTGAAAGATTACATGTTCAGTACGTTTTTCTTGCAATATTGGATCTCGCATTAGGTGCTGAATCAGTCCATTAGCAAATAATGGCAATTTACCAACAATTTGTCGCACTCGCTCAGAACGTGAGAGCCCAGCTAGAGCTCGGCATGCCATTCCACGTATACAATCAGCATCCGTAAGGGGAACTTTTATTTGCATTAACTGAAGAAGTATGATTATACCATTATTAGAACAAACGGATTCCCAAACTTTTTCAACAAGTTCTTCAGAGATTTTGCTGCTATTGTTTTTTTTTTTCGGATTTACGTAAGATTTTATCAATGAAGCAGGTTGACTCTATGAAAAGACAAGACCTCGTTAAAAAATTGTAAAACTTTTGCTGTTAAGAACCAAACTTACTTTTGTAATTGGTGAACACACACAATGACATAAAACGGCTAAGGCAGATTTTTGTACATCGGAATCGTTAGTAATTTCTCCAACAGCAGCACCCAAAATAGCATGAATGCCTGAAGACGACGGGTTATCTGGCAACTCAAGGCTTTCACAAAATGCCAAGAAAACTCTTGGCACAACACAGCAAATAGAGAGAACATCCAGGGCGGATCTTACTGTTTCTGCTCTGAAAATTAAAGAAAATATAAAATATTAAAAAAAATTAACTATATACTATTTAATATATTTTTAATGTTATACACACAGAAATAGTATTTTACAATTTTATACAGTAAAACAGTTAATCAAAATATTTTATGAAGATTAATTGAAATCCAAGTAGGAGTAAAAAAAATAACAATTATATCGTATAAGAAAAGCTCGCTAACTGTTGTGTACTTTTTGTCAGAGGCTGAAGTTTCGCCCGCCGCACAGTGGTGCTTTTGCGGAAATAAATGCAAAAAATGAAATTTGGAATATGGATTTATTTCATTTATTTTTTCATAGATATATAACTGTTTTATGTTTTCCCAAAATTTGGGAAATTTATATCAATTTATATTTGCGAGATACATCGCTCTAAAATTACCCTACCATTTTAATGACTGTTAGTAAAAACAAAATTTTGTTATAAAAAGTATGCTATTGAGCCTTCAAAATAAAAAAATTAAAAAAAAATAATTTTTCGTCTTTTAGTTGGGTTAGGACTGAGTGACCTAAAATTAATATGTTAATGTTCTTTCCTTAGAGCTACAGTTTTAGCTACATAAAGCTACTTCTAGTGGCTACTATTTTTGGAAAGCTGCAATATTCAACTAACTATTCTCGAAAGAATTGTATCCGTCCTGATCCGATTTTGAACGCAGTATACAAATTTGTTTCACTGAACCCTTTTAAAAAACACGGTTTCGACTTTGGTCATGTTGCAAAAATTGTAATTTCATAGCTAATAATGGTTGAAAAGAATGCAACTAACATTTTATTAATTCCATATTTTTCTTTATAAATTATCACCCATATTACTTTTAAATTAGCAAAACTTTATCTTTTTTTTATCTAACAATTAACTTTTTTATTTCAAGTTGAGATTTATATTAACCTAATACTACGTTTCCACTGAACGATAATCTCGATTATTTTCCAGTTTGATTTAAAATAATCTAGTAGTGTTTCCACTGGACTTGTTAGATTTATTTTGACATCTAAAATCTTAATTACAAGCAGTGTCACAATTGAAAGTTTTGTTGGCTATTAAAAATAGAATAAGAATGTTTTCAACTGAAATTGAAATTTTAGTTTTAAATTATTTAAATGAAGAAAAAAAATCAAGTTTTTGATGGCGGCCTTAAACTGACAATCTCAACGTCAGAGGAAAAAACGCCAAATGTATATTTTAAAAATAATTGCTCTGAGGAAAACAAAAATGTTACTGCATAATAGATTGAAAACGAGAAACATGTGGGTCAAAGTAAGTTATCAGTAATTGTATTTATTAACATACATAAATAAATTGTATATTTCTTAAATCCATTTTTTTATCTTCAAAGCCTCGAAGAAGTACTTTTTGGGAAGAAGACATCTGCCCAAGCCTCCACCAACAGTGCTTCCTATTTCTTCGATCACAACGTCCTTCTTTTTGATTTTGTTTTCTTTTCGTTAGAAATACGAATATTTTAATTTAGACATAATAATAGTGGTCAAATAACAAAAATTCCCGGAAAGCCAAATATTGGTGGAGAGCTGGGGTTTACCATTACAAATAAAGTCTTAAAAATCCCCATCGATCCTATGTGTACTAAAAAAGTTATGGGGGGTCAAAGGTCAAAATTTGAGGTTTTTTGGATTTTTCTCGAAAACGATAAGTTTTCTCAAGAAAAACCTCAGGCCAAAGTTGCAGATCTTAAAATTCTCTACAAAAATATGGTCCTTAAAATTATTTTCCTAAGAGTTACCATTCGTGAGATATCGTTATTCTAAGAATCAAATTATACATGATATTCACACATTTCCACGCCACCTGTGAGGTAGTGTGCTCTGCGCGTTTTTTTTTATGGTGGTTTCCCCTGTAGGCCTACTCCACTCATTGTCATGACAATTTTAAGATAATTTAAGGGAACAATTTCCATCAAGTTCTAGATAATAAGGTAATATTATTGATATTCATTAATGATTATTGATTGTTGCTATTGATTAATTATTGGGTTAACTATTGTTTTGATTTTTTTAGATATTTAAATCATATTCATACTCTTGAAAGTCTACTTCAACAATCATGTCTTCTTCGATTTCTTCTTCTTCCTCTTGCTGGATGTTCATAAATTTCTCAAATGTGGCAGTCATTGGTCTCTTCATTAAAATCCCAGGAATCTTCCCCTATTGTACTCAACTGGACATTTGAGCGAGACTGACCTTGGCAATTAGTACACGCTGGAGAACACAACAACCCGACATTTTTGCAGCCACATTTGGCACTACACCCTTTTTTGCAATTGCAAAAAATAGTGTTGAGGAGTTTTTCTGGAACAGGTGGGAGTAAAGTTTTAATCGGTTCCAGAGTATTATCTATCAATTTCCTACCCCAGTCTTCTGGGTTCAGTTGATTGCCTAGCCATGTTTGAACTTGATAGTATACTCGATACAAGTGTTGAATAGCAGATGCCGATGTTGGAGGGACACATGATAGTTGTACTTGTTTCTTGTTTCGCGTATTTTTTTTTACAAAAGTTAAGTATCGGTATTTATTAATGGAAGTATTTTTTTTTTTGGAGCTCCATAAACCGCAAGAAGAAAGCGAATTCTTTCCGTAATTATTGTTTGAGGTCTGGAATCAATTTCTGTAAATACTTTAGCGCAGTCAGTCAAATTTTTTTTTTTCGAATAATTTTAATACTGACGTTTTGCCCATTCTGTACATTGCTGACGAAGTGTCGCAGCCGGTTATCGCATGTAAAAATAAAATATAGTTTTGGCATTTGGGATAAGCAGAAAAACTTTTTGAAGAATATATTTCTGTTCGCTGTTGAGCCCTTCCAGGTTTCAGAAAATAAATAATTGTATCCATTGGAGTCCTTGCAGTAAGTAGTACTTACAAATCAACATCTTCACCAACTACAACTGTTGTGTTTATTGCATTTAATTTTTCTATTGCTGTTTCGATTATGAGGACATCTGCGTCATTTTGAGCTTGTTTCACTGCAATATTGTATTGTTCCCTTAAATTATCTAAAAATTGTCATGACAGGGGAAACCACGGTAAAAAAAAAAGCGCAGAGCACACTACCTCACAGGTGGCGTGGAAATGTGTGAATATCATGTATAATTTGACTCTTAGAATCGCGATATCTCACGAATGGTAACTCTTAGGAAAAAAAATTTAAGGACCATTTTTGTAAAGAATTTTAAGATCTACCACTTTGGCCTGAGGTTTTTTTTTTGGGAAAACTTACCGGTTTCGAGAAAAATCCCATAACTTTTTTAGCACACATAGGATCGATGAGGATTTTTAAGACTTTATTTGTAATGGTAAACCCTAGCTCTCCACCAATATTTGGCTTTCCGGGAATTTTTGTTATTTCAAATGTCTATATTGACCGGACTAACAATCATATTTACCATTACGCTCCAGCCAAAAGTTTTTGCGGCATCATGTAGTTTGAAGCTGTTTACAGTTATTAAAATGTTTTTTTTTTTTTGTTCAGTTTGTCAACAGACTGTTCTTTTTTCTTCCATCAAACTGTCAGATTCATTGGAAATAGGAAAGTGAATCCGTTCAGTACAGTAGATTTCAAGTAGATTTATTTGAAATCTCGAATCGAGATGATTAATTTTTGTATGGTAAATCTAGTGATTTCAAGAAGATTTCAAGTAGATTTAAGTAAATCTCAGATTATCGTTAAGTGGAGACGCAGTATAACACTCAAATAATAATGAAATGTCAGAATCATGCACATCATACAGCAAAACAACACTTTCAATGAAATTTGAGAAACTGAAAATTGTATGATACGAGTATGTACGAGTATGTTGTAGAATAGAATAGAATAGAATATTCTTTATTGAGTCTTTATAAAATTTTACAATGAGGTATTTACTTATCGATAACTTAAGTATAACTGCGGCTATAATGTATTGCCTGCTTTGACAGTTAAAATGGAACGCCTCGTGGCTTTATTTGAACATAGTCTGACTGCTCTTGCTCAGGAGAGAGTATACGTTTACTTTTTCTTTGACGACATGTCACATAAATATACATATATACATAATACTAATACTACTTAAAACTAAATAACAAATGGTCAACGATCAACTATTTATTATGTGATAGAGCGATAGCGCTCTATAAGATTTTCTTTTCATTTAAATTCACAGCAATTTTAAGTTAGGTATTGAAAAAATGAAAGGTAAATAGAAGTTAAGAGTTATAATATTGTCTCTTTTTCTCTTATAATGAGATACATATTTGAAATTGAATCTATGAAATTTCAATCTTGCAGGTACATTGTACATATGAACACATATAAAACATGGATACATAAATATACATCGAATTGGTTGAGCAATTTGAAATTGTTTTTATCTTACTTTTTAGTTTTTTAAATTACAATCAGTCTTATTGTTTTCAAGAAAAAGGAGTATAAAAATGAAAGGTAAATAAAAGTTAAGAGTTATAATATTGTCTCTTTTTCTCTTATAATGAGATACATATTTGAAATTGAAACTATGAAAATTCAATCTTGCAGGTACATTGTACATATGAACACACATAAAACATGGATGTATATTTACATCGAATTGGTTGAGTATTTGAAATTGTTTTTTATCTTTCTTTTTAGTTTTTTAAGTTACAATCAGTCTTATTGTTTTCAAGAAAAGGAATATAAACTAATTCTATACATTATTTAAATTAATTAAAATTATCAGGTAAGTCCTGTCCAC
This sequence comes from Chrysotoxum bicinctum, assembly GCA_911387755.1. NCBI lineage: Eukaryota > Metazoa > Arthropoda > Insecta > Diptera > Syrphidae > Chrysotoxum > Chrysotoxum bicinctum. Next base: position 136,845,426 of record OU426987.1, on the reverse strand, counting down.
CAACACAGGAAAGATAATGACTTTATTTACAGAAAATTAGATTTCAGCGGTCGGCACTGCCCCCGTGAAAATAGTGAACAGGATATGTGTGCAGTTAAAAGCATCTTTAAATAGATTAGATTAGGAGCATTCAGCCACGGTTTTGGCCTGACGTGGCCGTGGAGTAAAACAAGGGAGTGGATGTCAGAGAGGAATCCAGGTCGAAAGATGTAATTCCGAGGGGAGATAAGTAACTGAAGTTGTCCCAAGTGGACCCCATTTGCGATAGAATGACGTGACTAATAAGGTCATTTTCTGAAAGTTCTAGATTGATAATTGTTTTTTTCATGAGAGTTAGGTTATATCTCATCAGCGGAATGATTTTAGTGATATTATAAATGTAGTTGTTGGAGAAGCGTTTGGTGGGGGACTCAAAGTTTTTCCCAGCGCATAGTCTTAGGATTTTTCTTTCCAAAATTTCCATGGAATTTGCCACTGTGGGCGAAATGGAATACCAAATGGGGACGAGTATGTTGTATGAAAATGTTGTTTCTTGTATGAAATGAATGATGTGTATGATCTGAGAAACAGGCCCCAGGGGACTTTTTCTCAAATTATAAACATCATACATTGTATGATATTGACAGTTCTGCTTGCTGTATGATTTCTGTTTCTCAATTTTGTTGTATGATCTGCTGTCATACAACAATGTATGACCGAAGATTACACTGGAAATATTGGAATGTTGTACATATGATTCTGTTTCTCAGAAATGTATCATTTACATCATACAGCAAATTAACCTACAATTTTTCATACATTTAATACAACACAAAATTTTGTTTTAATTGGCTGTGCAGCAGGAACAACATGAAAAGGAAATAAACAAAAGCAATTATTTTCGGGGTTAATAAAATTATCACAATTTTGAATTAATTTTCAGTGTTTTCTTTTCTACAGTCGTCCAAAGAACAGAAAATTTTATTGCTGCAGTCAATTCTATGAAAACAAGAAATTTTATTTGTGGAAAGTTTACTGGCTTAACACTCACAAATCCAAATTACATCGTAGTTTTTCAAGAGAATTTTATGTTTGAAGTGAAATCTACCTAGAAGACTCAAAATAAATAGAATCCCCAGCCTTAAGCTATTGCTGTTAATTTTTAAGATTAATTTGTACATTTATGCTCTTATCAATAAATAATAATAATAATAAATAGAACCTTAGAACCATTTATCTGATTCTTCCAAAACGGACCAATCAATTTTTGATCAAGTGTTTTATGGAAAAGATCCAAGAATGTTTAATTTAGCTATATATTTAAAATTTTAATTTTGTAATCAACAATTATAATAATCAATTACAATTATTAATCAAAGAAAATGGTTTATACTATTGTATAGTAATTCCCTAGTTTTATATATAAATTATCACCCATATTACTTTTAAATTAGTAAAACTCTAGTTTTTTTATCTAACAATTAACTTTTTGATTTCGCAAAAAAACAAAATTGAGATTTATATTAACCTAACACTCAAATAATAATGATGTCAGAATCATACACATCATACAACAAAACAAATGTCATATAACACTTCCATTGAAATCTGAGAAATAGAAAATTGTATGATGTATGAAAATGTTGCATGTTGTATGACATGTATGATGTGTATGATCTGAGAAATAGGCCCCAGGTTCTACATTTCACTTTTACTCGAAATGGAATTAAAATCGATTAAACATAGATTTGTTTTCGAAGTTAAATTGATGCGAATTTCCGTGTTTCAGGTTTCGATTTTCAGGCGATTTAAATTCGATCAGATATAATCAGGGGCGTATTTAAGGATTTGGATTTGCCATCCTTTAGAACAACGAAAATAAAGTAATAAAAAATAATAATACAAAAAAAAACACAAAATGCATAATATTTGATGTTTTCATTTTTTTTTCTATGTGTATATTCATTACAAAATTAATTAACAATACATTCGTTATCTAAATTTTTTGTCAGTTCAGCTTCTATATTTAATAAAGCTAAACTATTAAGGCGCTAATGCGAGACCTTAAATAGGTTTTTATTTTTGAATACGGAAAACGATCTTTCTGCAGTACAATTCGTCACTGCAGTAGATCTTTGTCAATCAGGATCGATTCGATTTTTTCGATCCGGTCATCGAAAAGTATTGATGTTCGAAAACACAAATTTTCATTTTAATCGATCCCAATCTCAATCATTTAGATGATTCTCGTTTCTCGATTTTCTATTTCAATCTCAATCATTTCAATGAGTCTCGATCTTCAATATCAGTTAACTCAATTAACCATGATTTACTCGATTCGATTTTGTGTTATTTGAGGTATCAAGGGTGGAATCGCGTAAGGTGATAGTTGATTGTCAATTTTTTGATTTTCATTTTGAATATAGCTGTCTCTATCATATCAATAAGGAAATATAGAGAGAGAGAGAGCGATTGTCAAAACGACAATCAATTTATTTAGTGATCACTTTACTCTTACGCGATACGGGCCCAGGACCTGATATGTTTACTGTGGGAATTGAACTAGTAATGTGACTTATCGAATAAAAACTTTCGACTTACATGCGATACTATCTAAAAGTTAATTTTTTCGATAGTACCAAGTCATTCAGTAACTATTAGTCCTAAAACTCTGATCTTTTCAGGAGAAACAAATGAAATCTCTTTATCCTGAATTTCTTGACGCTTTTTAATCAATGGACATAGTAGCCATCATTCGATGTCATTTTTCAATTTATGGCTTACAATATAGAGTATTTTGTGAAAGCATCAAATCTATCTTATCATCGAAATCGAAATGAAAATCGAATCGGAACAGTATTGAATCATTTGAGTGAAATGAAAATGATCGAATGATCGATCGATTTAAATTGTTGAACGATTCGATTATTTTAAATGAATAATTTACACAGCTCTACACTGCAGTGTACAAGTATATTCTTAAATCAACCTCAGCATATAAAAATGCTTCCTTCAATTCTTTTTCTCTTATATGAAGGTTAAGCTGTCTTAAACTCATATTTTCAGTGTAGTTTTGCTCCGGAAAATGTTTAAGTAAGACACACTCTTGGTGAAAATCTGCCCCAAGATCAACCGGGTATAATTTCTGAAGAGTGGTTACATTTTTTCGAATTGCTTCAAGCTTAGATAAAAAATAAAACCATTTGGTTTTGCTTCATAGGATGAATTTCTTCTCTTCAGCGCACTCATTAATTGGTCGCAAAAAGGAATGAATGTATTTATTTTGAAATTTTCGCGACCACAAAAAAGAACCTTCCCTTCGCGACACTCATCATCTCGTTTTTTCCTCTTGACGATTCTTTTTTGGTTCATTTTGTAATTTTCAGAGGTTTTGCTTATTCCCATCTCTTCAAAAACATCAAAGTATTCTCGTTTTCCTCTCACAAACGATACTCGTATGAGTGCCTCGTAGAGCCTGGACACAGTTTCAACATCTATATCAAGACATTGAATTTTGTTTGATACAATATTGAATTGCTTGAGCATAGAACCCCAAAATTGAGACAATATTTCTGTCTTAAGGGACTTCAATTGGGACAAGTGAGCACGGTAGTAAAAAGATAAAATAGGTATTCGACGATTTTAACTTTAGTAAAATGATAGAGATAGCATGATGCTAAATTTGATTAAAATTAGCAAAATAATTTTTTTAACCTATTATACTAAAATAGTTTTAACATCGTACTAATTCGACTGAAATTTTGCGCCAATAGTTTTTAAAATAATACCTATCCTTTTATTTATCTATCATTTCATTATAAACTATTGTACAAAAAACAATCATTATATTGTTTCTTAAGTCGTTAAAAACTATTGACGAAGGGAAGGATATTTCGTCGTCATTCTATGAAAACTCCCTAAGTCCATTTAAAAAAAAAATGTGATTTAATTCTTATTTAATTCATTCCGGATAAACCATTTGCAAAAAATGTTATTGCACAATGGCTACCCCAAACTTATTCCACAATTGAAGCCCGAGATCGTGCTATTCTTATAATTTTTGAATTTTTTTATATTAATTTCCAAGTTTAAATGCAAATATCTCAAAACACAAAAAATGGACTTAGGGAGTTTTCATAGAACGACGACGATTTATAAATATGTACACGAGTCAGCCAAAACTAAAAAAATTGAGGCATGATTTCCTAGGTATATAAAAAGAATAAAAATTTGTGTGTGACCCTATATCTAGAATCCGGCTTGATGGATTTTTATTATTTTTTTTTAATGAAAAGGGAATCTTTGTATATGGCTTAGAAACAAAAAATTAAGATTCGTCCAGCCAAAGTTTTTCTAGCCCATTTTTTTAGAGCTACATAGCAACAAGTGTTTTTTTTTATAATGTTTTCGTTTCATTGGAATTTGTTTCAAAGAATAGGTACATGTCTGTAAATATTTTTATTATGAATTTTCATTATAAAAAATCGTTTATAAAAAATAAGAATAGTAAATGGTGAAAAAAGAGAGTGACATGTTACAGTGAACTTTCTCACAGCCACTACCGGCACTGAAAAAATTGTCAAGCTTGAAAAACTCAAAAAATCGCATTTTTTTTTAATTTTTGTATTTTTTGTTTTTCCTTCAAAAATATTGTAAATTAGACAATTGTTTGGGACGGCTTGCGCCTTCTGCTTGAATGTTTTGAAAGTTCAATAGCTTCAAAAAAATATTATAAATTGGCCAAGCGCAAGCCGCCCCTAGCAGCCTCGGGCTGTAGCCCTTTTAGCAGTAGGGTAAACACGCCCCTGGATATAATTGTGTGAATTTATTATGTATTGTAAAATTTTCAGAAAAAATATACATATATGAAAATTAGTTTCTAATTTCAACTGATCTTTGCAAATTTCTTTTGAGAAAACGTAAGACCGCGGCCGTCCGTAGCGTTGCAGGAATGGAAGTTTTATTGATTTGGAGGCACTAATAAAAAGGCACGTTTATCAAGTCGATAGTATAACACAAATCTTTTACGCAGCGTCATTAATTCCTAATGGGTTTGAATAATCTCCCAACATTTGTCTTCTTTTTTTTTCTGCATATTCAAGCTTGGTGTGCACTCATTACAATATTCTATAGAATAACTTTTATCGAAACTTACACAAAAGATTTTAATAGCAGTCAAAAACCATCACAAACAAAATAGTTTTGTCTTTGCCAACAACTGAGAAGTGACAGATGATAGCTGTTTTCAATTTCACTTAAAGTGATTTCAATATTATGAAAGCAAGTGAAATGTAGAACACTAAAAACTCGATTCACTCGATATTGAAATTTGTTGTTATTTCGATTTCACTGGGGCCTATTTCTCAAATCATACACATCATATATTGTATGATATTGATAGTTCTGCTGTCTGATTTCTGTTTCTCAATTTTGTGGAAATATTGGAATGATTTATGATTCTGTGTCTCAGAAATTTATCATACACATCTTACAGCAAATTGACCTACAAACTTTCATACATTTAATACAACACAACACAAAAAAAACTGCGTGTACAACATGAAAAGGAAATATACAAAAGTTAGTAATTTTTAACTAATAAAATTATAACAATTTTGAATTAATTTTCATTGTTTTCTTCTTTTCTTGTCGTCCAAAGAACAAAAAATTCTATTGCTGCAGTCAATTCTATGAAAACAAGAAATTTCATTTGTGGAAAGTTTACTGGCTAACACTCACAAATCCAAATTATCTCGTAGTTTTTCAAGAGAATTTTATGTTTAAAGTGAAATCCACCTAGAAGACTCAAAATAAATAGAACCCCCAGCCTTAAGCCATGAAGCTATTGCTGTTAGGTTTTAAGATTAATTTGTACATTTATGCTCTTATTAATAAAACAATGAAAATTAATTCAAAATTGTGATAATTTTATTAACCCAGAAAATACTTGCTTTTCTATATTTCCTTTTCATGTTGTTTACAACAAAATTTTGTGTTGTATTAAATGTATGAAAAATTGTAGGTTAATTTGCTGTATGATGTAAATGATACATTTCTGAGAAACAGAATCATATAACATTCCAATATTTCCAGTGTAATCTTCGGTCATACATTGTTGTATGACAGGGGATCATACAACAAAATTGAGAAACAGAAATCATACAGCAGAACTGTCAATATCATACAATGTATGATGTGTATGATTTGAGAAACAGGCCTCAGGCTATTAATGCAAGAATTAGAAATTTACAAGTAACTACACTACCGAACGATAAATAAAAAGAAAGCTAAAGCTAAAACTTGGATTTTTAAGTAAAAGCTGGATTTTTAGTGAATAAAAATAAGCTTAAGCTAGCTAGTTAAAAATGTTTTCTAATAATAGCTTTTTATATAACCAACGCTAAATTCATTTAGTTTTAGCTTGTTTTCCAAGCTTAAGCTTCAATTTTTGTGAATAAAAATAGCTTAAACCTGAATTGTATAGTTAAAGCTACAAAAGTTTCAAGATTTTTTCTATCTATCTTGAAATCTGTGACTAGGTCTTATTTTCAGTATTCTATGAAGCAGGTACTAAAAACTTGTGCGAGCTTTTAATTAAATATAAGGGAATGATAAAAACATTTTTTTACCCGAAACTAATACTTGTCCTATAGAACAGATAACAAATGGTGGCAAAACAACCTTCCTTTCGATCATACATGTACAGTTCTAGCTAAAGCTACCTAGTCGAAATATGTGAACAAAAACGAATAGCTTAAATTACGAAGCTTAAGCTAGAATTTTCTGGCATAAGGTATTTAGCGTTATCATTTTTCATTCGCATGAAACAAAGTTTAAGCTAGAACTATCTAGCTTTAGCTGGTAGTAAAAGCTATGACTAGTTGGCCTTAGCTTGCTCCAAAAAAAGCTTTAACATTTTTTTATTCACAAGACCTAATGCCTCAACCTCAATAACCGAAATTCAAAAGAAACTATTTGCAATCAAAATGGTATCAATCTTTTCGATATGATGTATAATTATACAGTTCTGATTGGTTGTACTAGTAGAGGAAGGAGGGGAAGGTACATCGGTCATCGACTACAGTGGAGCAAATAATGACTGGCACAAACTCATAGGAAATCGAAGTGCAAGCTAAAAACTAATCAGACCACATGCCTGTTGTAGTTGAATGGTCTGATAATACAAGGACTAATGAAAGGAACATGAACTTAACTTGTACCAAAGCAAACTAGACAACAACCTCTCTCTGCTAAACGATACTTTTGATTCAACCCAATATCACTATTAAACCAACTTATTGCATTTCTACAAAGTTCTACAATCAACCCTATCTCGAGCGGACAAAAAAAGTGTAAGCATTAATGGTTTGACAACGAATGCATGAAAGCACGAAAGAAGTCCTCCTCTCTTTTCAACGCAGTCTAAAATTCCAATTGCCAACATTAAAAAAAATTAATTATGAAAACCAACAAGCCTATTCACTTGGTCAAACGAAGGACGCGAAAGTCTTGTAAATTCAAGCAAAAGATAAACCGTTCAAATTTTACAATAGCTTTAGGAGTAACTGCTGAATGCACTTCAAAAATATATTATGTGCCGAATGAGACGTTAAATTTTTGTATGCTGAACCTTTTATATGTGACGAAATACTCTTAGTCAGTGAATATTAGAGGAGGTCGGTCGATGTCCTAGTGCCGTGCTCTGTATCCGTTCGTAATTCTGCCTCCGTCCCCGTTCCCGTCGCAGACGCATTTATATTTAAATATAAACAAAAAAAAATACACAATACACACTAAATACACAAAATCAAACAAAATAGTTTTTTCACTTTGATATCAATTTATTCAAAAAAACACGTTAATGAGTATTAATTTTTTTTACTTATTATTAAAGCCCAGTTCATTTTCTAAAATTTAATATTTTTTTTCCTTAAAAAGAATACTAAATGTAATTAACAAAAAATAAACAAACTGAGTGAATTTAAAAAAAAAATTATTTTTAAATACAAAATTAACTTTTTCTGAGCTATTGTGGTTAAGAAAAGGACAAATAGATAAAGTTAATTAGTAAGACCGTTAACTAATGTAAACAGTAAACATTTGCATTATGATTTGAAGGTTGTAAATGTCTTTCTCGCGTGAACTAGTGTCCGCGTCGTGTTCTTTCACTTTATACTCTACTAGCGTAAAATACCCGGCGTTGCCGGGTTCTTGCGGAGAAAATTTCTTTCGCACAGAAAGTCCTATGTAATAACAACTAATTATCCTAGAAAGTTTATTTCCGATACTAACAAATTCTGAGAGAATCTCTAGAGCATCATTCACCTACCCTAAGTTTAGTAAACGGGAAATATTCCGAGGAAAATTTATTCGCGAAAGCCCTTTACAGTTACATGATTTATCAAACCACAAATTGTTGGGGTAGATTTTTGCATATTTCATCCAAAATGAATATTTTTGCATACCATGCACACGTAGAATAGGTGAACTAAACATATTTAGTATTGATTACTATTTGTAAACATTGAAAAAGAATAAATTTATTGAAGCATATGCACCATTAACATATGTATGTTAAGCGCTTCAACCTTTTTTTTAGAGCATATTTTTATTTGCTGTAGTTATCACTATCTGTTGTTTCTTCATTTTGGGCTTCTTTAGTCACTTTATTTTAATTTATGTTTTTCATTTTCATAAAATTGATTGTAAAAAGTACTTGCCTAATGATTCTAAATTGATTTTAATAATATTTCTGAAAAGACTCCGTAATTATTATCGAAGAATTCCATTTGTGTTTCGTTAAAAAAAAAAATGTTGTCTCTACATTTAAAATGAAATTGGACGCACCCTTTAGCCAAAGAGCATTAAATTTGTCTGAACGCAGTCAAAACTTCCCCTTGCTACCATTGCAAATAGCTGCGCATGTGTAAGTAGCTACATCTGTCTGAATTGAAACAAATACATGCTGAACTGAAATGGAACAAAAATAAACGGTTCAAGCCTAAACTGAAATGAAACAACTATTCACTTTCCTGTTTTCTTTCACCAAATTTAAGATCTGATTACACGACTCATTTTTTACGGCCATATGGTTTTTCAAGTAACTGACTTTATCGAACATCGATATTGCGAAATTTTGATGCACAAAAAGATGTGCTCAATGTGTAAACTTGTGCTTTTTTGATATTTAAAAATTTTGATCGCAGAAAATCGTGCGCAAAAGCTTGCATATATAAATGCTGACTCTGTAAGCATCGATGATTTTATCACTTGAATGTGAATGTTAAAACATAATTTCTGCAAAAATTAACATCATACAAAATTGACGAAAGTAATATTGCAAAGCATTTTATGTGTAAACTAAAATCCGCAGGTTTTTTGAACAAAGTTTGTATGCACACAAAGTCGTGTGAAATGTGTTAACAGAAATCCGTGGCTTTATCGAACATCGATGTTGCAAAATTTTGATGCACAAAAAGTCGTGTATAATGTGTCAACTAAGATCTGTGCTTTTTCGATTTGGCAAAATTTTGAATGGAGAAAATCGTGCGCAAAAACTTGCATATATAAATGCTGTCTTTCTAAGCATCGATGAATTTATCACTTGAATATAAATGTTAGGATAGTCGGGCACTGGCAACTGTGATCGAAATCAAATAGTTTAATCACCAGTTGAAAGAGAACCGCGCACTGGCAACTCATTACTCACGCTCATACTCTTGTCTCTCTAGCTCTTATAGAAAACAGCTCAACTGTTGCGAATTAATTTAAGGCAATCGTTTAGTTTGTGTCAAAACACAAACTTTTTAGTTGCTCGAATCGAGTTGCTCTAAGTGCGCGGTGTCCCATATAAGCCCATATGTTTCATTTTAGCAACTAAACAGTTGCGAAACTAAACATTGAATGTGCGCGCCTGGCCTTAAAACATAATTTCTGCAAAAATTAGCATCATACAAAATTGACGAAAGTAATATTGCAAAGCATTTTATGTGTAAACTAAAATCCGCAGATTTTTTGAACAAAGTTTGTATGCACACAAAGTCGTGTGAAATGTGTTAAAATAAGTCCGTGGCTTTATCGAACATCGATGTTGCAAAATTTTGATGCACAAAAAGTCGTGTTCAATGTTTCAACTAACATCTGTGCTCTTTCGATTTGGCAAAATTTTGAACGTAGAAAATCGTGCGCAAAAACTTGCATATGTAAAAGCTGTTTTTCTGAGAATCGATGATTTTATGACTTGAATATGAATGTTGAAACATAATTTCTGTAAAAATTGACGAAAGCAATATTGCAAGTTATTTCCTTTGTAAACTTAAATCCACACGTTTCTTTAACGAATTTTTTTGCACACAAAGTCGTGTGGAATGTGTTAACAGAAATCCGTGACTTTATCTAACAACGATTTTGCGAACTGTTGATGCACAGAGAGTTAAAACTAAAATCCGTGCCTTTTTTAAATATTGATAGATACTACAAAATTTATATGCACGAAAAAATCATGCGCAACTTGCGTGTATCCATGGCCGTGTAAACAGTTTCTTACTGCAATAGCCCAAGTAGGTGTTCAGCCTCAAAATATATAGAGGAATAAAATTAAATGAAATGCGGAATAGTTAGAAACGGCAGACAGTTCTCAATCTGCTGCTTTCAATTTTCTATTTTGGAAATATTTTTTGGAGGTAAGTGAAAGTAATTTAAATTTTAATCTATTATTTATTAGTTTTTTCATTTTCAGATGACCCTATGTTACTATCGACATACAAAGGTAAGTATATTAAAAGTTTATAAAGTAATACATTTGTTTGTTTGTCTGCTATTGGAGTATTTACAAACAAACTGACAAACAAACAAAAGTCTTACTTTATATAATAGTATAGATTTTGGATTTGTTATTCAAGTTGTAGTTTTTTCCCAATTATTTGCGAACAATGGATTACACTAATCAAAAATATCTGGAAATGTTATTAATATACGCTGAAATGGGACAACTTTATCTATTTGTCCTTTTCTTAACCACAACAGCTCAGAAAAAGTTAATTTTGTATTTAAAAATTATTTTTTTTTTTAAATTCACTCAGTTTGTTTATTTGTTGTTAATTACATTTAGTATTCTTTTTAAGGAAAAAAAATATTTGTTTTTAAGAAAATGAACTGGGCTTTAATAATTAACGAAAAAAATTAATACTCATTAACGTATTTTTTTGAACAAAATGATATCAAAGTGAAAAAAACAACTTAAAAAATGAAAAATATTGGGTTTGATGCAAAATTGCGGAGAAACGGTTGCCCGCAGAAAAAAAAGTTCTGAGACAAACTAAAATTGTTATAAATTCTTGATTGGTTATAAAAAAAATCTTACGAATCGGACGTAGTTTGGCAAAGATAAAGCTAGTTAAGGGAAAAGAGAGCAAAAATCATAAAAACCGTTATAACTCGAAAACGGGGCGAAAACGAGAAAATTACCTCTTAAGTTTTTCGACTTTAAATGACCTCAGGAATCTATGGTTTTCGTTTGGGGCGGTGACTGTGGGACACCCTGTATAAAACGAAACCAATAGGAAAACCAACAACAACAAACAAAAAAACACTCATACCTAGGGGATAACAACAAAAAATACCTATGTTTGTCAGAGCACAGTAAGTGATATTTTCCTTTCTCCTCTTCTTTTTTCCTACAGTTGTGTGGCTTAGCGGGTGCATGCATTGTGCTGAGCTTAGGTATATAAGCTCTCTCAGTGTTTGCATCTGCTGGGTCGTACGATAACAGATGTATAGAGAATTACTGTTCTGATTGGTAGGGTTCGGATAGATTCAACGTCACTACTAAAGGCATAACACTTTTTAGTGATGTTGTGTTGAAACGACTTTTTTATTAGTCTTACACAGTGATTTTCTTAGATTTCGTCTGTTTTGGTTTTTGTTATTTTTTTTATATTGCAATGGCTGGTTATTTTAGAGTAGACTATTGTAATATTCGTGGGCTGAGAGCGAATTTTCTGGCTGCATATATCCACATTGTTTCTAACAGGCCTGCTGTTTTGGCACTGAGTGAAACCCAAGTAGGTGAGGATTCCGATCCTACTGAATTTTTTATTCATGGGTATAGCTTGGTGCCATTATTCTTTTCCCACCATGGTCTCGCCATTTACATTAGGAATGATGTTGCATATCAGTTCTTACCACAATATGGTCGCTGCACCAACTCCTTCTTCAATTTTAATAATAATAATAAGCACATCATTCACTATTGTTTTCTTTATCGAAGCCCAAATCTGGATAGAGTTTCAACTTCTCACGAATTTGATACTCTGTCCGACTCCATCCAAAGAATTGTTTCCCTGTATCCTCACACTGAAATCGTTATTACGGGCGATTTCAATGTTCACAATTCTTCTTGGCTTCTCCATTCGGGCCAGACAACACCCGAAGGAATGTGTGTTGAGATTTTTGCTGAGTTTAACCACCTTACTCAGCTTGTCAACGAGCCTACTCGAATATCGGACGTTAATGGCCGAGCAGAAAATACTCTTGACTTGTTTCTTACCTCTGACCCTGATAAATACACAATAAGTGTATTGACGCCTCTAGGCACATCTGACCATAGTGTTATATCTGCAAATTTCTCGTGTCAAACAAATCCAGTTAGAGAAAGAGCTCCTAGAAGAACCGTATGGCAGTACGAGAAAGCCAACTGAAACGGTTTGAATAACTTTTTCAGGATCTTTAACTGGTCACTATGCTTCCTCGATAGTGACGTAGACTCCAGCGCAGATATGATAACTAACATTATTCTTTTGGGAATGAAACATTTTATCCCGAATAGGGTTAAAAGTATCAGACCCAAGGATAATTCATGGTTTGATTTGAGCTGTAAAGAGGTTATCAAGGAAAAAGAGGTAAGCTTCCAGTGTTTTAGAGCCAACCCAACTGAGGAAAACCGGAAAAGGTTCAAACAAGCCAGGAAGGCCTGCAACGCCCATATTCGAAGGACCAAATTTTTACATGATCAAAAATCAAGGCAAAAAATACTGCAATGTCCCAAAGGCAGTAAGAATTTTTGGTCATTTGTAAAAAATATGAGGAATTCTTCCTCTTCCTCGGTTCCTACGCTTGTTTTCAATGACACTCCTTTCGTTAGCTCTATTGATAAAGCTAACTTGTTTGTAAGGCAGTTCGCCGCTAATTCCACCTTGCCGGATAGTGTCATGACTCCCCCAATTCTTGAGCGCGTTAGTGATTCTATGGGACAAATCTTTTTTCGCACTCGTACCGTGGCAAGAGTCCTGAAAGATCTCAACATTCATAAATCCGCTGGTCCGGATGGTATCCCCGCTATTATTCTGAAGAGGTGTTCTTCCACGCTAGCAAAACCCCTGCGTAAGCTTTTCCATCTGTCCTATTCTTCAGGGCTCGTTCCGAGTGGTTGGAAAACTACATTTGTTCAGCCAATTCCCAAAAAAGGCGAATCTTCTTCTCCCTCTAATTATCGACCGATCGCACTAACGTCCCTTCTTTCTAAGGTCATGGAAACGCTTATTAATTATCAGCTTAAGAAATATCTTGAGGAACAAAAGCTTCTTAATGACCGGCAGTATGGCTTTCGTAGTAATAGGTCCACAGGTGATTTGATGGTTTATCTAACTTAAAAGTGGAACAAATCTTTACATTGTTTCGGAGAAAGTAAGATTATTGCACTTGATATTTCAAAGCCATTTGATAAAGTCTGGCATCTTGCTCTTTTATCGAAAATGCGTGCTTTCGGGATCGACGAATCCCTACTTCTTTGGATTAGAAATTTTCTTTCGAACCGTTCAATACATGTTGGTGTGCCCCAGGGCTCCGTTTTGTCCCCAACCCTCTTCCTCATTTTTATTAATGATCTCCTGTCTGTAACTTCTAATCCAATTAATTGTTTCGCTGACGATAGTACTCTAAGCTTTTCATATTCGTTTTCAGACTCACATCCCTCCTCTTCGGATGTGGAACTGCAACGACAAAATATGATAAGCACATTAAATTACGACCTAAACAGCATTGTGCAATGGGGAATAAGAAACCGTGTCGAATTTAATGCTTCGAAAACCCAATGCTGTCTTATATCGTTAAAGCGAGATATACCCCCCTTGCCACTATCTATGAGTGGCATTTGCACCAATGAAACTGAACATCTCGATATTCTCGGTATGTGCATCACGAACCACCTCTTGTGGAACACTCACATACGCGATGTTGCTAAAAATGCCGCAAGATGTTTGGGTTTTCTGAGACGATGCAAGAAATTTTTCTCTCCTTCTGATCTGGCTACAATCTATAAAACCTATATACGTCCTAAACTTGAATATAACTCCCATCTATGGGCTGGTGCTCCAGTAACTTATTTAAGTCTCTTGGAAAGTATTCAAAGAAGAGCTTTTAAAATGATTGGTGATAATAACATCATTGACTCATTTACGTCACTCCAACATCGTCGTAATGGTTCTTGCCTCACCCTTTTTTACCGTTATTTTAACGGACTATGCTCTATTGAAATAGCCAGCTGCATTCCTCCCCTTAAACAATTTAACTGTAATACTCGCACTTCTAGGAATGCCCATCAGTTTACCCTTGAGCCCAACTTCGGCCGTACTGTGAAGTACAGAGATTCGTTCTTCAGCCGTACTACGCGAATGTGGAATTCTTTGCCACGCTCTGTCTTTCCCAGTCATTGCAATGTTCAAGAATTCAAAACCAATGTACACCGACACCTCCTTTCTAACCCTTCCCTTTTTTCTTAATGCTCACACTGTGTCTCTGGCATATTAAGGGTATACAAACCCCTTGAGTGTGCGCCGATAAAAAAAACTGAAGCAACTAACATGATTTAAAAATTCCAAGCGGGTTTCAGAAAAAACTTCTCAACTGGTTCAATGGGTTTGCGATGATTCCAAAATTTCAAGCGGATTTCAAAAAAAACTTCTCAACTGTTTCAACGGCAGGAACAAGAAGGCATATGCGTTCTTTGTGGACTTTAAATCTGCTTTTGATCTTGTCAACCGAAATGCTCTTTTTTCTCTGGAAAATCCTCAGTAGAGTATGCAAACGAAGTTCATTCATGTAATAAAATAAATGTATTAACAATCAAAAACAACTGTGTCGGACGGTTCAACACTCTGAAACCGGTTTGAGACGGACGCCAGAATATTAACAACGGTGTGTTCTCAGTGATCTTCCTTTCACACTTTTCATCAATAATGTACAAACTTGTCTGCCTGGAGGTGTTCAAATCGCTGATCTGAGCATTAATGTACTTTTGTATGCCGATGATTTGGTTCTCCTTTCTGAAACCTCCGAGAACTTACAACTGATGCTAAATCTGCCTATTGCGTTAAATATGGACTAAAAAAATACACTAACAAGTCCAAAATAATGGTGTTCTCTAGATCTACCCGAAATCATGGTGCATACACAAGGAATTTCAATGGAAATGTTCTGGAGATAATAAGCAAGTAAAAGTACTTAGCATTGAATATTAACAAAACCATGGAAAATAATAAACATGTATCAATGTAGCTTTTTCCTTCGATCTTGCTATTTATTAAACTGTGATATTTATATATATATATATGTATATTTATTATCGTAGAATAAGGGCTTTACAATTTATAATGAAACACAGCTTGCACAGAGATATGATATTTAGTTTATATCTTACAACTGAAAAATACATTCAAAATGATGGTAAGGATTTACAAAAGAAAAGATTTTTATTTTTTTGAAGGAAAACTACGTAAAAAAACCTTCATTTAATATTATACAAAACATTTTGACATCCGCTTTTTTGTGTTTGATCAAAAATTAATAAGAGCATTGAATATTGAATAAAAAAATAGTACTTAATTACGTAAAATTTTGAAAAAAAAATTGTTTAAAAACAAAATTTTCATTTTTTTTTTTTTTAATTTTGATTTTGAAAATTAATTTTTCAAAAACTATTCACTCGAACAACTTTATTTAAAAACAAAATTAAAGAATGTATTTCTGGCTTTTCAAAATGCTATAGCATTACTCTGTAGGTATCACCGTTATTTTTTAATAATTTTTTTTCTGTTTTAAGTGATTTTTTTCTTAAATTGCCCCTTCCGCCTAAACGGGTGGAAATAGACCCCCCCATACGATTTTTTTCTTGTCTAAGTCCAACCTGCACGCCCTAGCTTTTTGTCACACCTTATGCAAATCACCCTGTATAAACTGCCATCTATTCCAAAAAAATTTGAAAAAATTGTATACGTTAAATTGGCTTTTTTATTGAAAGAATTTATTTAACCGTTTCAACATGGCTTTGTTCCAGTAAGATCAACAACTACCAATCTTTCAATCTTTTCCAGTTTTGTTTTGAATAAACTCGAGCAAGGATATCAAATTGATATGATTTACACCGAGTCAAGGCCTTTGATATAGTTAGTCACTTAATCTTGATTGAGAAGATGCACAGATTGGGTTTTCACACAAGTATGTTGAAATGGTTGATATCTTACTTAAAAGATCGTATACAATATGTATCAATTGACCAAACACTTTCGAGCCCTGTAAATGTATCATCCCAAGGAAGCCATCTGGGTCCATTTCTCTTCCTTATATTTATTAATGACATGCCTGACATCTTTTCAAACTCCGTTCGACTTCTTTTTGCTGATGATTTAAAATTCTTCCGATGTAAAAAATTTATCGATGATTGTTTTCTTTTACAAGATGACCTTCTAAGGCTAATAAAACTGTGTAAAGTTAACCAATTACACAGGTAAACACACATTTTGGTGCCGTTACTTTTTGAACTGTTTTTTAGTAAATTTGACCTCCTGAAAACGAATCTGCAATCGGTTTTTGCCTAGCAGCTCCCGTTTTCATGTTATGGGGTAGGGTGTTGCAAACCTGACACCACTTAGAAATACCCAAAATAATTGGGAAAAGAAGAAAGTAAAACATTTTTTCTTTGAAAATCCAAGCTCATTTAGTGATACATACGAGTATAAAAATAAAAAAATAATAAAACAATAATTTTATTAACAAGATACTAGCGAGTACATTTCATATACAATAGATTTTTCACTACTGATTTGATGTACTGGAACCCAAGAAGCTTCGTTTTTTGCTTGATCTGCAATGTGGTTTTTTCGGACAATCTCTTAGCAGATGCCAGCAGTAATCTGCCATCATATGCGTATCCCACTTGCCCTCGTATCGTTTTTCCATTGTCCTTATATCCTGGTGAAATCGTTCACCTTGCTCTTCACTCAAGTCTCCCAAGTTTTCAGGAAACCGGTCCAAATGGTTTTGCAAGTAATGCACCTTGATGCTCATGTTGCATCCAAGCTCACGAAAAGCAGTCAGTATGTTCTGAACTAAATCCTTATAATTTAAAGCCTTCTTGTTGCCTAGAAAGTTTTCGACAACTGACACAAATGATGTCCACGCTTTTCGCTCTTTTTCATTCATAGATTCAACAAAATTGGTGTCCTTTATTAACCGTCTGATTTGAGGTCCATCGAATATGCCAGCTTTTATTTTTTCAATGCTTAACCCTTGCATCTTTGTAGATATGAATTTAAAACATGATGAATCCTTATCTAGAGCCTTAACAAATTGCTTCATTAAGCCAAGTTTTATATGAAGTGGAGGCAGGATTATTTTATTCCGATCAACTAAAGGCTCATTAATAACATTTTTTCCTCCAACAACTATGTTCTCTCTTTCAGGCCAGTCTTTTTTTACCCAGTGATCTTGTTTAGCTCTGCTATCCCAAAGGCACAAAAAGCAGGGATATTTTGTGTATCAACCTTGCTGTCCAAGGAGAAAGTTAACCATTTTCAAGTCAACACAAATGACCCACCCATGTTCGTGATACTTAATCTTTTCCAAGGCTATAGCTATATTCTTGTACTCTTCTTTCAGATTGAGTGCGCAATAGGTATTGATCACAATTCGTTACTATTGTGTAAAAGCACACACTTCAAACTCGGGATGATTTACACAGATTCTGCGGCTAGATGACATTTTTGAAAATTAGCTCTTAATCACTTAAAGTATTGTAATGTTTTACCAAGGGTTCGTAATAAATAAAACTTATTCACTTTGTTTAAAACTTCCACTTATTTATTTCGTAAATAAAACACTTCACTTTTCTACAACCAAAGAATTTATTGTTCAACATTCAAACATACCGAAACTAATTTTCGAAAACAATTTACTTATCTCTTTACAACCAACTTTACCCTTTCACTATTAAAAACAAACTGTGTCCAGGTCGGCAACACAGTTGTCTTATATGTATAGCAAAATTTAGGTTCTATTATTTTAATTATATAATTATCTTTCTATGGCAGGTAGAGGGGGTAATAAATACCCTTCTATGACAGGTAGAGGGGCTAATAATTCCCCTTCGAACATTCTTTCATATGAATTTCTTGCATATGAATTTCTTAAATTAGCGTAAATTGAATATTTCTGTAACTCAAAAACTAGAGCTGCTAGGGAAAAATGGTTTTCAGTTTTGAAATCAGCGTTAGAAGTATAAATAAAATCAGCTGCAAAACTCAAGGCACCAAAAAAATTTTTTTTTTTGTAGACCTGTGTTATTCTTGAATGTTACTAAATGTCATTGTTTTTCTTTTTGTCGCATTTTTTCACCAGTCCTTTTCGTGTGCAAAATTGAGAACCATGTTTTTTATAGAGTATCAGAAAAAACCTTTGTGTGGTTTTTGAATCAAAATTAAATTTCATTAAACATGTGGAATATATTATAACCAAAGCAAACTCCATGCTAGGTTTTATCAAACGCAATTTCAAAAAATTTAAGAATCCATA
Organism: Chrysotoxum bicinctum; assembly: GCA_911387755.1. NCBI lineage: Eukaryota > Metazoa > Arthropoda > Insecta > Diptera > Syrphidae > Chrysotoxum > Chrysotoxum bicinctum. The sequence goes on along the minus strand of OU426987.1, from coordinate 136,826,604 downwards.
TACTCTAAAATCCCTATATACCTCTTATATTAGGTCTATTTTAGAATATTGTTGTGTGATTTGGAATCCCTACTACAACATTTATTCGAAAAGGATTGAAAATATTCAAAAAAAAATTTACTAGATTTGTAGTTTGAAAATTAGGTTGGAACATCGAAACTCCCTTCTACCCTACTAGATGCAAACTTCTTGGCCTTCAAGCAATTGTAAATAGAAGAAAAATTTGTTCTGTTATGTTTATAAGTGACATTTTTAATAATCATATTAAATGCCCTTTTCTTATCTTTGATTGACATTTATGTACCATTTCGACAGCTAAGGGAACGCTGTGTCCTTGGAGAAAATGAACATAGGACAAACTATGCATTAAATGAACCTACGAGTATAACTCGCTGTGTAAGAGAAACTAACTTTATTTCTGTCTATATTGATTTCAATTTTCATACAAGTAGAATAACTTTAAAAAATAACTTACTGTTGTACTTTTTAAACTAGCTTTTTTATTCTTATGTAAGTATATTATATATTTTTTGTTTTTTGATCTACTCACGCTCAAGGGATTATGATTACCCTTTAAATGTTTCAACACAGCGAGGGCGTGAAGTTACGGAAAAGAAAGAAGGATAGGAAAGATGTGTGGCACGATTTGCATTATTTTGTATTAGAATTATATGTATCTACATATATAACAAACTATTTATTTATAAACTTTTTGAATTTCCCTAGTCTTATTGAAGATGTTAATGATCTCTAATTGATGTTAAATGAAATAAATGAATAAATATTTTAACGTCTATATTTACAGTAGAGGGGGCGGAAACGATCAAAAGTAAATAGAACTAACCCGGTGGCGTGATGGTTGTTATCAGGTGTTTTTTTTTTTTTTTTTTTTTTTTTTTGAATTTAAAGACATCGATTACACTTTGGCATTTCATTTCATTTATTATTTCTGCCTCTGGCACATTAATAAGGCATGGGGCGTAAGCCGTACCTTTGCTAGAGTTAAGGTTAGAATGGAGTTTAACAGAGATTGCACATAGCTTAGACAGTTCTTTTTGTACAAGGAATAGATTGGCTATTTTTGAGGATTTTACAAGGAGGAGGCTGCCGTCGCACAGTGTGGTATTTTGACCTGAAACGTGGCCATAAATCAATTTTGTCAACTTTCACTCTCAGGATTAAGCATGTATCCCATAACAGGTATATAACCAGTCTACTATTTAGTGAAGTCGATCTATAAATTCGTCACCCCCGTTCGCGACACCATCAGTTGCAACTTGCAAGGTATGTACAATATTTAAAGCAAAGAAATTTTTATATATTCAACTTAAGTTCTTCATATCGATGAGTTAAAGAATGTACTTACAAAATTTGCAATTTTTCCGTTGTTTTTACCAAACATTAGTGTTTTTGAATATTGGCAACATCCCGCAACAAAGTTTGTCATATATATTATTTAACTTCTGGATATGTAGAACAATCCTGCATTTCAGAACCATTCACAAGTTTTCACCTAAGAAAAAACAAAGCATTTGAAAAAAACTCTTTTCAAGCGACCATAACTAAACATTTTTTATATTATTCCAGATGACTCTAATTCCACCTTGTCTCTGACCAGGAAACAGCTCCATGAGTTAGTTGGTTGGAAGCTCACAAAGACTCCTTGATGGTAAACTTAAAGATTTGGATAAAAAATGTATGGATATCACAAACTGTCCCCCAGAGAAAATAGATGAACTTACAAAAATTATCAAGGCGTTCAAAGCGAACTATAAACGGAGATGGCAACTCTGCAACTACACAGAAAAGCGTTTCTTGGATAAGAATGAAGAGTGGCTAAGCGAAGAAGTAACACTACCTGTTGGCATACTTCCCAGAAGGTCTAAAGGTCGCCCAAGCAAAGAGTTCGGGGAATCAAGTGACTGAACAAAACGTCGAAAAACAGAGGAACTTCGAAAGAGTGTGTCCTTTGATGAACTGACATACGCAGCACAGATGAGTCAACGAGCAGCGGGAAATATTGATGTCGCAAAAGTGATGGAGGTTGTGATGAAAGATGAAGAATAAATAATAAAATGAAAACTATAAAATTAAATTAATCCTGATCATTTTTTATTACTTGCTATAAATATAAAACAAAAGTTGCGGAAGGAAAAACAAAAAAGGATTAATCTGTTTATTCAATAATTGACCTGTACTCATAAAATATACAACTAATCCACATCTCGAATTCTTCGTATTTTGGATTAAGAGGGTCGCAGGTATTTTAGACTTGTTTACCTGCATACTGGGACATACAATTTTGGAATGAAATTTGAACACCCGGATTCAGAAAATTTCACTCATAAAAAAAAGGAAAAAAGGGATTTTCTAGGAAAAAGTATCTTTCACTTTTTTTCTAATTTCTTATAAACTATGACATTTATCGGAATGAGGTTTTTAGTATTTGACTAAAAATATATCAGGTCATTGAATATTGACAAAAAAAATGTCCTTGATAAACAAATTTAAAAAAAAAAATAAATTAAAAACCGAAAAAAAAAATTTTTTTCTAAATTTCAACTTTAAAACTTAATTTCTCAAAAACTGTTTAATTAAACAACTTGAATCAAAAAACAAAACAAAGAATAAAATATTAGCTTTAAAAAAAATTATAGCGCAGTGTTGTACGTGCTTTTTTTGATTTTTAATAATTTTTTTTCTTTCGGCTAATCGGGATGGGCATTTAAGTGGGTTTTACTGTACCTAAAAAATGAAAATTTATCCTTTCAAATAACTTTTTAGTCATTTGGTACCTATTTGATATGAAAAATGTGCCCAAATATTTTGGCCAGGTTTTCGACCAAAATACCGCACTGTGCGTCGCGTAATTCCGTTATATTTTCGTACGCGGTGCTAATGCCGTCAATAGCTTTTTTAAGTAAGAATACGCTAAAAGATGACAGGGGCTTTTTTTCATCACTTGAAGAAATAGTTATGAACTTTGAGTCCGGAAGGGTTATGTTAATTTGCAATGATTTATCGAGGTCAAAATAAGTAGGGTTACTATTTTTTTTTCACATTGGGCTCAGGCGGCGCTCTATCAAGCAGCTCAAACAGGTTGCCCGAGAGCACAGTTGGCCTGGGGGCAGTGACTGATTACGCACTTGATCACACAATATATATATTTTTGCGAAAGTGAGGTGAGACAAAAATAAAGCAATAATATAACAAGTACTGAATATATAACGGTGGAGTTTAAGAAAATAGAGCGAGCAAAACTGAGAGTCAGACGGTGACTGTGACTCTTGCCTAATAAATGAATTATAATAAATTGAACAATATTAAACTCTACGAGCCTTATTTATTAAATTTCACTAATACTCGGTTCAACCTCGGAATAGATAAACCGAGCCGAAGCACTTACTTTGGCTTTACGCCACGTCAAACAAATCCTTATTTATAAATTATTTTCTCAGCCGTTTTACCTACGCCTTCCTTATGTCAAATAAACTATCAAAAAAATCACCAATCTAAAACTCTGTTTATTATAAACGTAAGCAAAATCCAACTAATTTCCATTATTATTCATTTTATTATAATATGCATATTGGAAATTGGTTAAATTTTATAAATGAATGTACCAGCGAAATTGCGTCCCCAATACCACACAACTATAGAGCGTTTGAAAAATGTAAATAATTTATTAAGGCAAAATATCTATCCATTTTGTCTTTGTAACAAAAAAAAATTGTATACACTCCTTTTTGTAAATTTCACACGATTTCATGTCAAAATGACATTTAGATACTAAAACGGCTTTAAACCTTTTATGAACCAGTTCTAGCTTATTCCGCCTCTATTCCTCGTGTATTTTTTTTTTTTCTTATAAATAAGCTTTTCGGGATTAGATTTGTTATAAAGTCGAAGTAACTTTACTCCGGCGCTAAATCGAGTTAGTGAATAATGCAAGACTGGATCGCACGAACTTGCTTTTATGTAAAAGTACTTGGAAATTTAAAATACATTTTATAAGTATAAAACATGGATTTAATGAGATAAAAACGTTCAAATACATGGAATTGTCGTCTGAAAAGTATGAATTTATGCAAACAAAGTTTAAAAATCGTTTTATTATTAAAGTAATTTTGTATATAACAAATTTCTTTAAAATTTTTCGGGAGCAATTTTAAGAATTTAGTAGTATAGATTTTAGGAAATAATTTCAAAAAATAATCGTTCACACGTTTTAAAGATATTGATTTTTCAAAAAAGAACTTGGATTTTTTTTTTTTTTTTTTTTTTTTTCAAAAAACTCAAAAAAACATTTTTTCGAACATTTTTATATACAATATTATTTTAAACTTAAGGGGCCTCCTGCTGAAAATTTTTGGTGAAAATCTATAGAGCCGTTAATGAGAAAGTCGAAAATCAAAAAAACGGTTCTATGGTTCTGGTTCACCAGAATGTATTCCATGTCTATAATATCGCACCTATTTTTTTTATCAAAATCGTTAGACCCGTTTTCGAGATAAATAAGATTTTGCATTACGGGTGTATGGGGGTACCGTTAATTTTGGAGCTAAAAAAATTTCAATTTCCCTCTAAAGAATCACCGAAGACTCTTAACTACTGAGATTGAAGAAAATAGGTCCAGTGGTTTAGGCTGTAGGGAGAGGTACAGACATACACACACTGAAACATGATTTGTGTATTAAATTTTCCTTAAAATATTTATAAACAAAATTGATATGCAAATTGTTTGTATTTAATGATATACATTTTTAAACGTAATTTCAAAATTTAATCGTGTATTTGTTTTCAAGATATTGAATTTTCAAAAAAAAATTGTACTATTTTTTTAAAAATACGAAAACTATTTTTTCGAAAAAATTCTTAGATTATAGATTTTCAAATGCAAAGCAGCTCCTGCATAAAAATTTTGGTCAAAATCGTTAGAGCCGTTGTGAGAAATTCAAAAATCAAAAAAACGGTTCTATGACAGGTACCGTTAATAACATTTTGCCCCAAAATTTTTTTGGACCAAAATGTAGTCCATGTCCATAATATCACACCTAATTTTTTTTTATCAAAATCGTTGAAGCCGTTTTCGAGATAAATAAGATTATTCATTACGGGTGTATGGGGGGTACCCTTAGTTTTAGAGCTAAACAAAAAATTTCAATTTCGCTTCTAGGGAATCACCGAAGACCGTTAAGTACAGAGTTTGTAGAAAATAGCTCCAGTGGTTAAGGCTGTAGATCGAAGTACAGACTTGCAAACAAACAGACAGAAGAAATTGTCGGACCCACTTTATTCGTCTTCGCTATCATCGTAACGTCAACTTTTATCAAAATCTCGAGTTCGATTTTTTTCCAGATGCAGAACTTGGCCTATAGTACCTATATCGCAAGTAAAAGGGGTAAAGAAAAGGTAGATAGCTTATTATGGTTCTACTACATACTTTAAAGGCAAAAAAGGTTAAAATGCCGTCGTTTTATTGGGCAATGCTTTTGCTATGATCAAAATATTAAATTTAATTTCGTGGCATTCGATAGGAAAATTTCAGCCTTAAGTATCGCGCTGACCGACATCCTGACTACATGAAAGCCCCAAAGTCAATTTACCGTCTTATGAAATTCTAGTCTATTAAAATCAAACTGGTTCAATTTGCTTGCTTTCATTAGAGAGGGCCTCATAAGAATAAAAACGAATTAAATATAAAAAATTGTATTGAGATATATATGAGTGTTTTTTTATGATAATTGTTGCGATTCGAAATCATGAATGAATTAAATTTTTGTATTAAAAAAAAACACAGCGTTAGTTTTTTTTTTAAACTGCACAATTTGTTTATCACAAAGTGACGAAACTGTACAAGAGCATGAGTTAAAGCTTAAATGTAGTTGTTTTTATATTATTCATATTCAATTGTAATTAATGCAAACAAAATCAAATATTAACATAGAAACAAAACAGTTTAAATAAGAAAGATATACGGGGGCGGTCCGAGAAGTACTTAGCCTCACCGCCCTATAATGCCAGTATCGCAAGAGAGATTTACTATCGTCTATTTTTTTAGACAGCTACTGTCAAAATTTCAGCCGAATCGGACTCGTATTTTAGCTTTGACCTCGTGTGGAAGCCAGCTTGTCCGCGAATTTTAAAAACATGAAAAAAGCAATATCGGTCGGTGATTCGATTCTTGTTTTTGGAAGGGGAATCTCGCAGCGAAATCAAATAGTGCTTGGATGCTTTGTAGGGTGATTCTTCTCCTTCGATGGCGATCGTCAGAAATTGGTATAACGAGACGTGGCCGCACATTGGTTTTTGATGAGCTCAGCCCAGGTGCCTCGAAAATGGCTACCACGGAGGATAACGTGTCAAAAGTCTACGATCTCGTATTGGCAGATCGCCGATTGAATATAGCTGAAACAGTAGGCATCACCGCGTGGGTCATATTCTCCATGGGCATGAGAAAGCTTTCGGCGCGATGGGTGCCGCGTTCGCTCACTCCGGATAACAAGCACAACCGTGAGCCCACTACCAAATTGGTCGAATTGCACTACGAACCGCTGCCCCATTCGCCGTATTCTCCAGATTTGGCCCCGTAGGAATTTTTTTGTTTGCAAACTTAAAAAAATCACTCGCCGGTGAGGCTAAGTACTTATCGGACCACCCTCGTACATGATGTTGTTGAAGGTTCAGGAGGAAACAGTTTAAGTATTTTGGTAAGCATAATTGGTTTAAAACTGTGACTCTAAGTTTAAGAACAAATGGAAACCCCTTGTCTGATTTAAATTCAGTTTTTTAATAACGAATGGTAAGGAATATATTAATTCTATCAACAACTTTCAACTTGCATTAATAAATAAAACTTTTTTTAATATTTTTTGTATTCGGAAAATTTGTATAACTTACCTTCCAGCATTATTCCATTCGTAGGACATTGCTATAACTTTTAGTATTAGCTGTATGCCACCCAATTTCAACAGTTGATCAACTGGAGCCCAATGCCCACGCACTGGAGTGTTCTCCTGAAGGGTTCTGACTTGTTCACTTACTTGTTCTAAAGTCACTTTATTGGCTTTGGTTGCTGAATTTGAAAATTCTGTTGATGTTGGACACTGTTGTCGCATAAACAAGTTGTATTTATAAAATAAATGACTTTCCATATAACGTTTTAAAGCAACAAATACATGTCGTACAAATTGTCGTGACGCGCACTCCAAATCCTCATTAAGAGATGTCACTGACTCGTCTTCGTCATTTGCAGGTGGATTAACGATTTTTAAAACAGAAATCTTTGAAAAGGCATTATTTCATTAAAAAAATACGATTATTAAAAACTTATGATATAATTAACTTACAACATTATAAAGTTTTCTAAGGCCGTCTTGAGCATCAAATTCATCTAAAATAACTTTAAATTGGAAACTTAAGCCAAAGAACATTGTAGCATGACATTTTCCAGAATCATACGAGCGACCAAGCAGCCAAAGAGCATACCTTACTAAATCAGTTATGGTTTCTTTTGGCATTGTGCAGATACGTTCCATGGCATCTTCACAGTATGCCAAATAGTACAATGTAATCGAAACACCTGTTGAAGCTATACTTGGACGAGGAACTTTCAGAAGAAGCTGAAAACAACATCAAAGTAAACATATGTATGTTTCCTCGTAGTTGAGTTTAAAAAAATCTAACCTGTAAACCACCATGAGTTATAAATTCTAATGCAAATTTTTTATGACATAACAATGATGCCAAATATTTCAATGCTTCGAATGCAAGGCAAGTATCTCGTTTGTCTAGGTTTCTTATATACCCACATATCAGTTGCATTGTCTTGTTTTCAAATACTAGCCCAAGGAACTCTTGATATTCACCCATGGATGTAAGGTATCTTATAATAAGCATTTGACTTGTATCTGCTGTATGAGGATGAATTGGTATGTACATTCGTTTTAGGAATGTATGTGATCCTCCGGCATCATGAGATGTTTCGTGTAACATTGACATGTTTGAAGTACTTGGAAAACTATCAAGAGTTCCATTATGAGTTTTTGATGCATCGATTTCTTCTTCGATTCCTGCAGGGCTAGCAGGTGCTGAATTTTCCATCCATGCTGGTAAAATTCTCTCAAATTTCTCTTCTTGATCTGTCATCGAATTATTTAAACTAGAAAGTTGGATATTTTCAGGCATGAGGTTACCAGCTTGAAACGCATGTATTCTTTTTAACATTTTGGGCACGAGACGTGTGTTAAGTTCTCTAAATGTAACCGCTATATCTGTAACTTCCATTGCAGCAGCAAGTAGACCAGTAGCATAACTCTGCAGTGGTTCAACACTTTCTTCAGCCCACCCGTAAATTCGATTTATAAGATTATCATATTCCACTTGGAAGACAGCAGAAGTTTCAAGACCCGGCATTATAACCAAAATGAGTCGACAAGCAATAATATTTAGTTCTAGGGATTTCTTCTGGATGTTTTGTCGAGTGAAATAGTTGTCACGAAGATAATCGTTAACAAGCTAATAAATAAAAAGAAAACGTGTTTAAATTTGGTTTAGAAGTCATAAAATAATACGGTTATATCAATAAAACTAATCAAAATAATTATTTTAAGGCATACAAAACTTTTGAACTAATTCTCAGAACAATACTGATTGTTTGAATTCGTCGATTTATTTTTCGATTTCTTTTGGTGGTTTTGTAAAATAACATTTTATAATCAAGTGTTTTCGTCCTTATTAAAACTTTTGATTTAGAAATCAAATCAAGTGTTTTCGTCCTTATTAAAACTTTTGAAATTCATGACATACTTACTTTTTTTTATTTATGAATAAACTTGCTTTAGTTTTGTCCACTTAATTTTTAAGGAGCTTTTGATTATTTTGTTGTTTTATAAATAATATAGTAATTAATAATTATTATAGTAATTATGTTCTTGAATAAAAAACGATAAAGTTTTTTTAACACACAAAAAGGAAAAACTGAACAAAAAACTTGAAAAATTAAATAATGAAAAGTTCGGTAGGGAAAGGAAGAAAAACAAAAGAATTAAAAATGAATTTAAAGGATTTAAATTTTTCTTTTTTTTATAACCTTTCTTCTTCGTCACAAACCTTTCCAAAAAGGATTAAAACTAACAAAAAAAATCAAATAAACCAGCACTAATTGATGTAGTTGCAGACATTGAGACTGGATTAAAATTTCAAAAGGAGGTAGTGAAACAAGATATTAGAAATACAGCAAAATCAATCAGGCCGAAAACATAAATGTTAAAAAAAGAGCCAATATAAATATTAATTAATAAAATTTCTGTATTACATTGTAGCTGTTTCAATATTATTCTACTTTAAATAATCGGTATTAGACCTTCATGAAGTAAGAACTTGGCTGACTTTTAGATCTCAGTACTTTTCACGGCTGACTTGTTTCACAAAGGTTTTTGTATAGAAGAACTTGGCTTTTTTTTTTAAATTTATGTTTTTGGTCTGATTTCACTCCTTTTTGCAAAGATTTTAATATTTTGCCATGTCAAAATCTCGAAAGATGCGCAAATATAGAAGGGTGGACTCTACCTACTAAAATCAGCTTAGTTTATAGCTTCCTATTTCTTTTGGTATATTTTTTTTTTGTTATTGCTTGTTTTGATAAGCGCTTCAATTCTTTCTTCTTGACCTGGCAAGATACCTAACTCTACCTTAATTACAGCAATCGGAAGTGCTCCATATAAATTAAACATTTTCTCAGAAAGTAGGCGGATACCACGCCCCTGAATGGAAAACCCCAATTTTTATTTTTGGTCCTTTATATGCAATTCGAGCCCTATCGTTCTACCAAATGTTATTGTTCTACTGCAATCGGAAGTTCTGAGGAAGTGGGCGGATACCACGCCCCTGAATGGAAAACCGCTAATTTTATATTTTTTTCTTTGTATGCAATTTAAGCCTTACCGTTTTACAGCAGTCGGAAGTGCTCCATTCAACCAACACCAATTCGGAGAAAGTGGGCTGATACCACGCCCCCTGAATGGAAAACTTCAAATTTTCGATTTTTTCCTCTACTTGCATGACAAGACCTACTGTTGTGGAAAATTACAAGATTCTACGATGTCGGGAAGTGCTCTATAATTTCGATGATCTGTCAGTCAGTCAGTCAGTCAGGTACGGTTTTTGTGATTTTTGAGGCTTTATATCTCAGGAACCGCTTATGCTAGAAAATTGAAATTTGGTGAGGCACCTGTGACTGACTAGCTTAGCAAATATTTTAAGTTTCTGACTTCATTGGTACTGAAGATACCAATGATAGCAGTGATAGTTTCTTTAAAGAAAAAGAATTGCTTGTACATGAAATCAGATAAAGGTCGTAATATCTTGATTTTAGATAAATCGCAATACAAAGAAAAAGGAAATAGTGGCAATTTTGAATTATTAAAAAAGACCCTCTACCGGCAATGATAAGAGGTACAAACAGAGCATCAATCTTGGCAATATGATAATATTTAAAATAATTTATTATTGTTTCAACCATATATTTGGGAACTTCGTGTGTAATAGTTTCTTACACTATCCATAAGTTAAAAGTTAAGCCGACGATCTGTCAAACAAGACAAGTGTTTTCTGAGTGCTGTGTGAAATAATTAAGTTTTAACAAGTAAATAAATTGAAAAAAAAATCTGTAAACGATTGCAAAAGATTCAAAACACTTTAATCTAAGTTCTTGCAATCAAAGACACGTAAGTGCTAGCAATAATTTTAAGTTATAATAAAAAATCGCACACGCATGAATTCTAACCCCGAAACACCGACAACTAAGAAACGAAATCTATTAGAAAGATCCTTTGATCACAAAGAAGATACAAAAAACACAAAAAAAAAATAAAACAATCATGGGCTCCCTTAGTGAATTATCACTAGAAGATTTTACCCGGCTGCTTGATGATCGATTCAAAAACCTGGATGATCGATTCAATAATCTCACAACTAAACAAGATCTTCAGCCCAGTGGCGTAGCGTGGGTTTTTGCCGCCCGGGGCAGAGCCAATTTTGCAGCCCCTAGCAATTTTTTTCTGTGCCTTTAATTTTGTTTGCTGTTTTAAAAATATCAAAGTGAAACAGCTACTTAACTTACCTTGTTATAATTTAATTTTTTATTCACAGATTTATTATATTTATTTACCATATATTATATTTTGTAGATAGAAGTGTCTAATCGGGTGATGATTGCTGAAAAATAAAACCGGTTTTAAAAAAAAATCAACCCGCACTGCCTTTAATTATTATTATTCTTAGTTATAGTAATAAATATTATATCTATAATATTTTTTTATTTCTATTAATGTTATACATAAAGAAATGAAGAAACAGAAATATTGGCCAAGGATTATTTTTAACTTAAACATTTTTCACAACAGCCCATCAAAATTAAAGTGTTCAAAACTGGTTTTATCTTTTAAAAACGGTTAACATGTTTTTTTTTGCAGCTCAACGAAATTACCACAGCTTTTCTTAGATGGAATCGAAACCTCTAATTTAGATAATTCAAAGATTCACCAATTACTTAGCAAAACATGTATTACCTATACTTTAAAATTTTTCAGAACTATTTTTGAATAGATTTAACATACCTATACATATGTATGTCCGATTTGTTTTTACTTTCTCGAAAGAACTGTCAGTTTAAGTTTTCAACCAGTAACCAGTTATAAGAACTTAGTAAAATGTGCCGCCTTGAAAAATTCTCAACATAAGCTCTAGCTCCTTTACTATGGTAACAATGACGAAGGGTAATAGCCTCTGGGATAAATCCCTCTACAAAAAGATTAACTGTGAAAATTAAACTTTCTACAATGAAAAATAAATGAACCTGCAAATTTGAGAATTTTTAATAAAATTCTCTTGCCCACTGCCCATCTCCATGGCGGATAAATGTCGAACAATTATCCGAGCAATAAATCCAACAATTGTCAGTTACTTACGAATTACTAAATTTAATGATTTGGCATCTGAATTTAAATTCTTAAGAAACGTGACAACATTTTGTTTGAAATTCATTTTCTATTTAAATATTTTTTTTTCTTCAATTTAAAGAAAAATACATTACATAATGTACATTGCACATTCTTTATAATTTTTTGTATTCCTGAATTTGTTCTTTCATTTTTTTTTAAACTGGAACCATCATATGCCTTGGTTGTTGTAAAGTTTACATACATAATTTTGTTAATTAAATTAAATTAAAGTCATAGATAGGTATACATAAATAAATGAAGATTCAATTCAAACATAGTTTTAGTAAATAAAGAAGATATTTACATAATTTTGTTAATTTAATTAAATTAAAGTCATACAAACACATAAATAAATAAAGATTTAATTCAAACATTTTTTTAAGTAAAAAAAGATCTTTACATTTTACATTCCATAATTTACCTACATACAAGTAAGAAAGTTAAAAAAAAAAAATATTTATAAAAATTATAACTTTTTTAGAGCTTTCATTGAAGCAAATTCTTTAATTACTCCATCAGTATCAATGGCCTCAGTCGTTTCCTGTTCTATGGCCATGATACCGAGATTAGTCAACCTAATTGAACTCATCGTGGACCTTAAATAATTTTTAATTAGCTTCAATTTTGAGAAGCTTCTCTCACAGCCGGCATTGCTTATGGCGATGGTAAGGAATAAACGTAACATTATGGTAATATTAGGCAGGCTGAATTCTAACCTAAACTGCACAATAAATTTTAACAGTTCAAGAGGACTTGCATTGAAAAAAAAAAATTGAAGCCCTTAACCGCACGCGTTCGATCTTAAATTCTTTCTTATCAATGTCATGCTCATGAGATTCATCAAAACTACATTCGTAATTACCGTCCAATAATTTGACTGGCGTAAGGAAGTCAAATTTGTCTGCCAAATTCCCTAGTTGCTGAAACCTTTCCTGTATTTCAACATTGACCCTATCTAGGGAAGAAAATAATTTTCGTCGCAACTCTTTGTCGTGGGACAAAGCTGAATCTTCACTCAATATGAAAAGACAGTGGCTACAAAACGGAGCCCTATGGCATACCATCATTTATTTAATGAATTTCAGACTCAAAAGAGTGTTTCGAAAAATTATTTCTCATCTAACAAAGATGAAATTCATCAATACAAAATGCATACATTTGCAATTAGAGGGCTTAACGCCAAACTCTATCAAATATTTATGAAATACAAAGGGCAATAATCTTACCATCAGATTACCAGTGGACATATTGCTAGGAAAACCATTATGCCGTTCATTGAGAAGTTTTTGTTCGTCAAGATATTTCTTGGGCTGATTATTTATCAGTGATAGTTAGAGGGTGCGAAAGATTCGCCTTTTTTAGGGACAAGCTGGACAAATGCATTTCTCCATCCACAATGAAGTCAAAATCTTTTAGAATTCTTGTAACATCACGAGTGCGAAAGAAGATTGGTCCCATTAATTATTACGCGCTTGAGTAGCGGAGCTTCTTTAAAATCTGTTCTGTTTTAAACCATCGGAAGCTTACTTCTCTGACCTTGATAGTCTTTCCAGCTAGGCCTGAATCTTTAACCCAGATCTCATACCCCAAAGAATCAAATTTTTAACCACATCTACGTCTTAGTCACTATTGGCGAAGAATAGTGATCCGTCAAAGTTGTTAAGGAAATTTTTGTCAAACGGTTGTCAATGGGGCTTTTTCCTTAACTAAATTTTTTTGGTAGGAGGCGTTTGTTTATGACACGATGGTGTGATGTGCCTAGAGGCGGTAATACCTTAATAGTTTATTTATCTTTGTCAGAGGTAAGAAAGTTTATAGGGTGTTTTCCGATCATCCACGTATTACGTGACATCATTGCGAATATTGAAGGGGAGAGTAAGTGGGTGTCGATGGACATTGGTCTTGAATGCTTGCATATTGCAGCAAAGTGCCGCCCGGATATTTTGAAAAATTGCCGCCCCCAAGCAAAGTGCCGCCCGGGGCCTGTGCCCCCTTTACCCCCCCCCCTCTCGCTACCCCACTACTTCAACCCGTTATCACTGAATTTTCCCAACTGCGAGTGAGCAACGAAAGCCTTAAAGCACAAATTCGTAGTTTGGAATCGAGATGCGATCAGCTTGAGCCGCGTTCTGAAGCTTCGGAGCTGCATATGAAAAAAAGCAACATCATTTTTCATCTTCCGAGCTCTAAAAGCGATAACGCGCAGGTGCAACTACAAAACACCTGCACAAGTATTACTAATAGTGCATCAGCTATAACTTTCGAGCACTTCCAGGAGCTGCGCACCACGTCATCAAACCGATGGACCTACCGCGCGAAGGTAGCAAATGGGCAGTTAGTCCGAGATATACTGAGCCAAGGCATAAGGCTTGCAAATACTGGCATATCGATGCACAAGGATTACCCAGTGGGAATGCGCCGAAAACGCACTGTATTGTTGAAGCTAAAGAGGGAGGTAAAAGCGCAAAATCCAGGTCTCAAAGTTAGCTTGATTGATGATAAATTGCGCATCCGGCTCAACTTTCCAAAACGTAAGCACGAATTTTCACACGCAGTTTTTTTTATTCGATAGATACGAGTAATCACTAAAAAACACTATTTTTATCGCAATATTAGAGTGAGGAAACAATTATTTCTATTTTTAATTAATTTTTAAAGTTTCACTTTTCCATACAAATTGAACACAATAATGGCTGCGAGTCAGATGAAAAACTTTTTTTTTTTTGCTTTATTTTGACGTTTCTCCTTTCTTTCTTTGGTACAGTGATTTTATACGAGCTATTTTTTTGGGATATTCTTGAAATTTATTGTTTTCGTTTGTATTTTTTTTAGGAAATTATTTATTTATTTAAGGGAAATTTCCTTTTTACGAATTTGAATATTTAGAAACAATAGGTGTGTTTTATTCACTGCTGCATAGCTAGCGCAGCAAAATTTCCCTCGACAAACAACAACAATTTGATTGCTGGCGAAAAAGAAGACAGTAAAAAAAATGGCAGTTGTGCTGGTGATAGAACTTTAAATTATTGAAATGAAAATGGCGCTATGCATTAAATTTTAGAATTAAACATAAATGTACGTATGTACTCGTACATGTTTTGACATTAGATTTTGATATTTTCTATAATAATGGCCAAGATTGAAATATAAATTAAAATTGACATATGGAGTGAGTTTGATCGTTTTATTCGCACTTGAATGCTGCGCTGGCTATGCAGCAATGAATAAAACACACCTAATAATATTTACAATATTTTGGTAGTACAAAAGAAACTTTGCAGGCACCCAACCTCGCATCTACCCCAAATCCTATAGTGAGCCCAAGCAGGGGGGTTACATATCTCACTGTTTATGCGCCATAATGCTGGATGCTAGCACTGATGCATTTTTGTAAGTAAACAAGAAACAAAAAGTAGTCCCAGTAATTTTTAATTTTCTCAAGAACTAAAAAACATAAAACCATTCGGTTTTTTGTGCTCGATTCAGAATTGATAGTTACATTGACTAAATAAACCAATTAAGCACTTTATTATATAATTTTGCCAAAAAAATGGTCTGAGTCCAACAAAAAGTGAGGTTAAAACCGAAAAAGAAAATATTTTTTTTAGGATTTAGGGGGGTTTCCTCACCCTAATATTTTAAAACAGTTCTATTGAGACCCATACCTAACTGTAAAAAAAAAATCAAAACTCAACTCCTGCTTACGTTTTGGAAAGTCGCCCCGTGCATCCATGACCACACTTTTTCTGGAATGATGAAGCTGGGTTATTATGTGCAAAGTTGGATGGTTTTAGCGTTCTTTCGTCAAAATTTAATGTTAATTGATGGCGAGAAAATCTTATCTATAAAAACAACAACTTGCAAGTGTCATCGGTAAACGTCACTCAAACGTCATCTGCGTGCTATCGTCCGCCACCTACATCTCAACTTGCAATCATAAATGATGTCGGTAGTGCAGTCCAAGTTAATGGACTTTCGCACTAGGATCTAGCAGTCAGCCAGAATATTGAAAAGGTTGTTAGTTTTAAGAAAATAAAAATTGTAAGTTATAATATTAATGGTTTATCTAATAAGAAAGTATATCAAAATTTCTTTTATTATGTCAATACTTTAGAAATATTTTTGCTATACGAAACTCACACTCTGCACCAAGATCAAAAATACTTCGAAGAGTTTTTCAGCGATTACGAACTGTGCTGGGTTGCAGCGGTAAAAATGAATGGAGCGACGAGAGGAAGAGCATCAGATGGAACACTCTATGGCGTTAAAAAATCTTTGTCGATAATCAAGTGCACTTTCAAAGAAATAGAAGAATTCAAATACTTAGAGATATTAATCGATAAAAAAAACTATAAACTTATACCCAGTGTATCTAAATTGTTCGCATTGGCAAACGGACTTTACCCATTTACACGACACAATGCAAATATTGGGAGATAAGCACTGCATCCTCTTAGGGGATTTTAACGCTCGAACCGGACAAGAACAATGTGTATCTTTTCGAAGCCGTACAGTCCCAAGAAAATCTAAAGACGCAGAAATTAACGCAAGAGGAAATCTTAGAAATGGGAAGTTCTTTCGACTTGGCTATAATAAATGGCACTAAAAAAGGGGACGAAAAAGGTAAACTTACTTTTATCAGAAACCCAGGTCAGTCTGTTATCGACTATCTTATCATGTCCACTGATTTAATCTGCAATTTATTTAATTTTGAAGTGCATAGTCGGATTTAATCTGACCATATGCCTATAATAACAACTCTAACCACGACATATATACAGATAGTCAACCCGAAACAGAAAATTCGCTTCTCCCTAAACTTATTAAATGGCAGAAAAATCGTGCTGAAATATATCAGGAAAAACTTAATCGCAGTATTACAGCACACGGTCTACATGAGCAATCGCCAACAATGGAAGCTTTGCAGAGCGTGATAACATCGACAGCGGTCTCACATCTCCCAAACACTAAGTCCCTTGAGATAAAATTGGTCTGCCCGGAAAAGATCTTTTGCGCTTCTTCATCTATATCAAAATTTCAATGCACATTCTTTTAAAGAAGACGAAGCAAATCGAGCATACAAAGCTTTATGTAGATGCAAAAAAGTTAACTTCTCCAAAAAACAAGCTGAAAGTCTAACATACTGCAAAAACTCCTCGGAATTTTGGAAAGGAATACAAAATATAAAAGGAAGACCTTTTGTAACAAAAACACTATTGCCTGCAGAAACACTACGACATCATTTTGAAGAACAATTGAACCCGGAACTTTTTGCTCCTCCAATCCAATACGCTAGACCAAATGTCGAAAATCAAATGCTTGATAGAGAGATAGCGATCTCTGAAGTCGAAGCAGTTGTAGCCAAAATAAAAGACAACAAAGCTCCTGGGATTGACCGGATCCCAAATGAATTTTGGAAATTCGCAACATTGGAGTTTCTAACACTTCACACAAAAGTATACAATGATATTTTCACTACAGGAAAAATACCGGATTCTTTCAGAAAATCAATACTTTTTCCCATATTCAAAAAGGGAGATAAGACGGACCCATCCAACTATCGAGGTATTGCTTTTCTCAACTCATCGCTCAAAATCTTCAAGGAAATTCTAAGAAGCCGACTCACAGATTGGATGGAAAGTAACCATATTCTGAGTGAATTCCAAATTGGATTTAGAAAAGGATACTCCACAGTGGATCAAGATTGCAGAGATATATCGTCGTAGACAAAAGAAACTGTACGCATGTTTCATTGATTTTCGAGCCGCATTCGATTCCATCGACAGAAAGGCTCTGATGTTTAAATTGTTTAGAGATGGTATGTCTCTAAAATTTGGAAATATAATTGAGGACATCTATAAAGAAACAACGTATGCAGTATTGGATGGGCAAAATCTATCTGATTGGTTTCTTGCCTTAGTAGGATTGAAACAAGGTTGCAATCTCAGCCCTTCAGCCTTCTGCCTTTATATCGGGGATCTAATAAAAGACATGCCGTGTGGCATAACAATTGATGGCTTCCGGTTTAAAGTTCTGATGTACGCAGACGATCTTGTCATTCTGGCTGAATCTCCTGAATCTCTTCAGTTAATGATCAATAAATTACGGAATTACTGTTCGAAGTGGAATCTAACAGTGAACCTTAACAAATCAAAAACAATGGTTTTTCGGAGAGGATCAGGGCGATTGGCAACAAACGAGAAATGGTATTATGGAGCGGACCAAATTGAAAATGTGAGGAATAAAGAGGCAGTTCCGACTACCCGACACAACACCCAACTACATGCTTCCCATTGAAACCGGTCTATCACCATTATATCTCTCATCTCTTAAACTGCACTCCAACTACATCACAAAGTTAATGTACAGCCATGTGGATAAAGTTGCAAGAAAGATTGCTGTTTCGACAATAAAGTCGCAAAGCTCATGGTTTCAGGAATGGAAAAACTTAGCAGACTCGTGTGAACTCTCTTTCAATCTAACTCTAGATAATTTACAAGAATGGAGGCCATATCTTCACAGTCTACTCGAAACGCTGCACTCCAAATCAAGAGAGAAAAGTATAGCGCAAGCCTCTACTTCACTACATAGGCAATTCTGCCCAACTACTTTAAGGACACCCATAACATTGAAACAATATCATTGATTTTTAGGGCTAGAGGTGAACTTTTGCCTTTAAATTTCATTCCACATTGCAATGACCTATCACTAAGCTGCTCCTTATGCAACACCAACGAAAGGGAAAACGTACTGCATTTCATCGCAAGGTGCCCGATTCTAGCAGAAATTCGGCTTAAAATATGGCAGAAAAGTTATTTGGAACAAGCGGAACTCATTGAAATTCTTAATAGAAAAAACTATCTCAGTATTTAAAAATACCTCTTAATTATAGAAGACAGATAATAAGAGAAGACTTTTAAGATTAAATTGTTTATAAAGCAACATAAAACTACAAAAATTGGAAATGTTATTAATTTAGGCTATCATCTGGCTGACGGCCCTTCCGGCCATGCCACAAAAGATTTAATTTAATTTTAAACTAAAATGTTTTTGTAAATATAACTATTATGAATAAATCTATTAATCTATAAAAAAAAAATATTAAAATTTTTTTTCTTAAAATCGAAAATAAGAATTACTTTGTCTTTCATATTAATATTTTTTTATAGAATAAAGACACAAAATACCAAAATAAAATTACAATAACTTTTAAAGTGACATAGCAGACATTGTATGTACACCTGAATACAACATATGCTGCTTAAAAACTTTTATAGACCATCAAAATTTCAATATATATTTTCATGAAAGTTCCAAGTGTGAAGAGTGAGAAGTTCAAAAACTCGCCAAAAAATGTCCAACATAAAATCTGTTCTGTTAATGTAGAATGTAAGCGTTTAACTTTACTTTACTTTACTTGCAAAAGTCTTAGATGTGAACTCAGACCTCATTAAATGTCTTATAGATTTCAATATGTGCTTTTTTATAATTTTACAAGAACTAAAGGGAATACCTTAGAATACCCTTTAAATGATTTAGCAAAGTAGCAACGTGCGAGCGTTCACAAAAGTTGGAGAGGATTTAAAAGCTAATACCGATTAATATTAGTCCCGAATATATGAATATCATAATGTTGAGTCTAGTAAAGCATTCCACATTCGTGTAGTGCGGATAAAGAAAGAATTCCTGAATTTTTATAGTACGTCTCAAGTTGGGCTCAATGGTAAACTTATGGACATTCCTGGAAGCGCGAGTTTTACGGTTAAATTGTTTAAGGGGAAGGAATCCAAAATAAACAAAATTGTGGCGGTGCTGAAGAGATTCAAATGTTTCTGTTAGTTTTATCAAATGGATTTTTGGAGCACCTGTCCAAATTAAAAAATTATACTCGAGTTTTGAACGGAATATAAGCCTTATAGATTACAGCTAGATCAGAATTGGTGAAACATTTCTTGCACCGTCT
The DNA here is from genome assembly GCA_911387755.1 of Chrysotoxum bicinctum. Classification (NCBI taxonomy): domain Eukaryota; kingdom Metazoa; phylum Arthropoda; class Insecta; order Diptera; family Syrphidae; genus Chrysotoxum; species Chrysotoxum bicinctum. The sequence continues at coordinate 136,806,639 of OU426987.1, read as the reverse complement.
AAGGAAACCTAAATACTTAGCAGCGTTTTTTGCGAATTTTAAATTGTGATCATTCCACACAAGGTGGTTAGAACAATAGAAGGACACTACCCGGACCAGCGGATTTTTGTATATCAAGATCTTTAATTTATCTTGCAACTGTACAAGTGCGAAATAAAATTTTGTCCCATAAAACCGTTTACGCTCTCAATTAGGAGTCATGACACTTTCTGGGAGCTTCGAATTTCTTTTGAGCTGACAAAAAAGGTGACGAAACCGAAGACGAAGTAGTAGTTTTTTATACATTTTTTACAAATTAGCTACAAAATTTTCTACCTATGGGACATTGTAGTATTTTTGGCCTTAATTTTTGGTCATGTAAATATATGATTTATCAAATATGATCATTGCAGTTAGTTAGTTTTATAACATCGAAAACTTATAACATCTTTAAAGCTCAAGTCAAACCATGAATTCCCTTTCGGTTTAATAGATTTTTCCCTATTCGGGATAAATTTTCTCATTTCGAAAAGAATTGAAAAACGTCACTATTGCAAACGGTTCGCTTAGGAATTTTAATTTTTTCTTCAACTGGGTTTTGTTGACGCGAGAAATTCGCAGATATGACACTATGGTCTGATGTGCCTAAAGGTGACAATACACTTATAGGGTATTTGTCAGAGTCAGACGCAAGAATCAAGTCTAGAGTGTTGGCGGATTGACCTTCAACGTCAGGAATTCGAGTAGGCTCGTGAACGACATAATTTTATTTGTCTGAACAGGGCAGCCACGAAGAATTGCGTTGATTGAAATCGCCCTTAGCAACGATTTCACTGTGCGAAAATGTGAAACAATTCTTTGGATAGAATCGGAAAACGCATCGAATTCGTTAGAAGTAGAGTTACTGTTCAAACTTGGACTGCGATAAATAAAGCATGTATGCGCTTATGGAAGATGAATTCAAACCACATGAGATTAAAGTTTGTATTTAAACAAATGTCAAGTTGTGTTTGAAGCTAATAAGCAACATCATTTCGGACGTATAAATGAAGCTATAACCAAGCAGGCTGAGCTCCGTCTGATCAGAATTTTCAACCACTTCGCTAAGTGCCAAAACTGATCGCCTGTTTTTCGTGTTTTTTGCAGCATGGATATATACAGCACACAAATTCTTCCTAAGCTACCGAATGTTGCTGTAATCGAGTCTACAACAAAAAACAAACATCAAAAACCAAATCAGATAATAAACTTAGTCTTATGCCTAAATAGTATAGGTATCGTTCCGCTCCTGAATTCCGATAGAAATAAAGCAATTCATCTGATATCCTTTTGGTTCAAATAGCTACACACAATGTATGCCGTGCCGCAAACAATGTGGGTGATGAAGAAGAATTTTTTTTAATTTTTTATATAAGAAATTTCTTTAAAATTGTATAGAAAAAAATTGATATGCCGATTTTAAAAAGACGATTAGGTAAATTTTAATATAGTTTAGCATCATACACTCTGCGAAATAATGTTAAGGTCAAACACAAAATATGACTTTTTTTCATATATTATTTGATTTTAACAAACTAATTTTACTTTTAGTATCTTAACAACTAAACTTATTAGGAAAAAAAAATATATGAAAAATTAGACTTTACTTTATAATTTAAATTTGGTTTGAAATTTTTTTTAAACGAAATAATGTTAAGGCCAATTTTCAAAAGTAATTCTTAACATAGGTGAAAGTTTTTAAATAGGCTTTCAATATTTGGTGCTTGATCCTTTTAGTTGAATAACATCTCGAAGACGTCGTGGCATTGAATTTATTACAGATTTTTTTTGACACATATCAATTTTGGCTCATTCTTCTTGAACAACTCTTTTCAAATCTTTTATAGTGTCAAATTGACGTCCATTTTTGAAAACATTTTGCGTTAAAATTGCCCAAACGTTTTCAATTGGGTTCAAATCAGGACTACATGGAGGCCAGTCCAATAAGCTAATATTTTGCTTACTTAAAAACTCTTTCGTATAATTGGACACATGAATAGCCGCGTTATCCTGTTGAAAGATAAATTCTGCACCAAATATTTCATCACCAAGCGACACTAGGACATCATCCAACAGATCCGTATATTTTTGGGAATTCATTTTGGTGGAAATAAAACAAATAGGTGACTTTCCAGAGCAGCTTATAGCACCCCAAACCATCAACGTACCACCTCCAAAATTGCGAGCATTTCTATACTGCTTTTCGGATCGTTTATCACGCCAATATTTTTGGCAACCGTCTGGGTCATCTAAATTAAATTTTTTCTCATCCGAAAATATAACTTTGCCCCACTCCTCGTCCCAAAATTGATGCTTTTCAGCGAAAGTCAATCTGTTCGCCTTGTGACGTGCTGTAAGTTTGGGTTTCGGGACGCGTTTCACATATTCAATATTTTGATCACTTTTCAAAACTTGTTGCACCCGCCTTGTTGACACATTAAGACTCAAAATGTTAACAATTTGCGCGGGGCTTATCGATTTATTAACGGCTAGGCGTTTGATTTCTCGATTATCCCTAGGTGTCAATTTCGGTTTTCTACCTGAACTTCTCTTAACTCCATAATTTTCTCTGAGCTTTAAGAAATTGGCTATAACAGTCTAACTTCTTTTAAGAATGCGACCGATTTGCCTTGTTGTCTTCCCCTGTTCTCGGTTAACAGCAACACGACCCCGCTCTTCATCAGTTAATGGCTTTCCACGAGGCATTATAATTATAAAAATATAATGATGTGCTTAAATCTAATAAATTCAATTTATTTACATAATCTATAAATCATTTGTAATTAACAAACCTTTGTTATCTGAAGATCTTGCTTATTTTCTTTATTTTTTGTAACGATTTCTAAATAAAATTACTTGGCCTTATAAATATTTCGTACCACAATGAAGATCAATAATTGTTGTAAGACAAACGATACAATAGAGATAAATTTAGTTTAACCGTTATAAAGAGATAAGATCAAACAAAAGGGTTGCCATTACTTAATAATAATTTCGCATGAAAACAGACGGAACAATAAGTGTTTTTTTTTTCCTTATCATTATTTCGCAGAGTGTACTTTCTTTACCATTTTATTAAATACTTTTTAGTATCGTGCTAATTTCATATGACTCTTTGACATTTACAAAGGTCAAAAAGGTCTGTTTGATTCACTGTCACCTTTTGGTGGTAATAAAATCGTTGCATAATTCCCAATGCCACAAAATTTTTCATTGCGAGCTTTAACAAAAGAAATCGAAGATACCAGATATTCAATTAGGCTAGGCGCGCACTGGCAACTGTGATCGAAATCAAATAGTTCAATCACTAGTTGATTAATTACATGCAACGCGCGCACATGCAATACTTCACTCTCACTTCTCTCTTTTGCGCTTATAGAAAACAACTCAACAATTTGGTTGAATGTGCGCGTGGGTGAAAATGATTATGTGTAACGCAAAATAGAGTACTGATTTTAGAAAATCCTTTAGTTTGTGTCAAAACAGACATTTTTTAATTGCTCGAATCGAGTTGCTGTATGGGCGCGGAGTGTCAAACAAGCCCATATTTTTTTCATTTTAGCAACCCAACAGAGGTGAAATATTTTCACATTTGAATATATTATTATGTAATTTTAATGCTTAGTTTTTAAAATAAATAGTATATGCATAAGTATTCACTGTAGAATTAAGTGTTTAATATTTTTAATAAATAAAATCATAAAAAAATATATTTGTTTGTGTTTTTTTACATAGGGAAGGGCTTTTTGATTTTGAAATGGTCGGTCACATAATTCATTAAAAAAAGCTTCCATTGTGTGTGTTTTTTAAATAAATTTTATTTTTAATTGTTTTGCTGGTTAGTTGTTCTGTTTTTTATTAAAATAACCTTCTTTTTTGGCGAAAAAAGATGTTTTTGAAGTGCATTAAATAACCTCGAATACGGTTCGAACAATAATTCTAAAAACATGTCGCTGTCTTTGACCGTCGTTTGACATGTCACTGATAACTGCATAGAAAATTATTCACCCCCAACGCCGGCCGTAAAAGAAGTTTTACTGCAATAAATAAAATGCACGACTGCTCTTATGGCCTTATTTAAAATACTAAGAATTTCAAAAATTAATGTTATTAGAGAAAAACTGTTCATAAGCATTAAATTCATTTTTTTAAATGACTTAAACAACTCCTTCAGTAGTTAGAGCTAAAAACAGAATCTTGCATATTAGCTTATGCAAGAACAAAAGTTATATCATTGCAGTCAGCTCTTATATAAAAAATTTTTAAAACATTTTTAACCCTAGAAAGGTAATCTTCGTCGATCTTTAACGAGAATAAAAAGTCACAAATCTAAAAAAATAAAATGAAAAGTGTGTTTTTATTAAAAGAAAGGTTTGATAAAAATAAATTATTAACATCTACAAGAATTTGTTAATAGCTTTTCGAAAAAATTGCATTTAAATTTTACTTCGTCGATTCGACGAATGATTACCTTTAACGTACTAAAAAATATGATTACCTTTCTAGGGTTAAGAAAAAAATTTGGTAGGCCAACTTTAAGTTTGTATTATTGTACGAATAAATATTAAATTAAAAAGAAAATATATAGCCGTTTTTGAGATATCGAATTTTCCAAAAAAAATTTTTTTTTTTTTATTAAAAAAATATTGTTTTTAAAGTTTTATGCGAACTTTTTACTTTTTACTTTTTTTCAAACTTTTTAGAAATTCTAGGAGCCGTTTCAAAAAAAATACGATTTTTGAAAACCATTTTTAACATTTGTATGGTGGATACTACTCGAAGAACTGTTAGTAGAGGTACGCCTCAAGGCGGTGTCCTCTCTCCTCTCCTCTGGAACCTGGTCGTAAATAAACTACTAGTGATTCTAGAAAGGAAGGGGCACAGGGTGATTGCATCTGCGGACGATATTGCGATAGCGATATCTGGTAAGCATCCTAACACTCTGAAGGAACTCCTACAAAATGCTCTAAATCAATGTGGACTCGGTGTCAACCCCCACAAAACTGAACTTGTCCTATTTACCAGGAAATATAAAATCCCACACATAGACCCTCCCTTCATCAATACCGCTTCAATTCTCAGACAAAGCAAAATATCTGGGTCTTATTTTGGACAAGAAATTAAGCTGGAAGCCCAATATCCAAGTGAAAGTCAACAAAGCCAACATAGCTCTTTTCTCTTGCAAAGAGTGACAGTATGGTGGACTGCGCTGGAAACAGCAACAAACCGCGATAAGATCAGCAAAGTCCAACGAACAGCCTGTTTAATCATGGGTGGAGCTCTCCGCTCAACTCCTTTTGCTGCACTTGATGTTCTTTTTCATCTCATACCGCTAGATATTTTTAGCAAACAATCGGCCGCTAACACAGCTATTCGACTTAAAGCCTCCTCGCAGTGGATCAAAAAAATTTCAGGCAGAGCTTTTAGCAATAAAAGAAGTCCTCTCTTGGCTAAAAGAAAACGTTATATCGACTACTGACATACGTATCTTCTCAGACAGTCAAGCTGCCTTAAAGTCACTGGACTCTGTCTCCATTAACTCACAAACAGCCCAAAATTGTCGATCATCTCTGGTGGAGATGTCAAAACAGTTTAACATTCACCTTACATGGGTGCCGGGGCATAGAGACATTCCAGGAAATTGTAAAACTGACGAACTTGCAAAAAACGGAACAATCTTACCTTTGTTGGATAGCAAATCTAACATCGGTATACCCCTAGCTACTTGTAAACTTATGCTAAAGCATGATAACATGAAGAAAGCTAACCACAGATGGACCAGCACCCCAACTTGCCGGTCTACTAAACTGATTTGGCCATTGTTTGATGATAAACGCTCAAAACAACTAATTTCTATTGGTAGATTGCATATTAGCTCCGTTATAGGTGTCCTTACTGGACACTGCCTAATAGGAAGACATGCTTTTCGTCTTGGAGTTCCTGCAAATGATTTTTGCAGAAGCTGCATGGATGAAGAAGAAGAGGAGTCAGTTCCTCACCTTCTATGTTCTTATCTAACCCTAGCGCAAAGGCGTAGACTCCACTTGGGAGACTACTACTATAACTATCCTAGTGATCTAAATAATTCGAGTTGTCAGTGAATGTTAGAGAAGGTCGGTCGATGTCCTAGTGCCGTGCTCTGTATCCGTTCGTAATTCTGCCTCCGTCCCCGTTCCCGTCGCAGACACATTTAAATTTAAATATAAAAAAAAAAAAAATACACAATACATACAAAATACATAAAACCAAACAATACAAAAAAAAACAACACATTAAAATAGACAATTTTAATTAATAAAAAAATTATAACAACACTCTCAATATATAAAACGAAACGCATAGAAAAACCAACAACAACAAACAAAAAAACACTCATACCTAGGGGATAACAACAAAAAATACCTATGTTTGTCAGAGCACAGTAAGTGACATTTTCCTTTCTCCTCTTCTTTTTTCCTACAGTTGTGTGGCTTAGTGGGTGCATGCATTGTGCTGAGCTTAGGTATATAAGCTCTCACAGTGTTTGCATCTGCTGGGTCGTACGATAACAGATGTATAGAGAATTACTGTTCTGATTGGTAGGGTTCGGATCGATTCAACGTCACTACTAAAGGCATAACACTTTTTAGTGATGTTGTGTTGAAACGACTTTTTATTAGTCTTACACAGTGATTTTCTTAGATTTCGTCTGTTTTGGTTTTTGTTATTTTTTTTTTTTGTATTGGAATGGGTGGTTATTTTAGAGTAGACTTTTGTAATATTCGTGGGCTGAGAGCGAATTTTCTGGCTGCGTATATCCACACTGTTTCTAACAGGCCAGCTGTTTTGGCACTGAGTGAAACCCAAGTAGGTGAGGATTCCGATCCTACTGTATTTTTTATTCATGGGTATAGCTTGGTGCCATTATTCTTTTCCCACCATGGTCTCGCCATTTACATTAGGAATGATGTTGAATATCAGTTCTTACCACAATATGGTCGCTGCACCAACTCCTTCTTCAATTTTATGTGGTTTAAATTTTCCATTAATAAGCACATTATTCACTATTGTTTTCTTTATCGAAGCCCAAATCTGGATAGAGTTTCAACTTCTCACGAATTTGATACTCTGTCCGACTCCATCCAAAGAATTGTTTCCCTGTATCCTCACATTGAAATCGTTATTACGGGCGATTTCAATGTTCACAATTCTTCTTGGCTTCTCCATTCGGGCCAGACAACACCCGAAGGAATGTGTGTTGAGATTTTTGCTGAGTTTAACCACCTTACTCAGCTTGTCAACGAGCCTACTCGAATATCGGACGTTAATGGCCGAGTAGAAAATACTCTTGACTTGTTTCTTACCTCTGACCCTGATAAATACACAATAAGTGTATTGACGCCTCTAGGCACATCTGACCATAGTGTTATATCTGCAAATTTCTCGTGTCAAACAAATCCAGTTAGAGAAAGAGCTCCTAGAAGAACCGTATGGCAGTACGAGAAAGCCAACTGGCACGGTTTGAATAACTTTTTCAGGATCTTTAACTGGTCACTATGCTTCCTCGATAGTGACGTAGACTCCAGCGCAGATATGATAACTAACATTATTCTTTTGGGAATGAAACATTTTATCCCGAATAGGGTTAAAAGTATCAGACCCAAGGATAATTCATGGTTTGATTTGAGCTGTAAAGAGGTTATCAAGGAAAAAGAGGTAAGCTTCCGGTGTTTTAGAGCCAACCCAACTGAGGAAAACCGGAAAAAGTTCAAACAAGCCAGGAAGGCCTGCAACGCCCATATTCGACGGACCAAATTTTTACATGATCAAAAATCAAGGCAAAAAATACTGCAATGTCCCAAAGGCAGTAAGAATTTTTGGTCATTTGTAAAAAATATGAGGAATTCTTCCTCTTCCTCGGTTCCTACGCTTGTTGTCAATGACACTCCTTCGTTAGCTCTATTGATAAAGCTAACTTGTTTGTAAGGCAGTTCGCCGCTAATTCCACCTTGCTGGATAATGTCATGACTCCCCCAATTCTTAGTGATTCTATGGGACAAATCTTTTTTCGCACTCGTACCGTGGCAAGAGCCCTGAAAGATCTCAACATTCATAAATCCGCTGGTCCGGATGGTATCCCCGCTATTATTCTGAAGAGGTGTTCTTCCACGCTAGCAAAACCCCTGCGTAAGCTTTTCCATCTGTCCTATTCTTCAGGGCTCGTTCCGAGTGGTTGGAAAACTGCATTTGTTCAGCCAATTCCCAAAAAAGGCGAATCTTCTTCTCCCTCTAATTATCGACCGATCGCACTAACGTCCCTTCTTTCTAAGGTCATGGAAACGCTGATTAATTATCAGCTTAAGAAATATCTTGAGGAACGAAAGCTTCTTAATGACCGGCAGTATGGCTTTCGTAGCAATAGGTCCACAGGTGATTTGATGGTTTATCTAACCGAAAAGTGGAACAAATCTTTACATTGTTTCGGAGAAAGTAAGATTATTGCACTTGATATTTCAAAGGCATTTGATAAAGTCTGGCATCTTGCTCTTTTATCGAAAATGCGTGCTTTCGGGATCGACGAATCCCTACTTCTTTGGATTAGAAATTTTCTTTCGAACCGTTCAATACAAGTTGTGCTAGACGGATTCAAGTCTGAAACCCACAATATAAATGCTGGTGTGCCCCAGGGCTCCGTTTTGTCCCCAACCCTCTTCCTCATTTTTATTAATGATCTCCTGTCTGTAACTTCTAATCCAATTAATTGTTTCGCTGACGATAGTACTCTTAGCTTTTCATATTCGTTTTCAGACTCACATCCCTCCTCTTCGGATGTGGAACTGCAACGACAAAATATGATAAGCACATTAAATTACGACCTAAACAGCATTGTGCAATAGGGAATAAGAAACCGTGTCGAATTTAATGCTTCGAAAACCCAATGCTGTCTTATATCGTTAAAGCGAGATATACCCCCCTTGCCACTATCTATGAGTGGCACTTGCATCAATGAAACTGAACATCTCGATATTCTCAGTATGTGCATCACAAAACCACCTCTTGTGGAACACTCACATACGCGATGTTGCCAAAAATGCCGCAAGATGTTTGGGTTTTCTGAGACGGTGCAAGAAATTTTTCTCTCCTTCTGATCTGGCTACAATCTATAAAACCTATATACGTCCAAAACTTGAGTATAACTCCCATCTATGGGCTGGTGCTCCAGTAACTTATTTAAGTCTCTTGGACAGTATTCAAAGAAGAGCTTTTAAAATGATTGGTGATAATAACATCATTGACTCATTTACGTCACTCCAACTCGTCGTAATGTTTCTTGCCTCACCCTTTTTTACCGTTATTTTAACGGACTATGCTCTAGTGAAATAGCCAGCTGCGTTCCTCCCCTTAAACAATTTAACCGTAATACTCGCACTTCTAGGAATGCCCATCAGTTTACCCTTGAGCCCAACTTCGGCCGTACTGCGAAGTACAGAGATTCGTTCTTCAGCCGTACTACGCGAATGTGGAATTCTTTGCCACGCTCTGTCTTTCCCAGTCATTGCAATGTTCAAGAATTCAAAACCAATGTACACCGACACCTCCTTTCTAACCCTTACCTTTTTTCTTAATGCTCACACTGTGTCTCTGGCATATTAAGGGTATACAAACCCCTTAAGTGTGCGCCGATTATAAAAAAAAAAAAAAAATTCCGACATTCACTGTCTCAAACGCTTCATTATTAGCTCAAAATGGTTTAACGAGTAAGGGTGATTTTTGAAGTCCTTGTTGAACACAACGGACCAAATATTGGTCTAAGTGTGTTGACCTTTTCCGGTCAGCAGCCACTTTAACCTAACCTAACCTATGGTGGATACCGTTATTTTTAGGTAAAATACATTTTTTTTTCATACAGCTTGTAGATTATATTGAGAAACTTTTATTCATTTTTATTCGAAATATGTATTGAGTTTTGAAAAAAAAATCTGAATTTTTTTTAAAATCCAAAAAAAATTTTTTCAGTACACAATAATATTAAAACTTTTAGGAAGCTTAAGAAAAAAAAATTATCAAAAACAAAAAAAAATGGTTACAAGGGGGGTACCATTTATAACTATTTTTCGGATTTTTTTCAACAATTACCTAGCTTTAACTAAATTATGTTTTTTTGCATTTCTTTTCTTTTAAATCTGTCGAACAGTTTTTGAGAAAAAAAAAATATTTATAAAATATCGAAAAAAAATCGTATGGCAGGTACCGTTATTTTTGGTCTAAAAAAAAAAAAAGTGTGGGGAGAAACTTCAAAAAAGATATCTACAAAGTTTAACGAAAATCGGCCGAGCAGTTTAGGTTGTCTTCGAACAGACAGGCCGAAATGCGAGATCCACTTTTTTCGTCTTCGCTATCATCGTTATATCAACTTTGATCAAAATCTCGAGTTAGACTTACGACTGAATAACTTGCTTTATAGTATCTATAATTCGCCAGTAAAAAACGAATTAAATAAATTTAACATAAATATATCATTCAGAACAAATAATAACCAAAAAGAAACATCGAAATAAAAACATGCACCGGAGTTTACAAACTAAGTAAAATGCGATGACTGCAACAAATAAAGGGTGGAATTTAAGGGCCGATGTTGATTTTGGATAAAACACAAATTATTTAGGAAATTATTGTCATTTCATTTTGTTATGATAATATGGTATGGTTCAATTATGTATGGAACAAAATATCGGCTAAATGGCCGCCGCGACCTCGGCGGACCGATGGTCCAAATTTTCGATGACGCTGAGGCATAATTGAGGTTCCATGTCAATAATGTGCCGAATTATCTCATCCTTTAGCTTTTGAATTGTTGCTAGCTTATCGACGTTTACCTTTCCTTTCGAATAACCCCAAAGAAAGAAGTCCAACGGTGTCAAATCACATGATCTTGGCGGCCAATTGACATCGCCACCACGTGAGATAACAAGGCCATTGAATTTGTCGCGCAAAAGAGCCATTGTTTCGTTAGCTGTGTGGCAAGTGGCACCGTCCTATTGAAACCACATATCGTCCACATCCATATCTTCCAATTCGGGACATAAAAAGTACGTTATCATCTCACGATAGCGAACACCATTCACAGTAAATGCCTGACCGGCCTCATTTTGGAAAAAATACGGCCCGATGATGCCGCCAGCCCATAAACCGCACCAAACAGTCACTCTTTGTGGGTGCATTTATTTTTCGACAATCACTCTTGGATTATCATTCGCCCAAATGCGGCTATTCTGCTTATTGACGAATCCACTGAGGTGAAAATGTGCCTCATCACTGAAGATGATTTTCTTCGAAAATTGATCATCCACTGTTGCCATTTCTTGCCACTATTCTGACCATTGACGACGCTTGAAATGGTCAAGAGGCTTTAGTTCTTGAGTCAATTGCACCTTCTAAGCGTGTATATGCAAGTCTTTATGCATAATGTTTATCAACGACGAGCGTGAGGGGTGCAATTGTTGGGCACGACGACGAGTTGAGGTGGACGGCTCTTCAGCCACACTATCGCGAACAGCAGCAATATTTTCTGCAGTACGAGCTGTACGAGCATGCATTGGCGTTTTCACATCTCCTACAGACCCGGTTTTCTCAAATTTTTGCACAATTTTCCGATTGTACGCACATTTGGACGATTAAATTGACCGAAAAAATCAGAAAGTGCACGATATGCATTTTGATTTGAACGCCCGTTTTCATTATAAGCCTGAATAACTTTAACGCGTTGCTCGATTGTGTATATTTCCATGGTTCAAATTGAGTTAGTCTGAAATTGAGAAATGTCAAATGAAATGCAGAAAAAAACTTGACGTTTTGGTGTGGTTCACATTCAACATCGGCTTTTAAAATTTAACCACCCTTTATTACATAGGATAGACGGAAAGAATATTTTTCGGAACATTCACAGAAAATTTACCAAAACCAAACACAAAATCAAATTATGCTTTGCACCTCATTATTTTACTCAAATTTTGTATAGATTTTGCATTTTTTGCAAAATGGGAAGAATATCGGCCTAGTGTCTCTGATATTCTTCCCTTTTTGCAAAAATGCAAAATCTATACAAAATTTGAATACAACAATGAGGTGCAAAGCATAATTTGATTTTGTGTTTGGTTTTGGTAAATTTTCTGTGAATGTTTCGAAAAATATTCTTTCCGTCTGTCTTATGTAATAAACGGTGTTTAAATTTTAAGGGCCGATATTCCCAGATTTATAATGCAAGTAAAATACAACATGACAAAATATTTAACGGTAAACTAATATTGAAAACAAGTGCACTATTCAACACCGAACTCAGTTTCAACATGGAATACTATATATTTTCAAAACATCAAAATCGTCTGAAGATGAAAATATAATTTCCGAAACAGTCCTAAGCTGGCAAACGCCGTGAATAGACGAGTGTTAGTAGTGCGAACATCTGATTTAATATTTCTCAGAGAATCTAAGTTTATCTCTCACTCAGTAAATTTCCATCCGTGGTGAGTGAAACATTAACATTTTTTAAGAAGAGCTAAATACTATAAACTAAAAAAAAAAAAACAATTAGTAAAAATGGACGGGGGGACGGATCCCGCCAACCATAACCGGCTTAAAATCCTTGAATCTGAGGTAATTTTAAACCGGGGTAAAAAACACAAAAGAAAACACAATGGTGATGATTTCCCTAACCTACCGGCCATACAAAATGACGATAATGTTCCTCGGTACATAGTCATAACTGGTTTAGAGAAAGATGGAAAGGACGCCAACAGTTTCCGTAAGTTATCTACCTACAATCCAATCCGAATCAATCGTGGACTAGAGCACATTTCTAAAGACATTTCAGAGGTTAAGTCAATAAGGTCAGGTGACCTGCTTCTCAAGGTACTCAATGTTGCAACAGCCGAAAAATTCATTAAATCTAGACTCATTGACTCAATTCCAGTCAAAGTGACTAATCATATAAGTCTCAACTCAGTTCAATGTAGAATCTATTCAAAACTGATTGAAAACATTAGCGAACAGGAACTTATCGATGAACTTAAGAAATACAAACTTATCGAGGTTCGAAAAATGATGAAGAAAGAAGGTGACTCATTGGTCCCTACCGGTGCTGCTATTCTCACTTTTGATCAAATTCGACGGCCACACGAGGTTAAAATACTCGTAGGTTGGTTGATTTGCAAAGTTGAGGAATATATACAAAATCCGATGCGCTGTGTAAATTGTCAAAGACTCGGTCACACCAAAAATCGATGCACAAATGCCCAATCTTGCAAAAATTGTTGTCTTCCACCACACAATGATAACTGTGTTCGAATTTAATGCATAAATTGCAACGAAGAAAGCCACACTTCATATGATTCCTCCTGCCCCGCCTTTCTTAGGTACAAGTCTGTCAACAAAATTAAAGCCGATCGTCGTTGTACAGTCCGCGACGCATGGCAAATTTATAATGACAATCCTAGTCTTCACCAGCTACCTCCACCTAAAAAGAGAAATAATACTTACCCCACGATGGCAGAAATAATAAAAAAGAGAATTAATAATGAGACAACAAACTCAAAGAGCCTCCAAACTACTTCTCCTGCTCAATCAGAAACAAAAACAACAATAACACCAACCAAACTCGATTTACTCCACAACAAAGTTCTAACACAAGACAATCACTCGCACTTCCACATTGAAATCGAAAACAAAAACGAAACTACAACTTAATCTCTTATGGAAGAGCTTAGCTCAGTTGACAAATCCCTCATCACCTCTACCCCCGCACAATCAACAAATGATACTCAAAATACTCTTATTGACGAAACGCAATTGTCATCGTTCTCAGACACAGAAATGTGTGACGTAGAACCTACCAAAGTATTACATGCTATCTCTTACTCTGCAGACGAAAAAACAAAAAACTCAAATACTTTAAACAACTCAATCCCACTCACCGAACAGTCAAACTCAAAATACTTCATACACTCAACAACAAATTTTAAAAAACAATAATGACACTGTTGGATAATGATTTCATTATCCTCCAATGGAACATCCAAACATGCTCTAGAACTTTTAACCGCAAAATACAACCCAGATATTATAGCGCTTCAGGAAACACACATCATAACCTCGAATTCTTACATGTTCAAGCTTAAAAACTACAAACCGTTTTATTATAATAACAATAAGGGATATGACTACTCCAAATCAGGCATAGGGTTTCTCGTTAAAAATAACATACCAGTGACATCCCACATAACTTCTTCTTCAAATCTTCTCTATCAAACAATAGAAATTCCTACACGAAAACCAATAAAGCTTACTAATGTATATAGAGAGCACGAAGTTAATATTACAAGTGAAATTCTTAACGATATTCAAACAGATAATAACAAGCATCATCTAATCCTAGGTGATTTAAATGCTAAAAACACAGTTTGGGGTTTAAATGCGACCAATAGATTACGTATACTTTTTGAAAACTTCGCCAATGATCAAAACCTCGTTGTTCTAAACGATGGATCCCCCACACTTTTCAATACAAGAAATACCTTCTCTGCTTTTGACGTTGCATTCGCATCCGCAGATTTAGCTCCACTTCTTCAATGGGAAGTACTCCCAAATGGGGAAAATAGAGACCACATCCCAATCATAATACGCACTCTTGAAAGAAAACTTCTTAAAAAACCAATTATACGATTCGAAGAAGCTAAAGCTAACTGGGATAGCTTTGTATCATCTCCGCAATCCTTATCTACATCTATCCCTGCCTCCAATAATATCAACCAAGAAGCAGCGAAGATTAAGAAAATTTTAAGAAGTGCAGCTGCGAAATCTATGTCAACAACTAAACAGAAGCAAAGAAAGGGAAATAAAAATCCAGTATGGTTTAATGAAGACATTGCACTATTGGTTAAAACTAAGAATTTAGCCTGGAAAAAAGTTCGAAGATATCCAACTACTCCAAATTGCTTAGCTTACAGAAAAGCTAGTGCCAAGGTAAAATATGAAAGCATCATAGCAAAAAGACTATCTTGGGAAAACTTTGTGAATATAATGGACCCAACTCTTGACACCAAAACTCTATGGAATCGAATAAAATCTTTAAGATCTTCAAACTACTCTCAACATTTTCCTTATATTTTCCTAAATGGCTCTTTGGAAAATGATCCTGAAAAAATATCCAACACGTTTTCAAAATTATGGGTAAAGTACAGTGAGAATAATACGAGTACTTTTGCAGATAACGTTATTGCTAAAAAAAATGACCTTCAACGTAAATGATCTTCCTCTTCAAGAAAACCAATGCTTAGAGCTTATAGAAGACATTTTAAGATTTGAATTTGACACTACACTACAAATGCTTAAAGGATCCACCCCAGGAGAAGACAAAATTACATATACAATGGTAAAATCAGCTGCCGATAGTCTTAAGAACCGACTTTGCTCGCTTTATAATAACATCCTTTGGACTGGTATCTTTCCTCATGACTGGAAGAAAGCTATACTGAAGCCGATTCCTAAGAGTTCACGTAACTATCACCAAATAGATGGGTATCGCCCGATATCTCTTCTACCTCTTCTCTCAAAAATTTTTGAAAAAATTATAGGACGTAGAATAGGCTGGCTGATGGAAAAGTCAATTAGTAATGAACAACATGCTTTTAGACCAAACAGAGGAGTTCAATCTCTTATTCATCTCATGGAACATAAATTAGCAGACAATCTCTCAGCACAGCGTAGTGATGTCATCTGACCTTGAGAAGGCTTTCGATCGCGTCACAACTTTTCCTATAATTGAACAATTACATAAATGGGGAGTCCCTAAACATATCCTTTAGGTTATAGTATCCTTTTTATCGGGAAGAACTTGTTGTGATAATGTTAATGGCTTTACTTCAAACAAATTAAAACTTGAAAATGGGATACCATAAGGGTCTCCTTTGTCAGTATACCTCTATAATGCATATATAGACTCCCTTATAACGGATCTTTTAAAACCAGAACTTAACCTAGATTTCGTTGGTGTATGTGTAGATAATATCTTCATGGTGGCTTCTGGACACCCATCTACGGTGAACGCCATTTTAAAAACGGCAGACAATGAAATCCATGTTTGGACCCAAAAAACCGGTGCAATTGTCCCGCCATCTAATATAGAAGCACTGCACCTTTGCCGGAAAAAGAAATGCTTATCTTCAACCATTCCACTCGTAATTCACAACTCCACAGTGAACCTGAAAAAAGAACTTGAGAGTCCTCGGTGTAACATTCAGTGGAAATCTGAAATGGGATCTCCACATCAAAAATACCATCAATCAACTTAAGACTAGAAACAATGCTCTGAAAATGATATGTTCTCGTAGAAAAGGACCACATCTGGAAACTGCTCTCAAAATAACCAAAGCTCTGGTCGAAGGTACCATCCAGCACGGACTCACCCAATTTATGTGGACTTCGAAGAAAAACTTGGAGAGCATCGATATACGAGTAGCCATAAACGAATGCTACCGAACATCCACAGGAGCGCTAAGGACAACACCAATCGAAGCTCTTAGAATAGAAGCGGGATTTAAATCAGTCAACAAACTAGGACAAAAATGAGCGGTAAACTTAATGAGCAAAGCTCTTACTGGTGTTTCTCATCCTCTTCACACAGCTTCAAAGGAAACTTTATCAAGAAAAAAACAAAACAAGAAAAATTCAACATCTTCTCTTACCAAAATAGTTACCTTAATTTCGGCTCATGGTTGTATTCCTTTAGAAACTTTAGGAAATCAGTGGATATCCCTTCCCCCTCCTTGGAAAAGACACTTGCTATCTATTGACACCAGCCTCTCCCGCCACAAGAAAGAAAACACTTCAAATCAACAATTCCTTATGCTTCACCGTGAACTAATTGAATCTATCAAGCCTTTGAGAACATTATACACCGATGGATCCTATAGGAATAATAATTCTACTTATGCAGTCATCGAACTGAAAGCAAACAACGAAGAAACCATCTTTTTCCAAGGCATTCTTCCAGACGCAGCGGGTAGTTACCTAACAGAAGTAACAGCATTGTCAAAAGCTCTTTCTATGGCACAGACCTGGACTGAAAAGACATTGATCCTCACCGACAGTCTAAGTACGCTTAGAGGAATAAGAAGTGCAACCAATAACTGCTCTACTCTCAATTACATCCGAAGCATCCTCCATACTAACGCAAACATAACTTTAGCATGGATCCCAGGTCATGTTGGTATTAAAGGAAATGAGGCTGCCGATACTGCAGCAAAAGAAGCGACTCGTTATCCGTATTTAAAAGAACTGCCAAATATCTCCCAAATCATCCGAAAAGTTTTCATTTCAAACGAAAATGAAGAGCTCCAAAGCATCTGGCGTAGTGAACAAAACTTTCTTCGACAACATCACGCAACACATCTTCGAATTCCCTACAGCAGAACTCTAACCAGAGAAGAATGTATTACTTTATTTCGGATCAGAGTAGGAAAACGCTATTTTCAAGTCGTCACTATTTTACTAACGACCCCCAGAAGAATGCGAATATTGTAGGGAGATCCTATCAGTTTGGCACATACTTGCCGATCGTCCGATTTCTCGCCAAACTACAGATACCGATTCAATAGAAATTAAGAAGAAACAAATAGCTGAAATACTTAATCCATCCGATGTCCGATCCTTTCAGCGCATTAAAGAAGCAACAAACTTACACAACAAGTTTAAAGACATATAAACTACGAGTATTTATTAAATTAACTAAATACTATAATTTATCTTTGATTTTCAATTTGACTAAATATATGTATAATTATCACTTTTTAATAATTGAAATCTTAGACCAATCAATAATATTAATACGACATCTATGGTCTTGCTGCCCTGATGTCTTCCATATAAATAATTTTATAAATTAATTTTTGTAAGTTATTTTTGATAAATAAATAAATAATTTCCGAAACGCGTTGCCTTTGTAATTTAAAAGAAGTTGTTTTAATAAACATACAAATTATATATTAAAAGTTTCTACTTTTATCTTTTCATACTTATGTTTTCTTTATTTTGTTTTTATTAATATAACGTTCATTAAAAAAAATAATAGTAAAACGTTATGTTTATTACGCTTTTTATGAAGAAAATCGACCTCAAAGTAAAAAATTAGCGTGGGTTAAAAAAAAAATGAACAGGCAGTATATCTTCTAAATTAAAGTGCGACATGAAGTTTTTGCCATTCATATAAACAGATCAATTTTTATTAACAAAGGTCAGCGTAGACCAAACTACGCCATTTTTGAAATCCCCGAAAAATTATTTCAATATTGGAAATAGATTCAAACTGTAGAAAGATTTTGTTCTTAAAATACACCCAATAATCATATCAAAATATCCTTGACGAATTAGGGGACACCTTATTGATTTAATATTGTTGTTATAGTGTAGGTTGATGGTATTAACATCGTTTCTGTTTTTAAATATATGCGGGATTGATGAAAGCTGTTGATGCTCCTGTATCAATTAATATTTTAAGGAGTTTTCCAAATCGTGAAGAATGTTTGGATATACAGGGTGTCCCACAGTCACCGCCCCAAACGAAAACCATAGATTCCTGAGGTCATTTTAAGTCGAAAAACTTATGAGGTAATTTTCTCGTTTTCGTCCCGTTTTCGAGTAATAACGGTTTTTATGATTTTTGCTCTCTTTTCCCTTAACTGGCATTATCTTTGCTAAACTACGTCCGATTCGTAAGATTTTTTTTATAACCAATCAAGAATTTATTACAGTTTTAGTTTGTCTCAGAACTTTTTTTTTCTGCGGGCAACCGTTTCTCCGCAATTTTGCATCAAATCCAATTTTTTCGTTTTTTAAGTTGTTTTTTTCACTTTGATATCATTTTTTTCAAAAAAACACGTTAATGAGTATTAATTTTTTTCGTTAATTATTAAAGCCCAGTTTATTTTCTGAAAAAAAAAATATTTTTTTTCCTTAAAAAAGAATACTAAATGTAATTAACAAAAAATAAACAAACAGCGAATTAAAAAAAAAAATAATTTTTAAATACAAAATTAACTTTTTCTGAGCTATTGTGGTTAAGAAAAGGACAAATAGATAAAGTTAATTAGTAAGACCGTTAACTTATGTAAACAGTAAAGATTTGCATTATGATTTGAAGGTTGTAAATGTCTTTCTCGCGTGATCTAGTGTCCGCGTCGTGTTCTTTCACTTGATACACCATTTTGGATTTGTTATTCAAATTGTATTTTTTTTTTTCAATTATTTGCGAACAATGGATTACACTTATCAAGAATATCTGGAAATATTATTAATATACGCTGAAATGGGACAACTTTATCTATTTGTCCTTTTCTTAACCACAATAGCTCAGAAAAAGTTACTTTTGTATTTAAAAATTATTTTTTTTTAAATTCACTGAGTTTGTTTATTTTTTGTTAATTACATTTAGTATTCTTTTTAAGGAAAAAAAATATTTTTTTTTAAGAAAATGAACTGGGCTTTAATAATAAGTGAAAAAAATTAATACTCATTAACGTGTTTTTTTGAATAAAATGATATCAAAGTGAAAAAACTACTTAAAAAACGAAAAAATTGTGTTTGATGCAAAATTGAGGAGAAACGGTTGTCCACAGAAAAAAAAGTCTCTGGACAAACTAAAACTGTAATAAATTCTTGATTGGTTATAAAAAAAATCTTACGAATCGGACGCAGTTTGGCATAGATAAAGCCAGTTAAGGGCAAAATCATAAAAACCGTTATAACTCGAAAACGGGACGAAAACGAGAAAATTGCCTCTTAAGTTTTTCGACTTAAAATGACCTCAGGAATCCATGGTTTTCTTTTGGGGCGGTGACTGTGGGACACCCTGTATATGTAGAAGGGAATGTCCGTTTTTTTTTTTTTTTTTTTTTTTTTTTTTTCATGTATATGGGTAATTCTTTTACAAACCGTACGAAATCGAACAAAAAATGACCGACCGATTTCCGATTTGGCTGAAATTTTTTTTACGTGTTCCTTATCGAAAAAGAAAAGACACCTATCCGAGGAATTTAAATTTTTTTTTGTTTTTTTCGAAAATAGAGGGGGTTGAAAATTTCAGATTTCGGTGATTTTTGGCTTGAAGACTGATTTTCAAAAATTCATAACTCCGGTTCATTTTAAGCTAGAGACACAATTTTTTTTCATTTTGAAGGCAAAAGATTGAATTTTAAGAAAAAAAATAGATTAAAAAAAATGTTCGAACAATTTCATATTGTTATAAACGATTGAAATGTTTGAATCAATTTTTAACAACGAAACCCACCACTTAGCGTGTTTAAAGTATGACCATCGTATTCGACGTCCAATTTTCCATCGAAAAAGCTTTTTTTATTAATGGAGAAACGATTATTATTATTGCAAATAAATTAAAAAGACGAGCGCGTCTAGGCGCCAGTTGCAAAGTAAACCTCGTATTCTCGTTTTATACCGTTATTCTCTGCATTATATTGCAAATAGTATGAACAGTATGTTTTAAATTTTCAATTGAACAATATTGTTTATCAATAAATAATGTTTCATAAAAAATTGGTTTAATATAAATAAAAAAACAACACTATGTAAGAGAAAATTAGCACAAAACGCTTTAAGCTACATATTTAATTTAGGGATGGGAAAAACCGGCCGTTTAAAACCGAAACCGGTTATTTTGTTTCAATTAACCGGTTCTCACCGGAGATTTTTTATCTCGGTTAAAACCGGTGTTTTTTCTAAAATCCAATAACCGGGAAACCGGTTATTTACTTTGGTACCACCGAAATAAAAAAGTGTAGAAAACGTCTTTGAAACAAGATCTCCTTGTCTCATAAGAACTACACTTATGTGCAACATGCGACGTTATTCACCACTTCTGCTTTTCTTTCATAGAGTAATTTATTGTAGTGGTAGAAATGTGAAATCGTTTTAAATTACACACTTTCGCAAAATTGCGTTGTATTGTTTTGTAGATTATTTTGTAAATGTTACTCTTTATTTTTTACATTTTTCAAATTAATTCATTGAGGTAACCGTTTTTTTGACCAAGTGAAGAAAGTCTTATAAAACAATAAATGAAAAACATTTATGTATTATTTATTAATTTTCAAAATGAAATGTCGACTATTTCCTCAGGTAAATAAAAAACATTTTTTCGAAAAAAAATTTAAATTTTGCGTTAGCTAGATTATGCTTGTGTTTTTTTTTTTTTTTGAAACTCATTTTATTTCATTTCAATTAAAACATTGGTATGAAGTAACACAACACTTTAACTAGAGAATTTTCTTTTCTGAAAAAAGCTTATCTACATACCTACATGTTTGTATAGTTTATTTGATATGAACGTATGTTAAGACTTCGAAAAATTTGTATACAAAAAACCGAAAACCGGTTATTGAAAAAAACGGTTTTTGTCCGATTAAAACCGTCAGGTTAAATCGAGAGGAAAAATAACCGGGAAACCGAAAACCCGTTTATTGGGAATAACCGCCATCCCTAATTTAATTGAAAAAACCACTCAATAGCACGAACTCACTTTATTGCATGGATTGCTGAGAGACAGAGCAGAAGCTGGAACAGCTAAAGTAAAGATTAGATAAAGCATTTAAAGGAGTCATAAAAACTAAGTATCATGACTGTCAGCCGACGCTTGTGAGCGGGAAGATTCAAATTTAAAATCGAAGATTCTTATTAAACGACGGATGTAGTATAATCACTATTTTTATTATTTTTTTTTTATTTTTATTATTAAATAACATTATCTAATTAAATTAAAATTAAATAATAACTACATTGTACATCATTCAGTTCATTATTTATAATTTCACTACATTATAATATATATTATACTCAAATACAGAGAACACACAATGGTATAAGACGAGAATACGAGGTTTACTTTGCAACTGGCGCGCAGACGCGCTCGTCTTTTTAATTTGTTTGCAATAATAATAATCGTTTCTCCATTAATAAAAAAAGCTTTTTCGATGGAAAATTGGACGTAGAATACGATGGTCATACTTTAAACACGCTAAGTGGTGGGTTTCGTTGTTAAAAATTGATTCAAACATTTCAATCGTTTATAACAATATGAAATTGTTCGAACATTTTTTTTAATCTATTTTTTTTCTTAAAATTCAATCTTTTGCCTTCAAAATGAAAAAAAAAATTGTGTCTCTAGCTTAAAATGAACCGGAGTTATGAATTTTTGAAAATCAGTCTTCAAGCCAAAAATCACCGAAATCTGAAATTTTCAACCCCCTCTATTTTCGAAAAAACAAAAAAAAATTTAAATTCCTCGGATAGGTGTCTTTTCTTTTTCGATAAAGAACACGTAAAAAAAATTTCAGCCAAATCGGAAATGGGTCGGTCAGAAAGGTGTTCGGTTTGTAACTAAAAGAATTACCCATATAGGCGGTCGATGCTGTGAGACATTTACTTGAAAATGAATAGTTTCGGGGTAAGTAGACATGTGGGTACATGTGGGAATTATTTATTGGTGACCGCTCAAATTTATTATAGAAAATAATTTGTCCAGGGTCTAGGTCAATAAAACAAGATGTTGCTGGTTAAGCGACGTTTCGAGCATGAATATTTTTTTTTTTTTTTTTTTTTTTATAATCTACCCGCGCTCAAGGGATTATGATTACCCTTTAAATGTTTCAACACAGCGCGGGCGTGAAGTTACGGAAGAGAAAGAAGGATAGGAAAGATGTGTGGCACGATGTTCTTAGACTGAAGGTTGTTGTCTCAGATATTTTGTCTCCAGGGATGGCGGCTGAACTAAACCGGAGAATGCCGTGTCTTATTTTTATGTCGCTTATAATTCACATTATTTTATTCGTGTTCATCTTTGTTGGGCATACTAGTTTAACTCAATTACATGTTGTTAGTGTTATGCCTGAACAACATGTAATGAGTAAACCAGCAACCCATTGATGACAATTTTTAGAAGGTTTTTTTAATGGAATTAGAACGACATAGACGACGGCAGGGATCGAACCTGTGATCATGAGGTTCACAGGCGAGCACACATCCATCGCGCCACGGCCACCCCCAACTCTTGCTCTTCTTCAGGCAATACAAATTTAAAAAAAACTCGGCTTAACAACATTAAGACATTAATAAAATACTATTCACACTTGGAACAATTTTATGTACATAAATAGCAAAACATTCCAAAACAAATGGACAATTGGAATGTTTTGCTATTTATATAAAAAAACTACATAAAATTGTTCCAAGTGTGAATAGTATTTTATACATTTTTAATGTTGTTAAAACGAGTTTTTTATTGCCTGACGAACAGCGTATGCTCATGCTCGAAACATCGCTTAACCAGTAACATCTTGTTTTTGTGACCTAGAGCCTGCACAAATTATTCCCTATAATGTATTATGTACATACATACTTACATAATGATTTAGTACTGTGTTGTAGTTGTTTCTTTCATAATTATTCACTTATTATTGACTTGGTTCAATATCATCAGTGGTAGGTATAGTTATTTACATTTGCTTGTTGTTCTTCTGGGTAGTTATTTTATGAAATCTTTTATGCTTGTCGAATACAATAATAGGCCGTTTAGATTTAAAATTGTTTCGTGGACCTTGTTTATTAGAAGGTTTTCGCCAAAAATTATATAAAATTATATTACATATACATATGTATATACAGTTTTTGTTTTTAATGGTTCGTTTCGTTTTCTTTTTTATAATTTAAATTGTACTTAATTTATGTACTTTAATTTTTTTATTGGGTTTTTTTTCGATCGGTATAGATTGATATATGTACATATCAGGGACGAAGCGTCCATATATTGAGTGGAATGAGTGCTTCCGTTAAACCATTTTAAAAAATCGTACCTAGCAAGGAACTAAATTCAAAATTCCAAATTGCATTAATATTTTTATTATTTTATTTGTATCTATTAATGAATCTTCATTTACTCTGTAAATTACATTCCAACATCATTATGACAACATTATCATCTTTTACTAAAATTACTAAAGGAAATTAAGATCTCTGGTTATTACAACTTAAAATGCCACACTGCAAACCAACTGAGAATGCTCAACATCACTCCATTATTTATAATGCTCAATCTCATGAAAGTTCTTGCTAAAATGCTTAACAGCTATGCATTCCTTATTATCGCCTCCATAACTCAATTTCAAAATACCCTTCCACTCCAAGTCAACTGAAAATATACCTGCAACATCACTCACCAATATTCACAAAATGCTCAAACATAAATGATTCTCAAACAATATACCTAGAATGCACAACAGCTGGGCATTCCATTATTTCGCATACTTAACTTAGATCTCACCCCAAAGTCAAAATAATTTTGTCTCGTTTCTTGCCTTTTGCACAATGTGTGAAGAATGAGTTGAGTGAATGCATTACGAGAATTTCCTACAAGAGAGATAGAAAAACAAAGATGTATCTATTGAGTTGCTTATTGTCTCAAACTGATAATGAGTTTAATTTCGTGAACAAAAGGGGTAGAAGAGTTTTATTTTAACATAATGTGTGTGCAAATTTAGGTGCAATTCATTCATAACTATCAGAAAACAAACAAATATGAATTTAAAAGGTGGTACTTTTTTAATTATTTTCGTGGCGATAAATACAATCCACCTGTTTTCTGTTTATTTTTTGTTATTATAAAAAAAGTGGTCAAAAATAGTATTTCTTATATTCATATCTGAGGTTTCTTGACATTCCAGCAGAAATATGGTATAACTAAAGGTTATTTTCAATTATGAGAATTTTAAATCAAAAAAAACTTCAAGGAATCTTAAGATTTTTAATATCCCGTAATAATGGCATCTGTACAGAGATCATATTCATGTTTTAATAGAATTAAATATTTTTTTTTTGAAATAAATGTGGACAAGAAAGGTTATCTACTCGTAGCTTAGTTCTTATCAAATCGTACTTAGATAATTTTGCCTTAAAAGAAAAAGGATAAATCTTTGCCCAAGGCATCAAGCTTTTTTTTTAATAAGACTTTACTGTAATATATTATTTATGTACCTATATTATTTTATGTGTATTACCATAAAGTGGAATTTAAAAGGTTGGATCTCAAAGGTCTTTCATTTTTGGTTTTATGTTCAGTGCTTCCGCTATCGAAAAAATCACGCCTCGTGCCTGGTACATATGTATGTATGTTTTTATGAATTTTTTTCGTAACACATTTATATTTATTACGTCAGTTTATAAAAATTTTTCCTTGGTATTATAATTTAAATTCTTTTATAATAATATGATGTTTAAACATTTAGATACAAACTAACGGTATGCTACCTACAGCACCAATTATGTTTTAACTCCTTGTTAATAAAAAAAAAAAAAAGCAACTTTATTGCTTGATGGTTTTACTCAGACTGACTTTAAAATTCCATTCTTAAAATACCTTATTATTATCTAGGGACGACGGCATATGATATGACATACCGGACGCATGGTTCCCCCGGGAAAATTATGTCTGCATGCATTCGTAAAACTGGAGATTGGATCTCTGTAAGTGACAAAGTAATACGCACAGAGGATGAAATCAGCATGTCCATGGCATAGAATAGAGCTACTAAAAGTATTATCATACACTCATTCGATAATTTCTCGTCCGAAAACGATCTTAAAAACGATACATCGGACCCCAAATATTTCACTCATTATTACTTATATTATTTTCTATTTATTTACTTATTGCCATTACTTTGTTTCATAAAATATTCAATAAAAATATTTAATATTCATTTTAAGGGCGATTCCCATAAGATGCAGACTATGCCTAATGCAAGGTAGTCTCCTCTTCCTAGCCCTCCATTTCGAGATGGCAAGGAAGACCGAACCTTTGGTTTAAAGAACAAGCCATCACGGATTCCAAAGCGTTTGGGTTGGATGATTTGCACCAAATTTGATATTTTTACTTGTGACATATAGGTACTATAAGGCTAGTTATGCATTCGTAAAAAAATTGAACTCGAGATTTTGATCAAAGTCGACATTATGATGATAGCGAAGTAGATAATATTTTTAATTTTTCTCCCCACACGTTTTTTTCTTTTTTTTAAGACCAAAAATAACGGTACCTGCCATACGAATTTTTTTCGAAATTTTGTAAATATTTTTTTTTCTCAAAAACTGCTCGACAGATTGAAAAAAAAGATACAAACATTTTTATTTAGTTAAAGCAAGGTACTGGTTGAAAAAATTTTTCCGAAAAATGGTTATTGAGGGAACCCCCCAAAGAACCATTTTTTTAGTTTTTGATTTTCTCAAAAACGGTACAACGGATTTTAATAATTTTTTCTCTGCTAAAGCTCCCCAAATATTTAAAAAGAATTATGTATTCAAATTTTCAAAAACTTTTTTTTTTGGATTTAAAAAAAAAAATCAAATTTTTTTTTTCAAAACTATATATTTGGAAAACCTTATACTAGATTTTTTCAAACTTGATAAATAAAAGGTTCTCAACTAAACCTATAAGATGTATGAAAAAAAAGTCTTATTTTACCTAAAAATAAAGGTACCCACCATACAAATGTTAAAAAATGACTTTCGAAAATCGTATTTTTCTCGAAAACGGTGCCTAGAATTTTGATAAAAAATTTTTTGTTTCAACTAATTTTTATGATCTTTAATTTAATAAAAAAAAATTAAAATTAAGATATTACAGCTTGTACCTACCATAAAACCTTTTTTTTTAATTTTGAATTAAGCATTATCGACATATCGGATTTTAATAAAATCTTTTGTAGAGATGCCTCTAAAAAGTCTAGAAACCATTATATTTCAAAACTTTAAAAAAAAATATTTTTTGAATTTTTGAAAAAAAAAATCAGTTTTCTTTTTGGAAAATTCGATATTTCAAAAACGGTGCAATTTTTTGTTTGAAAAAAAACTAAATCAATGCGATTTAAGTTAATATTTTTTATTATTCGTAAAAAGTCCAAGATTATAATAACCTTTACAGATTTTATTAATTATTTTATTAAACGGATTTGTGACTTACTCAATTTTTATAGTTAAGTAATAAAAGAACTTTAAGAACAAAAAATATTAACTATCGGAAATATAATTCGTATTTGGAGTAGATTCTCTTTTATTTTGAAAGATATTAACAAATATAATACCATTAAGCAAAGAAATCCATTTAAAAAAAATGGATTTACACCACTTTTATAATGAGCGACACATCTAGTTCAAGAGCAATTATATAATAATTGTGATATTCTTATTTAGAAATGAGCTAAGCACTAGAGTTGCGAGCTCCTTTAAAGCCGACGGAGTCTGTAACAGATTTGGTGTTTAAGCATCTTGTTGTCGGTAACGTGGCCACAGCATCCATTACTTTGCGTATACGTCAATATATTTCGGATTGCTGTAGGAACGACATTGAAAATAATGGTGCTTATTTTAACATTCTCTTTCGTTAGAAAGTGAGTCGAATTCGTTGAAACTTAATTTTGAGACTCGGCGATTAGAATGTTAATCGAACAAATCGAAAGTTCACCCAATCCATAGAAAGTTCATTTGCGAAAGCTAATTCAATTTTGACATTCGAAAGAATAGAATTAAATGTCATTTTTGTGTCGTTTGAATTTTTCTGTCGAGTAAACAACAAAACATGTAAGTTTTTAATTATTTCATGGAAAATAAATTACTTTTATTATTTTTTTTTGTTGTTTTATGTTAAAAGGTCGCATTCCAACTGGACAAACCGCGAACAAAAGCAAAAGTTAATTAAAATAATGGAAGAAAACCCGGAGGTAGCAAAGGCATTTTTTTACCACCCGCGTTGATACGGAAAGAAAGAAAGCATCAACTATCCTTCTCCTCTGCACTTCTTCAACACCATCTTAATTTATAAACAACACAAATGCCATATTTTTATTTATTATTTTATGTTTTTATCCAAGAAATTTAAATTATTAAACAATAAACAAAACAATTACAAATAAACAAAGATTTCACCTTTTGGTTTTGACATTTCACAAACACTTCTCTTTTGTTTTTGATATTTTAGTGTGACCAAGTGTATACGACAAAAAATAAAAATTTAGAACGCATCATGAACAACTTATTTTTTTTAAGAATAGTTTCAAAACAGCTGAGTTGACACAAAATATGTAATAAATATGTAATTCTTTATAGTTAAACTTTACTTTATAATGAAAAAGTGTATTATTTATTTTGTTTCTTGATTATTTATCCAACATCTATAAAATGTTTAGAAACAAAAAAAATGTAAAACGGTCATACTAATTCAAATAGAAATATAGTAAATGTCAAACAGTTGACAATGAAAATGAATCTTTTTTGAAGTTCATTTTATGCTATCTTTCGCAAATGAATGTTATTCGTTCGAATCTCAAAATTAAGAAAGTTCATTCGAAGGAATAGAATCATTCTAACGAATAGACTATTCATGAGAATGTCAAAATAAGCATGAATATTTTAGAAAAAAGTACAAACGTCATGCCAATTGTAGGTAGCTTTATGTGAACAACTTTTAGACAGATTTGATTTAATTAATAATGAAAAAACAAGTCATTTAACTCTTCTTGACCATATCGAAATTTCAAAAGGAGACATTCCTACTATAATGCCCCTCTTAAAAAAGTTTCCATTTCATATAAAAGAAAATGAAACCATGATAAATGACGAATTTTGTTCCATTGTATGTTCACAAGAAACGTTAAAAGAATATTTCAACGAAGACATCGTTAAATGTTGGGTCAGTTTATTGAGTGCCAAAAATTTTCTTGGAAAGTTAGCATTTGAAAATGTATGTTGTTACACGCTTACTTTGTGTAGCTTGCCTCATAGCAGTGCAACTGCAGAGAGGTTTTTCTCAAGTTTAAATATAATAAAGGATGATTTAAGAAATAATTTAAATATTTCAACAGTTGATGCAATTATTCAATCAAAAGAACTTTCGAAAGACGTAGAGAGAATTTTTGAGCCCCACGCAAAATTAATAAATTTTGCAAACAAATTCAATTACCACAATGCAAGACATTATAAATGAATCAATCCTTTAATGCATATTTTTGGTTTGTAAAGATGTTAATAGTTTATTTATTATTATATAAGAATTTTTTATACAGTAATGCAAAATTGGGAATTCCCGAAAAACTAGTGGTGGAGATTTGTTCTCTTTTAGTACTTACAGTTAAATAGTTTGCACATGCGCTCTAGAGCTGTGTAAATCGTTCATTTCAAATGATCGAATCGTTCAACAATCGATTACGAAAATGATCCGATCATTTCAATCGATCGATCATTCGACCATTTTTATTTCACTGAAATGATTCATGTTCGTATTCAATTTTAATTTCGATTTCGATGATAAGATTGACTTGTGGCTTTGATAGTTCTCACAAAATACTTTATTATTGTAAGCCATAAATTGCCAAATAACATCGAATGATGGTTACTTTGTACATAGATTGAAAAGTGTCAAAAAATTTACGAAAAAGAGATTTTATTTATTGCTACGGAAAAGAGCAATTTGACATTTTGTACGAAATGCACTTTCTACGTCATAACCGAATTTGTCCTCTATTTGTCAAGTCATAAACTGTTAAATTCCATCAAAGGATGGCTACGATGTCGATGGATTAAGAAACGTCCAAAAATCCACATTAAACATACCGGATCCTGATACATCAAATAACATCAGTTCAACCCAGCAATTGTTTTTTCGGCCTACAACATCAACAACCAACTCGATCAATCATGTTCTTCAATGCCGAGTTCAACCCAGAAATTCCAGTCCACCGGCCGTTTGGCATTCATAATCCACATTGATTGAATCAAAACAAATGGAAACGAGTAAATCATGGTTAATCGAGTTAACTGATATCGAAAATCGAGACTCATCGAAATGATTGAGATTGAAATAGAAAATCGAGAATCCAGAATCGAGATTCATCTAAATGATTGAGATTGAGATCGATTAAAATGATTGATGATCGAATCAATACTTTTCGATGATCGGATCAAAAAAATCCAATCGATCCTGATTGACACAGCTCTAGTGCGCTCAGAGAATCGCGAGTCCCGGTCATGTGTGGTTCTGTCACGAGAGCTTTGTCAAGTTGAGTGGAATACAATTGCAATCCGCACGACGACTGGTGTAAGTATTTTTGTCAAGCTGTTTTTGTACCGCATGAAAAAAATCGTTTGTCCTGACCATTCCAGATAAATACTATGTTCATCATGCCTAGAAACCAATAATTAGTTTAGAGGTTTTAAGTTTAGTTAAGAATTGACCTGAATTTGAAACTAAATTTCCTTTTTTTTTTCAAGAAAGCTGAAATTTTTAATTTTTCAATTTTTTATTTTTGTTTTTTTTTTTATATGAAGAAGTAATAATTTATATTTTTTAACTTTGCATTTTCCAGCAAAATAAATTTGAAAAAATTTAAGCATACTCGTTTTATTCTAATTTTAAAATGGATTTCATATGTAATCCGCGCGACGACTGGTGTAACTTTTTGGTGCGCGACGACTGCAGGGTTAATAAGCTATCGTCGCGAAGTTGATTTATATTTTCGTAAGACTCATAGCATCGATGGATTTTTTTAAGGACAAATGGGCTCAGTGAAGTAATGGGTTTTTCGTTGTATTTTGCGTAAATAACGATGTACCGGGAATTTTTTACTCTTGTAGCGACAAGTTCCTACAACTACAAAAAACGCGCTGCAAAACAACTTCGCGAACGCACCCATCGCCATCACATTTGCAGCTGTCATCACGATCTTCCTAAAACTTCCTTTTTAACAACAAATCGTCGTGGAGTCAAGTTGCAGTGGGTGTCCTCGAAATTAATTATAATTCTTTTCTAATTAGCTGTAAAAATAAATTAAGTTTAGTTTTTTTACCGTTGGCTTATATTAATTAAATTGCGTTGAGCATTAATTTTCATTCGATTTGTGCTCCCATTACCAAGAATTTATATAAATTCCTCGTTTCGCTACTGAGTCGCACTATCAGCCACAAAATCAAAAGACAACCATATGGGCGGACAAGACTCCAAAACAGATGGTGAAACTGCGAACGGTGATCCACCTCTAAACTCACCACAGATGGCTATATCAGGACTTTCTGTAGCCGCAAAAATGCCTCAGTTTTGGCGCGACAGACCATCTCTATGGTTTGTGGAGCTCGAGGCTATTCTATGGAATTCCAGGCCTAACGATGACACCAAGTTTCAGTACGTGATTGCGAATCTTGATCGGAGAGACCTTGAACAAGTGTCTGACATTCTGCTGACTCTACCAGCTTCAAACAAATACGCTTAGGTCAAAGCAAGAACAACGTTTGCAACGCCTCATAGAAGGTCTAGATCTGGGCGACGCACAGCCCTCTCAGCTTCTTCGGCGCATCCGCGACCTCCCAAGATCTTCAGGTACTTCAGATATGGTTCTTCAAGTTATGTGGCTATCTCGACTACCCTCACATGTGAGGGCCATACTCTCCGCTGTCAAAGGGGACCTTAATATACTGGCTTACATAGCAGTAAGCCAAAAACAATTGCTGCACTACCACCACGATCTCCATCACCAAGAAAACACAATTCTGTTAACGAAAACATCAAGAGTATTTTACAGAGACTAAGCACGCTTGAAAAGGAGATCAAGCTAGTCATTTTCAAACAGTCCCCGAACAGCAGTAAGCAGCAGCACTCGTCCAAAATCAGAAGGCCGTCAAACTAACACCAATACAGGCCACTGTTGGTTCCACTGAAGATACGGTTCAAAAGCGCAAACGTGCTCACCACCATGCACTTTCAACCAGGGAAATGCCCACTGGCAACTTTAGGTGAGGTTGCTGGTAAGTCAAATCGCCTTTCTTCATGATAAAATTTCTGGCCACCGATTTCTGGTAGATAGCGGAGCAGTCATATAAACTTTATCTGTTAAAACACAGCAAGGTTACAAGCTAATCCAATACAGTTGCGTGCAGTCAATGGCACCAAGATAAATACTTTTGGAACAACAAAACTCGCTTTAGACTTTGGCTTGGGACGTACTTTCCGTTGGACTTTTACTCGTGCAGCGAGATCTTGGGGGCAGATTTTTTGAGTTTTTTCCGCTTATTAATTAATATTCATGGACGACGTCTTGTGGATCAGAATTCGAGTAGCAGCACCTCATCACTTCTTACATCATCAGACGGAAGCTCGCTAAATGCTTTCAACCACAATGATGTCTTCACAGACCTGCTCAGCGGTATCCTGCAATAACTCTTCCACTCAGTGCTCGCCGAACACCACAGCACGCAGTGCAACATCATCTGGAAACTACTGGTGCACCCTTTTACTGTCGAGCAAGACCAATACCACCTAAGTTCTACAAGCTGGCGAAGGCAGAGTTCCAACGTATGGTGAGTGAGGACATTTGTCGACCTTCAAGAAGTCCGTGGTCCAGTCCCCTCCACATCGTTACAAAGAAGGATGGCACAATCCGACTATGTGGTGGTTACCGGCGCCCCAATGCCGTAACGCTTCCCGACAGGTATCCGCTGCCACGCCTCACGGATTTCCAACTTATACTCCCAAGTAAGTCAATTTTTACTCGTCTCGGTCTTGCTCGTGCATACCACCAAATTCCCATGGCACAAGAGGGTGTACCAAAAACTGCGATTATAACCCCATTTGGGTTATACGAGTTCATGGCGATGACTTTCGGCCTACGTAACACGGCCCAAACTCAGCAACGATTCGTCAACTGTATATTCGGGGACCTGGATTTTGTCTTCACCTATATCTATAGACGACATGCTTATAGCATACAACTCTCAAGCAGAACACCTAGTCCATTTGGAGGAAATTTTTAGACGCCTCGAACAAAATGGCATCTCTCTGAACAGAGACAAGTGTGAGTTTGGTAAGCAGGCAATAACATTCCTCGGATACCAAGTTGATGCAACTGGCAATTCAATCAATCTATTGCAGAATTTCCGAAGCCAACAACAGTTACAGAGCTACGTCGCTTTCTGGGAGCGCTTAATTTCTTTAGGCTCAGCATGCCACACGCTGCCTCAGACTAAGCACCACTCTGTAAAATGCTTCATGGCTCCAAAAAAAAAGTACAATACACCACTCAGCTGGACACCATCTACCGAAGCTGCTTTAATCCAAACCCCTTGGATTTTTTTCAAAAGCATTATCCATGAGGCAACAGAAATACAGCACTTTCGATCGAGCTGTTGGCAATTAAGCTGGCAATCGAACACTTTCGAAGATTCATCGAGGGACGGTCTTGCGTTATACTTACAGACTATAAGCCACTGATGTTTGCCCTTCGCAACCCGCTGCACAGTGGTGCCATTTGTATGGGAGAGCGGAAAAAAATCCGTAAGATCTGAACTATGTAACGGAATTCAATGAAATTTTGTACACATGTTTGGACTGGACTGACACACATTTCGACAAAATTTGGTAAAAAAAAATCATTGAGAAAAGTTATTGACATTTTTCGGATTTGCAGGGTTTATTGAGTTATATCGAAAAAAAGAAAATGTATTTGTTTTTGTGTTTGTTTTGTTTTCTTAAGCTAAATAATCAAATACATACATAATAACACAAATATATTACAAATATAAGAAATAAATAAATAAACAAATGAGTACACAAATGAGTACACATAAGTAATAATATTAATAAGTTGTTTAATTAATTCAAGAGCTTCTTCACTCAAAGGAAGATGTTTTTTCTTTGGTTCAGGTCTTAATTGGGTTATAAATGGATCGGATGATATCAGGATCATATGGAATATATCCCCATTGATAACCGGGAAAACTTCCTGGAGTGGTGGGTTCTATAGTACTTGTACTTCTGAAAGTGATCCAACTTACAAGGAGGTACTTTCTATTACTTCTACTCCGTGTAGCAAAATTTTGTGAACAGTTACGGGCATGTGATACCAAGGGTATAACGATATCGTATCGATTGAAAAATTGCTCGAATAACTTACAATATGACTGCGAGTCTGGTTATCGATCGAATGTCTATTTTGGTGATATCTGCAGCCACATTTGGATTTCCGAAAAATCTTCGTGAAGTTTTGCCATCATTAGTTGTTCCAGTTCCTTGGTTTACAACGTCAACTTTTATTCTAACCTTTGATATGTATTCAGCTTGAATTCGGTTTTTTTCTGTTCCTTGATAGCACGAGTAGTCTCATTAGTTCTCCACGCTTTAAAGCTTAAGTTATATCCCAGATGCAATATGTACTTCATAAATCGAAGCCGTGCATGCAGTGATGAGATTCCTAGAACAAGAGCTTGTTCATTCAGGATCTTAGATTGCAATTTGAATAAGTCATTCATCTTTGAAGGCTTAGCTATACAAATAATGCAATTGCTCGCTGAACTAGTATTTGTCGCAGCTTGAGCTACTTTTCTATCTATCATACTTAAATAAAGATGGTGTTTAACTTTGACAACATGCATTCCAACAGTGATTGAGCTCTCTTCCAGTTCCTAAATTTCATTTTGTTGGATTAAAATATTAAAGTACACATTTTTTAAAGTACTATTAGTTCATTCTAATAACATTATAAGACAATTAAGCTCACCACATATTTCCAAAAAAAAGTAAGTTTGAATTTGGAAAAATATTTGAGGTAAGAAAAATTATTGAGCTTAAAATTGAATTATATCAGAGATCCGTCAAAGGAATAATTTTATTTTATTTATATTAATGAAAACTATGTATATATTTTTGACAAAAATAAAATCTGGGTTGCATTCTTTCCCACCATTATTAGCCATGAAATTACAATGTTTGCAACATGACCAAAGTCGAAACCGTGTTTTTTTAATCGGGTTCAGTGAAACAAATTTGTACACTGCGTTCAAAATCGGATCAGGACGGATACAATTCTTTCGAGAACAGTTAGTTGAATATTGTAGCTTTCCAAAAATAGTAGCCACTAGACGTAGATTAATGTAGCTAAAACTGTAGCTCTAAAGAAAGAACATTAAAATATTAATTTTAGGTCCCTCAGTCCTAACCTAACTAAAAGACGAAAAAATTATTTTTTTTATTTTTTTTTTTATTTTGAAAGCTCAATAGCATACTACGAGTATTTATAAAACAAATTTTGTTTTTACTAACAGTTATTAAAATGCTAATTTTCATGAAAAAAAAAATGAATGCAAGAAATTACATACATTTCAAAACTTAAAGATAGGGTAACTTTAGAGCGATGTATCTCGCCAATTCCTTGACATAAATTTCCCAAATTTTGGGAAAACAAAGAACAGTTTTATATCTATGAAAAAATAAATTAAACAAATCCATATTCTAAATTTAGTTTTTTGCATTTATTTCCGCAAAAGCACCACTGTGCGCCGTCGACTTCAGAGACACCTCAGCGACATAGGTATTTTTAATACATCTCTCAGTTCTCCACCAATATTTGTCATGTCAGCGGATCTGAGAATGCTGCAGCAGCTGCATTTTCACGTATTGCAGCCATAGATAATCCGATTAGAATGGACTTCTGTAGAAAAGTTGATTCTATTCAAATAAATAAAATAATTTAAATGAAATAAATCCCAGAGCGGAAACGTCTTTATTGAGCTAGTACTTATAAGCAAGTGAAGAAAATATTATAAATATTTTGATACATAAAATTAATTGATTACTAAGTTCACAACATCCCCACTTAATCAATTCATTAAAATATTAAGATAACTAAACAAATAAATACATAAATATAACAAAACATAAGTAACTAAATCATTAAATTTTTGATAAACCCATATTTTGTGTACAAAATGTATATTTTAGATTATTAACTGGTTTTGTTAGGTTGTCGGCAACCATCTTCTCAGTCTCTATTTTCTCAAGTCCAATAGTTTTGTGTTGTATAACGCACTGACGTACAAAATGATGACGGATGTCAATATGTTTTGTTCGTTGACTACAAACTTCAGTTCTTGCTATCTTCATTGCACTTTCATTATCGCAATATATTGTTGTTTTTCTTTCTATGTTTTCGAGTAATTCACCCATTATTTGCCGTATCCAAATAGCTTCTTTCGTTGCTGCTGAAAGCGCCATATATTCCGCTTCGGCAGTAGAGAGTGCCACTGTTGGCTGTCGTTTACTGGCCCAAGAGATAGCACCATTTTGAAGTTTGAAAACGTAACCAGTACAAGATAATCGACCATCAACATCTGACGCCCAATCAGCATCACTGTAACCATGCAATTCCAATGTATCCTTTTTCGATCCAAAAGTTAATTTGTAGTCACTTGTTTTCTTCAAATAGCGAAATATTCGTTTGACCGCATTCCAGTGTGATCGGCCAGGTTCATGGTTAAATCTGCTAACATTTCCGATTGCATATGTAATGTCAGGTCGAGTACATTGTGAAAGATACAAAATGCTACCCACAGCCTCTTGATATGGAACATTCTTCATATCATCCAGTTCATCTTCAGTTTTTGGAGACATTTCCTTTGTCAGCTTGCTATTTGTGTCTGCTGGTGAATCTATCGGATGACAACTTGACATTCCGAACTTTTCAAGTATCGTCTTGGTATATTTTTCTTGATCCAAGGAAATAGTGCCATTTTTACGATCACGTGTTATATGCATTCCGATGCAATTGGATGCTTCACCAAGATCTTTCATACTAAAATGTTTTGTCAGATTACTCTTTAGTTTGTTTTCCCAGGCATTGTTGTTTGAAAAAATCAACAAATCATCAACATATACAGCTACAAATATCATGCTCTTCCCTTCACGTCGAACATAAATACATGCATCTGATTCACACCTTTTGAATCCAGCTTTTATCAGAACTTCGTTAAGTTTAACATTCCATTGGCGGCTAGCTTGTTTAAGCCCATAGATAGCTTTTTTCAGTAAACAAACTCGTCCACTACCGTCATCAAAGCCTTCCGGCTGTTGCATGTATATTTGTTCTTCGACATCACCTTGAAGAAAAGCCGTGATTGCGTCCATTTGATCAATATCTAAATTGTGCTTTGCAGCTAATGCCATCAAAATTCGAATAAAAGAATATCGAACAACAGGCGAAAAAATCTCTTCGTAATCTATACCTGCTCTTTGACTATATCCTTTGGCCACTAGTCTTGCTTTATATCGAACAATAATCCCATTTGAGTCTGTCTTTATTTTAAAAACCCATTTTGAGTTTATAGATTTTCGATCCTTTGGTAGCTTAACCAGTTCCCAAGTTTTATTTGCCAATAGAGATTGATATTCCCCTTCCATAGCATTTTTCCAATGTGCACTGTCTGTACTAGATATGGCCTCTTCAACTGTATTTGGTTCATCGAAACTCTCAGATGTAATATATGTGACACAGTCCGGAAATTTTCTTTGTTTAGGTTGTCTCTCTGAACGTCTGAGTGAAGTTGATGAAATTACATTGTCTTCTAGTTCAAGCGGTTGGTTTATGATTGATTCTGTGTTAACAGTGTTTTGAAATTCTGTGTTAACATGTTCAGTGTCAACAGAGTTTGCATCTGTCAACATTCTCCAAGTTTCGTCTATATTGGGTTCTGATGGTACAACTTCATTAACTCTTTCTTGAAAATTTGTCTCATTTTCTTTCCCATTATCAGATTCCAAGAAAATAACATCTCGACTTGTTATTGTTTTTCTGGTATTTGAGTCATACATTCGATAACCTTTTGTGCCTTCAGAGTATCCCATGAAAATTAACTTTCTTGATTTGACGTCAAACTTTCTTCGTTTTTGATCTGGAACATGCACCATCGCAATGCATCCAAACACTCTCAAGTGGCTTAAATTTGGTTTGGAACCACTCCAAATTTCGATCGGTGTTTTGAACTCCAGAACTCGAGAGACAGAACGATTTTTCAAATACGTTGCGGTTGACATTGCTTCTGCCCAAAAACTTTTTGGAAGATTAGCATCCTCTAACATGCACCTTGTACGCTCAACTACTGTACGAACTGTTCTTTCAGCAAGACCATTCTGCTGTGGTGTATAAGGTGTTGAAGTTTGTCTTTCGATACCATAACATTTGAATAACTTCTTAAATTTTTCGTTAGAGAATTCGGTCCCATTGTCAGATCTGAATTTTTTAATTTTCTTGGTAGTTTGATTCTCAAAAAATGTTTTGAATTCACAGAACTTTTGGAATACTTCATCTTTAGATTTCAAAAAGTATGTAAAAGTCATACGACTGAAATCATCAACTAAAAGCAATGCGTATCTAGATCCTCCAATTGACACATTTTCCATGGGTCCTATCAAATCTGCATGAATCACTTCAAGCAATTCCCTTGCTCTAGAACCATTCTTGCTAAAAGGAAGTCGATGTTGCTTACCTTTCAAGCATGTAACGCATACGTGTTCCCCGTAATCTTCAACAAATGAAACCCCATCACTTCTATCCTATTCGGTTGTCCATTCGTCTCAACTAACAGTTCTACAGATCCACACAATTTGACTTTCATCTTGTTGTTATTTGCAGCAGTGATTTCAGAAATAATTGACTTTTCACCATTGTAAATCCAGTTTTGATTCATCGTTAGATGCTGAGTTGCACCAGAATCAATAAACCAGTCATTTTGGTTGAATTTTCCTGTCAGAAAAACTGCACTACACGAAGGATCAGATTTTTTGCCAGTATCATAGTTCTTTGAATTCTTATCTTCCTTTTTACAAGGACAATCAGGAGACTTATGTCCTTTTTTGTTGCAACTATAACAACGAATTCCCTTTATTTGTATACGCTTTCCTTTGTTCTTGCTATTAAAGAAAGCATTTTCGCTATTTGGTGACGAAATCTCTTGCAATAGCTTCGTTTTAACAGCATCGCTAGACAATTTAGTTTCAGTGCTGTCAAGAGCCATTACCATCGGTGTGTACTTCTCAGTCAATCCACACATTAAGAAAATTGCCAACCACTCATCATCGACATTGAATCCAATAGCGTTTAAGCGATGTGCGGCTGTTATAATTGTTGATACATAGGTATCCATTGAATTACAATTTTCTAATTTTGTTCCAGCCAATTGTTTGACTAAATGAATTCGATTAGCTCGACCCTTGTCTTCAAATGTTGATTCTAGTTTATTCCAAACATCTTTTGCATTTGAAGCGCCTTGAACGTGAACATAGAGGCTTGGATCGATGCTCAAAATAATAGTTGTTCTTGCTTTTGTAATTTTAGCCACTTCGGTTTCAGTTCCCAAAACAGCTTCCCAATGGCCAATATATTCCAAATACGTTTGCATAGCAAATTTCCATGTCGCATAATTTTCCCTTCCTTTCAATCGCTCAATCGCTGATAAAAAACAGGAATTCTTCTCATTAGACATTTTTCTTGAAAATTTTCAAAGTCCACCAAAAAGTATGAAGCTCAATCTTTGTTAACAAATAACGTTTTTAAAGTTCCAAACAAATTAGAATCTTTAATCTTCTGGGCCCATAACCTGTAGAAAAGTTGATTCTATTCAAATAAATAAAATAATTTAAATGAAATAAATCCCAGAGCGGAAACGTCTTTATTGAGCTAGTACTTATAAGCAAGTGAAGAAAATATTATAAATATTTTGATACATAAAATTAATTGATTACTAAGTTCACAACAACTTCAATGCCATAGCCGAAGCACAAAAGGACACTGAGCTGGAAAAATTGAAATTGGTGAGTCCAAAACTAAATTTCTCTAAATTCGTTTTTCCTGGTACCGAAGTAGAGGTGGTCTGCGAAACAACGTCCGGGCGAACTCGATCTTTTATACCTAAAGCGTTCAGACGTACCGCATTCGAATCTGTCCACAATCTCAGCCATCCAGGAGTAAGAGCCTCTCGCAAAACCATCGCACTTCCTTTCTTTTGGCCATCAATGAACGTGGACATAGGAAAATGGGCTCAAAGCTGTCATGACTGCCAACGAAGCAAAATCCACAGGCATACCAATCCACCGTTGGGTATATTTGCAACAGCCGAAAGGTTTGAGCACGTCCATATCGACATCGTTGGTCCAATGCCGATCTGCAACGGGTTCAGCTACCTACTCACCTGCATCGATCGAGCAACGCGCAGGCCTGAAGCCATTCCAATTGAAGACACTACAGCTACTTCTGTTGCCGATGTTTTTCTCTTCAACTGGGTGGCTCGATTTGGTTGTCCTCTGCGTCTGACCACTGATCAAAGCCGCCAATTTGAATCAGCTCTATTTCAGCGCTTCTCCCAAGTTCTTGGATACAAACGAATTCATACTACGGCTTACCATCCGCAGTCTAACGGGGTGGTGGAGCGCTGGCATCGCTCACTTAAAGCTGCTCTAACAACACATCTACCTGGCAATTGGGTGACTGCCCTACCTGCCGTTCTCCTAGGACTTCGCTCAATGGTCAACCACTCCGGCACCGCACCAGCACAGCTTACGTTTGGCACAGAGTTACGACTTCTTGGAGACTTTTTTGAAGTAACTGCTCCGAACGAACCAGTCAGTTTTGTGCAAGACTTGAGAGAGACACTCCAACGACTTTCACCTTCGTTCTCCAGCCGCAATTCGAAACCTGTTTTAATCCCAAGGGACTTGCAAACTTCGTCACACGTCTACGTTCGCAATGATCATGTTCAGCGACCATTGCAACCGGCTTTTTCTGGACCTTATGATGTGCTCGAACGCCAACCACTCGCTTTTAAAGTTGCCATGCCGAACAGACAAGTTTTCATTTCTATTCAACGACTAAAACCAGCTTACAAATTAGCAAGCACCGAGTGCAATGAAGACCCAACTCGTTCATCTGGATTAAAATCACCAAATGCAAAAAGCTCAAGCACAATAACAACTAGGTCTTTGAGGACGATCAAACCACTATTGCGTTTTATTCCCGCATAGGGGGGAGCCCTGTAGCGACAAGTTTCTACAACTACAAAAAAACGTGCTACAAAACAAGTTCGCGAACGCACCCTTTGTATATATATCTTACAGTATTATCAATTGACGTGATTTTATGTTAGAGTCCCTAGCCTGTGGTGTCGCTGAAATCAGCAAAATTTGTCAGTGGAGAGTGGGATAAGAAAGATAGAAAGAAGTAGTAAGGAAGAGAAATTTTATTATTTTCATTTTTCAACGAAAGACAGAGTAAGGGAGATTTCCGAGTGGTGGAAATGAAAAAAAAAAATTCTTTTTTGACCTTTTTCTGTTGGAATATATTTTCTTCTTGGTATGTTTTTGTGAGTATGTATTGAGGTAGTGTATTTTTTGCTTGAACTGTTTTGTCTGAATACATTTCCTTGATTGTATGGTTTTTGTAGGTATTGAAAAAAAGACATATCTGCCTATCATTTGATTTGAAATTTTCAATTCTGGTGAAAAATCAAATAATTAACTATCTGAAGCGCGAACTCTCAACCAATGCTACAAAGATACAGTGTGTTCTAGAAAGCATAATAATTGCAATGACAAACTTTATAAAAAGTATATTGGCGATAAATTTTATGGAAATTAGTACCTAATTAAACTGTTTTAATTTTAAATAAGTATCTGCCATACATTTTTTTTCCAAATTTTAGAAAATATTTTTTTTTCTCTCGAATGTTTTTGTTTTACTTTTGTATTTACGGCGGATTGATGAAAAAAATTTCGATTAAAAAAAATGTTAATTTATACTAGTTTCAGGGCTTCAAATGTTCATGTAAACGCACTTATTCACGTATAATTATTCTTGATAACTTTTTTACAAGCTATCGAATGAAGTTTTTATATTATATTCTTATATTTTTACTTGCGACTTATAGGTACTATAAGGCAAGTTATGCATTCGTAACAAAAATCGAACTCGAGATTTTGATCAAAGTTAACATAACGATGATAGCGAATACCAAAAAAGTGAGTCTCGCAATTCTGTCTGTCTGTCTGTCTGTTCGACTACAGGATAAACGGCTCGGCCGATTTTCTTTAAACTTGGTAGAT
Source organism: Chrysotoxum bicinctum (assembly GCA_911387755.1). Lineage (NCBI taxonomy): Eukaryota > Metazoa > Arthropoda > Insecta > Diptera > Syrphidae > Chrysotoxum > Chrysotoxum bicinctum. Next base: position 136,764,626 of record OU426987.1, on the reverse strand, counting down.
ATCATTTTTAATTTTTCCCCCCACACGTTTTTTTCTTTTTGTTTTTTAAGACAAAAAATAACGGAACCTGCCATACGATTTTTTTACGAAATTTTATAAACATTTTTTTTTTCTCGAAAACAGTCGTGCATTTGATTATAATATGTTTTTTTATAATCTACACAAAAAAAGAAAAAAACAAACAAATTAAAAAGAATCATACGAAAATGTTGATTTTTCATGTTTTTACAATTCAAAATAATAACAATTTCTCTCAAAACTTACCTTTTTCACATATCATTTGTACCTTTTTTATCAAGTAATTATCAAAGTAATCGTTTTTTTGTAGATTAACAAAAATAAAATGCACGACAGTGTCGCACGAATTTGCTCCTATGTAATAGATAGACTAGGAATTTTAAAAACGAATGTTATTAGAGAAAACTGTTCATAAGCATAAAATTTATTTTTTAAATGACTAAAACAACTCTTTTAGCAGTTGGAGCTAAAAACAGGATGCCATGTGTTTTAAGCAAAAATTAGTTTATGTAAGAACAAAATTATAATTGCAAGTAGTGGTTTATTTAAAAAATAAGCTTTTATATAAAAAACATTTTTAAGAAACAATTTTGGAAGCCCAATTAAATGTGTTTATTAATGTACGAATAAAAATTTGATTTCCAAAAAAAAATATTGATTCGTTTTTGAAATATTGAATTTTCCACAAAAAAAAATTGATTTTTTTAATTTAAAAATATATATTTTTTAAAGTTTTGAAATGCAATGTTTTTTTAAACTTTTTAGAAGCTTGTCTATACAAAATTTCATTGAAATCTGTTTGCCGATAATGAGAAATTTAAAATTCAAATTCGTAAGAATTAAGAAATTAAAGAAATTAATTTTCTCTGAACCTTTTTAGAGGAAAATGCGATTTTCGAAAACCATTTTTTGACATTTGCATGGAGGGTACCGTTATTTTTAGGTAAAATACATTTTTTTTTCTCATATCTTGATTATATTAAGAAAAGAAGAAATTTTTATTTCAACTGGCACTGCAACTGATTCAAAAAGCGGGAAAATTATTTGCAAGAAAATATTTTGATATGGCATAGGAAACAAAATATACATGTACAACAAATCCACAAAAAAAAACGTTAAAATTTGCAGAGGAAAAATCAGACAGAAAGTCATGGTTGCCAAATTGATTGTTTTCAATGCATTATGTTTCGAATCATTTATTCCATATAATTTTGATTATTTTTTTCATTTTCTCAAAATGTGTTCCTTTACTTGTGCAAAACTACTAATTTCAATGTATTTAACCAAAAAATAACGCTACCCACCATACAAATGTTAAAAAATGGCATCTAGAATTTTGCTAAAATTGTTTTCTTTCGATTAATCCTCGATCTATAATTTAATAAAAAAAATTGAAATTAAGATATTACTGACGGTACCTACCATAGAACCATTTTTACAAATTATCTACATAATGGATTTTAATGAAATTTTGTATAGAGAAGCCTTTAAAAAATTTGAAAAATAATGCATTTCAAAACTAAAAAAAAATATTTTTTTAATTTTTGAAAAATATATTTTTTTTTGCAAAATTCGACATCTCAAAAACGGGTCAATATTTTATTTATGTTTATTCGTACAATAAGAAAAGCTTTAAGTTGGCCTACTAATTTTTTTTATTTCATATTTGCATAGCATTCTTTTTTATCTCTTGCTAGGTACTTAAAGAATTAAAAGAAAAATTATTTTATGCTTATGAACAGTTTTCTCTAATAAAATTCGTTTTTAAAACTCCTATTCTATTACATAGGAGCAAGTTCGTGCGACCCAGTCGTGCATTTTATTTATTTAAAAAAAATATATAACCCAGTAAGTGCAACAGACTCGGTTATTTCAACTGCCTTAATTTCTATTAGTTGCGTAAATCGAGTTAGTACTCTTTATCCTAATAATTTACTGTACACATATTCATATATATTTAATTTTATTTACAAGTATTTAAGGTACTTAGTAAAATAAGGTTAACCAAAACATAAAAAACTTTCTTTAATTCTATATGTCATGATTACATTCTATATTTATATTTATTTGTTTGTGGCAACCATGGTGACAGATTTATATTTTTTCATACAAATATATTTTCCCTATCCTCACAAAACGTTACATACACATCCATGAATATAATTTTCTCGTTCTGTTACTATTCCTATTTTTTCTTTCTGCGCACATTCTCAATACAATTTTTACTCATTCTTCCATTATCTCTACACCCATATTTTAAAGTCTCCAAAATTTAGCAGAGACACATTTTAGCAAATGCGGCCCGTAGCCTGGAGATGCCGCCACAATCGTTTGACTTGTCGATATTACTATAAGATATATATACAAAGACGCACCCATCGCCATCACAGTTGCAGCTATCATCACGATCTTCCTACAACTTCCTTTTTAACAACAAGTCGTCGTGGAGTCAAGTTGCAGTGGGTGTCCTCGAAATTAATTGTAATTCTTTTCTAATTAGTTGTACAAATTAAATTAAGTTTAGTTCTTTAATAAATAAAACGTTTAAATTGAAACTTTTATATTTTATTTAGCATCAGCTACACTCTGATAGATGGGAGGCTAAGGAAAGCGTTCAGAGGTATAGTGTTGTTTTTTTTTTTTTTTTTGTGGGCGGAAGGTCGGGGTCAGGTTCGGGTCAAGAATCCCAAGCCGACCACTTCTATTATTTGGCCGACTGGCCATATTATTTATTTTATTTTATTCCCTGGGTACACTCAGATACGATACCGAGAAAGAGAAAAAAATAATAAAGAGAGAAAATGGTTTAAAGGGAAAAACCGGTTTTCGCGCTTGGCGACAAAAAAAAATTAAAGTAACTTGATGAACGATCTTATCAGTTCGAGAGTTAGTCGGTGATTGTAAAAATAAATTATAAAAGAACGCAATATATGATTCAGCAGCCAGACTCAAATTCACAATCCAAATACTTACTACGAATAAGAGAATTAAAATTACCGACCAACACCCACTTAAAGAGAGTGCCATGACCCCAGCAATGCTTCGAAAAGATGGGAAATATGCATGTAGCTACATAAAAACATTTTACCTTCTGTTCAGACAGAACATTATGCACTTATTTAAATTATTTGTGATATTTAATAGAGACCATCATTTTTATAATTTTAATAAGTTATTGCATCGATAAATATGACAGAAATGCACAACTTAGGGTTTTTAGAATTAAATCCATGGAATTGCACTGAGTGACTTCTCATAACAAACCGAAGATTATGTACATAAACGACGACGGGGATAGATAAAACGAAAAAAATTTAATAATTTTAAAAACGTCTTTATTAGACTAAGAGCCCACAGCAATTTTTGCGTGTGATTGATAACATAAAATAATTAGCATAATTAGATAGGCCTTTAGTAGTTATTTACAAATGTGAACGGCTTGCATGCTCTAGTGGGAGCAATAGTGCATAAGAGTGCATCAGATATGCAATTCTTTCCAAAGTCTAAAAAATTGAGATACAAAATTTGCCATAACTTTAAAATGAAAAGCTAAGTGCCCTGATTGCAAATATCGAGGTCCAAGACGTTTTGAAGGCGGTCTTCTTCGTGCAAGAAGTACGCTATTCTTATTGCGTCTTGCAGGCAGAAGGCTGTCTGCAAAACGTCTTAGACCTCAATACTTTCAATCAGGGGGCTTATCTCTATATTTTGGCAAAGTTGTTATCACAATTATTTAGACTTGGAAAGAACTACATATATGATGCACTTTTATGCACTATAGCTCCCACTAGAGTATGCAAGACTTTCACATTTGTAAATAAATACTAAAGGCCTAGTATTATTTTTTGTTATCAATCACACCCAAAAATTGCTGTGGGCTCTCGGTCTATATTGATTGCAGTTCCAAACTGTTCTACTTAAAAACTTATTTACAAAAACTATTCGTTATTTGTCTTACTTGCATGTTTATAATTACATAAACATAAAATTTGTTATTTGAATAATTTAAGAGGTGTAGTAATGACATTTATTATGTTGTTGGGAAAATGTTTAGCATGAATATCATTAAAAATATGGGACCGAATGCAATATGTAGAGTAAATAAGGTACATTGTACATTGTATGTAAATGAGTGTGTGGATATACACTTAACTCCCCATCCTTCAAATTCGTCTCCGGCGAATTATGTCCAAGTTGTGATGACTCGTGGAACTGAATTTTTCCATTGATGGTGTCCCTATAAGTTTGTTCATAATATTAATTATGAATTATTTTACACTTAATATTAAAATTATACAACAAATTACAAATTTTATACTGATGTGTGTGATGTTGATTATGATTTATTTATACGATTTTTATTTTCGAAATTATATGTTTGTATTTTGGGCGACCTGCATCGTGCCTGATCGGGAAACTATTGACTGCTCAGAACTTGGTCTGGGCCAGTCACGGTGAAGTGCTTGTTTTACCTCCTCGTGGTGGTCCCTTGGCAACTATTTGCATATCCCTATATACGTAAATAGGCTAAAATTACAAGTGCGAAAGGCCTAGCTTTCTAGGATAGGTTACGGAGGTTCTTCGTAACTGAAATAATTTTCCGCTAACGAAACCGACACTACGCCTCGGATAAGGAACGATAATACGTTGACGACTTTTGGCTATTGTACCCGGACAAAGATTGGTTTCTGGAATGTGAAGACGCTTCTCGATAACGGAAGTGAAAGTCCTCAAAATGCGAGATTCCTTCCAACTAGGGATTCAGTTCATGCGGTATAAGATGGACATTTTAGGGATCAGTGAAGTGAGATGGTTGGGCTCGGGAAATATAAGTCTCCAACCCGTAACACTGTACTACTCTACTCCGGAAATGCACCTGCTCTCTAAAACAGCTCTCAAGAGCTTAATTTCCTGGGAGCCGTTAGATGACAGGATCATGAAAGCTAGGTTCCGGACTAGAGTACGTCGCGTCACCATCATACAGTGTTACGCCCCATCGAAGCTCTCCTCTGTCGAGGAGAAGGAGACTTGAATGCCGAGGTTGGCAATGACAATGATGGGCTCAGGAATGTTATGGGAAAGCATGGTGTTGGAAACCGGAACGACAATGGCGAACGTTTTGTCGATTTTTTTAACACCAACCGCCTTGTTATAGGAAGAACCATGTTTGAGCACAAGGCGTGCCACAAAATCAGTTGGGTGTCGACGGACAGACAAGCATCTTCCAACCAAATTGATCACTTCGCGATCAGTCGGCGATTTAGAAGAGGTGCAGACATGGGAATTGCCCGGGACCACCATCTGATGGTTGCTACTAGAGATGCCGCGAATATTCGGCCACTATTCGGCATTCGGGCTATTCGGCCTATTTTTTTTATATTCGGTATTCGGCCGAATACACAACATTCGGCCAAATACCGAATATTAAATGGAGAATAAAAAAAGATTTATTATCTTACAAAAAATGTTGCATTTTTATTAAATTTTTTTATTTTAGTATTTAAAATCTACTAATGGTAAGTTGTGGTGAATAAAAACAGCTTTTTCAGCATTCGTTGGTAGCATACGTTTTATGTAACGTGTATATTCGAAATCAATTACAGCTTCTGCAAATTATCTCTCACTAATACACTAGTACCAGGAGACGAGAGGTAGATTTCAGCAAATTTTGTCAAATTGGAAAACAGTTTTGTATTTGCTTGCTGACCACTACTTGTAAGGGTCTGCCATCCGATCTTGGCGAAAAGTTCTTTAAAAAAATCTATTTTGTTTTCAATGGCAGTTTTTTCAACATCTTTATCATTTATCATATTCGGTATTCGACCGAGTCACTATTCGCGGCATCTCTAGTTGCTACTGTAAGATTACGAACAGCTGCAGTTCGGAGATCCCAAGAAAACAGCCGAATGCCCAAGTTCAACACCGATAAACTCAAGGATCCCGCAGTCCGCCAACAACTAGGGGACCATCTTTCACAAGGATTGAGAGCAATCAGTAGCACGGAACCCACCTCCATCGAATACCATTGGTGTACTGTGAAAAATGTTTTCATATCAGGTGCTGAAAGTATAGTCGGTCGGTCGCAAGGAAAAAATAATGCCTGGCTTTCCGAAGAAACTTGGGCTAAGATCGAAGAAAGAAAACAGCTCAAATTCGCATTGCAGCAACGTCAGAGGCAGGCAGAAACGAGCTAGAGTCTGCGTACCGCATGAAGATGAGAGAAGTTCACCTTAGCGTGGGACGTGACAAGCATTACTATATCAACGCATTGGCAACAGAAGCAGAAAAGGCCGCAATTATGTGCGACAGTAGGACCGTCTACAGAATTACCAAAGAGCTGACAGGTGTCCAAAGCTCTAAGCAACACCTGGTAAAGGACATAGACGGATCACTGCTAGTTTCGGATGAAGACCAGCTCAAAAGGTGGAAGGAACACTTTTCTGCGGTTTTAAATCGCGTTTTCATCAGAGAAGTCAACCTAACACCCAACGACCCGTCCGTAGTAACAAATTCACGAATACGCACTGTATCCCCAGTAGAGAAGAAATCTTAACCGCAATCAGAGCACTGAGGAACAACAAAGCGGTTGGACTTGACGGTATTCCCGCAGAGCTCTCGCGAGCAGCGCCAACAACATCGTCTGAGCTCCTACTCCCACTCATAGAAAGAGCTTGGGAAACATAAAAGTTTTCCTCAGGAGTGAAAAAAGGGGATGAATGTCAAGCTTCCAAAGAAAGGAGACCTTACGCAGTGCGAAAACTGGAGATGAATCTGCGTGCTGCCTGCTGTAGCGAAGGTTATAGCAAGAATCGTCCTAGGTCGAATAAAAGAACACCTAGAAGACACGCTTGACGCCGAACAAGCAGGTTTACTGGATTTTCCTGTGTGGTTCACATCAACACCTTACGGATCATCATCGAACAGTGCGTTATATATCGATCACCACTTCACCTGCTGTTCATCGATTTAAAAAAGGCGTTTGACAGTGTCAATAGAGAATTTATTTCGCTTGCCACATATGAAGGGTCCAAATGTCACGTTCTGCATAAAGGAAGGTTGTCAGAGGAGTTTGAAATCCAAAGTGGTGTTAGACAAGGTTGAGGAATTCAGTGGAATGTGCTATCACACCTGAAACATCTGGACTACGCGGATGACGTGTGCTTACTCTCTCATAGGATAATAGATCTCCATCAAATGACAACAAGGGTGGAGAGAGAAGCCGAAACCGTCGGGCTTAAGATCAATACGGCAAAAACTAAAAGGATCAGCCTTGGAACTTCCTCATCTACTCAAATAGATATTTCTGGACAACCAGTAGAGAGTTTTCAATACCTTGGAAGTATTGTCTCTACTGATGGCGGAACCGAACTAGATATAACTAGCCGAATCGGTAAAGCAAAGGCTGCCTTCGGAATCCTGTACAAAATATGGAGAAACAACTCTATAAGCCCAAAGACCAAGCTACAACTGTTTCGCTCCAACGTAGAATCCGTGCTTCTTTATGGATGCAACACTTGGAAAGTAACACCCACTGTCACAAAAAAGCTGCAAACGTTCGTGAATAGATATCTGCGAAACATCTTGCAGATTTTCTGGCCTAACCGTATCTCCAATAATGAACTTCATGCGAGGACAGGTCAGGAACCCATCGATTCTATAATACGAAAACGTAAGTGGCAGTGGATTGGACATACGCTTCGAAAAAGCCACGAGTGCATTGCGAGTCAAGCGATGCAATGGAACCCTTTCACGCAGCGAGGCAGAGGAGTGGGCTGACCCAGAAGTACTTGGCGAAGAACGGTCGAAGAGGAATCAGCACAACTGGGGAAGAGTTGGAGAGACCTGAGGTACATCTCCAGAAACCGTACACGATGGCGCGTAGGAGTAGTGGAGGCCCTATGCCCGCAAGAGGAACCACAAGGACGTAACAGGTCCGAGGACCTAAGTAAGTAAGTAAGTAAGTATTTTGTCCAATTTCAGCTTTTCTATTATTTAATTTTGTGTAATTTTTAAATTTAATAATTGTACAATATGGATATGTTCATAAAACAGTCTTTTATTTTCATATTTAGTGTTATTCACAGTTACAGAACAATTTTTTAATTTAATAAGTACATTCCCATTAATTTTTCGTTTTGGTAAACAATTGAATTCAAAAGAATTCTATTTCTATATTGTTAACATCTTTCATTAATAAAAGTTTATCATTAAATTGTTTTACAACATTGGATTCATAATTTTCTTCGAAATTACATTACAATATGCGTCATTTGTTGTATTTTGTATTGCTTTTTGTTTAAAGTAAGCCTCTTTATAATTTTGTAAGAAGTTTGAAGACTGAATTGCAATTGTCAGATTTTTAATAGTTGGGATAGGTTCAATGAGATATTATTGAAAATGGGTTTCTTGACATATCGGAATTTTTATAAGAAATTCAATATTATTATTTTTATAAAAAGCCTGTAATTCACAAATTTAATATATTTGCTCCATGAAATTTATTGGAAATTATTTTGTCGTAATTCTCTGTATGCAAATTCAAGATCTTTTGGGAAAATGATATTTTTAGAAACACCTTTAAGTTTAGCTAATTGTTTAGATTCAAATATTCTTGTCAAGTGATTTTCTAATAAGACAATGTCGTTTGAAGCTTGATATTCTACTTCTTTTATTCTGTTTTGTATTTTACTAAGATATTTGCTAATGTGTTTTTGTGGATTTGAATGTTATCAAATCTGTATTTCATATCGTTATTTGAATGTTGTCATTCTTTATGAGTTGCTCGTAAGTATTTATTTTGTCGTCTCTTTCTAACTTGTTAAAAATTAAATTCATGTCCCTAGAATGACAATTATATCTTTTATGTTTCTCTTTATTGGATAGATCAGGTTAAGTGTTTTTTCTAATGTTTTGAATATATTTTTTCATCGTTCGATTTATGATTTCAAAATTCTTATTTTTATTAATTTCTTTGTTTTTATGTTAACCCATTATCTGCCATTGTACATTTTAAAGTACAGTAAAATGAATTTTACAAATGGCCATTTAACAGCATGGTATGAAGTAAAAATCATCTTTTTGAATTTGTTTTCACAAAAGTCGATATTATTTGAATTTTTACAGATACTCTTTTATTTTTTAATCACAGTAGGCTATTGTCCAATTGTGCTTTCATAGAAAGCAATCTGAAATATTTCTCGTTTTGTTTCCTTCAAAAACGTTTGTGGTCATATAAACTTCAATTTAAAAATTATTAAAAATTATTTTTTGATTTTTATTTGAAACAAACATAAAGATTACGAGTATACAAGTCCCATCATATTTTTGTATATACATACGGAGGTAAGCAATGCCAAAGTTTGATGTACTTTTGAAAGTACAATGGGATCATGTTTGCATTATTTTTCTATTGATCAGAATGGATTTTCAAACTATTCCTGTCAAACACTTTTATGGTAAACGTTTTCAAAATCTTGACTGTGCTCTGGAAGAACTGCATAATAATACACATATCGTCAACGCTGATATCGTCATGATTCCTCCTCCACCACCCGTGGACTACGTAACGGACGAAGCGGATTTAGATGAAGACAATATGAGAACAACGGAATTATCACTAGATGTTCCAGGTGAGGTTGAGATTTTTGTGGAAGCTTATTCAACGGCTGACGACGACGGATTCGACAGCGATGATGACATCCCATTATCGGAGTTGAAGAAGTCGATTGCTCCACCGATATGGACAAAATCAATTTCCTCACACTCCAGATTTATTTGGCTTTAACGAAGTAGACATTTTTGAAAAATTGATTGATCCCAAGGTAAGACAACTTAGATTAGGCGCGCACATTCAATTTTTAGTTTCGCAACTGTTTAGTTGCTAAAATGAAACATATGGGCTTATATGGGACACCGCGCACTTAGAGCAACTCGATTCTCGAAACTAAAAAGTTTGTGTTTTGACACAAACTAAAAGAGAGAAAAGAGTGCGAGCGTGAGTAAAGAGTTGCCAGTGTGCGGTTCTCTTTCAACTGGTGATTAAACTATTTGATTTCGATCACAGTTGCCAGTGCGCGACTAGCCTTATTGTAAATCAAACTACGTTGTATGCAGGGCAAAAAAAAACAACACAACTTTTCTTTCAATGACAAGGATTTGAAAATTTTTATTGGAATCTTAATTTTTTCGGGATATCATTCTGAGGCGAGAGAATATATGGAAACAGTCAGCTGATGCACATGTACCCATTGTTGCCAATGGTATGTCGAGGAACAGATTTCAAGAATTAAAAAGGTATATACACTTCGCTGATAATGACTACCTCGACTTAACGACAAAATGGCAAAACTTCGACCGCTCAGTCAACTTTTGTGTACAAAATTTCAACATTGGGGCTATATGCATGAGCACTTATCTATAGACGAGTCTATGGTGAAGTATTTCTGTCGTCGTTTCTATCAGAGGAAAGCCAGTGAGATTTGGCTTCAAAAATTGGATGCTTTTTAGCAAAAATGGTTATTTATACCAATTTGACACCTACTGTGGTGCTAAAAATGTGAAACTTTCGATGAAAAGTCTCCCGCTAGGTTCAAGAGTGGTTCTGGACCTCAAGAATATAAAATGTCCGAGTGACCATGTTATCTTTTTTGAAAACTTCTTCACAAGCTATGAACTCATGAAAATCTTAAAAGATAAGCTTTTCAGAGCAATGGGAACCACTTTACAAAGACTTTCAAAAATATAGTAGGGGTAGTTTTGATTACCAATTTGATTCCACCCATAAATTGCTTTTTGTAAAATGGAGGGATAACAACATAGTTACCATTATTACGATGTGATCGAACCGTGTGATATTATGAAAAGGTGGAGCAAGGCGCAACAAAAAAAGTGAATATACCCCAGCCTCTTTTGGTCAAGAATTATAATACAAATATGGGTGGTGTGGACCTCCATGACCAATTCATAAATACTTATTTCATTGCAATTCGAGGCAAGAAGTGGTGGTGGAACATTTTCACCTTCATGCTTTCGTCCACTGTTTCCAATGCCTGACGAATAATTATAAAGGTGATCTACTCGAATTCACCAGACCAATAACTCTTCACTGAAGGGGTTTTTGTATGGTTACATACCTAGTCCTGCCATAAGTTCTGTCCCTGACAAAAACACGTTTTATTTAAAAAATAAAAAAGCAATCAAAATTCTTTTTACGCCATTTATTAAGTATTAAATTTACAATATAAATATATAAGAAATTATTCAAAATGCCGCCCCTTACCCTTCAAACACTTTCTTAAACGATCCGGCCACTTGTCTACGCCGCGCGCGCGACTTCCAGTGGAAACGAAGCTACTGTCTTCAACAAAACAGCTTTGAGAGACTCAATATTTCGGTGAGGCTTACAGCAAGCCCTCTCCTCCTAAATGTTCAGCGGATTAAGATCGGGGCTGCCCGGCTGGCAAGCACTGGATATTTCAGCAAGATTCTGCGCCGGCCAACAAAGCAAAAACAACACAACAATGGCTTAAGGACAATTTACCAGAGTTTATTGCCGCAGAAGATTGGCCCTCGGGCAGCCCCGATCTTAATCCGCTGAACTACCGGTTGTGGAACACTTTGGAAAAGAAGGCTTGCTGTAAGCCTCACCGAAATATTGAGCTTTCAAAGGTGATTTGTTGAAGACAGTAGTTTCGTTTGCACTGGAAGTCGTGCGTGCGGCGATAGACGCGAGGCGGTCGTTTAAGGAATTGTTTGAAGGCTAAGGGGGGGCATTTTGAATAATTTCTTATATATTTATATTGTAAATTTAATACTTAATAAATGGCGTAAAAAGAATTTTGATTGCTTTTTTTATTTTTTAAATAAAACGTGTTTTTGTCAGCGACAGAACTTATGGCAGGACTAGGTACATGCAGTGTGCCTGCGAAGCTTCATATATTTATGAATTTTTGAATATTACAACAACAACTTGAATGAACTACCACCAAGGGGGTTCTTATTTGGCTGGAGTGTCTACATTATTTTTGATACTTTATAGCTATTTCACGGTTGCCAAGCCGATCATCAGACTCCTTTATTAGTGGTGCTTGAACCCAGACCTAGTGTCGTCAGAAGCCAATGCCCTACGCATCACGCTACCGAGACCACATGATCAGGTCCATCCCAGTTTAGATTTTATCGTTTATCAATTATCACTTGAGGACTAGCGTTTTTATTAGTCATTCCTATTAATATAAAAATATCGTATTCTCTAATAAAATTTAAAAAATCGAATGCCAAGTGTACGACGTGATGTAAATGTATCTCCAACACTCCTTATTCAACGAGACCACATCTTTCGCGAAGCATTTTATGTTTTCCAGGTCCCAATGGTTTTGTAAGTAAATCTGCTAGCATACATTCAGTTGGACAATATTTGCAAACCAGGGTCTTTTTCTTGATAAAGTCTTTAACGAAATGATAACGTGTGTCTGTGTTTAGTTCAATTTGAAAAATATTTCTCTTGTATTATCTTCAAGCAGCTTTGATTATTTTCGTATATTATCGAAGGGGTTCAGTAATAGAAAGTTGCATATCAGCCAGTAACCGACGAATCCACAATGCTTCTTGACAAGCCTCCGACAATGCGATGAACTCGCTTCCGTAGATGAGAGTGCCACGCAAGTTTGTTTGCAACATGCCCAGCTCACAACTCCACCGTTTACCTTAAATATATAGCCACTGTTTGACTTACGACTGATTCTGTCCTCAGCCCATTTTGCATCCGCATATCCGTGAAAGAATCCGTCTTCGCTGTTGTCATTACTACTTAAAAGCAGCTTAACTCTTGATGTTCCTTTCAGGTATTTAACTATCCGTTTCAATTCAATCCAATCAATCTATCTAGGTTGACTGACCCGCTGTGCCAATATTGAAACGCTTGTTGATATGTATGTCTGGCCTTGTGTTCACAGAAATATACAGAAGACAACCAACTAGTTTTTGAAATTTACCGTTATCCATCAAAACTTGATGAAAGTATCCTTTCCGTTAAAAGAATCAAGTATTTTGATTTACTTGCCACAATGAAATCATCAACGTATATGAGTATGAAGCAGCACTCACTTTTCTCCTTCTTCGAATAAAGGCAAGGGTCAACTTTGCTTTGAAGAAACTGTGCTGTTATCAACGCTGTATGTATTGACTCGTTCTATGATCTTGCTGCCCTCTTCAATACATACATACTTTTCTTGAACAAGCAAACCAAGTGTTCCTTTCCTTCAACTTCAAAACCAGGTGGCTGCCGCATGTAAATGGTTTCTTTTAATTTACCGTTAAGGAACGCCGTTTTCGCATCCAAGTGTTGAACTTCAAATCCTTCTTTTTAAGAAATTGACAAAAATATTCTGAATGTCGTTAACTTAACAACCGGAGCAAATATATGATCATAATCAGTGCCATATTTTTATGAAAAGCCTTGGTCGACTAGCCGAGCCTTAAATCGTTTTCCTTTATTATTTAGACTAGTCTTTAATTTGAAAACCCATTTACTTCTTACTGCTGTTCGATCTTGTGGTAGCTCACATAAGTCCCAAGTGCGATTATGCTTCAAGGAGTTCATCTCATCTTTCATTGCTTCAAACCATTGTTCTTTGTGACTGCTTGACATGACTTCCTTTAGGTTCTTTGTTTCTATGTCAGTACTTTAAATTACATTAATTTCCTCGATTAACTTAATCGGAGGAACCCCTTTATTCGATCTTTTCGATAGCCTTCTACTCTAACTTTGTGGAAACACATCAAACTCTTGTAGTTCTGCGTCTGGATCTTCCTCTCCATTAGAAGCACATTGTTCAATATCTCGGTATAAAGTTTCACTAGGTTTCACACTAAAATCGGCTTCAAACTGTACAGATTCAGGATCACATTGCATTTTCTGTATAACTTCAACAGGTGTTTGGATGAGTACCTTTCTTTGCACTTTTTCATTTAAATCTCCGAACTGCACATCTCGACTTACTATAACTTGCTTCCTTGACGTATTGTAGCAGCGATACGCGTTGGACTGTTCATCGTAGCCAGTGAAAATCATTTGGACTGCAGTTTTGTCTAGCTTTTGTCTCTTTTCAAAAGGAAAATGAACAAAACATTTAGTACCAAATAATCTAAAATGTTTAATATCTGGCTTCGAACCATTCCATCATTCATATGGCGTAATCGGTGTTGCTCTAGTTAGTAAACGATTTTGAATGTAATTTGCCGTTGTAACTGCTTCACCCCAGAACATGTATTGCATCTCCGAGTCAAGCAACATATGTACATCGAGCCATCTCAATCAGTGTCCTATTCCTGCGCTCTGCAACGCCATTCTGTTCAGGTGTATATGCTGCAGTATATTGTATTTGAATGCCTTGGCCCTTCAAGTATTCCACTGTTTCCTTAGCCGTATACTCTCCTCCTTGATCAGACCTTATTATCTTTGGCTTCCTTTCAAACTTGGTTTTCATCATTTCCACATATTCTTTCAATTTGCTTAAAACCTCTGATTTTTGTTTTAGTAGGTAGACCATAGAATATCTGGTGAAATCATCATTAAAGGTAACAATACACCGCTTGCCGCTTGGAGAAACCGTTTGCATTGGCCCGCAAACATCTGTATGTATCAGATCAAGTGGAGCGACAGTTTAAGTTGTTGATTGTTTTGGAAAAGGTAAACGGGTTGTCTTCCCTCGCAAACATATATCGCATCGACACTTTATACCACAATCAACCAATTCAATACCATTTACTAATCCGTTTGAGCAATAGTGCATGCAATTTTTCTTATGCGAACACGCTGAATAAACCTCATTTATTTCCTGCAACTTATACAGACAATGTCTCCTTTGAAATCAACTGTAAAGTCATTATCAATCAGTTTTCGTACAGATAACAAATTTCCTCCAATTTCTGGAATGTAAACTTCATTTTTCTGATTGAGAAATTGTATAATTCCGACACCTCGTCCCTCAGTTTTCACTTCATTGCCATTAGCAACATTGATTTTTCACGATGATTTATGTTGAGTTCCGTAAAGAAACTTTTGTCGCTTGAAATAAGACATGTAGCTCCAGAGTCAATGATCCAACCATCGACATTTTTTGATACAATGAACAAAAACTCATCGTTCCACTTTGTTTGCTTTATTTGATTGGAACTGGTTACCTTTGCTTTTACCTGTCTTGGACGTCCACTTTTTATACTGGATGCAATCTTTCTTAAATTAACCTTTTTCTTTGCAGAAAAAGCAGTTCCTTTCTCTTTTATCACTTACTTTTAATGCAGGCTCTTTGCTTATCGCATTTACCTCACCCCGACGACTGTACTCTCCCAACAACTTAGACTGGACTAAAGAGAATGTCAAATCTCCTTCTGGACGTGTCTCGAGCGCAGTAATCAGCGTATCGTAACTTCTTGGCAAGCTACTTAGAAGCATAGCAACACTCCAATTTTCTGAAAGCTGTTTCTCACCAATTTCTCACAATTTGTCAAACAATTCCGTCATTTGATTGATGTGACCCCGTACATCACCACCTTCGTCATTAATTGAACCTTATGACTCAGTGTACTCTTTTCGTGGTATGTTTATAAAGTCAACCATGAATCTTTCGCAGAAGATGCACGTCTAATATGAACAAGCTGTCCATCTTCCACCAACAATCCGATAAGTACTTTGGCCTGGTTATTATCCTTCTGCCATCTCATCAATAGGCCTTCTTTTATGAGCAAGAGTTCAAGCTTGAATTTCCAAATAGAATAATTTTCATTATTTAAACCTCGCACCTTCAGTAATTATGAGAACAAACTCCAAATTTCTTATGTTTTAATCTGTTAAGCAATTTCTGGGCTCATAACCTGTTAGAAATATAAACGACTTAATTAAAACAATATAAGAAAAATAGTTTATTACTCCAGAACAAATAATTAATGAATGAAAATAATTAGAATACATTATTTAGAGTGAATTTAGATTGAGTACTATTCTAAGTACAATTTGTAGAGTGTTTCAAAAACACAGTGAATGCCAAGTGTACGACGTGATGTAAATGTATCTCCAACATTAACACCCTTACTAGATTCAATTGGCTCAAGAGCTAAAGCCTACTGACCATTTCAAGCGTCGTCAATATACCGAATTGTTGGTTGAACAGACAGAAGTGAATGGTGACTTTATAAAGAAAATCATCTTCAGCGACAAGGCACACTTTCACCTCAGTGGATTCGTTAACAAATGAGAATCCACGAGTGATTGTTGAAAAGCCGATACATCCACAAAGACTGACTGTTTGGTGCGATTTATGGGCTGGTGGCGGGCGTCATCGGGCCGTACTTCTTCGAAAATGAGGTCGGCCAAGAAGTTACCGTGAATAATGTTCGCTATCGCGAGATGATAACGGTCTTCTTGTGGCCAGAAATTGAGGTTATGGACCTGGACGATATGTGCTTCCAACAGGATGGTGCCACTTGCCACACAGCCAACGAAACCATGGCTCTTTTGCGCGAGAAATTCAATGGCTGTGTTATCTCACGTCGTGGCGATGTTAATTGACCGCCACGATCATGTGATTTGATACCGTTGGACTTCTTTCTTTGGGGATATTTAAAAGAAAAAGTGTACGTCAATAAGCCAAGAACAATTCAAGAGCTAAAGAATGAGATATTTCAGCACATTAACGACATTGAACCTCAATTATTGTCATAGATCCATCTATCATAATAAAAAAATATTAAGATAATTTTCTGAAAACTTTTTGTTTTATTTACAATTAAAATCGTGCGTTTTCGTTGGATGACCATTTATTGTTGCATAATTGTTTTTCCTTTTGGACTCAACTCAAGTGCCCTATTTTTCTGTCGCAAAGTATGCTAAAATTTTAATATTAACATTTTAATTTTGTTTCTAATTTTAAGATTATAATTTTAAGAAAACAAGTAGGGTATCACAACTTTCACAATTGTTTATTATTATAAATTATAATTATATATATAAAAAAAACATTTTGAAAAAATAAAATCGCCAAAATCGGAGCTGTACTTTAACTTAACGAACTTTTATCTTTCTCAAAGATTTTTTTACACTAGGTTAACTCAAGATGCATAGGAAATTCCATAATATCAATGTACAAATAATGTAAGTAGATAATAAATAAAATCAAACCGCACATTTCAAACCTTTTGAAAAAATAATCATTATTATGTCGTAATGCATATTCATAATATGTAGGTACATACATACATATGTACATGTATATTTTATACTCGAATATTTAAGTTAACTAGTTAAATGCTTACGAAAATATAAAATTGTTCCTCAAATTCAAAGCTACTCGTACTTTTTTGTGTGCATTTACGTAAATTTTTTATATCTCCGCAAAAAAATAACTCCCAGCGAAAGAAGCACAAATATTCAAAGGTACATGAATATATAGTGAATCACAAAAGTAAGTAAGCACCTCTTAGATTAAAGTTCATTTTCTTCAAACAATCGATAGTAATGTTAAAAAAAGAAAACTTAATATTTTTGTCTGTAATTGATATGTATAACGAACTAAAAAGTAACATTTCAAATAAAAAATTAAAGAAAACTTAAGAAATATTCGACTTAAATTAAAAAAATAACAAATTTATATCACAAAAGTAAGTAAGCAGTTCAAATAAACCTTGAATTCATTACAGTTATTTTGTAAATCTTATCCATTTAGTACTTCGTTGGATACCCTTTGGCTTTTATAACTGCTTTCATACGTCGAGGCATTGAGTTAACCAAATTTTGCGTAACGTTTTGTCCAATCTTAGACCATTCATCCTGAAGAACACGCCTTAAATCATCTTTCGTCCTGATTTCATGTTTTCTTACTTGTCGGTCAAGATGTTACCATTAATGTTCAATGACATTTAAGTCGGGCGACTCTGGTGGTGATTTGAGCTGGATTCAGACGTTATAAAGCAGCCATTCTTTGACAACATGCTAAGTATGTTGAGGATCACTGTCTTGCTGGAAGATAAATGAACTACCCATACCCAGCTTATTGGCACTTTTCTGAAGATTGTTCTTTAAAATATTCAAATAGTTGAACCTATTCATCAAAGAATCTATAAACACTAAATTGCCAACACCAGATGCTGCTATACACCCCCACATTACAACGTTTCCACCACCGAGCTTCACGGTTCCTGACATGTTCGATCATTCAAGCTCTGTGTTTTTTTTTTCTCCAAACTTTTCCGTGTCCATCTTGGCCGCGGATATTAAATTAGCTTTCATTGGAGAAAACAACTGTGTTCTAAAATTCTGCTTGCTTAGATTCATGGGTTTTTGCAAAGAAAAGCCTCTTTTGGCGATTTATTTTACTTATGTAAGGTTTCTTTCTAATGTTTCGACCATGATAACCGGATTGGTAGAGCACTTGTCGAATAGTTTCAGGGTTACATGACTTACTTGCTTCTTTCGTTATTTCTGCTGATATGTTTGATCCGCTTACTTTGGGTTTCCTCTCCATTTTCCTAACAATAATTCGGCATTCCTTTTGAGTGAGCTTGCGAGAACGTCCAGATCGAGGGCCATTTTGCAAACTTCCAATGTTATTATATTTGGTTATTATTTTGTGTATATTAGATGGTCTTTTGTTAACAATTTCACCATTCTCGCACTCCGATTTATTTTTGGTTATAATTTTTTTAAATCTAAGCTAAGTTGATTACCTCTTGGAGCCATTTCCTTTTATTTACAGTGGACGCTCGTTAACTTGAACACGGACGAAACCAGGAGTGTTCAAGCTAAAGGATTGTGCAAGTTACTGGATAAAGTTAAAAAATTGTTGTTTTTATTTAATAATGATTCATTTTAATGATTTTAAAACATAAATAATGATATTACTAATAAATAATTTTAATTAAAACATTTTTTGATTCCGAAATACGCACGTGTTCAAATGAAATTCAGAAATTCAGCGATTATGAAGAATAAAACCTTATACGGAAATACTAAAGAAATTTCCTGGGATTCCCCTTTACAAAAACCGTTTGCATTCTGTATCAACATCCCAGGTACCTTGGATAAATTGGAAAGTTTAAGAAATCAATATTAAACTTTGTTCAAGTTACAGAGTTCGCATAAATTTTACTTGTTCAACTTATAGAGTACTTAGGGGAAAAATTCAAGGTATTGAGTCCTAAAAATAGTCCGTTCAAGGTATAGAATACGTAAAGGGAAAAAATATTTCTTCAAGTTATTGGAATGTTCAAGTTATCGTATGTTCAAGTTAACGAGATCCCACTGTATTATTAATTAATCTTAAATTGAAAAAAAAAATTATAGAAAAGAGAGATAAGCAACCAAAAACTAATAAAAAGTCGAAGTTAACTACACATACATTTAACCTTAAAATTCCGCAGGTGCTTACTTACTTTTGTGGCATAGAAAAGGCGGTTAACTGAACAAACAGTGATGTTCTGTAGATAAACCAAATGTTAAACGCGAACATTTGCCTACAACATGATGTTCACGTGCTAATCATAATTATGAATGCATTTTTCCTAATGTTCATAACGGAATTTAATTCTATTTTAACATGTCTATGCGACAGCAATGTGTTCTTACTTACTTTTGTGATACACTGTATGTTCCTGCGTTATTCCTATTTCTATATAAATAATTGTCCATATTTTTCTTTGGTGGAGTCACGGACCTATAAATTTTCTCTATTTTTTTCTAAAAGAAACACACTTAGTACAAAGAAATAGTGGGCTAGTACTTTGTGTATGATATTAAAATAGATTTTATATACAAAGGTTCAATGAAAGTAGTTGACAGCAAATGAAGTCTCTTAAGGCAAGTGGAAGTACTCAATCTAAAGAGCAATAATTTCAGATTTTGATATAGGACATTAACAGCCCTATTATGAGTATCAATTTGGTAGCCGATAATGTCTATCAATTAGTTGACAATTTGATATTATGGGTATCAACTGGAAATTTTAGACCGATTGTGAATATCTACTTATAAAAAGTTCATTGTGAATGAGTTTTGTTTATTTGAAGTATTTATTTGTTTTTTGTCGGCCACGAAAATTAAAATTCTTTGTGCGAAAATGTAAATTATTCTTATAAAAATTCATCATAACTCCTGTTTAAAAATAATGTTTCTGTATCCATCAGATACTCAATTTAAAATCAATTCAATAATTTTGTATATTTTCATTTTTTCAATTCATTCGAATTCAATCACCTGGTTACTTAACATCAATAAAATTGTAAAATAAATAGTTTATAAACGAAAATTTGGATTTCGAGAATTCATTTCATTTGCTTCATAAGCTGGTCCTTCGTGCATTCCCAAACATATTTCTAGTCCGTATCGAGCCGGATCTTTGGATTTTTCGTTTCGAATATTTTGGAATTGTCTTCGCATATCGCTCATCGTGGGATTCTTTTGTTAAAAACATCGTTGGATTAATTTTGCTATCGTTTGGAAGATTATCGTTGGATTTAATGGAACATCTGTCTTCTGGAAAACATCGTGGGATTCAATTTGCTGCTGTTTGGACAATCTGTGTGTTGGAAACAAAGCCGAAATTTGGAAATCATCAAATTGTTTGAGTGTTGGTAAACCCAAACGGACATATGTATGTATTTTTCTTGAATATACTTTATTCATCGAAAATTAAAACATAAATCAATAAGTGACATATAAGAGCATAGACATTTTGAACAATTAAATAATTCTTTTGGCCCATTTCTTAATAAATTTAACATTAAATTATTATTGTGAGTAAAATGGCTTTTAACCAAGATCTATCGGTTCTTCGTAATATTCGTGGTAACATGAAAAGTTCGCTAACAAAGACAGCCTCCTTCACGGAGAAAATTTCGGATAAAGAAACCAAAGAGATCCTTGAAGTGCGAATGGAAATATTAGATGAACTTTGGTTAAAATTTAATAAATTTGAATCTAAATACATCGCGGTGAAATCGGTATTACTTTCAGAAATCCGAAAGAGGCAGAACATCTCACCAAATGTTTCCAATACGTCATTTTCTGAAAGTAAAAACAGTTCGTCCGTCTCACAAAATCACCAAGTTGACCATCTTCCTCAAATTTACATTGAACCTTTCACGGGCACTAGCTATCAAGATTGGCCTTCGTTTAGGGATATGTTTCTTAGTGCAATCCATAAAAAACAATCGTTATCACCAATTCAAAAATTTCATTTACTTCGTTCTCATCTTCGTGGTCAAGCTCTTAACTTAATATCGCAGATACCAATGTCTGATATCACGTATGAACAGGCTTGGGAAAGATTAGAGAAGAGATATGACCGACCAAGATTCATCATTAATAGTCTAGTAGAAACCTTTATGCACCAGCCCGTTCTTCAAACTTCAAATATTAAAACACTTCGGAAAATATCCGATGTTTCTGACGAAATTGTTCGTAGTCTAGATTCGTTTAAGTCTGTTGGTAGGGATCCTTGGATGATATATGTGCTTATCAACAAAGTTGATCAAGATACTCGTCAAGCATGGTCAACTGAAAGTTTAGACATAGAACATCCTACTATCGACCAGTTTTTAACCTTTTTGGAACGTCGCTGTGAGGCTCTCGAATCGTGCAAATCAATCAATCGTGAATTAAAAGAAAAGCCATCTTCTTTTAAGACTTTGCATGTCACATCTTCAAACCAATGTCCAAAATGTAAAAAATCTCATCTGCTTTTCCAATGCCCTGACTTTTTATCTATGATTACTGAAAATAAACGGGATTTTGTCAAATCTAATCGACTCTGTTTCAACTGTCTACGTAGTGGACATAATTCGGCAAACTGTCAGTCAAAGTCTAGATGCAAGACATGCAACTCAAGACATCATAGCCTCGTACATATTGCTTTGTCCAACTCAAACTCAAATATTCAAAATTCACCATTGGAATTCATTCCCTCATCATCCCAACATCTCTACTCAAATCCAGTTCAGAATTCAAACCCATACATTTCGCACCATTCGCTTTACTCAAATCGATCCTTGTCTCAAACATTGCTTCCAACTGCAGTTGGAAAAATACTTGATGCCAATGGAAGATATCAACATGTCAGAATTCTCATTGATTCGGGGTCACAGGTTTCTTTCATCACTGAAGCTTGTGCTCAAAGACTTGGACTTAAAAGAATAAACGCCCGCATACCAATTA
Source organism: Chrysotoxum bicinctum (assembly GCA_911387755.1). NCBI lineage: Eukaryota > Metazoa > Arthropoda > Insecta > Diptera > Syrphidae > Chrysotoxum > Chrysotoxum bicinctum. The sequence continues at coordinate 136,742,404 of OU426987.1, read as the reverse complement.
GTGGAATTGGTGGATCTAATTCAGGACAATCTAGAGGTTTGGTTTCAATTAATATCGCTTCGTGTTATGACTCAGTCAGCATCGCTGTAGAAACATTTGTTTTATCCACAATTACGACACAACTACCTGCTTTTCCGTTCAACATCGAAGATTGGGAACATATTTCAAACCTTAATTTAGCTGACCCCTTGTTTTATCAGCCTGCCAATATAGATATTCTGCTTGGAGCAGATAAGGTTTGGGATATCTTAGAGAGTGAACTAATTCGAAGCAGCAAAGGTATATATAATATTATGTCGAAAGCTATTGAGTAGACGTGTTAGTTTTGGTGGCAGTTTCAATTGAATCGGTCATTTCAAAAACCTCATAAGTCATTCAATTAGAATTTTTCAGGAATCAATAAAAACTGTTTCATGCTCAAACAAATGAGTTTTAAAACACTTTTTTATGCTTAACTAAGTATTTTAGTGGTAAGAAAATTGTAAAGCAAAAAAAATAAACAGTTTATGAATAAAAATAATGAAAAAAACCTAAAAAACTGTTCTTGACTTAAGTTGTTTTAGCAAGGACTGGGGTAAGTGGTATATAATTTAACCAAAAAAATGGTAGTAATTATATTTTGTATTGCTTATTATTGAAAATCACACTTAAGAATAACTTTTTGTCATGTTCTAATATCTTTAAAGTACATAGATTGATTATCTTCAACATTTTCTTATTGATGGGCACTTTTAAAACATAAGCCTTCGCTGATAGAAGTGAAACCGAAGTTGCAACTTTATTAAATTTATTACTAATAATGAATGTTTAATCAATCCATCAATATATTCCTATGATAGTACCTTTTCTATGTGAATCATACTTAAAGCTCATATATGTCGAAGGTGCTTTTTTCTGTTTTTGTGGGATTTTTTTCTATAAGATTCAGTGTTGACATGTTTTTTGTATAAATTTGGCCACAATTTCATGAATTCCAAAACATCTTCAGTTTTTAGCTCTATGACTATATTTTCTAAATTTCGAATGAGATGGAAGTTAATTTAACAGACGCGACGGATAAATATGAAAAGCTAAGATAGACAATGAAGTGCAAATCATCAGATCATTCAGTTTCAAAGATCATTCATAAAAATGAGAAAGAGAGTCTAAGACTAAACGGAGACCTTGGGGTCCCCAGCATTTATTTTGTGAAGATCTGATTTGAAACCTTCCAAAAAAAAAGTATTTAACAATCCAGTAGAAAATTTCTAATCCAACGAATAAGGGCTTCATTGATACCAAACTCACGTATTTTCGATATAATAGCATGATGCCAAAATCCATCAAATGCCTTAGAAATATCAAACTCAATGATCTTACTTCGACATATTAGATAAATTAGTTTATGTCTTGTCTTTCAATTTTATAATTTGTTATAATATTTCATTAAGGTATTACACGTTCTCTTCTTTTTCGGCGCACCATCACTCTCTGTTTCACTTGAAGACATTTTTAAAGCTAAAATTACTTTTCGCAGAAAATAGTTGTATGAAAACCGCAGATTTGACATTGATGAAGGTTGTTATCAAATTGAAGATTTGAATATTGTTGAACCAATCAGAGCAAAGCAAATTTAAAATATCAAACTACTCCCGCCATTTTGGTGGTGCATGCAAAAACCTCTTAAGTCACTGACTTATGTTGTTTATGCAATGAACGTCTTTCCTACGGTTTTATTTGAAGAGGAAGGAATGTACAGACTTACGTGGTTCTTACCCAGAATACGCATCTCCCTTTAAGGAACCATTTTCAGCAAAAAAAGCATTTTGGAAAAAAATGTGACTTAAGAGGTTTTTGAAATGACCGATTCAATTAATTTTTACGTAGCACACAGGATTCAAAAACATAAATTATTGGTGTTAAAAAATCTCTTGTTTAACTTAGTTAATAAATTAAAGAAAAGAAGTAAAAGTGTTTCACACAATTATAAAAAAAAGGAAAAAGAAAATTACATAAAATTTCATCCTCAAGTGACATTTAAATTTTTCCCCTGTTTAAAACAAAATACGCTCTTCTCTGAACTGTGATTTGTGTTCCGAAAAACGTTACATACTTAAATTATAGTAATTATGACCGGTAGGAGTAATTTAAGCAAGTCCAACACATCAACTGATGTTGCAAAAAACTCACCTCAAATGTCATCAAAATCTGCAAATCGAAGCACTGCCTCTGCAGTCAATGCTTTAAATGACAACACTATGTGGGATAAAATGGACGAACGACTGACGAAACAGAGTGAGTTTATTATTTCATTATTATCAACACAAATTCAAAATTCCGAGCAAAAAATAACAAAAAACATCGAAGCACAAATAAATGAAATTAAAACTAGCATGACAAGTATAAGCCAACGAGTCGACGAGATCGCAAATATAAACCAAACAAATATGGAAGACGTTAACAAACTCAGATCTGATTTCAATTGTTTAACAACAACAATTTCCGAAATGAAGACTGAACTAATAACAACAAAAACCGAATTGCTTAGTACCAGCGCGCAACTACATGATGTCACAGAAAAACTACATGAAATAGAACTAGCCCAAGAATCACAAAACAATAAAAACATAGCCTCAGATGCTGTTCTCTACGGTATTCCGCCAACAAAAGATGAAAACTTGAAAGCTCTCTTTAATCACCTGTGCCACACACTTGAAATAAAACCACCATCTATCAATGGCATCTTTCGTTCGCGCCCGGCTAACAAAACCTCACAGAGGTCTGCAATTTTAATAAAGTTCCAGTCACCGTATGATAAAAACTTCGTTTTAAAATCGATTGCTAAACGTAGCAGCGGTCCTACTAAAAAAAATCTTTGCTTACGCGACGTAGGTTTGATGCAAAATAAGGAAACCCCCATCTTTCTTCGGGAGTGTTTAACAAAAAAAAACTACCAGCTATTGAAGATGGCACTACGTCAAAAAAAATTAAAACAATTGTCATCAGTTTTTACCATGCGTGGGTTTGTTTACATCAAACGTCATGTGGAAGCTGAGGCCCAGCTGATTAATAACATCAAAGACTTAGAAGGAGCTGCCATGCCAGCAAACACTTCCAAAGAATAATAAAGCGCTTCTCAAACTATTTTATTGCTAATTAATTCTAATTTTTTTATTTTTCTTTTTTAATATACATTATTTTTATTTTTTACTTATTTTTATTTTCAATATATTCATTATTTAATTCTTAATTATTCTCAATTTTAATTTTTCTTTTATTTCCTTTTAAATTATTAAACTGCAATGGCCTATGATGAAATTGATAGTCGTTCCACATATGAGCCCAATCATGATGTTCTGCGATCAATGGTTAATGTCTTTACGTCACAAAAAACCGGTTTTAAGATATGTCATTTAAATGCTCAGAGCTTGTTGCCGAAGATTGATGAGTTCAGGGATATTTTTGTGGATAGTAAGGTTGATGTAATTTGCATTTCCGAAACATGGCTTAATTATAATTTAAATGACGAAATGTGCAGATTGAATGGGTATAAGCTTTTTCGTGTTGATAGGCAAGAACGAATAGGTGGTGGTGTGGCGATATTTATACGAGAGTATATAACAAGTAAAATCAAATATCAATCAGATGCTAGTAGTAGGGTCGAATACTTGTTTGTAGAGGTAATATGTGGCGAAGATATGCTACTTATTGGAACAGTGTACAGACCTAATAAACACGTAAGTCTATCCCCTTTTTTCTTTTTGATGGAAGATGTATCTGTACAATCTCCTAACATAATTGTTTGTGGCGACTTTAATAGCAATCTATTATTAGAATCAAATTTAATTGACGGCATGAGAGCATTCAACATGTTCCCAGTAAATTCTACTGTTCCAACTCATTTTTCTGAAAATTCACAGACTCTCTTAGATGTTTTTTTTGTGAGCGATGTCAATAAAGTACTTTTTCAAGATCAACTCACCGCAGCTGGCTTTTCAAGGCATGATCTTATTTTTATGACATTTGACTTTGCGGTGCAAGAATGTGATTATCATTATAGCTACAGGGATTTTAATGAAATTGATTACGTCAGACTTGAAGAAGTTGCTCGAAGTATTGATTGGAATAACGTTTATTATTTACCCAATCCGAATGATCAAGTATCATATATAAACTCTAAAATAACTGAACTTTTTAACTACTTCGTTCCTCTACGTACGAGAATACGGAGACCTGGGCAAAGATCTTGGTTTACACCTGAAATTCGTTTACTCATGATGCAAAGAAATGAAGCGTTTAATAACTGGAAACGTTATAGGCTTGAGGAATTTCAGCAAAACTATCGGCTTCTTCGTAATCTTGTTGTTAGCAAAATACGATCTGCTAAAAGGTTATTTTATAGTGGCAATCTCAATTTATCCCTGAACATTCGAAAACTTTGGAGAAACTTGAGAGAGTTAGGAATAGGAAACAAAAAGAGTCTAGTTGTTTCGGATGACATTGACGGTAATATTTTAAACCAAAAATTTGTTGCTCTACCTTTCCCTTCACTTCCTGCTTCTTCTTCTTTTCAATTTGAAAATTTGGCCTTCACTCAAAATAATTCCATAGATTCATTTGAATTTTCAAGAATAGAGAGTACGGATGTCGTTGAATGCTTCTTGTCGATAAAATCGAATGCTACTGGAATAGATGACATATCTCCAAAATTTTTAAAAATTATTTTGCCAATGTTATTGCCACACATCACGCACATATTTAACACAATTTTAACAACAGGGTCTTATCCTAATCAGTGGAAAATGGCTAAGATTTTACCTATTCCAAAAAATGCGAACGATTTTAGGCCAATTTCAATACTTCCCTTTCTATCAAAAGTTTTCGAAAAAAATTTACAAAACCAAATAAATTGCTATCTCCGAAACAAAAATCTTTTATCAACAAAGCAATCTGGATTTAGACAAAAACACAGCTGTACTACAGCACTTATAAATGTTATAGAAGATATAAGAGGAGCATTAGATGAAGGTAGTTTAACTTTTCTAATTTTGCTAGATTTTTCAAAAGCATTTGATACCGTTGATCATTTGAATCTCTGTAAAAAGCTATCACAATTGTACAACTTTTCAAATTCTGCGGTTATGTTGATCCGTTCCTATCTAACTGGTAGAAAACAAGCGGTAATGGTGAATGGCAGATTATCAAACTTTCTTTCAATTTATAGAGGTGTTCCCCAGGGATCGATTCTTGGTCCTATTCTGTTCTCCATATACATAAATGAACTTCCACAAATCATTTCACAAAGTACAATACAAATGTATGCTGATGATGTTCAATTTTATAAAAGTTGCCCTCTCGGATTGATTGAAGATTCCGTCTCAGTTTTAAATGAAGATCTAAAAATAATTTCGTCATTCAGTAAGAACAATGGCTTGTTTTTAAATCCAAGCAAATCTAAATGCATCATTATTTCTAAAAAACCGGTAGACTCATCTTACTTTCCACAAATCTTCCTTGATGGTCTTGCTATTGAGTATGTAGAAACAGTGAAAAATCTAGGAGTAGTATTTAATCGGAAGCTAACTTGGGACACACATATCAGCATAGCTGTCGGTAAGGTTTATGGAGTGCTCCGTTCGTTGTGGGCAACCCAATTGTATACTCCATTAAAAACTAGAATTATGCTCTCCAAAACATTAATTATTCCTATATTAATTTATGGATGTGAAATATATGGAAACTGTGACTCCATCAGTAGAAGAAAGTTAAACGTTGCATATAATAACATTGCCAGATATATCTTCGGTTTAAAAAGATATGACAGAATATCGTCATTTTCATAATCTCACATTTGATAATCTCGTTCGATACAGGACATTAATTTTGCTATTTAGGATAATGCAATCTCATCAACCTTGTCATCTCTATAGCAGATTACATACGTCGTCATCATCTAGATCGCAGCAAATTTTACAATGTCGATTTACTTGCTTAACCTCTGAACGTCAGTTCTTTATTTTTGCGATTCGGTTATGGAACGGACTGCCTCGAAATTTAAAAAGAATTAGTATCTTTAATATTTTTAAGAAAGAGTTATGTGTACATTTATCTCAAAATTAATTAATTATTTTTTTTTTATACAATTAAGGAAATTAAATGGATTAGTATAAGTAATTTGTAAAGTCTTTGATAACATTTTTGTGAATTTAAGATTAGCTTAGAATAAAAATTCATTATAAAACTTGTATTAGCTTATAAGATAATGATCTTAAAATGCAAGTTTGCAAATAAATAAATAAATAAATAAAAAAAAAAGGTCATCCTATTGCTCAAAAAACTATTTTAGGTTGGGTGTTGGCAGGGAAACTTTCGGGATTTAATCAAAATATTCAATCGCATCATTCAACTGTCAACATAGATTCTATCTTACAATCCTTCTGGACCATCGAAGAAGTTGATTCAAAGGTAAAGGGTTCAATAGGAGATGAAGATATGGAAGATCATTTCTCTAAAATGCATCAAAGAAACACTGATGGAAAGTATATAGTAAAAAACTCCCAGTTTTTGGTGATACTCTCAGGGGTGCAATGTCAAGATTAAAGGCTATGGAAAGAAAGTTTATGAAGGATGAATCACTTTTCCCTCAGTATTCAAAATATATGGATGAATATTTATCATTGGGACATATAGTCAAAATTCCATCGTCAGAAGTTTCTAAATCAAACGTTTATTATTTACCCCATCAAGCTGTTATAAAGTTGGACAGTCCAACAACAAAACTTCGTGTCGTATTTGACGGTTCGTTTAAAGATACAAACGGAAATTCATTAAACGATTCACTTATGATAGGTCCTCCCATCCAACGCAACCTCTTCTCCGTTTCGCTAAGATTTCGTCGACATGAATTCGTTTTCACCGCAGATATTGTAAAAATGTTCCGTCAAATTTGGGTAGGGCCTGAGGACACTGACTTTCTACGAATCGTTTGGCGGAAGTCGCCAACTGATACCCCAGAACTTTTTCGATTATGTACGGTCACATACGGAACCGCGTGTGCTCCATACCAGTCAGTACGTGTTTTACAACAACTCGCTAATGATTATCAAAAGACTTTCCCGTCGCGGCAGATATTTTAAAGAATGATTTTTATGTCGATGATGTTGTTTCAGGTGGAGATTCACTCCCTGATGCAATATTTAAATTAAACAGTTTAATTAAACTCCTTCTCAAAGGTGGATTCGAGTTAAACAAATGGCAAAGTAATTGCAAACAACTACTTCCACCAGGTGACCCTAACAAAAATGAAAACATTCCCATCGGTTGTGACTCAGATTCCTTAGTCAAAGTACTCGGTTTGTACTGGAACTCTAATCAAGATAATTTTTCGTTTCGCTTGAATATAACACCAAATGAACCTTTAACAAAACGTCAAATTCTTAAAGATGTAGCACGAATTTTCGATCCTCTCGGTTTTTTGGCTCCTTCTGTCGTGCAACTGAAAATCATTTTTCAAGAATTGTGGCATCTAAAACTCGACTGGGATGATCTTCTCCCAAATTTCATTGCTTCAAAATGGTGTAAATACCGTGAGGAACTTGCTCTACTAACTAACAAACATTCGAATACCTCGCTTTATTCAGCAGTTATTTACGCGCGATCCATTTCGTCAAATGGTGAAATAAAAACAAACATAGTTGCAGCTAAGACTAGAGTTGCTCCTTTAAAACAACTCACCATCCCTCGCTTGGAACTATGTGGCGCACTTTTGCTTGCCCGCTTAATGGATTCAGTTCAAAAATCTTTAAACACAAAATTTGATAATATTTATGCCTGGTGTGATTCGAAAGTCGTTTTATCATCAACCCCTCGACGATGGGAAATCTTCATTGGAAATCGATGCTCAGAGATTCTCAGTACAATTCCCAGAAACAGGTGGTTTCACATCAAATCAGCACAAAATCCTGCAGATTGCGCTTCGCGTGGTATCACACCATCAACTCTAGTCAATCATCCCATTTGGTGGACAGGTCCCCAATGGTTAAACGAAACCGAAGATCAGTGGCCAATCGTTCGTCACATCGAAGAAGATCCTGATTGCAAACAAGAAGAAAAAAAAACAACCCCATTTATCACATGCTGTCATTGCCCTTGATGATAATCATCCTTTTGCAAAAATTGCATCTCGAGTTTCGTCTTGGTATCGGTTCATACGTATCGTCGCTTTCGTCTATCGTATTCGTTCAAGAATAAAGAAACAACTCAATGAACAATCTCTCCATATTCGCCCTTATGAACTATTTAATGCTAAACGTGAAATCATAAAATGGTTACGACATATCGCACCCTCAGAATGAAAGTGACCGAACTCAAAATTCCCGTATCTTATGATTTCTTAATAAACTGACCTTAAAATGGGATCTCTACAGCCCTGTGGTGAAAAATATACCGAAATATGAGTAAGAAAGGGGCAGTCTATACAACGGTCACTTGAAATATGTGAGATATACATTCAACCTTACTCAAAACTATACTTTCTTGAAGACTTTATTGCTCATTTCATTTTAAAGTTAGGTCACTTTAATTCTAAGGGTGCGATATGTACTTTAGAGACGATATACTATATTATAAAAAATATGGTAGTTATCCCAAAAATAGCAAAATCATGAATCTTGCACCATTTTTCGATAATGATGAAATCCTTAGGGTAGGTGGTCGGATTGAAGAAGCTCATCTTTCTTTTAATATAAAACAACCAATCATAATACCAAATGGACACAATATAACAAAACTCATATTAGCTGATTTTCATGAACGTTATTTACATACAGGAGTATCAACATTGTTTACCATAATTCGACAGGAATATTGGATACTGGGGTGTAGGAATCTTATACGTAAATTGAGCCAAAATTGCGTTAATTGCTTCAAGCAAAAGAAGAACCAAGCAACACAAATCATGGGAATCTTCCTGCACCTCGTATTCAACAGAGCAGACCCTTTTCATACTGCGGTGTTGATTATGCTGGACCTCTTTTAATTAAAACAAAAATCGGTCGAAAAACAACAAAAACTAAAGGATATATTTCTCTTTCTGTATGTCTTTCCACCAAAGCCATACATTTGGAGCTAGTCAGTGACTTGACCACTGACGCATTTCTGGCAGCTTTTCGTCGTTTTGTCGCGCGTCGAGGAAGACCGTCTCACATGTACTCGGATAACGGCACCAATTTTCACGGCTCGGCAAAAAAAAAATTTTCCGAAATGCATCAATTAACTTTGTCTGAACACCATAACTCTTTGGTAGCAGAATCTCTTTCTCGTGAATCAACCACTTGGCATTTTATTCCGCCATCAGCTCCTCACTTTGGTGGTCTTTGGGAGGCCGGCGTTAAATCTGTCAAGCAGCATCTGCACCGTGTTATTGGTGCAGATATTCTTTCATTTGAAGATCTTTATACGCTCTTAACACAGATTGAAGCTCTTCTAAATTCTCGACCTTTATGCCTAAAATCCGATAATGATATTGATCCATTAACACCCGCTCATTTCATTATAGGTGAACCATACTCAGCAGTTCCAGAACCCTATTTAAATCACATTCCACAGAATCGTCTCTCGAATTGGCAATCGCTCCAGTCAAAAATCCAGGGGTAATGGAAACGTTGGAGCATGGAATACATAACATCACTGCAACAACGACCACGCTGGACACAACATCAACGTGACTTTGAGATAAACGACCTTGTCTTAATCAAAGAACCTAACCTTCCACCTGGAAAATGGGCTATGGGACGTGTAGTCACAATACATCCTGGCAACGATGGTCATGTTAGAGTGGTAACTCTTCGCACTGAACATGGAAATGTTATGCGGCCAATCCATAAAATAGCATTGCTACATCTAAGCTGAAACTATGTTCCAGGGGCGGGGGAATGTTTAAAAAAACTTTGCTAAAAAACACTTTAATGTTTCTGTATCCATCAGATACTCAATTTAAAATCAATTCAATAATTTTGTATATTTTCATTTTTTCAATTCATTCGAATTCAATCACCTGGTTACTTAACATCAATACAATTGTAAAATAAATAGTTTATAAACGAAAATTTGGATTTCGAGAATTCATTTCATTTGCTTCATAAGGTGGTCCTTCGTGCATTCCCAAACAACTCCAAAAACAAAAAACAATTCTATCGAAGTCATTATTCTTTTCAACTTTTTTCGCGTTTAAAAATCACGAATAAATTTGTATCAATCAAGAATTCGTGGTTGATAAGAAAATTGATGTGTTATCTATTTTGTTGATATCCGTAATACCATGTCTATCAAAAAAAATATTCACAGTAATGATAAAATCTAATAAAATTCACAGCCGATAAAAAATGTTGATAGTTGATAGTCATAATACCAACTCATTCAATTTGTTGATATCAAGTATCTAGTTGATAGTTGATAGCTATAATAGGGCTGTAAATGTTCAGATTTTATATGTGATCAACTAAGGTCCACACACTTCTTCTTCTTGAATTGAATTGACTTCTTTTCGAACGGTAGCAATTAATAAATCGAAAAAATTCTAAAAATTGGGGTAGCGTTTCGGGAATATATCAATTTCATATTATGTGTTTAGTATATAAATAACGCTTTTTAAATGAAACTCAAAATGTAGTCTGTTTCAAATATTTGTGCTCTAAAATTGCAATTTTAAATGTTTTATTTGGGAATTTAATGAAAATTGATTGTAGAAAAAATTGTTGTTCTTGTTTAACCAATCCCGATAAGTTTAGAGAGTTAGGTACTGAGACCTTTTTTATAAAGTAGCTTTTTATTGTAGACATACAAAAAATCATCTAATTAAATTAATGGTGAAATTTGTAAATACTATTTTAAATAAATTCCGCTTGATTGTTACCTTATTCATAAAATGATCTTTTCGAAATAGCTGCTTGAGAAGGAATCCAAACTGACATTTAGGATCTGTTCGGTATGGATGGCGTTCATCGAATGGATCGAGATCCTTCCGCATATAAATCTCAGTTTCTGTTTCGAAAATCTCTGCAAGTCTATAATTATACAAAAAAAAATGTTACGAAATTTTGAATGTGTCTAAGCACGTGCATTTGTACTTTGACATGATTGGAGATGTACCTCTTCAACGATGGAACTGGATCGAATCCAGGGTCTGTGTGTTTGGCTTCCCAAATCATGAAAACTCCATTCATATCCTTATTTTCATAAGTGGGTTCTACTTCTTCGAAACCATAAAAAGGATCATCCGCCGGCTCAGGTTCAGCTTCCAGGGCTTCTTCGATATCAATGTCTACCATCTCTTCTACAGGTGAAGACATTTGGTGCGACAATTTTAAGTTTAAGTTTTGATGCTAGGTTGTGGTTTAAATGTGTTTATTTGGCTTTAATTTATTGAACCAATTTTAATTTATTGAACCAAGTTTAATTCTATATAAACAAATTATGTATGATAGAGTTAATTAATATTCAAATAACTTTAAAAAATCCTAAAATTATAAAATTTAAAATAATCGCCGCTTTAAAACCTTGATAAGTAAAGTAAATTACAAAAACACAATTCACATTCACATCAACACAGCTAGGCAAGGCATACATTGCATTCGGAAATGAGAGCTGTCACAATTTTGAATGCAGATAAAATGAACGCATTCAAGGTGGTACGAAGCAAAGAGCAAATATGTTTTTATGTTTCTATGTTTTCACGTTTCTATGTTTTCATGTTTCTATGTTTGGATGTTAAGCCTAGTACGCAGATCGGGAAAAATTTTGTCTCCCATACATTTTTTTTCCTGGGATAAATTTTGTCTCGGATATTTTTCCGAGCAGTACGCAGTTCGCGCGCAAAATTCATACTATTGTGAATTGCTCTACAAAATGTCTCCACTAAATTTTGCCAGGAAAAAGAATGATACAAGCATTATTTTGCGGGACAAATTTTGACAGCCACCGTATTTCAGAAAGTGATTTTTGTCAATTCTGATTTTATGTAGAAGGTGCTGATGCTTCTCTTGAGAGCATCGAGAGGAGATTCCAAAAAGATATGAACGACTTTTGTAAGACAACCTGTTCCAGAGATACACTAAAAAACACATTAAATTAGATTTTATCTCTCCAAACTCAAACTTTTGCGCGAGATTTGGAAACGTTTTGTAGAGATTAAAATTGTAGAGATAAAATTTGTCTTGTGCCGATCTGCGTACTAGGCTTTAGTAAATAATGTATGGTGTTTTAACCGCTTTAAAAGATTAATATATAAATTAACTGTGACTCAATTATTAAATTGAATTGAATTCTTTATTGAGACTAGTGATGTGTACCTCATACATGAGGCAATACAAAATGTCCCATACACCAATCTGAAATGTCCCATCACCTCAAAACGAAAAAATGTATTACCTCACACCTCCCACAAAAGCAACGAAAAGTATTTCTCTTTACTCTTTCATGGAAAAAAAACACTATTCGTATCGAGCGTCTCACTCATCGGCCTGATACTAAGACTGAGACTGATGCAGAATGAAGTTGTATTGTAGTTAATTGTATGAAAGGAGGAAATAGGCCTCAAACTCTCTACCCACCAAAGATCAAACCAATGGAAATAGAATGAGGTTTGTGGAAGATGAGGATTTGAAATAAAATGAATGAATGTGTTGTGAGTTAAGTTGTTGAGTACTTTTTACTCAAACGTCCTATTCAAACAAAATTCGTGACATTGTCGCAGGCTGGATTTTTGTATCAGACTGGAACTTTGTACCAGGATGGGACTTTGTACCAGGCTAGGACTTTGTACCAGGCTGGGACTTTGTACCAGACTAGGACATTTGTCATTTAATGATTGAGGATGAGGTTCTTTTGCATCTGTTTGAGAAGACAAAATGAGAAGAGATAATGAGTGGGACTTATGTATGAATGAATGAATGTTGCACTGACTACAAGGTAACAAACAATGAAGATAGGTATGAAGCACTATCGAAAATTATACAATCAAAGGGTTAAAAAAGGAAGGAGGTTTTTTTACAGTTTGGAGTAGGAGGTTTTGTTAATTTTTGAAGGAGTAGGAATTTTCGTTTTTGATATGCAAATGCAAGTGCATTCCTTTTATTTGTATTTGTTTTGTTTTTAGTGTTAGAAAAAAGATACTAGGGTTTAGAGATCAAGATCAAATATGAGGATTGAAAAAAAAAATCAATCAATTGTGCTGAGTTTGCGTACGTGAAGAGTCATTATTGTTGTATTTAGTCCAGTGTCCTGTAATCAAATTTGTTTGTAAAAAAGTGATCAGAACAGGTCTTAACAGAAGAAACATGGTGAGTGGGATGAAAGTAGGACAAATATTGTTTTTAAATGCAAAAATGTAATGATGTATTTTTTTAAACTCATTAGATTCAATTTATTTTGAATGTGATAAAATATTTGTTTTTTTGTTAAAAAAATATCTTTTTGTGTTTATCTTTTTATTAAATGCTTTGGTTTTCTTTTAATAACTCAAATAAAATTTAAAAACACCACTTTTTCTTTTAAACTTTTTTTAGATTAATTTTTTTATTATATCTTTATATGTTTTATTTTAAAATAAAGTGTTTTGTATTAAGGATATTTAATTAAATATATTATATTTATTGATATTTAATTTTTGTAAACTTTTTATTTAATGCAATTTTAAAAAATGTTTTTGGAAAAAATATATTCTATTAAAAAAAATACGCATTGTTTAATTTCGAATTTCAAAATATCCATTTAAAAAGGTATGTACCATGGGACATTTGAGGTGGGACAAAGTACCACCTCATTTCAAAAAATGAGTACCTCATACAAACTCATTTCAAATTCGTGTCCTACCCATCACTAATTGAGACTTAAAAATATAGTTTACAAAGGTATATAATTATTGTCAATATTTTAAGTTATACTGCGGCTATAATGTATCGCCTGCTTTAGAATTGCTTTTTTTTTTTTTATAATTTACTCGCGCTCAAGGGATTATGTTTACCCTTTAAATGTTTTAACACAGCGCGGGCGTGAAGCTACGGAAGAGAAAGAAGGATAGGAAAGATGTGTGACACGATGTTGAGACTGAAGGTTGTTTTCTCAGATTTTTTATCTCCAGGGATGGCGGCTGAACTAAAGCGGAGAACTGCCGTGTCTTATTTCTATGTCCCTTATAATTCGCATTATTTTTTATTCGTGTTCATCCTTGTTGGGCATACTAGTTTAACTCAATCACATGTTGTTAGTGTTATGCCTAAACAACATGTAATGAGTAAACTAGCAACCCATTGATGACAATTTTAGAAGGTTTTAATGGAATTAAAGAAGACATAGACGACGGCAGGGATCGAACCTGTGATAATGAGATTGACAGGCGAACACACAACCATCGTGCCACGGCCACTCCCTCGTGGCTGTCTTTTATTATATAGTTGGACTGCTCTTGCTCAGGAGAGTGTTTATGTATACTTTTACTAAGACGGTATAACGTCAAAATATGTGAATTTACATTTATACATATACGAGTATACAAAGACGAAAACTAACTTAAAAACTAAATAACAAAAAAATAATGATGATATGGAGGTCTCTTTTTTTCAGTTCTCATTGAGTGTAACATTTAAGGGGAAGTAATGAATGAGATGAATTTATCATTTTAAAAATAGACATTATGGATTTTATAACATCAGCTATTCTTATGTAAAGGAGAAAACATAAATGTATTTTTTTGACAGTTCTGAGCGCGATAACGCTATAATACAGTCTTGTGCAAATTAATTGGGACAAACAAATTTTCAAATGAATTTGGTAGTAGGTAGTAGTTTCATCTTAATATTTCTGTTGACTTTTTGAAGGTAGGTCGCATTTTTTTCTAAGTGTTCTGGAAATATTGGCATTATTTTTGAAAACATGTTACTATACTCTGTCCAACAAAAATTATGTCAGAACAGGGAAGATAGGACGTTTGTCTCTCATTCTGGTTGCATTGCCATGCATAAGTGTGTCGCCTTTTAAAGCTCTCACAGGGATTCCGTAGTTTACATTATAAATCGCCGCAAACGAGAGTAAAAAATGCGTAGGGCTACCGTCTGCCGATTCACAACGACTGAAAACAATATTCAATTTACCTTTTCCCACAACGCCAAGCGGTAAGATAATAAGTGCGTTTTTTTTAAGTTGAAAAGCAATACGACAACACTCAACATACTCATCTTCTTAAAATGTGTTCTCAAAAGCTTCAAATGCCAAAAGCTCCTTAATAAAAACCACTGAAAAAGCTCATTGCTTGCAATTGAGAATGATAATGGTAACTCTGTTTTGATGTAGATAAAGAGCGCACGATCGTATTGAGTGACACTTAAGTACTTGACACCAGCGTTACCGCTGTGCCTTTTTAGTGTCAATTTTTTTCAGGCTGTGCCACCGAGCCACCACCTTTCAGTCTGTGCCACTTTTTATTCCCCACAAGTAAAACTAAAGTTAGCAATTCACCATGCCATTTTTCCATACCTTTTCATACATTTTCATGCGTACGATACTTATACCATCAAAGTTTTAAAATTCAACATAACCCACACATTGAAAAAGTGGGTAACATTCTTTGAGTATATATAATATGGAGGGCTCGTTTCTATTCCAAATGCGTGACTATCATAGGGGGCGCTACTCAAATTTGTGTAAGACAAAGTTATTGCCGAGTGCTTCATATCACATGTGACGGAGAACTATATACGAGGAGAAGGTAAGCACAAATCGGAGGATACGGCTGTATCCTTAACTTACAGAAAGTGAGACAGCGACCCCTATCACAACTTCAAGTACTACAATGCATTAGGGATAGGAACGAGCCCTCCATATTATATATACTCAAAGGTAACACAACTTCACGTACTACAATGCATTAGGGATAGGAACGAGCCCTCCATATTATATATACTCAAGGGTAACATTAAAAATAGTTTGAATAAATACCTATTTTCCGACTTATATGAATTTGTTGCAAACATTTTAACCTTGCATCATGGCAGTGCCTGCGCTAGGAGGGTTTTTTCCAAGCTAACTTTGATGAAAAACAAACTCACCAACAGACTAAACACTGAAACTTGCGAAAATATGTTGCCTTCTTTAAATTAAGTAAGCAACTGTGATTTAGCTGAGAGTGGAGTATAGATGAGCTCCTCATAAAAAAAATATAGGAAAACCATCACAGGAAAGTAAAATGTGATACGAATCCTTTTAAATAAATTATTATTTATTATTTATTCATACTTTTATTTATTTATTTATGTTGAATAATCAATACAAAATGAACTGTTAAATTTTTACAGCCTTATTTATTAGAATTCGCTGAACGCGTGTATAGTTATGCACTGCATAAGGACTTATGTATCCACTATGCAAATTCATATTTATAAAACATTTGCCTACCCTGCATAGTTTCAATGAGCTTATGTCAAATAAAGTACCAAAAAGTAAGAATCTATTACATTTAGCCTTCATAACACTCAGCTGTTTATCAAAGGAAAAAAAACATCTTGAATTTAAGGCAAGCAAATTTTTATTTGGTTTAATGCAACTGCGACTGCGACGTTCCTTGACATGCTGCAAGGCGTGATGGAACTCCCAGTTGTAAGCTTTCATGGCGTACGCTGATCGACCTACTCCCATTTTACAATGGACAAGTACTTTTGAGCCTTCCGATTTAGCACGCGTTATGTATTTGAATGTGTTATCCCAATGTTTCAATAGATTGGTTTTTTCTTCATCATCCAACTAAGATATACGTGTTCAAAGATTTCTGTTGGAGCATCTATCTGGCCAAGGATCATAAGCATTTCTTTGTCAATAAATGATTTGTATTCGCTCAAGTCCATATCATCTTCCAAACGTCCTCGAATATACTTAGATGTAAGTTCATCTAAATCGACAGGCATCATAATTTCTTTAAGTTTCATCTTAATAACAGGCTGTGTTTCCTCCTTTTCTCTTGGTTTATTTCTTATGGCATCAGGCGAAGGAGGACGTCTACTTTCTATAGAATCCATGGCATTCCACTCATTTAAACACGATTGTTCGGACTCAACACGCCGTTCATAATTTGACAACCAATCATGCGTGGGTCCACCCGGGTAAAAATTATTCTCTCGAGGCTTTTGAGATACTTTATGAAGCGTTTGTAATGCCGACCACATTGCTTGAACAGAAACTGGTTTAAAAATATGCGTTTTACCAAACACCACTTACACTAAATCCCCCGTCACCATCTAAATGAATTGTTGTATCGGCGAGTATTGAAACAACCAGGCCAATAGTGGTGTTCTCATTGCAGTCTATGCCCAGTAAACAAGATTCTTCTATATCTTCCGCACAAGATTCATATTTATCAGAATCGGATTTTGAACAGCGATTTGTCGAGCGCAGTTGATTGCTCATAGCAGATCGCCGTTTGTCCAAGACATCTTCTGCCTCTAGAGAAGGGTTTTGCTCCTCCTGTTGCAATCTGTTCTCATTGCCACTCTGATTCTGATGTTGTTGGTGAAGGTGATAATCATGAGTTTTAGTGTCATTATATACTTATTTATAAACATTATTCAAAATAAATGAAAAAAATGCTCAAAAATCTGTTGTCCCAATTAATTTGCACAAGACTGTACATTATTATCATTGAATTGACATTTTAGTAGGAATGATAAGAGAGATGGTTATATCACTTTAACATAATACATTATTAGATACTTTACAACAATTGAATGAAGTTGATGTAACGGTTTAACGATTTTTATTGAACATTTATATACAATTTGTGTTAACTTGTAACTAAAAACATAATACATACATTGGACAATATAAAAAATGTATGGCACATATGGGGCCTTACCTTATGCAATTGCTTAGTTTTAAAGAATATAAATGCATATTTTACATGTTAACTTAATATTAGGAGTCGGGTGACTTTAATGTTCTCGGGGTGTTCCGTCCCGGTTGTCTAGTGGGGGTTTGGATTTGGTTTAGAAACAAATGTTAGCATTTAGCCGCGGCGGTAGGCTGACCCTGTGTCATCGTAGAAGGGAACGGCTGCTTCGCCGTTTTCCGTGAAAATAGTGTCGTCCAGGGTTTCCATCACACTTAGGTACCTCGGTTCGGGATGACGTTGCCCGGTGGCCAACCTTCTCACTAGGTGATTAGGGTGATTGACGGTGTTCTGCACCAGCTTCTTTGCCGAATTAAGAAGGTAATTGTCGAGCGGTATTATTTCTGCTTTTGTGTAAAGGTCTTCGTTCCTGTAGTGTTTTCCTCGTTGTGGGTCGAATTGGAGTCCGGTGCAAATTCTTAGCATCTTCCTCTCGAAGATTTGGAGTTCCCTCATCGCTGTCTTTGAGATCGTAAACCAGACTGGAAAACAATAGCTGATAACTGGCCTCATAAGTTGTTTGTAGATGAGCACCTTCGTCTGTTGGCTAAGTCCTGATCTTCTCCTCATCAAAGGGTGTAGCCAGTGGAATGCCCAGTTGGCTTTTCTGAGTATACTTCTTAAGTGCGGGTTAACCTTATCAACTCGTTGAAGTTAATACCCAGGTACTTGATGTTCTTTTTGGCTGCAATGGTGGATCCATCCGGAAGTTTCAGAACTAAGTTTCTGCAGGTGGTTGCGAGATCTGCGCTCACTAGATCTCCTGAAGCAGACAAGCTCCGATTTGTCAATATTGATTTTGATGCCCCATTTTTTGTAAAAATGAAACAGTCTGTGGATGTGAGCCTCTACTTTCCGGACAGCGACTAGTGGTGACATTGAAGTTGCATATGTGAGTAAATCATCAGCATACAGTAGGTTTTCACAACTGGTTGGGATGGGCTTTGTCTGATGTCATCAGACTGTAGAAGAAGGGGTCAAGTTTTGAACCTTGTGCGACTCCGGCTTTGACGTTCTTCATGGTAGAAGAGCAGTTTCCTAATTGCACAAAGAAGTTCCTGGAAGAAAGAAACGAAAAAAGATTTTGTCGAGGCATCTTTGGCCAATGTAGGAGCTGTTTGTTCAAACCGCAGAGTAGATATGCGCCAACCAATCATCTCCTTGATTTTCTTTTTCCACATTTGCTTCATTAAGTGACTCCTCAGTGTCGTGGTATTCAGTATTTTGTTTGAAATTTTCTAACTTGTTGCGAAATTTCTTCAGGAGATCCAAGGTGAATTGTTCCCTAAGAATAAATGAATAAGTACAATGTTTTAAATACAAAATAAACATATTACCTAGTTGGTCCTTTTTTGGGCAACTTTTGGTTCATCGTTGTATATTTTACTTTTTCCTCAATGTAGTCTTTTGACCATTTCATTGGACGAATCTGGTTTAACTTCGATTTCTTTCTCAATTTTCAGTTCCAAAAGTTTATCTTTTGCCTTCTTATCCATCTTAAGCGTTTCAATCTCCCCACGAATCTCTTCCTTCTTTTTGGCTTGATCGATTTCCTTCAGTCGATCGACAGTCATCAGAACATCTTCATTGGAATCCAATTCTTCAGCCACTGGAACTTTTTGCGTCTTTGTATACTGTTTCTCTTTTTTAATTTGCAATTTGTTCTTAATTCTTGCTAGTTTTTCCTCGGTTGTCTCATTTTATTGAACACCATCGTAGTCTTCAATGTCAGAAGGTGTGTTTCCGGCTTCTATTCGCTCCACTTCTTTGCTCAGTTTCGGATCATCGACAACATCATGAAGAGATTTAGTTTTTCCAGCATTTTGTTGTGCGAATGTGCTACTTTGTTCATCTTCTTCTGCTTCCTCACCGAAAGACAAACAACATTTTCATTATTAAATAACAAAATCAACTCAATGTTAACTTACTTGACTCCCTTTTCATTCTTCTTTCGTTTCTCTTTTTTGGAATCAGACTTTGTGGATCTTGGAACAATGTCATAGTGATGTGCCAACCCGTAAATTTTTCAACTCGAGTTAACGCATTAACACTAGCAGGTGATTCTTCTGGATTGGATAATGTTGGAAACGCAATATTAGCCACTGAGTGGCTTGTTGAAGGTTGAATATTCGTTCTTTGGATAACATTGTCATCATTATTATTAACCACCCCTTCGGCAATTTCTAGGAACTCACCTGGGTGTTTTTTTTATATGCACATTCAATGTACTTGTGTTCCCTGAATACTTATAAACACTAGAACATTTTCTACATTTAACTTTATTTCCTTCCTCTTTATTAAATATTTCCCACTCCAGAGAACTTTTTCTTGGATCCGGCATGGTTTATTTTTAATTATATTTCAAAAAAAGGTAAACACTCACGAGTCACGAAAATCAAAAGCTGGAATAACAATGATCAATTATATTCAATTCAACACATATGATAAAAACAAAAATAAACAACAAGACCACAAAAATCATCTCTAACAGAATTGGCAAAACCCATGAAAGAAAGTAAATCGAAACCTTTCAACAAAGGTTGAATAACGAATGGCCTTGGTAAACAATAACTTGTACCATATTAGCATTAAAAATGTTAGACACAAACAATAAACATACATATTAATTAAGGAATTATATAAATTTGCTGCATTCGTACAGTAGTACCTAGGTAATGTGAATTTTTCATAATGTATTAAATTTTCATGTCTGAACATTTTAAATGTGCAACTTTGGGCTACGTACATACATATATTTAGTTGACATTGGATATAGACCATAGGGTAAATTCAAAGTTTCTTTAAATCCAGATTCTGTAAATGCAAAAGAAACCTTGCATACACCCAACCTCGCACCTACCCCAAATCCTATAGTGTACCCAGGCAGAGGCCCCAAATAACAATTTTACTTCCATAAGGATCTAACGAAGCTATTTCCATATGAGCAATTTTTCTTTTACAAGGCCTTAGGCAAGCCTATTTGGCGCACTTGAGAAGCTGGAGAGGCTGCTAAGTAGTCATATCCAGGTTGACAGAAGGCACCTCACAAGACTTCTTAAAAAACTTATCAAAATGAATCCATTATAAAATTGGAAATGTAGATGGTTTATAGTTTTATAAAAAAGCACTTTACAAGTTATTAATCCAGGCTCTTACTTTTATCAGAAAGCTCTGAGAAAGCCGATACAAGACTTTCTACCACAAGCTTCTACATTCACTGGAAGCCATATTCTTTCAAAATTTTGCTTTCAATCAAAACATTGCAGAATATTTATGAGACCTTATGAAAGTCAAGTGGAAGCTAAATAGAAGCCTTTCCAAATAATCAAAATACAATATTAAAACAAAATTTTATACTCTGATATTTCGTTTTATTTCTTCATTTTTGCATTTATTTTGCCGCTCAAGTATTAGTGTATTCTGGAATTAAATGTAATTTATTTTTATTAAGAGAAAAATTATTACTTACTTGATGCATTTTCTGGTATTTGAACCTAGGATGTGTCAGTTGATAGTCCGGTACCTTATGTATTGAGCCATACTGCAATACATTTTAAGGGGTTGCAAATCGTGATTACTTGAAACCGAAATTAGCATTCCTAGCACTTCGTTAAGGCTTCCTGATAAGTTTTCATTTTTTAATTCAAAAACATGGTGACCATCTGTCTAGAGTCTCAGAGTATAATACTTTTTTCTTTAGAAAACGATACGATATTTTCCTAAAAAATACAATAATCATATTCTGGAAAACTTCCAAAATCTTACTTCAATCTTCCAAATTATACACAAATTGAAGTAAGTGCATTCACTTTGACGTATATTTTTTCAACCATTAACCATTTGGCCCATTTACAATATCTGTTAATGCAACACAAATTACTTAATTGTGGCAGATGGTAAAAAAAGAGATGTAGGTATGTAGTAAAGAGAAGCAACTAATATCTATGTCAAATTTAACTTTTATAACAAGCACAATTTGTGAGTCAATTGCTTTGACATGACAAATTGTAAAAAGTAAAATCTTTAAAAAGATTTGTTTAGATTTTCACAAAAATATTTGCTTTGCATATTTACGCTCACTATTATTTCCCAGAACCAAAACGGTCACCATATTTATAGCAGTATATTGCAAGAAATTTTAATACGAAGCATAAACCTTTTATGATAAGTTAAGTTTTGCATCGAAAAGCAACAGCTTTGCACAGAAAACAAAAAATATTTCTCATGACAAGCAAATACCTCGCGTGTAAACCAAAGACTTATCACAGTTCGCCACAGCTCACCAAAAGAAGCAAGAAAGTAAAAAGGACACAAAAAAAAATTAAAGTGCCGTTTCAGTTTGCGATTGTAATATAATCGGCTGGTTGTGCTAAAAACTGATTTCGTGTTTTTATAAATTTTGAATGGTATTTGCGAACCAAAATGGTAAGTAATAATGTACATATATCATAAATAAATATTATAAATATTAATTTTTTGCTTTAGACACAAAAATATTATAAGTGCAAACAATTGAGAACGGAAGGTCACTTTTATCGCCTGTTCCCAATTTGTGGGAAAAAAATGGCATACTAATGTGGCCACCAAAAAATAAAAAAGAGTACGCAATAAGGAATCCTCTTCTTGCTCCCGGTACATTAAAGGACGGGTGGACTCAATACAATTGTTTCCTAAAAAGGTCATTTATTTCAACTTACAGTCAGGCATTGGCTGAACTGCGAGCCATGTCTGACAGAAGCGACACAAGCGAGGCAGAAGTAATTACTGCTCCAAAGTCTTTAAAAGCTGCTAAAAAACGTAATGGAGCAATACGTAGAAATAGGAATCCAGATGACGAAAGATATAATTATAATCAGGTATTTTTACATATTATTTTTTATCTATTTAAAAAAAAAATCTGATTTTAATTTGTTTTGCAGTTTGTACAAAGTACTAATTACTTAAAAACTGAGATGGAAGCAGATGAACCCGAAGAAATACTAATTTTACCTCACCAAGAACAAATAATATCATCATTTACGGATAAAACACATACACACCAAGGCCAACAACAGCAGGGACAACAACACCAGGAAATTCAACAAGAAGAATGGCATCTGCGAAGCGCTCAACACATACACACCGAACAACAACCAACGGAACAAAACCAAGAAGAAAATCACACACCAGGCCAGATGATTGTTGTTGACAATGATGGCGAACTACACCTTTACCCTGCCACCACAGAACCCACTGTTGCCATGGAATCTGCAACGACAGAAATCAACAGCGGTGTGCTCATGTCCATAGTAGAAAGCATCGCTAGGTTGGAAAACAAAATAGAATTCCTTATTGCCCAAAATGGTCAACAAACCAGCTCCACAGACAAAACTAAAGATGCTTTCAAACTCCAAAGCTTCAAACTCATTGACTCCATCGAAGAACTGTCTGAGTTTGAAAAGAAATTAAAAGGCAAGGAGTATATTGATGAGTTGGTAAGTGTTTTGTTTATGTTGTTTTTTTTTTATTTTTGCTTAATTTCCTATTTTCCATTTCTCTTAGGCCGGTATTCACCGAGCGCTCATAACTTAAGAAGCTCATAAACGTATTCACCAAGCAATATTAGTGAAGATCTACGAGCGCTCTTAAAAGTTAGGAGTGGTCCCGACCACTCCTAACTTACGAGCGCTCTCTTCGAAAATTTGTTCGCTTGTGCGTGTGCCACGCACGCATTTGACTCGAATCCATGTGAGCAATGCCAAAGTAGAAGAGTATCCATTTGCTGTCAAGACCAACATTACACAACATTTCACAGTTTGGGTATGCCTGAACAAGAGAGAGTGGCTCTCATTTTCGAACTTCGAAAAACACTTGCGAGTGGTTGGTGAATACCGCACAGAAATTTCAAGTTAAGAGCCTCGTAAAGTTAAGAGCCGTTTAGGAGCGCTCGGTGAATACGAACCTTAGGCCGGTATTCACCGAGCGCTCATAACTTAAGAAGCTCATAAACGTATTCACCAAGCAATATTAGTGAAGATCTACGAGCGCTCTTAAAAGTTAGGAGTGGTCGCGACCACTCATAACTTACGAGCGCTCTCTTCGAAAATTTTTTCGCTTGTGCGTGTGCCACGCACGCATTTGACTCGAATCCATGTGAGCAATGCCAAGTAGAAGAGTATCCATTTGCTGTCAAGACCAACATTACACAACATTTCACAGTTTGGGTATGCCTGAACAAGAGAGACTGGCTCTCATTTTCGAACTTCGAAAAACACTTGCGAGTGGTTGGTGAATACCGCACAGAAATTTCAAGTTAAGAGCCTCGTAAAGTTAAGAGCCGTTTAGGAGCGCTCGGTGAATACGAACCTTAGTGTCCTAAGTTTTATTGTGTTTGTGGACCTGAAAATGGTTTAACTGGCGACAACATCAGTTACAAATATGTGGATGCCCTGTTTACTAGACGCTTGTTCACTTTGGTGTCGTGGTCTGGCAATTCAAGGATAAAAAAAAATGAAAGCTTCAGCCGTTTCACATCAACTTTCAAATTCTTTTTTCATCTTGTGCAAAGATGCGACCCAACCTACAACGAAGCTAATTTAAAAAAATTTTTTCTTAAAATAATAAATAATTCTAAACGTCGGTATGAAGTAACATTGCCCGACAACACAATTAAACCAATGTCGTCAGTTAAACATTTCAGCAACATAAGACGACGCAAGGTTCTTAAATCAAACGACGTTTCAATTGAACCTTACCCTATACATATTGAAGTTGACAAAGAAGGTGAAGAAAGTAGTTTGACACCTTCTGGTACTGACGAAGAAGTCGAAGCTGAATACAGCAGTGACACACTCATATAAGGTTAGTATAAACATATGTACATACATATACCTATACTAATTTTATGTTCTCAAAATTTATTTATTTGTGTGTTTTTGATTTTTAATCTAAACGATACCAGATACATATACACATTTTACTTTAATTTTGCAATTCACATAAATGTATTCCCTTTGAAAAATCTTGCAAATCGGAAAATAAAACTTCAATCGTTGTTTTACAAATACATAATTTTGATGTGATTTTCAATTTATAATACTGACGTTTTAAAATTTGTGTATTCAGTTTTGGGTTTTCGATAGTATTTAAGAAATCGGGTCTTACAATGAACCAATCACACTTCCCTCGAAAATCTTTTTTCAAATGTGTTTGTTCGAGAAATATTCTTAACAGGGTTGCATATTTTTATTATTGCATTTTTTTTTCAAACGGAAGAGATTCAATTTCATTTATGATTTGTATGAGATAATACATTTAAAAGTTTACTTTATTAGTTTTCAACATATCTTTGTGTACATTGTTTTAAATATTTGTTGATTACAATTATTGAAATTATAATTATTTTTTTTTCAGAGACGGAAGATTTTACTACTTACGAAGTTGTGATTATGGCTGTTATTAATAATAAATATATATCCTTAAAATCTATGTAATAAGTGCTATTGTTAGTGTATAAAAATGAGATACAAATAATTTATTATTTTATTGTTACTAAAAAAAATTGAAAATAAATAAGTTACACTTAAAGTGTATGCAATAACGGAATAAATACATGCAAACCTTGATAAGGTAAGCAAACGAGCTTGCATTTTATGTGATCTTCGTCGACGATTTCTTGGACTGCTTTATTAAGATTATTAGATAAATCCGCGCAGTGAATATTGAGGTACTTTGATTCAAATGGTATAGTAAACAAGTTTTTTGTTTTTATAACTTTGCTGCAGCAAAACTTAATTTTGTTTATTTTTTTGTAAAAAATTATATTAATGACGCAAAAAACTTCATTTTTTGCTGTCAGAAGCCAACTGTTAGGTGGGTCATCCCCTAAACAAAATTTTTTAAATTGAATTTTCGAATAAAACAGACACTCGGCAAAAACATTGTTAGTGTTAATGATGATGTTATCACCATGATTTTTTTTTTGCTTAAAATAGGATATTTCGGAATTTCTTTAGAAAGTCGGATGTTCGGTGAAGAATTTGTGCAGTTGAAATCTTCCAAGATTCTTTTAGCAACTTGGGGAAGTGGCCGGTGGCCGTTTCGAAGCAAGCGCTTAATTTTTCCAAGCGTATTTTCGAAAGGATATGCGCTAAATGTATTCAACTCCCCAAAGCGTTCTACTTCATCTACTAGGTGAGATAAATTGTGAATATTGCTGGTCATGTGATGCTCACCATATATTTCCGCGAAACACTCAATGAATTGGATTATCATGGATCTAGCAATTGATAATAGGTCGAAGTAATTTATTGATGTTAAAATTGTCACAGCGCAAAAAATTAACAGAAAGTGATCGTATGCTTCCTGTGTTAAATTGTTCCTTAACGCAATGATTCCTACATAATGCAGGAACGTGCGATATTCTGTACCCTTCCAGTGTGCTAAACAATCAAGACCACGGACAACGCGATGGAATTCTGCAGGCATCTTGCATTGAATCAGGTACGAAGATACATCGTTGGTGGTTTTAGCTCTCCATTTTGAATTTGAATTCCGGAAACTTCCATCTCTACATCCGAACAATAGACGTTTCATTAATCCCAGATGAAGAAGATGTAGGGAATCGCCTATAGGGAATTGTTCTACCATATCAATGTTTAAATCTAATAATGGTGAGTCATATTTGTGATGTGATCTATACATCTTTCTTCGGAAGTCTGCGTCTGTTCTTTTTTCACATTCCGTTCTGGGGAAAATATTGGTGTTACTTATATAGCTGTATTCCCCAATAGTGCAACATTTTTGGCAGCCATGGTGAGAGTTAAAATTTGCAACTCCTGCAATAAAGATAGATATAAACTTTAATACTTTCGGACGTTTATTCTGACATTTATTAAAAACGAGGCTAAGCATATTGTTCTTTGTCTTAAGTAAAATTTTTTATAGGTATTCTTTTTAAAGTTAAATCACTATGAGACTTGTGCTGGAAAAGTATAGGTAAAAGATTTCTGTGTTTAAATCACAAATCATCAAATAACTTTACAGCTTTGCATTTGTGTTAAATTTGACCATCTGGAATGCTGATCTTCGTTTCTCTATTATGTTATTTTATTTAATACTCTCACCTTTCACATAAGCACGGGCTGGGGAATCGCAAATAATGCAACGGATATGGACTGTTATTGTGTGTGAATTGATAGTTACTCTATTGGCCATAGCTGCTTTAGTTTCATCAACAAATGGTTGAAGAAATGACTTTATATCATGGCATTTACCCATTCCACTATAGATTCCAATAACCATGGCAGGTAGCTCCGGACGTTCGGTTACGTTAAACAAAATAGGCCAAAATTCAACTTTAGAGCTGTTAAAGATAGGCAAACCATCCATGTTAATATTTATGGATATAGTTTTGGATTCCTGTATATCATTAAATGCAGTCTGAAGGCAGTTCACAAGCCCATGGTGCCAATAAAGTCCACCGTTCTCAAGTTTTTTTGTGAAAATTTCTTGCGGTGTTTTAAGCAGGGTTCTAGGGTCCTCTGGCAACATATTTCTAATATCAGAATTTATTATTTTCGACAACGATTGAAGGGCCGTGTGGGTGATTTGGTGTTTAATTGCCCATGCTCTCAAATGAGAGCTAAATTTTAAATTATTTTCTAATTCCGTCGAACCTATGTCAGCATCGACATATTCACATTCAATTGGGTCTTGTATTGAAAAATTTTCGGTGCTATTATTTTCGGAGCAATCTAAAAAATATCAAAAAATGTAAATACAATAATAAGGTTGATTTGTTATTTTAAATTACCTAAAGTAGAGTGACTTTCTATAATTACGTTATCGTTTCCAGTTTCATCTATTTTTTCTTCAGGAAAAGAGTTTCCCGAACGAGTTACTTCCACCGTTTTGGAAATCTCAATGGCTCTTTTCAATATTTCAGCGTTTTGTTTTCTCACTGCTCTTGTGTAGGAACCTGAACGTTTATATTTTTTCCACGATTTCATATTTTTAATGCAATTAAATACGGAAATGAAAAAGAAATATATAATTTTCGCAACTCACATAGGTTTGTTTGAAGCCTGTGACTAAAGGACTTTAACAAACAAAATAATTTGACATAACTTCGCTAAAAAAAAGTAATCGAAAATTATGTTTCTTTTGTATGCAAAATTTAACACCGTATTTATTGGACATATATTAGTCGTTTGCTTGCAGGACTTATAGAACACGAGTTATGGCCATCATTTCGATAGGACAAATTAACCGAAGAACATACTTTTGGTGTATGCACCTATATAGGAAGCACACAACACTATGCATGTATAAACATTTATTCACAGTGTTTATACAAATTAAATTTGTTAATATTTCTTCGTTAAGAAAAAGTTACCAAAACATATTATTTCGCGCATCCATCTGATTAAGATTAGGATTGAGTTTTTATGAATCATTTGTTTACATGACTTATAAACTTTATTGAGTCAAAATAATTGGAAATAATAATTCTCGCGCATATTTAAGCTTGTATGGGACTTTTGTTTAAAGGATTAAATGGCAATTGCTTTGCTTAGAAAAACTACAAGAAAAAAACATGCCTCTTTTAAGCTTTTGTGCACGAGTCTTGTGGAACTAAAATATTTTATACTCTCTGAAAAGAACTTAGCGAAATAAATGCCCTTGAGAAATTATGCTTCTAAAACATCTTTCTTCACAAGACTTATCAAAACTAAATATTTCTTTACGTCATACTTGAACAAAACGTTGCTTGTACAAAGCCTTCTTCAGCAAACTAATTACAAATACTTTGTGGAAACTTCTTAATGGAAGCTTTTTCTTGGATTTTACTTCCCGTGCTTCTACAAATGAATTCCAGGAAGCCTTATCGATATATTAGCGTAGTTCTATTTATAAATGCTTGCAACTAACTTTCAATTCCACCTCTAATGGGGTTCTTAGAAGCTGCTAACGAAAATATTGCTTCGGAAATCGTTAACTTGGCTAAACAAGCTGAATACAAGTCCTAACTAAGTATCAACTTCAAGAAATTTCAAAATTGGACCTTATAGAGAGAAAATTGTTAGTTGGGGGGGTTGCAGGGGGGCAACATGCCACCCCATACATATCTCACTGTTTATACGCCGTAATGCGTAAGCAAGCAAAAAAAGCAAATATCCCATAAAAAAGTAGTTTTAGTTATTTTCAATTTTCTCAAAAACTAGATGACATAAAATCATCTAGTTTTCAGTTTTTGAATAAGAATAAATTAGAGCAACGAATTTTAGGAAAAATAGTATAATACTTAATTGTAAGTATTACCGTTATTTTTTAATATTTTTGTTTCCATTTTAGTACCTTTTTTATAAAATTGCCCCTCCCGACCAAACGGGAGGAGATAGACCCCCCTCCCGTAGTAAAAAATGCTTGTATTGAACTGTTCTACAAAAAACCGTTATAATTTCTTGGTGCCTAAGTTATCGTACTCTTGCCGAAGTCCGGAATTGTATCTATTTGGTTTTCAGTTGGAGAGTTTAAGTTATATAAGATTAATCTTTCTAATATTTTGCCAACGTTAGAGAGAAAGGAAATCGGTCTAAAATTGTGTATATCAATTACGTTTGACTTTTTTTGGATGGGCAGAAGTCTGGCAACTTTCCATGACTTTGGAAAGTATGCGTTGTTAATGCAATTGTTAAGAATAATTGTAAGGAATTGTATGCCCCTTTCGGAGAGTTTCTTCAATGCGAAATATTGTCGGGGGCCGTGGATTTCTTGGGCTTTAAGAGCTTTATGATAAACTTGAATTTTTCGGCGTTAGTGAAGATGTGGTGCGGTGTTGGACTTAGTGAAGGATTGGCCTCGTCAAAGAGGAAGATATGTTGAGGGATATTTTGAGAAATTGATCTAGCAATACCTAGAGCCTCTTGGGTGGTGGACGGGTTAAAGGGAGGGACTTTGTCCTCATAAACCCTCTTAAAGTGCTCTTCAAAGGCCGATAACTCAATGGATTCGTTACAGAATGTTTGATCGTTCACAGACACTTTATTGCAGAAGAATTTTTTCTTATTGCCGACAATTCTGAAAACTTCTTTAAAAGCCCAAGGTCCCGGGGTTATTCATATAAAATTAATTAGTAAAATTTATGTTTTTCGAGCTCCTTTTTGCTTTTTTCTTATGGGAAATACATTGAACGACAAAACGTAAAAAATTCTATCTCCATTTGTCAGTACACACACTGACTTCCAGGTGGTGTGGAAAGCAACTTACCAGGGGCCTGTTTCTCAAATCATACACATCATACATTGTATGATATTGACATTTCTGCTGTATGATTTCTGTTTCTCAAATTTGTTGTATGATCTGCTGTCATACAACAATGTATGACCGAAGATTACACTGGAAATGTTGGAATGTTGTATGATTCTGTTTCTCAGAAATTTATCATACACATCGTACAGCAAATTAACCTACATTTTTTCATACATTTTATACAGCACAAAATTTTGTTGTAATTGGCTGCTGCACATGAAACAACATGAAAAGGAAATAAAGAAAAGTATGTAAATATTTTTTGAATTAATTTTCATTGTTTTCTTTTCTACAGTCGTGCAAAGAACGGAAAATTATCTTGTAGTTTTTCAAAAGAATCTTATGTTTGAAGTGAAATCCACATAGAAGACTCAAAATAAATAGAACCCCCAGCCTTATTAATAAATAATAATATAATTAAATAGAACCTTAGAACCATTTTTCTGATTCTTCCAAAACGGACCAATTAATTTTTGATCAAATGTCTTATAGAAAAGTTTGGAGCGTCGATATTCCATTAAAAATCCAAGAATGATTAATTTAGCCTTATATTTAAAATTTTAATTTTGTAATCAACTATTACAATTAATTACAATTATTAATCAAAGAAAATGGTTTATACTATTGTATAGTAATTCCATAGTTCCATAATTATCACCCATTTTACTTTTAAATTAGTAAAACTTTATCTTTTTTTTATCTCACAATTAACTTTTTTATTTCAAGTTGAACACTCAAATAATAATGAAATGTCAGAATCATACACATCATACAACAAAACAAATTTCATACAACACTTCCAATGAAATCTGAGAAACAGAAAATTGTATGATATGTATGTTGTATGAAAATGTTGTTTGTTGTATGAAATGTATGATGTGTATGATCTGAGAAACAGGCCCCAGGTGCCAATAGATTATATAAATGGTGAAACGTTCGAAAGTTTCCATCTTGGTAATTCGTAATCTCTGATTCTAACCCATTTTTTCGTTGCTCTGTTATCTGACAGTAGCTGAGAAACATTTATTTTCGTGTTCTATAAACGGATTGACAACCAAACCTAGGATTCAATCTTTATAATGGAGTAATTATGGTTAGTCTCAACTCAGCACAAAAAAAGCCATGTATATTAAAAACTAATAACAAGAAACCAAAGCAATGGGTCTTTTATTTTTCCTCAGCTATGTGTCTTTTGCTTTACAAATTTGTTTTGTAACTGTGGCAATAGGTAATTTTTTTATCATTTTAAATATTCTATCTACAATTTTCAAGTGTTCGTCTATTCTAGCTGCCGGGCTTTATTATCTAGCGGAATTAGTCGAAGAATACTCTGTTATTGCTAGAAAAATTATATCGGGCATGATTGCCGGAACGACTCTTTTATATATCGCGTTTGTATTTTTCGAAAGCCTTCCGTGGACAATGCTTCTATGTGGTCTTGGCGCCCAGCTTTTCCATTTCTGTATAATGAAAAACTTTCCATGCATAAGTTTTCTATCAATTTCATTTTTCGGAGCTGTGATATTTTTAACAATAAACCACTTCTTAGCATTTCAGTATTTTACGAAAAACTTTTACCCATTTTCAGAGGTTTGTATGCATTTAATTACTTTGCTTTAACAGTTTTTACTTTCGGCTACTATAATATAGGTTTTGGCATACTTTATCCTTTGTCTATGGTTGGTACCTTTTGCTTTATTCATCTCCCTTAGCGCTAATGACAACGTCTTACCAACATTAAGCGATCATATTTTACACAATGGTATGTTACGCACAATGTCCATATTAATGTATATTGACGTATTTTTATTAATGGCAGATAATCCCGATGTTGTTTCCAGTTATTTCGCTCGAAGGCAAAAAAATCAGGGCTTACTATCATTATTTTCATCAGGAAAAGAACTTTTAGCAGGACGACAAAAGAAGAACTGACAATTTCCGTTTTAATTGAAAATTTTAGTTTAAAATCGCAACTGATCTTTACTATATTAGCGCAGTAGATGCGCTGGTTGGAATGTCTAATTGTGACTAAAATCTATTTTTAAATAAATGCAATAACATCTTGTAATTTTTGATTCCATTGTCGATTGACGTTTGTGGTGACGGGGAAGACTAACAGCCCTATTATGAGTATCAATTTGATAGTATCAATTTGTTGATAATTTGGTATTATGGGTATCAACTGTAATTTTAGACTGATTGTGAATATCTACTTATCAAAAAGTTCATTGTGAATGAGTTTTGTTTATTATGTTTGACGCTTCGCATTTAAAATATTTATTTGTTTTTTGCCGGCTACTTAAAGGTAAAATATTTGTGCGTAAATGTAAGTTTTCCTTTAAAAATCCATCATAACTCGTCAAAAAACAATTCTATCGAAGTCAACATTCTTTTTAACTTTGTTCGCTTTTAAAAATCCGAATAAATTTGTATGTTTTACGTTTCAATCAAAAATTTGTGGTTGATAAGAAAATTGATTTGTATCTATTTTGTTCATATCCGTAATTAGTCCAGTAAAATTAAATTAATTAATTCGAAATATCTACAAAAAATATTGCGTCGAATTTTTTTTGTTTCTTTAAGAGTACCTATTGGAGAGTGTAAATCCAAAAAGTTCGAACAAAAAGCACCCATGCGTTGTCCGCCATTTTGAAAAAGGTTGAAAAGCGTGAACTCGATTTTCTCGGCTCCTATCATAGCTGTATTTTTTTTTTAGGTTTGTAAGTTAAAATATCTTCTTTAACTTTTGTTGAGAAAAAAATTTGAAACCTCTTTCCAAAAAAAAGTTATCGTCGAAAAACTGTCGAGATTTTGAAGTAAAAAATGGTTTTTAACGTTTATCTCGCCTCATGTTCATCTGATCGAAAAAATACTTAAGTTGTTTTTTATAGATCACTTTATTTCCTATTTTGGTATATTTAAATTTTATGTGCGACAAAAACTGTAGGAAATATAACCTGTCAAAATGGCCAATATCCTACGAAAATTAAAAAAAAGAGAAATTTACTCACGTTTGAAAATTTTCAAATTTGGTTATGTTCATTATGAAATTTAAAGAAACTGTTCAAACTCTTTTCCACACCACCACCGAGGTAGAGTTACGGCGCATTTTGTTTTCACATGCGTCTTCATCTTTCAGTAAATCTATAAAAAACAACTTAAGTATTTTTTCGATCAGATGAACATGAGGCGAGATAAACGTTAAAAACCATTTTTTTACTTCAAAATCTCGACAGTTTTTCGTCGATAACTTTTTTTTGGAAAGAGGTTTCAAATTTTTTTCTCAACAAAAGTTAAAGAAGATATTTTAACGTACAAACCTAAAAAAAAAATACAGCTCTATATATGATAGGAACCGAGAAAATCGAGTTCACGTTTTCCAAAGCCTTTTTTCAAAATGGCGGACAACGCATGGGCGCTTTTTGTTCCAACTTTTTGGATTTACACTCTCCAATAGGTACTCTTTCAGAAACAAAAAAAAAATTCGACGCAGTATTTTTTGTAGATATAAAATACTAATTTGACTGGACTAAATACCATCATTGTATATATATCTTATAGTATTATCAATTGAAGTGATTTTATGTTAGAGTCCCTAGCCTGCGGTGTCGCTTAAATCAGCAAAATTTGTCAGTGGAGAGTAGGATAAAAAAGATAGAAACAAGTAGTAAGAAAGAGAAATTTTATTATTTTCATTTTTCAACGAAAGAGTAAGGGAGATTTCTGAGTGGTGGAAATGAAAAAAAAATCTTTTTTGTCCTTTTTCTGTTGGAATATATTTTCTTGTTTGTATGTTTTTGTGAGTATGTATTGAGGTAGATATATTTTTTGCTTGAACTTTTTGTCTGAATACATTTTCTTGTTTGTATGGTTTTTGTAGGTATTGAAAAAAAGAGATATGATTATCATTTGATTTGAAATATTCAATTCTGTTGAAAAATCAAATAATTACTATCTGAAGCGAGAACTCTCAACCAATGCTACAAAGATACAATGTGTTCTAGAAAGCATAATAATTGCAATGACAAACTTTATAAAAAGTATATTGGCGATAAATTTTATGGAAATTAGTACCTAATTAAACTGTTTTAATTTTAAATAAGTATCTGCCATACATTTTTTTTCAAATTTTAGAAAATATTTTTTTTTCTTTAGAATGTTTTTGTTTTACTTTCGTATTTACGGCGGATTGATGAAAAAAATTTCGAATATGAAAAAAAAAATTTAATTTATACTAGTTTCAGGGCTTCAAATATTTATGTAAACGCACTTATTCACGTATAATTGTTGATAACTTTTTTACAAGCAATCGAGTGGAGTTTTTATATTATATTCTTATATTTTTATATTATGTTTTTTCATAATCTACACAAAAAAGAAAAAACAAACAAATTAAAAAGAATCACGAAAATGTTGATTTTTCATGTTTTTACAATTCAAAATAATAACAATTTCCCTCAAAACTTACCTTTTGCACATATCATTTGTACCTTTTTTATCAAGTAATTATCAAAGTACATAATCGTTTTTTTGTAGATTAACAAAAATAAAATGCACGACAAGGTCGCACGACCTTGCTCCTATGTAATAGAATAGGATATTTAAAAACGAATGTTATTAGAGAAAACTGTTCATAAGCATAAAATTTATTTTTTAAATGACTAAAACAACTCTTTTCGCAGTTGGAGCTAAAAACAGGATGCCATGTGTTTTAAGCAAAAATTAGTTTATGTAAGAACAAAATTATAATTCCACATAGTGGTTTATTAAAAAAATAAGCTTTTATATACAAAAACATTTTTAAGAAACAGTTTTGGAAGGCCAATTTAATGTGTTTATTAATGTACGAATAAAAATTAAATTTCCAAAAAAAAATATTGATTCGTTTTTGAAATATTGAATTTTCCAAAGATTTTTTTTTTATTCAAAAATATATATTTTTTAAAGTTTTGAAATACAATGTTTTTAAACTTTTTAGAAGCTTGTCTATACAAAATTTCATTGAAATCCGTTTTGCCGATAATGAGAAATTCAAAATTCAAAAAAATCGTTCTACGGTATTACAGTCAGTAATAGGTATCTTGATTTCAAATTATTTTTTATTTTAATTTATAGATCGTAAGAATTAATTGAAAGAAAATAATTTTCTCGGAACCTTTTTAGAGGAAAATGCGATTTTCGAAAACCATTTTTTGACATTTGTATGGAGGGTACCGTTATTTTTAGGCAAAATACATTTTTTTCTCATATCTTGATTATATTAAGAAAAGAAGAAATTTTTATTTCAACTGGCACTGCAACTGATTCAAAAAAGCGGGAAAATTATTTGCAAGAAAATATTTCGATATGTCATACTAAACAAAATATACATGTTCACAAAAAAACGTTAAAATTTGCAGAGGAAAAATCAGACAGAAAGTCATGGTTGCCAAATTAATTATTTTCAATGCATTATGTTTCGAATCGTTTATTCCATATAATTTTGATTATTTTTTTCATTTTCTCAAAATGTGTTCCTTTACTTGTGCAAAAAATAACGCTACCCACCATACAAATGTTAAAAAATGGCATCTATAATTTTGCTAAAATTGTTTTCTTTCGATTAATCCTCGACCTATAATTTAATAAAAAAAAATTGAAATTAAGATATTACTGACGGTACCTAGCATAAAACCATTCTTACAAATTTTGAATTTCTCATTATCTACATAATGGATTTTAATGAAATTTTGTATAGAGCTTTTAAAAAGTTTGAAAAATATTGCATTTCAAAACTAAAAAAAAAATATTTTTTGAGTTTTTGAAAAATATACTTTTTTTTTTGGAAAATTTGACATCTCAAAAATGGCACAATATTTTATTTATGTTTATTCGTACAATAAGATAACCTTTAAGTTGGCCTACTAATTTTTTTTCTTATATCATATTTGCATAGCATTCTTTCTTATCTCTTACTACTTAAAGAATTAAAAGAAAAATAATTTTATGCTTATGAACAGTTTTCTCTAATAAAATTTGTTTTTAAAATTCCTATTCTATTACATAGGAGCAAGTTCGTGTGACCCAGGCGTGCATTTTATTCATTTAAAAAAATATATAACCCAGAAGTGCAACAAACTCGGTTATTGCAACTGCTTACTTTCTATTAGCTGCGTAAATCGAGTTTGTACTGTGTATCCTAATAATTTACTGTACACATATTCATATAGTTATATATACAAAGATAGTATGTATATACATATGTAAGTCGCAAGTAAAATGTGTGTTCGCATGGCAACGCAAATCTTCAGCAGGACAAACGCAACCGCGGCATCAATACAAACAGCTTATGAACTTAATTGCTTAAAAGAAAGTTCCAAACATGCTCTATAACGCAACGAAAGAATTCACATTGAAAGTACGAGTATGTAAATAATGCTTTTGACTGCATGGACAGTGGTTCATATTATGGCAAAAATATTTTGAACGTGGAGTTCAACCAGGGAGTCCAGCTTATAATGAACTAAGTCTATTTGTATCTAACTAGAAACTTGTGTTTAAAAGGAATGGAACAGACAATTAACGGCGGCGTTTTATTACTTAGTGAAGATATAAGTAGTGGCTTGTATGAGAATATTGATTATTTACTGACAAAAAGAATACATCAAGATATCTTAGAAAATTTATTTTCTATTATTCGGAGTAAAGGTGCTAACAACAAAAATCCTTCAGCATATGAGTTTAATGTTTTGATGTCAAAAATTCTTTCCTCGGAGCTAATTACTTTCTCTGCATATAGTAATTGTGACGATGGCGGTGTAGAATTTTCAATTTTAAACACACCTGAAACTCAACCTAAATTAACGAAAAATGGTGCTTATTTTGACATTCTCTGTCGTTAGAAAGTGAGTCGAATTCGTTGAAACTTAATTTCGAGACTCGGCGATTAGAATGTTAATCGAACAAATCGAAAGTTCACCCAATCCATAGAAAGTTCATTCATTTGCGAAAGCTAATTCAATTTTGAGATTCGAAAGAATAGAATTAAATGTAATTTTTGTGTCGTTTGAATTTTTCTGTCGAGTAAACAACAAAACATGTAAGTTTTTAATTATTTCATGGAAAATAAATTACTTTTATTATTTTTGTTGTTGTTTTATCACAAATAATCATATACAGATGTCTCATCTACATACAAAAAAATGTCCTAAGATATTTTTTCAGCAGACAAACTTCAGCAGACAAAGATACAAAAATCAAGAGCGAGAAGAGAACTACAATGACCACAATGTAGGAAAGCGAAAAATGTATCTTTCCATTGGGTAAGCGACAAGCGTTCTCTTGTTCTCATCAAAATTTATAGCACAAACAAATCGTACCAGACACAGCGCATCCCTTTCCCACCGGGGTTATATTGTTTCTGTTCTACTTTTTCTTATTATATTTTGTCATTCGTAGAATTTCTGTGTGGATGGATGTTGTTTTTGTTTTTATATTTGCCTTTTCCTGTGTTCCTTTATTGGTTTTGGTGGCTGGTGTATGCCGCGGCGACTCCTTGGCTGGTGTTTTTGTTTTTTTTTTTTTATTTTGATTTCTTGTGAGGGTATTGCACTTTTTGGTAGGAATTTTCTTGTTTGGATTTTGGCAATATCTTTTCGTTTTCAAGTGCATCTGCTTTGGGTAGGTATAGAAAAATGGAAATGGATTTTGTATGTTATGTAAGTAGGTTATGTTGATTTGCTTATACCTTGAGAATTATTGATTAGATCTTTAAGGACAAGCACTTAAAATAAAGGTAAAATTTCTAGTTTTATTATAAGAAAAATGCTAAAAATGAAATTTGAGATTTAGATTAAGCTTTTTTTTTACATGCCAGCCGATGTTTAGCTACTTTCTTTCAAACAATCGAAATCTATGCAAAATTATTCCCTCTTTCAAATCAAAATGCATTCGTGTGACTTTGTATTCACCAGGAAGTAGGTACTCGTAGGTACATATTTATGTTTCTGTTTTGTTTATTTTTTTTGGAGATATGTAGACACAATCGAAAGTGAAAATTATTTCCTCGTCTCAAGAAAGAAGAACGGCATTAGCAGGAAGGTTAGGTATTAGTTTTTAAGTTTCTTTACTTCTTTTTTTTAGCTTAGTACATGTATAGATCTGTGGTCACAAGGAAAAGCTGCTAAAGTCTTTTTTACTAATTTTTCAGGAGAGTAGTTTAAAGTTTTTAACAAACGCGTGAAATTACGAATTACTATATTGGGCGATTGAAAACTTCGTTCTGGTTGAAACAAAAATTTAAATAAAATTTTACTCTTTCTTAGTTAAAAATTGAAATTAATTATCTGCAGTTTAGTTGTTTTTCCATTTTAAAGAAACTTTTTGTTCTGGTCTAAAGACTACTTTTGCTGATTTTCCTTCTATTTCTATTCTGTTAAATTATCCAGTTCTTGTGTCAACTTTAGTTCTTATTCCTAACTTAATAAAGAAAAATATATTGTTTTTAGCAGAGAATGAGAACCAACTTTGAACGTTCAGATAGAATAAATGAAAATACAAAAAAAAAAAACAACAAACTTTTTATCATGCAAATTAATAAAAAACAAATCAAAAATTGAAAACCAAAATTAAAAAAGTGTTTTTTATCTTCATCGTCACTTCTTTAGTCTGATTAAATGTTGATTTCGTTGGAACTAGTTTTGAGATTTTTAAAAAAATAACTAAAATCTAGATTTATGTATTGTAATAAACCCAAAAGATCTTTTTTTTATCTGGGCCTGCTGGGCTACTTTTATCTTAGATTAAAATCCATAGCAAGTTGCGCATGTGTCTAGTTTGGAAATTTTTAATTTTAAATTCAGTGTTCCGATTATTTTTGAATATTTGGTAAGGCTCACAGCATTACAAACTTCATTTCTATACATGGAGCGATTTAAACTGCCATGAACATCTTTTTTTTTGATATACCCTGACAAATCTCAAGTGGTTTGGTTGGACATGAAACTTTTACGGCTATTGCGTTTTTAATGAAATTTTCCGTTTCAGATAAAAATATATTGTAAAATGTGGTCTTCAAATTTGTATATGCATGCCATCATATTCCAAAGCGTACTTCACTCAGGTTTCACCGCGTCGTCGCTTTCTTTGTATTGCGTTAGACAGAGTACTTCATTTGTTATTTCCTATAGTCAGAAGATTTCCTATGTATACAATTTTCTGGTCATAGGTTCCCAAAACCAAAACTGGATAAATAGTTGTTTTATTTGCTCGAAAGAAATTTTGTCTTGGCAGTTGCTTCAATACAATTTAAAGGGTTTTGGAGATCATGCATGC
Organism: Chrysotoxum bicinctum; assembly: GCA_911387755.1. NCBI lineage: Eukaryota > Metazoa > Arthropoda > Insecta > Diptera > Syrphidae > Chrysotoxum > Chrysotoxum bicinctum. Next base: position 136,702,893 of record OU426987.1, on the reverse strand, counting down.
TTCACTTTTCCAGAAAGTGTCTTATATGACTTTTCAATGTTCCTTAATGTCTGACGATTGTGAATCTTAGTTTTTGAACGGAATATCCAAATTTTGCTCTTTTCACTTTGTGGGTGCGAAACATGAGAAGCAACAGTATTATTTAGTATAAAATCAGGGTCTTTTAGAGAATCATCGGAATTTTCCCATTCTGGAAAATTATCATAAGTTATATTCCCTGATGCTTATATTATATTATTATTATTTTATGAAAGCATTCACCGTTGAACTCATTTGAATTGTCTAAAATAATGGAAAACTAAAAACGTTTCTGTAGTTTTCGCATTTTTATGTGGTCATTAGTAGATATATTAACTTTTTTGTAAAACATATTTCCGGGAATTCAGGAAACGTTAACAAACTTGATTAAATGTTTTCCGTGCATTTAAAACATTTAAAAAAAAATGGTTTAACCAATATCTTTATTTTATGCTAGTGTAAAAGATCTCGGTGTCAGTGTGATCGACGTGACACCAAGCATCTAAAATGTAGGAGTATTTCAGTTTTGTAGATTCCGATTTAAGAGAAGCTTAATTGCTTTCAAATAAAATCAAGTGAGTGCATAATATCAAATCTTATAAAAACAGACTTCTTCCAAATGACATTCGGGCTACTCGTAAATTAAAATAAAATCGTTCTTATCGTCAACTCTTGATAGATAAACTAATTAAGTTACTAACTAAAAGTATTCATCTTTTATTCTATTTCGATAACTAAGTGCTATTTTGCAGAATTTTAACATTTTCAATACATCTATTTCGTTAAGAAGATCCATGGTTTCGTTTTCTGTTAAGAAGTCACTACTCCAGTTTTATATCTTCTAGTTTTCCCTAGAACGGGAACGGGACACCTTCCAATAAAATGAAAAACATCCCCACGTTGTGTGAGATTACACATCACACAAAGTAGCATCAATAAAGAAAACGTTGATCATAGATCATAGCTCTATAGTTCAAGAAGAGAACTTACAACTAGAGCTATTTAAATCTAATTGGAATGATGGTTATTGTTGGGATAAAAAAGAAATTTCATTCAACACATTTAACATAACAGAAATAATTACTAATAAAACTTAAAGAATATGACACCTCTAATTAAAAACCTCTACTTTTATGGTCCTCTGAAACTTAATTTCAAACATTCGTTCGCAATATTTAAACATAACAAAGATTTATTTCCCAGTTTGGTTGGATAATACAAATGAATGTCATATGCAATGCACAAACTTGAAACCATGATTGTGAAATGTCAAAATCATGAAGCTAAGGCCGGTATTCACCGAGCGCTCATAACTTAAGAAGCTCATAAACGTATTCACCAAGCAATATTAGTGAAGATCTACGAGCGCTCTTAAAAGTTAGGAGTGGTCCCGACCACTCCTAACTTACGAGCGCTCTCTTCGAAAATTTGTTCGCTTGTGCGTGTGCCACGCACGCATTTGACTCGAATCCATGTGAGCAATGCCAAGTAGAAGAGTATCCATTTGCTGTCAAGACCAACATTACACAACATTTCACAGTTTGGGTATGCCTGAACAAGAGAGAGAGTGGCTCTCATTTTCGAACTTCGAAAAACACTTGCGAGTGGTTGGTGAATACCGCACAGAAATTTCAAGTTAAGAGCCTCGTAAAGTTAAGAGCCGTTTAGGAGCGCTCGGTGAATACGAACCTAAGGCCGGTATTCACCGAGCGCTCATAACTTAAGAAGCTCATAAACGTATTCACCAAGCAATATTAGTGAAGATCTACGAGCGCTCTTAAAAGTTAGGAGTGGTCCCGACCACTCCTAACTTACGAGCGCTCTCTTCGAAAATTTGTTCGCTTGTGCGTTGCGTGTGCCACGCACGCATTTGACTCGAATCCATGTGAGCAATGCCAAGTAGAAGAGTATCCATTTGCTGTCAAGACCAACATTACACAACATTTCACAGTTTGGGTATGCCTGAACAAGAGAGAGTGGCTCTCATTTTCGAACTTCGAAAAACACTTGCGAGTGGTTGGTGAATACCGCACAGAAATTTCAAGTTAAGAGCCTCGTAAAGTTAAGAGCCGTTTAGGAGCGCTCGGTGAATACGAACCTAATGCCCGATTTCACGAAGGACTTTTAAACATTTAACAGGCTTCTAAACCTTAAAATGAGATGTTTTGGTTTCACCAAGCGCTTTTAAATTAAACAAGCTTTTAAACACCCTTATAAACTAAATGCCCATTTTTGGTCCAATAAATTTTAATAGTGTCAATGAAATGTCATCAGATGTAAATAACAACAATTGGATATAGCAGCTGCAATTATTGTTTTGTAATATTTTAGTTTTCCATTGTTTAAGATACAAATAATAATATTTAAATTGACTGTTTTTATTTAGAATAAAATATAAAATAAATCTTCATCCAACGATAAAGTGCAACACATAGTTATTCGTCGAGCAACAGTTTAAAGTACGAGTATTGCTGGGTTCACAGGAATCGATTCTCCGACTGTGACTACAAAATGAGGTTCCGATTTTCCAAAACCATCTGTGGGTCAGTTGCTGAATTTGTTTGGTCGTCATTTGGAACCGATAAAAACCCGTCAGTGCAATAAATAAAGTGGTTATTACTTTAGCATTTTATGCCACAGAATCTTTCCAAATATATTTGTTTTTGCATTTCGTTTTTTTTTTTTTTTGCATTTCTTGACAACACATAATGCTTTCTCATTTTTTCTCATACATTTCGCTTGGTAGAAAGAAAGAACCAATTTCTTTTTTACAGGGATGTGAAGAGAACTCAATTTTAACAAAAAATTCCCTAAAATTTCCCTTTCATAGATTGGTGAAACTCAGAAGATTTATGTGTCTGATAAAATTTAAGAGGATTTTTGATAAAAGTGCTTTTAGGTTCGTATTCACCGAGCGCTCCTAAACGGCTCTTAACTTTACGAGGCTCTTAACTTGAAATTTCTGTGCGGTATTCACCAACCACTCGCAAGTGTTTTTCGAAGTTCGAAAATGAGAGCCACTCTCTCTTGTTCAGGCATACCCAAACTGTGAAATGTTGTGTAATGTTGGTCTTGACAGCAAATGGATACTCTTCTACTTGGCATTGCTCACATGGATTCGAGTCAAATGCGTGCGTGGCACACGCACAAGCGAACAAATTTTCGAAGAGAGCGCTCGTAAGTTAGGAGTGGTCGGGACCACTCCTAACTTTTAAGAGCGCTCGTAGATCTTCACTAATATTGCTTGGTGAATACGTTTATGAGTAATATATCCGATGCTAATTGAAAGAAGGCTATTGACTGACTGAAATTTCTCTTTATTATAATAAAAGTAATAGATTGACATTTGTCATTTATGATTGACAACTGTTGCTTATGACAGTTCTCCCTGACTATTTAAAATAATATTTATTTGTAAATTTAAAGTTATTATACATAATGATTATTATTTAACATAATTATTATTATTTAATAGAAAAAATAAAAGTCAAAATCTTGTAATTAGTTTGGTTAAAAGTAATTCAAAATTAGGTAAAATTAATTCAAATCTTTTGCAAAATTGCAAATCATCTATTACGGAGCATATCCCAATCGTTCGGGAACTTTTCTAACTCGGTTAGATCGACGCAGGTTAACATCACTTATTTGAGTTGATGCATGTTGTTCAGTTGTACTCGAAGACCTCTCATTGTTCTGTATTTGTGTTGATGTATGTTTCGTTATACTCGAAGACTTCTCATTGTTCTGCATTTGTGTTGGATTATTATTCTGTGATGGATTTATAATTGACTTTTCAGTATTTTGTGAAGAACGGTTAACAATAGATGTTGATGATGTTTCATCAAATAAGGAAAATCTTTCGTCATCGAAACCCCTTGTTCGTTCAGAAAGCACATTATCTCTAGATGATCCGCCTATCTCCTCCCCTATTTTCCTCAGCTGATCCACATGTCGTTTCCATGACCGATTGTCATCCAACTTGATACTATAATGCAAATCGCCTAAGCTTGCTTCTATAGTTCCGAATCGCCACTTCTTGTTCGACAAATAATCCCTTGCTGCAACCCTTTCTCCCACAGAGAAATTTTTGGTAGGAATTTTGCGATCTGTTGTTACATCGGTTGGTAGGAGTAAGTCCAGTTTTGATTGTATTTGTCTACCCAACATCAGCATCGACGGTGATTTACCTGTGGTTGGATGGATTATTCGCCTGTAAGCAAACAAAATAGTGTTTAAATAAGTGTTCATAGAATTTGGACTACAATTTGCTGTTCGTATTTTGTTTTTGACTGTTTGAATAAAGCGTTCAGCAAGTCCGTTCGTAGCTGGATGATATGGAGCCCCCTGTTTGTGAACAATACCATTTTGCTTTAAGAACAACTGAAATTCGTTTGAGTTGAATTGAGTTCCATGATCGCTTACGAAAACGTTCGGAATCCCAAAAGTAACGAAAATTTGTTCGCATATTTGAATAGTTGTACGTGTTGTTAAGTTAGGTATGATGTGCACTTCCGGCCATTTGCTGAATGCATCCACAAGTACGAATAAGTACTTCCCCATAAACGGCCCTGCGAAGTCTGCATGCACCCTTTCAAAAACCTTTCTTGGTGCCACCCAACAATGAACTGGAACTTCTTTTTTTGGATCCGGACGCGTAGCTTGGCATAATTGACAATTTGAAACCAATTTTTCTATGTCCTTATCCATCTGGTTCCACCAACAATAAGCTCTTGCTAAGCTTTTCATCCGTGATATTCCAAAGTGTCCCGTATGCAATTCGAGGAGGACTCGCTCTCTCAATTCCTTTGGTATATACACACGTATACCACGTAATAAACACCCCATCTGGAGGGAAAACTCCGTCTGAGATATACCAAATCGATGAATTGGTTCACACTCGCGTCCATATTTGAGACATTCTATAAGAAAACTTACTTCTTTGTCAACCTTAGTTTTTTGACTGAGTTCAGCAACTGTCACTGGCAAATTCTCGATTGCCTCCACTTCTAAGACATCCACCTCTTCAATGTGATTGTATGTATCCGTACCTGGCAGTCGTGACATCGCATCGGCATTGGCATTATCTTTTGATGCTTTCAATTTAATTTCATAATTAAAATGCTCCAGGTATATAGCGTAGTGCTGCATCCTTGTGGCTGATAACGTAGGCAAACCTTTCTGAGGAGAAAAAATTTGTGAAATAGCTTTATTATCTGTCACCAAGGTAAATTTGTTTCCATACAGATATTGGTAAAATTTTTTTACACCGAATATTATTGCGTACGCTTCTTTATCTACCTGACTGTAACGTTGTTGAGTTTTGTTTAATGTCTGAGAAGCAAATTGCAGAGGTCTCTCTGAACCATCTCGATACACGTGGCTTAATACGGCCCCCACTCCGATTGGACTAGCATCCACCGCAAGAATAACTGGCAGCTTAGGATCGTAAAACGCCAACACCGTGTCTGATTGCATTTGCTTTTTGACTTCTATAAATGCGTTTACACAAGCGTTGTCAAACCGAAATGGAACATCATTTTGAAGTAACCTATTTAGTGGGAAAAGAATGTTACTTAAATTTTTGATAAATCGTCCGTAATAATTGATAAGCCCTAGGAATGCTCGAACTTCATCTTTTGTTGCTGGTTGTTTTAGCTCTCGTATTGCATCGATTTTGCTCTGCATTCTATGGATGCCGTTTTTGTCTATGACATAACCACAATACTCAATACGATCTTTCATAAAATCCGTTTTATTCCAGTTGACTCTCATGTTATGATTATTGAGTCTAGCTAAAACTTTTTCGATGCGGCTAATATGTGTTGTGTCGTCACCTGCGGTTATTTTAATATCGTCCAGGAAAACTGATACACCTGGTATATCACCAACTAATTGCTCTATAAAGCGTTGCCACTTGGCTGGAGCACACGCGATTCCATACATCATGCGTGTAGGCTGGAAAAGACCCTTGTGTGTGCTTAACGTTAAAATATGTCTATCATCTGTGTGTATTTCCAGTTGAAGATAAGCTGTTGATAAATCTATTTTTGTAAATTTAGTGCCACCTGCCATTTTACTAAACAGCTCTTCTATTGTAGGTAGGGGGTGTACATCAACGATCAATGCTGGATTCACCGTGACCTTATAGTCGCCGCAAATACGGACGGCGCCATCTTTTTTGGGGACCACGACAATTGGGGTGCCCCATTCACTCTGGTCAACCTTGACCAACAACCCTTCAGCCACTTGACTTTCAAGCTCACGTTCAACTGCGTCCCATAATGGAAATGCTATTCGTCTCGCCTTAATAAATCTTGGAGTCGAATTAGGTTTCAAATATAAACGAGCTTGAAACCCCGTAATTTTTCCGGTGGATGGTGCAAATAAGTTTGGGAACTTACTAACCATCAACTTTCGGTCATAACTAGTCGCTTTGCCCCCATGGATTACATTGACTTCACCTGTTGCATGTATTTGATTAGTCAAGATTTTCGTCCAATCCAACTTTATTTTGCGTAGCCATTCCCTTCCAAGCAGCGGCTTACGATCCGAACGAACAATATATATCTTCACAGGAGCGCAAGGAACTTCGGTTTTCACGTTAACCCAGATATAACCCATGCAGTCCAGTGGCGTTTTGCAGTAACTGTACAGCTCGGTATCACTTGCATTAACTTTGAGTTTTGGAAAAAACTTCTTTGCATCCATTAAACTGATAAGAGTCACCGGAGCACCTGTGTCAATTTCAAAATTAATAAGCGTCTTACAAACTTCCAACTTACAACATATCTTCGCTCTATCGTTTAATCCTCTGCCATCGTCTCTGATATGGAAAAGTTCCTCCACCATCAAAGTACCAGTATTTCGTTCTTCTTCTTCAATTTTATTTAATGATTGTTTGTTTGCTTTAAAACAAACTTTTCTTAAATGGCCTTTTTTCTTGCAAAAATAACAAACGGTTTCCTTATGAGAGCATTGATTAGCCGTATGCGATGTCATGCCACAGCGAAAACATTTTTTTGTCTCGTTAGCCTTAGTGTTAATTTTATTGTTTTTACCGTACTTTTTGTTGTTCCGTTTAAACTTGTGTTTGTCTTGAAGTTTGTTAACAGTGGCTTTCTCGCTTTCTCCTCCGTATTGATGTAGCTCTACTCCACCTCTCTCAGCACTCTCATATGCAGTTGCTGTATTTACCGCATCTTCTAACGTTAAAATTTTTTTTTCCAACAACCTGCTTTGAATTTTTTGATTTCGTAGACCAAATACAAATTGGTTTCTCATAGCGGTGTCTAAATATGTTCCGAAATTGCAGCCAACGGACCATCTGCGAAGGGCAATTAAAAATTCTGCACAATTTTCGTCACATTTTTGCTTGCGCATATAGAATCTATAGTTCTCAAGAATCTCATTAGGCTTTGGATCGAAATGGGCTTCTAGCGTCTCAACGATTGCTTTATACCCAATTTCTTCGGGTGTCCTTGGAAGCAATTTATCACACAGAATATCGTAGGTCTCTGCTCCCATGTAATGTAGGATTATTTGACATCGTTTACCTGCGTCACTGTTGTATAGGTCCATTGCAGTCTCCAAACGTTTTACCCAACGAGCCCAAGATGTACATTTTTGATTGAATGAGTCAAAATTAAAGACCGTCGTTTGTACAGCTGTAGTTGGATTTGTTGCCATATTTTTTTAATATAACTTGTACTGTAAAAAGCTAAATTAAACTCCTGGCACACGAATAATAAAAATGCTCTATTCTGGCACACGTGGAATAACTTTACTCGTCGCCAATTAATATATCCGATGCTAATTGAAAGAAGGCTATTGACTGACTGAAATTTCTCTTTATTATAATAAAAGTAATAGATTGACATTTGTCATTTATGATTGACAACTGTTGCTTATGACAATGAGCTTCTTAAGTTATGAGCGCTCGGTGAATACCGGCCTTAGTGTTTGTTTATGAAATTGGCCATAAGTGTACACGATTGGTAGATATTACAATATTGTCAGATCTGTCAGTGAAAAACATGCTTACAATGTCTAGCAACCGTGAAGTCTTACAATTAGTTGTCAGAAAATTTGTCTGACAATTAATTGTTAGATCATTGTCTGACAATTAATTGTAAGAAATCTGACAATCATGTGGTACGCTAGCTCAGAATCGTGTAATCTTCCAATTAATTGTCAGAAAATGTATCTGACAATTAATTGTAAGACGGTAAATTGTAAGGTATTTGATAATCGTGTACAAACACAATTTATTGTCAGGCCTGCCAATTTTTATCGTTGGCTGACGTTTCTGACAATTCAGAAATTGTAAGAAGTTCGTTTTTTAGCATCATACAATTTTTTCATTGTCAGACAATTTGCAGCTAAGGTTCAATTGAAGCAGTTTCCATAACCAACAATAGGTAACTGACAATTAATTGTGTGTGTACACGGTTGGTAGAAATTCTACCAATCTCTTACAATTAATTGGTTGGTATTAAGCCGGCTATCTGAAAGTAAATTGTCAGCCAACTTCTGACAATAAGTTGTAAGAGATTGGTGGATTTTGTACCAACCGTGTACACACACAACTTAATTGTCAGCTCATTGGTGGATAATTGTCAGACATTGTCAGGTCTAACAATATTGCAAGATCTACCAATCGTGTACACTTAGCTTTAGTTGTGTTCAACCAGAAAGACGCCAGTGTAGAGTAGTGTAGTGCAAGTTCATGAAAACTGTCAGAGCAAACTTAAGCAAAAACGTCATACGTCAGATCTTAAGAACATGCATTTTTTCTAAATTTAAATTCGAAAACACAACGCGTGGACAAAATTCAAATTAATTCCTTTGCCAAATATAATCAAATAATGACATCAGCTGATTTTGACCGTTTTCACCAACCTGCACTAGCTCTGAATCCGAAGTGCTTACACACACGTTGGAGGGGAATTTTCAACTCATTTTATAGTTATATTAACCCACTCATAGTTAGTTAGCTACGTAGTCACATAATTTGAATATTGAGTTATCAAAAATAAAAATGTGTACTTTTTTTTTAAATTAAAATAAGGTTTTCTTAAAATGTTGTTCTCACTATAAGAAAGAAGAAAAAAAATGAAAAAAACAAATATGTATAAAAAATAAAATTCTACTAGAGGTAATAAAAATAACTATTTAAGATAAAATGCAAAAAAGCATCATTTTCCTAATTTAATTATTTGAATTATTTTTACAAAATTGTAAAAGTCGTTTTTGAGAAATATTTTTATTTTTCTTTTCGGCCAAATGTGTGGCATGTACGCCTGAATACCAAGGACAGACAGGTGGAAATTACGAGACAAACTTTCTTTTTCTTTCTTTCGTCTTCTCTACCATCCTATTGACAAAATTGATCAAAATCTCGAACTCATTTTTTTCATAACCTGCCATATGTATATATGTAGGGGAGAGTGGGGCACATTTGAACACGGGGCACATTTGAACAATGCTTATAAAATTTTACTTTATTACTCTTTTTTTAAAAGTAATTTAAAATTTTAACCTGTCAATACCATATCCATAAACGTCATTGACTTTCCTTGAATATCTCAGTTGTCTCTCGGACTTAGAGGTGAAGGGTACTTTTGCTAGTGGAATTGTTTTGTTTTCGTTTTTTAGTTGTAAGAGTTTAAACAACAATTACTGCGCGATTTTAAAACATAACACATTTTTTTGGAGGAAAAATAAATTTTAAACCTAATTGCGGTAAGTTTTTTACTGGATATATTTTAGTTAAATATTTATAATAAATTTTATGTCACTGGAACAGTTGGGGCAGATTTGAACAAGCGTATTGGTTTCAGGTAAAAAATGCTTCTGTCATATTGACCATCAGTCTATGCGTCTATACGTTCTCTGTCTCATTTTTGAGCTATTGAATACTAAAAATAAGGCCTAGTAAAAGTTTTATAGGTCGAAAAAATCTTAAAATTTTTATAGCTTTAACAATAATATTCTAGTTTAAGCTATTTTTATTCACACAAATTGAAGCTTAGGCTTGGAAAACAAGTTAAAACTAAATAAACTTAGCGTTGGCTATTTTAAAATAGCTATTACTAGAAAACATCTTTAACTACCTAGCTTAATCTTATTTTTATTCACTAAAAATCCAGCTTTTACTTAAAAATCCAAGTTTTAGATTTAGTTTTTTTTTTTCTGGATTTTTATTTTTTTTTTGTTTACAAATACATGAATATGATATAACAAAAGTATTAATTTTGAGTTTTGTTGATAAGTTCTTATTAAAAAAAATATACAAATAAAATTTAAAAGTTCTTTTATTCAGTAAAAAAAAAAAATTATATCACTGTTCAAAAGTGCCCCTTCTAAGTTCAAAACTGCCCCATACATGGGGCACTTTTGAACATAAGAACCTATATTGATTGGAGATAAAAATTCAATATAAATATTTCGTTAAATGGACCAAATGTTTTTCTAAATTGAACGTCAATACCACTGTTCCATGTGAGTAAAATATCAGGCCAATTGCTCGAATATTTTAGGTTTTATCAGTCTGGAAAGCCAAAAGTGTTCAAATGTGCCCCACTCTCCCCTATATTACAAGTACCTGCATCGTAAGTTAAAACCGGATCGGCAGAGGGTCTATATCGTCTCGGCGGTAGGCGCAAATTTTCTAGTAGGTGCCTACAAATTTTCTTGTAGGTACATATCACATAGACATAATAGTAAAGGGAAGGAATTATGTTAATAAGAACCTAGAAACATTTGTATACTCTGTATCTATTTATTAATGTCCAACTTTTTACATTATCAAACAAAACAAAAAGTTATTAATTATTTTTGTTTAATAATAATTTCAGTAAAAATGTATCAAGGCAGGTCCTCATAGCCCTAATTAAGTATACAATTACACTGGTCAACACAGGTCTTGTTTCCTTTATTTTTTTCTCTGTTATTAGGTATTTCTATGGCCCTGATTATAAAAAATATACCAGAAGATTGCTAACAGCTTTACTTTTTGAAATATACAGTTTTATTCTTTTGACAAAAAATACAGAAAATTAATGCATTATGTTAACAAAATTTCTATTTAATACAATTAAATGATCTTTTATAGGATTTCCTTGAATTATCGACTTTAGGTAGATCTCGTTGCAAACTCCAGCAGAAGTCTGCCATCATATGTGAGTCCCACCGCCCCTGATAACGCTCCTCCATTGACCGAAGATCCTGATGGAATCTTTCACCCTGCTCTTCACTGTAATCACCCAGATTTTGTGGAAATCGGTCTTAATGCGAGTGCAAGAAGTGGATTTTTATGCTCATGTTGCAGCCTAGCTCCTTCAAGTTCAATAGTATGGCCTCAACAAGCTCCACGTAGTCGTCAGATTCCTTTTTGCCTAGGAAATTACTCATAACCAAAACAAATGAATTCCAAGCTTTGGATTCGACTTCAGCCATTGATTTGACAAAATTAGAATCTTTCACGAGTTGCCTAGTCTGTAACCCATCTAACATTTCAGAAGCTTCTTTCGGTAAGTTTAGTTCTCTCTGATTAAATGGTTCAGGTTCTTGGCAAAATTTGTAGTCTGAATCAGAATCTTCACTTGAAGTATTTCGTTCGGGTTCACAGGGATTTGGATCATCAGAAGAATTAGATGTGCTGGGTTGTACCTCTCGTGATTTTAATTGGGGTCGTTGAGCAGAAGATAAGTTAGGATATGGCCACTTACTTCGATTTCCAGGGTTAATTCCGCTTATTTTCACAACGCAGAAGTAGCAGTCGTCATGATGGTTTTGAGGTTCTCGCCAAATCATGGGTGTTTCGAACATTACTGCGTCTCTTTTTCCACTGGACCATAATCGTAGACATACCACACATTTCTGGCATACAATATGAGGAACCCACGGCTTGTCCTGATTTTACAATTTTATTTTAAAGTATTGATGATACGCAGTTTTATAAAGTCCGATATAGGTTTTCGATATTTTGCAAATACATATTCACCACAAATATAGCAAAAAGAATCGGGATTAAGCACACAACATCTTCTTGACGAAGCCATATCGAAAACAGCAACAAAATATTTTGCAGTGTCCAATAAAAAACGCAAATCTAGAATGAAGGTAGTCAATGAGGGTTGTTAGCTGTAACTCAAAAACCAAAGCTGTTACAGAAAAATTGTTGCCAAATTTAAAAAATACGCATCAATTTGAGATAGAAACAACACAAAAAAGACAGGAAACAAAAAAAAAAATGTTTTTTTTTTTGACCAGTGTTATTTAAAAGACCATCTAATACAAAAAGTTCTTAATTGATAAATGAAACTATTTAAATGCTTATCTTATCTTCCTACATACAAACATATTTATGTATATATATGTACATAAGTAAAAAATTTCCAAACCAATTTCGTTTCCTGCTAGGTATACCTACATATGTACTAAACAAGCACTTGTCCAAAATCTTGAAATTTATAATAATAAACCCAAAAAAAGAAAAGGCGAATGTAACTACATAATTACGCAATAAAAATGTGCCCTTTATTAAAATCAATTTCAGACGAATGAAGAAAAATTAAATAAAGAAATTCCTTCCGTCATTTAAACTATGTACAAACACATAACTACCGACGACACAGTTTATTGAAAAAAAAAATCTTTCTAATTATCAACCAACTTAAATATATCGGTCAAACCCAAGAAGCACACATTTTATATTTATCGCAAACCTCAGACAACCAAAAAAAAAATCTTGAAAGTATAAAAAAAATCAACTGTCTGCGGCTTGATCGTTACAAAGGGGTGAACGAATATTGCAAATATAAACAAAAATTGTAGGAAAGGGTAAACAAAAGAGAAGCAACACATAATTGAGAGAAGAGAAATCCTATCCTACAAAATCCTGCGAAAAGAACTTTGATTCTCGTAGAAAAAATGCTTTTTAAAAAGCTTTATAGAATAAAGCTTTTTCAATTTCATAGGTCACTCTGCTCCATAGGTGTAAGACATCTGCATATGATTATTTGTCGCATTCCAACAGGAAAAACCGCGAACAAAAGGAAAAGTTAATTAAAATAATGGAAGAAAACCCGGAGGTAGCAAAGGGTTTTTTTTTACCACCCGCGTTGATACGGAAAGAAAGAAAGCATCCACTATCCTTCTCCTCTGCACTTCTTCAGCACCATCTTAATTTATAAACAACACAAATGCCATATTTTTATTTATTATTTTATGTTTTTATCCAAGAAATTTGAATTATTATACAATAAACAAAACAATTACAAATAAACAAAGATTTCACCTTTTGGTTTTGACATTTCACAAACACTTCTCTTTTGTTTTTGATATTTTAGTGTGACCAAGTGTATACGAAAAAAAATAAAAATTTAGAACGCGTCATGAACAACTTATTTTTTTTTAAGAAAAGTTTCAAAACAGCTGAGTTGACACAAAAAATGTAATACATATGTAGTTCTTAATGGTTAAACTTTACTTTATAATGAAAAAGTGTATTATTTATTTTGTTTCTTGATTATTTATCCAACATCTATAAAATGTTTAGAAACAAAAAAAATGTAAAACGGTCATACTAATTCAAATAGAAATATAGTAAATGTCAAACAGCTGACAATGAAAATGAATCTTTTTTGAAGTTCATTTTATGCTATCTTTCGCAAATGAATGTTATTCGTTCGAATCTCAAAATTAAGAAAGTTCATTCGAAGGAATAGAATCATTCTAATGAATAGACTATTCATGAGAATGTCAAAATAAGCATGAATACTTCACTGTTTAAGGTTCCTGAGAAAATAATATGCGACGAGGCTTTGTGGAAATTTGGAAATGAAATTTCAATTGAAACATGTGCAATGCGATATTTTGTAGGGTATTTGGCTTTTAAAATGCTTCCAAAGAACAATTGTGCAAACATGGTCAAAATTTTTCCTAAAAACGGAAATTTTCATTTGCGCTAAATTTTTTTCTCAATATAATGACTATGGAAGTTGTTGTGAACGCCCGGGCTGCTTTATTGACATTTACATGGTGAAATCGGAGAAGGAAAAAAGTAGACGTGTAAACTCAGTGTAATCGGAGTAATAAAATGAAACAGCGACATCTATGTTTTGACAGGAGTAAGAGGAGATCAGTCAATAGGGGTGTTCACATGAAAGAACATCTTGTACAACATGGTTCGATAACCATCAACGTTCTATAACATTGTTCCATGGGAAAATAACTGTACACACTACTTTGCGTTCACATAGGATACTGATGTTGTCGAACATCATTATTTTTATATCTTAGAAGTGAACGGAAGCAGTATGGCGATACAAATTTTGGCAGCCGTAATTATGAACGATATTCTTGAAGAGGAAGAAAACACGAAACTTGCATTTTCTTCCACTTCTTTATATTTTGTTATGAGTTTTATTCTTATAAAATTTATTCTTTAAAAATTTCACTTTTTATTTTCCACAATTCTGGTAAATTTCTTATTATAAAGTTCAAAAAATCTTTTTAAAACTCATTATTTGGTATAGATGCCATTTTTCCGTTGAATGTTTTAAGGCCGAGACAATTTACAGAATGAAAAAAAATATCAAAGTTGTCAACATCTGTTCACACAGGTTGGTTGGTTGCACGAACCACCCAGGTTTTCAAAATATTTTGAAAACCATGCAACATTGTTCGGTTTTGCGTTCATATGATAGAACATTGATGGTTATCGAACCATGTTGTACAAGATGTTCTTCCATGTGAACACCCCTTATCATATGAACGCAAAATCTAAATAAGGCCACGGATTTCCATGGTTGGGTGGGTAAAGGCCACGCTGCAACGTCACCAGAAGTGCCTTGGTGTGGTGATAGTCCGTCCGCTGTCGTTTGATAGTTTTCTCTGGCCTGATTTGTGTTTTTTGTTGTAGGTGAGGTTGAATTTCAGGGGCAAGATCCCCCCCGTCCGACGAGCTAACTGCCGTGCATAACAAGCAGGCCGCGCCCCTTGAAATTTGACATTCCATCCTTTTTCTGACCTCTTCCTTTTCCATTTTCCTATCCTATCCTTTTTTCTACCTATCCCTAATACCAACAATCCTCCGCTCCTCTTGCCTCGCAACAAAGTTTCAACTTTCAAAGCATCAACAACTGATGAATTTTTGAATACACTTCATTTTAAAGTATTTCAGGGAATTTTCAGAGAGCGTCCATATCAAAAGAATGTAAGGGTGATAATGGCTTTTGAATGCATGAGAATTAAAAACCATCAGAGACTCAAGCTGGTTTGATGAGAAAA
The DNA here is from genome assembly GCA_911387755.1 of Chrysotoxum bicinctum. NCBI lineage: Eukaryota > Metazoa > Arthropoda > Insecta > Diptera > Syrphidae > Chrysotoxum > Chrysotoxum bicinctum. Next base: position 136,687,581 of record OU426987.1, on the reverse strand, counting down.
ATCCTTGTTATGTGCATCAAAAGAAACTTCTTTATTTTGCACTTCTTGTTCTCTTGCGAAAACATTGTTCTTGGAAAATACAAAAATGTATTATAAGTAAAAATCAAAAATATCAAATTTTGTCAGAGAATAAACTTTCAAAAACGTTTTCAGAGAAAGGCGAAAAGAGAAGGAGAGTGAGTCATAGGGAACTCACTTAAAACAAGCACCCTAAGAAACAACCATTGCCGATAAAGAAAAATACTTGCACAAACTTTTTTTCTTCAGCAATAAAAATTGTAAACAAAGTTCAGAAGAAAATATTGAAGCATTATCCTCATGGAAACCAATTCAAATTTATTCAATGGAAAAATTTAATCTATTTTTTCTTAACACAGCCCCCTTACCACCGCATATGCTTTATTATTTCCTTTTTTAAAAACAACTAAAATTTGTAGGTACCTACAATAATCTTTAGTGTGTTACACTTAACCACACTAATGCTCTCTTATCCACAAAAGATATTTAAGTAACCTTGACCAAGAAGAATTCGTTGCATAAGAATCACATCAACCAGAAACACAAACAAAACACACACACCTTACACAAAAGTCAAGAAAGGACGAAGATTGAAGAGCTATAAGACAAAAAAAAGCAAATACAACAAACAACTTGATAATACCAGAAACCATCATGTCCTAATATAGTCAATAGTGGTTCGATCCAACTGGGACGTAGCAGTTGGTTATTTATTTTTGCTCTGCGTGCAATATCTATGGAACTATAGTATCTGTGACTGTGATACTAGAATACATCAAAGAAAGTTTCTCCGATAATTTGAATCTCAAAAACAAAACAAAAAGTACCATAAAATAAGAATTCACTTCGGAAGAGAAGAAGAAGCACACACAATTATTAATTCTTCGATTTATTTAGCGTCCGTTCCATTTTCAGAATTTTTATGAAAAATTTATTAACAATAACTATGGCGGAAATTGAACAAAATCGTTCAATTGTTATTGTGAAAATTGTTATCACTCAGGTTGACATTTTAATTTATCTCTCCAACTTCAAAATTTATCTTGGATTTTAACAAACAATTTTAGAGATATGTAAGAACTGTAGATATAAAATTTATTTTAGCTTTAACTGCATACCTGGCTTAAGTTTCTAAAATTATCTGGACTTAGCTAAATCCGTATGGACTTAAGTTGTTGTTGTATTTACGTTCTATTTTGTTCATTATGGACTTGCAAAAAAAACACGCATAATATGTCAAAGTTTTAACATAACGGTCATTCTGGTCTCGGCAATCTTGTGAAATTATCGAATTTAAGGAAAAATTTTTAATAAAATTTAATTTTAGTATGTAGTTTATTTTAGAAAATTAAATATAATTATTTTCCTGTCGGAAAATTTGGTGCAGAAATCAATATGTTGTATTTATTTCAATAACTTTATATACATATTTAAGCCAAGTACGTAGATCGGGAAAAATTTTGTATCCCATACATTTTTTTTCCTGGGACAAATTTTGTCTTGGATATTTTTCCGAGCAGTACGCAGTTCGCGCGCAAAATTCATACTTTTGTGCATTGCTGTACAAAATGTCTCCACTGAATTTTGCCAGGAAAAAGAATGATACAAGCATTATTTTGCGGGACAAATTTTGACAGCCACCGTATTTCCGAAAGTGATATTTGTCAAAACTGGTTTTATGTAAAAGGTGCTGATGCTTCTCTTAAAAGCATCAAGAGGAGATTCCAAAAAGGTATGAACGACTTTTATAAGAAAACCCGTTCCAGAGTTACACTACAAAACACATCAAATTAAATTTTATCTCCAAATTCAAACTTTTGCGCGAGATTTGGAAACGTTTTGTAGAGATTAAAATAGTAAATATAAAATTTGTCTTGCCTCGATCTGCGTACTAGGCTTAACAAAAAAGAAAATATTATTTATTTCAGTAATTATTAATGAAAGCGTTCGGCTGGTAGTCCGATAGGGTATCTTAGATACTTTAGTATCCGATACTTTCACGAACGACCAAAACGGATGGGTTACATTTACTGTTAAAGTCAAAAGAAATTATTTGCTGGCTCGGTATCTTCTAATTGATACTGATTTCCATTCTTACTACATAATAAATTCGCTTTTTATTGGTAAATATATAGGCAGCGCAGCAAAATTTTACACAGTAAACAACAACAAAGGAATAGTGCGTATAAACTAGGCAGTAATAAGAGTGCACATAATAGTGCTGATAAAGTTTTGGAGAATCTGGATTACAGTGACACTCAAATTGATTGCAAAAGTTTTATTTTTCGTGATTTTGGCAGATTTTGATTATTCGAGAATGTGTTTGGTGATGTTTGTTCATTTTATGGTAAATTTTCACAAGAGCCAAAATTATGTGGTTTGAAATATTAATTTACGATAAGACGGTAAACGTTAATAGTCAATGGTCAAAATGTTGCCTCTTAATGCGTGTGCATGTTCCCTATCTATCACGAGAGAGTATGAAATTCATCGAAGGATGGCTGCGATGCCAAACGATTAAAAAGGACATGAAAATGATTTTTTCTGATACCGAGCCTTTATTTGACTTTGTGTACATATTGTATGTACATGCCATTAAGATTTGATCTTATTAATAATTTTGCCACTTGTTTGACAACAAATTTGTCAGTGATGTTAATTCAGCATAAACTACATCTTTATGTTTTATTCATACAAAAACGTAAACTTTTCCAACGCATCCCTTAGCTTATTCAAAAGTGAATTGTTTATTCGTAGGTATATATTTCATTTTTAGTTTTCGTTTCCTTTTACTTTGTTCACTTAATGAGTCTGAAATATCTACTAAATTAAGATGATTTGTTAAAAGAAACTCAGAAATAATGTATAGCCCTTTTCTGTTTTGGATTTTTTATCATTTCAATTGGTATTATTTTTGTAAGAAATTACATATTTATTTTACTTCTTTTCCGAATCAGGTGATTTTGACACGGGTATAAATGCAAAGCATACCAACTTTAAAATTTGAAGTAAAAGTGTATATGCAGTCAAAAGAGCATTTTATTCGGACTTCCATTGCTGCACTATGTAGATATACATTACCAAAATACGCCTATTATGATATTTTTTATGTATATTTTAAACATATTTAAATGCATTTAGTTATTATTTTATGCAAGTAGGTATTATTTTTATTTAAGTATTTATTTGATATAGGTATTTCTAGTTTAGTCAAAGGAAAATAACCCCACTCGACCAGGGTTGACCGAATTAACAAAATGCCTAATTAATTATAATTTGTTACGTCTGCGATTATACGTAGTTAATTCATAAAAAAAATAGAATAATAGAACCAAACAATTTTACACATTTATTAGGGGTATTCATGTAACCGCGGAAAACCCTCGTAAACCAGATAATTTTATCTTCGCAGAAACGAGCTGTCAAAATTTGTATGGGAAAAAGTTTCTGCAAATCGCATAAAATTATCTCACAAATTTGCTGCGGAAAGTGCAGAAATAAACCTCGTAAACTAAAGAAGTATGGATTTTGACTTTTAATTTGACATTTCACAAAATATTTCCCACATTTACGCAAGTATTTCTTAGGGGGTGTTCATGAAAACATGCTGCGGAAAGTTATATCTTTCTACAAAGCGGAAAATTATCTCGTTGCATGAATACCCTTATTATGTTATGAATGTTTGCACAAAAACTGTCATAGTCTTATGAAGGCACCACAGATGTCTGGCCTGAACGAGGAAGGGGGAATGAGACGGAAATACGTTTCATGTATCCTGTTCCTCTCTATATTGATGCGTTATGCGTTTTGGTTCCCTCCATTCTTTTAAATAGATACATTTTTTGGTTTGCCCGGGTCAGACGCCTGCCAGCGCCAGCGAATAATAAAGAAATACAATTTTAACCTTCCGAAGGCAAGTGGGGTTACTCATCACCCCACTACATGAGAAAAACCATAATATCTGACAGAAAGTTATTGTCTTTTAAGTTTTTGTATTGAACATATAAATTTTAATCCTTATGCAAGTGAAAGTTATTGTCTCTTTCTCTCGATTATTATGTACTTAGATTTTAAAAAATCCAAAAAAAAAGACTTCTCAGTTTCCTATTATTGTAAACATTCAATCTCATAATAAATAAGAATTATTTTTCAGTTTAAATATTGTTTTATCTAAAATAAAAAGTGATGGGGGTAGGCAAAAAAAGCCTTGCCTTCGGAAAGTTAAAATATATCGTCCCCTGAGAACTTATTTGTTCAATATGTTGCAAAATATCAAACGCGATCAATATTGTATTATTAGACAAATTTTATTTTATGTTGGCAGTTTTTATTCTGCAAATTCAATAGATAAAACAACAAAGCGAAATAAATCTTTAAAAAACAATGCACGAATTAATTCACTAGACCGACGCACGTGCGCCGCGACACGACAGCAACAAACTGGAAGATGACACAAGAGAAGAGACAAACGATAAAGAACTGCCACCCACTAGCTCAGTGATGATGAGGGGTGGGTTCAGTGATTTGATTAATCGAATTGATTAATTAAATTAAACAAACGATAGAATTTATAAAAAAATTGAAAGTGTAAGTACAGGGTGTACTCGCACAGAAAATGGGCGCCAGGAATTTTTGTTGGATATATAGTAAAATTCAAAAACTATACCGCGGTAGAAAAAAAGAAAACAGAGTTTTATTTTAACCACTGTGTGGCTTTAAGAATTAATTTTATTTGGGAAATCTTATAGCCGGAGCTCAGGATTAAAACCCAAAATTTTTTTCAAAAAAATAGGAACAATTAAAAGAGTTCCGTAAGCTTACGGGGAGCCAAGAGCAAAAAAAAGAAACTGAACAGTTAACAATCTAGTTAAAAATTAATCCAAGTCATCAATATCCGAATTGAAGTTACACGAAATTAAATCAACAAAAAATTAAAACTATCGACACGACGAAAAAAACGAATTCTTCTTCAAAAAAAAAAAGAAAACACTACTTATCTTTCCTTATTGCTTCCTTCTCTATCACCTTGATTTTCGTTCCTTCTTTTGATTTTCTTCACACCTCAAAACTCTTTCTTCCAAACAACTTATCTTCGACTTTTAAGTTAATCTATCGAAAAAAAATACTTTTTCTCGACACTTTTTTTCCAAAAATATTTTCTCGATCCTTTCTTCCAAAAGCAAGAAGTTTAGCTTTTTTCGCCACCAAAAATAGAGTGAGCTTTCGAAGCTAATAATTCCAATCTCTCGCTCGGCCATTCCATTCTCTCACACATTCAATCGACCAGCCAATCGTTTTCGTGATCATCAGTCACGGGACCACGGCTTTCTGGAAAGCTATGTGCTCTCCTCGAAAACACTCGTTGACGAATCTCACGAAACTTTACATTCACTCTCTCTGACAAGGATTCAGCAAGTTCTTAAATGAATTTCCAAAGCTTGGCGAATCTTAATGGTCGAGTTCAGGCCCATACCAAACTAATTTTCTCGAGAAAAAACTTAAAGAAATAGGGTCGAGAAAATGTTTTCGTTAGGCATTTTCTTAGTTACTATTAAAATAATCGCGATTGATTCGAAGCGTGAAATAATCATTTTCTTTTTGAGACGATAGAGGAATAAGGCATATCGATAAGATCACGAAATATATTAAATATTAAACAAAAACTTAAAGAAATAGAGTCGAGAAAAAGTTTCACTAGGCATTTTCCTAGTTACTATTAAAATAATCGCGATTGATTCGAAGCGTGAAATAACCATTTTCTTTTTGAGACGATAGAGGAAAGCATATATCGATAAGACCACGAAATTTATTAGATTCTTTTCTTTTTCGCCTTGCCTTGTATTTTAAGAGGGATGAAGATTTTAAGAATTAAAGATCGTTAACTACCCAGTTTGCTTACAATAGGCGTGTTTTTTGCAAGTCCATAAGGAATTGTAGAAAAAAACGACATCGGGACTAAACGCTTTACATGTAAATACAACAACTACTTAAGTCTATACGGACTTAGCTAAGTCCAGATAATTTTCGAGACTTAAGAGGGGAAATACAAATAAGAGCCCAATAATAAAGCATTTTTTAATATTTTATTTAAAATTGACTAATGTTGACCTGACTTTAACAACATATTTAAGCTACAAATTCATATTTTTATTTATTTTTTTCATGGAAGGATGTCAGATTTATAGGCCTTCGAAAACACTAGGGTCGAAGGTGAGAGATCGATCTGCGTGCATTCTGGAGGCCACAACTTTTGTCTACCATAGTCCTGGAAGAAATCACATACTATGTGATGATATAATTTCTATTTGAACTAAAAAAAAAATGAAGAAAAATGGAGAAATTAAAAATTGGCACCAATTTATCGAAAAATCGATGGAAAATTCGTGCTTTTTTTTAATGAATTTTTAGATTTTTTTAAGTCCAATCACAAATATTTTTAGTTCAAATAGATGCTAATGATATAAAGAAAGAATCCTCCAAAGTAGAGCAATATCGGTTGAGAACTTTTTGAGTTATCGTGCACGCAAATTTCAAAAATGCTGTTTCGATAAAAACGCGTTCAAAGTTTTAATTGCTGAAAAATGATGTTTACATAGTAATCGGAAATTAAAAAAATATATATATAATATAAAACGGATTCCTTCGTCGACTTTTCAAAAATACTTGTTGCGCGCTACGAAAAACGTCTTCAAAAAACGTTAGTAAAATAAAAGATGGACTTCGAATTTCAAATTCAGAGTTAGACCATCGCATTTTCCATAAAATTTACGATTTTTTTTAGACAAACAAAAAAAAATCGATTTTTTGGAACTTCTAATGGTATTTCCCCCCTTAACATGCGGTCACCAATAGCGATGAATCCAAAGAAGGCTTTAAAACATGTGTTCATTATCGCAAGTAGAGACCGCCATCGCAGCTATATTTCCATAGTTTGTGATAGAAAGTATGCTCTCATCGTTTACCATTCATCGCTTGCTTTATCGCAAGGAGAACTGTCATATTGTTCTGGCGTACCCAAATTTAATTTGAGTGAGTTTGAGTTTTGCGTACGAAGAAAGCTTTTGCTTGAGATTTACGTTTTTCTTCCAAGTTTAAAAAATGTCTTATTTAAAATTGTCCATAGAACTCATTTATATTAATTCCCAATTTGAAAGCTTTTGTTATTTGATCCATTAAAATTATGCACTATACTAAAAAAGTATGCGATGAAATGCCCAGCAAAAAAAATTGACAGTTCTTCTGCTCTCTGCTTTCTGCTTTGGCTATTACCCTTAACACACGCCACATCGATCAACCTAATCGACAAAGTACTTCGCTTTTGTATGGGCATTTACACGCCAATACGCCGATGTAGAAGTATATGCCAAAATCAGCTGTTAAATGGTAGGGTTGTGAAATTTTAAAAGAAAAGTGAAAATTATCGAAAAATATTTGAATTTTAATGCTCCAGAACCACTTTTTTGTGTTGATCAGAGCTTTATTGAATTGTTGCTTAAGGAGATTAAATTGTATTCTTACTTTATCAGACGATTTGTAAATTTTAACAACTAAAATCGAATAACATCATAAAAAACTGTGTCGACGAACTAGTTCGGTCCTTTTTACACGCCATGTCGGCATACTACTTCGATTCCCAGAGTTCGCACTGCTATGTCGACACATATTCATTTCACACGACCCAAAAACCTTATCGACAATATGCTTCGATGAAGTAGTTCGTGGCGTGTGATACGGGTATATTGCGATTGCGATGGATTTATCGCTAGTGGAGACGGCGTGTAACCTAATACTACGTTTTCACCAAGAGTAAATCCGCTAGAGATTTAAAATAAATCTTGAAGTGTTTTCACCAAAGAAACTGAGATGTATTTGACGTTTTTACTCTGTCTTGTCATTCAATTGTCAATTTGGACAATAAAAAAAAATTGCAATTGATTAGTACACAGGAAAAAAACAGATATTTCTATTGTGTGTTGATTCTCAATGAAGAAAGGTGCGTTCATAGGTGCGTTCTACAAAATATGGTTTGTTTGTTTTGCAAATCTTCTGATTGTGAGAAGATTTCAAGGAGATTTATTTTAAATCTTCATTTGAGATGATTTATATTTGTATGGTAAATCTACGAGATTTAAAGGAGATTTATGGTAAATCCACTTAAATCCCGGATTTACCTTTGGTGAAAACGTAGTATTACCCTTGTTAATAAAAACTATAGTACTCTCATGAAGAGGAACGAACGATGCGGCGCCATACGAGCGTATTCCATAACTTTTTACGTAGAGTTGTGGAGAGTAAGGACAGACGATAATCAGGAAGGGGTGATAATATTTTCGGTAAAAGCAAACCGAAGGTGCAGCACAAAGCGACGACAAGAAAGCTATTTTCTGTTTTCTTTTTATCAATTTTCTATACAAATAAGTATGAGGTGGCATTTTTTGCTTGACGCATAGAGAAAAAACGGTATATTGTTAGGTTTGATTTTTTTCTTTGTATTTATATTGGAGCATATGTAGGATTTTTGTTCAAATACAAGAATTCTTAAACGGTTACCACTCAAAACACTTATTTTGTGTAGATAAATAATTATTTTTGTAGGCAGTAATTTCAAATGCACAATTTTGAGAATTGGAGTTTTGAGTATTATTCTGAAATACAGAACAATTAGGTATATTGAAAGCTAAAATTTTGAAGAGTAGAATTTTGGAATGCAGAATTTTGGGAAATTAAATTTTGAAATGCGTAAAAATTAATAAGTAAAATTTTGAAAAACAGAAGTTTGAAAAAGGAATTTTGAAATGCAGAAAGCTTATGATAATAAGTAAATTTTGAACAGCAGAAGTTTGAAAAAGGAATTTTGAAATGCAGAAAGCTTAGTAAGTAAAATTTTGAAAAGGCAAATTTTGAAATGCAGAATTTTAGGAAATAAAATTTTGAAATGCAGAAAACTTAAAAAGTAAAATTTTGAAAAAGATATTTTGAGAAGTAGAATTCTGAAATGCAGAAAACTTAATAGGTACAATTTGAAAATCAGAATTATGAGAAGTAGAATTTTGAAATGCAAAATTTTGGGAAATATAATCTTGAAAAATGTACTTTGAGAAAATGCAGAAAACTAAATAAGTAAAATTAGAAATTCAATATTTTGAGGAGTAGAATTTCAAAATGTAGAATTTTGAAATGCAAAATAACAAAAAAAAAATCATGTGATACATCACTTCCTACATCAATTCAATTCAATTCAATTTTTATTTAGTTTACATTGTACAAATAAGACGTAGTCTTTTACAGTACATAAAATTAAGCATAAGTGAATTATAGATTTATTATACATAATAATAATATATGATAATAATACAAAGTATTTATAATAGATTCTAAAATAATAATAATTCTTTGAATTAATATTATTTAACATTAAAATTGCATATTATTTAAAATAGATAGATGGTAAAAAGAGTTCAACAATAAATAATAAGAGAAAAAAGGGAATAGGGAAAGGAAAAATAAAAAGAAAAGAAGGGTAAAAAGAAAGATGAAAAGTAGAATAAGAGAATTACTGAGCCTAAATACAAGACAGGAAGTGCAGAAGAAAAGAAGTAGTTATTGCTATGAAGATGACAAGTGCAACAATGCAGCGGTTTTGAATTTTCTAGCTCCAATTATTTTTCTTATAGCTGTGGGTAGGGCATTCCAAAGTTTGGTCACATGAATAAAGAATAGACGCGAGGTGTTTAAATAAGCGAAGTGGGGTATAATAAGATTGAGAGTTCTGGTTGACTGGGCAAACATCAGTTTTTTATACAAATATAGTGGCAGTTTTTCCTGAATGATTTTATGCATACAAAGACAGCATCTTATGTCCAGAAATTGCTGAAATGTGCAACCAAGGATCAATTTATGATAGTGTGATATGTGCTCGTACCGACGCAACCCATACACATACCTTATCATGTCATTGAAAGCAACTAGTAGCTTATGCTGAGAATGGGAGTCGAGTTTACAATATACAACTGTACAATGATCAATTATAGGCAAAAATAAAGTTTTAATAAGTCTAAGTTTAGTAGCAACTGGAGTAAAGTTAGAAGAGACACTAAGTTTACGTAACCCAGCGTAAATCCGCCCTATGACAAGATTAATGTGGTCGGTTCCAGACAAAGAGCGATTAAGTTTAAAACCAAGATTGGATACAACATCAAAAAACTTGATTTGCATGTTGTTTAGGAACACAAACGGTATTTCATCAGTATTGTAAGGTGTTTTTGAGATACATATAAGTTGTGATTTATCTGGATTCAGGTTGAGCCCATTACAAATTGACCAGTTGTGGATATTACACAAATCTTCGTTAACTCTGGCAATTAGATCTTCAATAAGTCCAATAGGTCGTGACAAGTATATTTGTGCATCATCCGCATATAGATGAATTGAAACGTTAGAACATACTTTGGGAAGGTCATTAATAAATATGCAAAACAAAATTGGTCCCAGAATCGATCCTTGGGCTACTCCCGAAGATAATGTTCCGAAAAGAGAGTAATTGCCATCATAAACAACCCTTTGTTGGCGATTAAATAAATAGTTATTTATCAGACGCACTGATCTTTCACTAAAGCCAAAATACAATCTAAGTTTCTTACAAAGAACCATATGATCTACACGATCAAATGCCTTTGAAAAATCCAGCAAACAAAGAACCGTTAGGTAATCCATATCAAATTTAACTCTTACGACCCAAACTCAAAATAGTTGGTCTATTCATTTAATAACACATTAATTCTTCATATATCCTAAATTTAGTGGCAGTCAGCTTTAGTTCATTTAAAAAATGTTGTCAATTTAATAAAGTAGTTTCACTGAGAGTAAATTAGACCTAACAAAACAAAATTTGAGAGAGCAAATAGCAACAATATTCCTTTCATCTCAGACAAAGATAAGAGCATAAAAGTTGGTCTACTCTTTTTTGGGTGCAAAATAGTTGATCTAAGGCTATTTAAATATAGTTTCAGTTAACCGTTATTAAAAAAATGACAAGCACTGGTTTTATTAATGATTATTGTATGATTTTATACAAGCTAGCGAAAGTTTCATGTTAATCCTGGCGCGTGGCGTTGCATTATCAGGAGACCTAAGGGAATCAATGATTAAAGCGTTTGAAACAGGATTGTCTAGCTACGAAATCCCTGAAAATTTTAATTTACCGCCCTCGTCAGTGCAGGACATAATAACAAAGTTTAAAAATTCTGGAAATGTGGATATATGCAACAGAACGGGACATCCACTAACAGTAAAACCTCGCGATTGCCAAATTTTTAAAGAAAATCGACGATATTTATCTGTTTCAATAACGGTTCAGTGGAGAGAACAAATTCAAAAAAGTGTTTCGGTGGACAGTTGTAAGCAGATGATGAAAGAAATTGGATACAAATTTTATAAGGTTTAATTTAAAATATTTAAGTTTTGCATAAATTACGACAACTTAAATCATTAAAAACGCAGGCAAAAGAAATATCACTACTGACACCTAAGCAAAAGAAAAGGCGCATTGAGTGGGCCAAACAACTTAAAAATTTGGACTTTTAGTCAATAGCGGTCCGTTAATTGGAGTGATCAGTACAGATTGGAAGTTTGTGTTGGTGATGAACGAGGACCAGTGATAAAAAATGCTAAAGCAGCCTTTCACAACTCACAAGGACTGCCTTAAACAAACCGTAAAGCTCCCAGTATCTCTAATGGTATGGAGGTGCATGTCGGGATGTGGTATGAGTAATTTGCATTTTGTAATTGGGATAGCTAATGCTGTCAAGTACCGCAACATTTTGGAACAGGAGCTGCCTCCGTCAATACTACGTCTTCAATATAGCAATGCGGAGTATATTTTCCAACAGAATGGTGCTTCTTGTCATACGGCTAGGTCAACAATGGTAGATATGGTTAACTGCTGAAGCAATTCTTTATTGGAATGGACTTCCAGCAGCCCTAACCTTTCACCAATCGAAACTGTTTGGCACACGATAAAGCAAAAATTGCGAAAGGAACCGCGTCGGACTCTTCAAGATTTAAGATCCACAATTACAAATAATTGGGAATCTTTTGGTGCCGAAGAGTGTCAACAATTAGTTGACACTATGCCAAGGTGCATTATAGAAGTAGTGATTAAGGTCAAAGGTCGCTTAACAATGTGGTAAAATCAACATAAAGAATCATAGACCAACTATTTTGCATCTAAGAAATGTGTATAAATCGTTATTTAGTTTTGTAAAGAGACTCCATATCAATATTTTATTAAGCCACTTTCTGTTTTTGTCCACTTTTCTTATTTAAAATGAATAGGACTTTATATGTATATCAAAAAATAGTTTTTGTTTCGAAATGGGTTAAGAATGAACACATATTTGCATTCTATCCTCGGTAGACCAACTATTTTGAGTTTGGGCTCGTATGTCATCGATAATTTTTATCATAGCTGTAGAGCAACTATGATGTTCTCGAAAGCCAGATTGAATTGGAGATAACAAACAATGTTCATTGAGATAGGATGAGATTTGGTTAGCAATTATTTTCTCAAAGACTTTCGAAAGTCAGGGTAAAATACTAATAGGGCGAAAGTCTTTTACCGACAGAGGTTGAGTTTTTTTCGGAATTGGAATGACTCTTGCTAACTTCCAAATATCAGGAAAAGTTGATGATGTTATACAGAAATTTATAATATGCGTAAGACAGCTCAATAAATGCATCAAGATTATTTTTACAAAACGAATGCGAATACCATCTTCACCAACAGCATTAGACTTAAGGGAACGTATGGTATTTACAACATCAATTTCAGATACAACTTCAAAGTCGAAGTCAAAAAAGAAAGAAAGGCTATCATCAGGGACAAAACGCGGACTCTCGATATGACCCGAAATAAATGCATTATTAAGGACATTAACACTAGGAATATTAACGACCGAATTGATTTTACCAACACCAATAGATCGTAAATTGCTCCAAACATTTTTTGAGCTTTGAGCAGTACTCAACTTAGATAAAAAATATCTTTTTTTCGCCCGGCGGGTTATAAAAGTTGAATGATTCCGAGCACGGCAGAAAATCTCCCAGTGGTTACTAGTTGCGTAAAGCTTCCATCTTGAGTATGCTTTATTACGTATTTTCATAGCATTACGAACCTCCGATGTAAACCAAGGACAGTTTCTATTACGAATTGCTACAGTCTTAATAGGAACATGTCTCTCATATAGATCTGATAACAATGTTTGTAAGTGATTGACTTTATTGTTAATATTTGATGTGTAGAAACAGTCTCGCCATGGTACACGACTGGCATCGAACTGCAAAGCATTATTATCAATAGATTCAAAATCTCTATACTGGAAAAAAGTCGGTAATGAAGAACGGGATAAGTCAATATTATAAGAGCAAAACAATAAGTCATGATCAGATACACCTGCAAGAGAGAGCTGATCATGGAGTAGAATATTTGATCGATTTGAAACCATTATTATATCAAGAAGACTGGGGGAAGCATTTGGAGCAAAACGTGTAGGATAACAGTTAACTATCGAAAATCCAGAGGTACCAGTAAAATCTAAAAGTTGATGAGCTTTAGTGTCAGATTTTAAAAGATCCGCGTTAAGGTCACCGCATATTATAATATGTTCGTAAAAAGCTGTAAAATCATGGATAGCTGAAAATAATGGTTCTGGAGAATAAAATCGTTAAGGATTATAAGCTACACCAACAAGGCATTTTAAATTGCCATCGCTTACTTCTATTAAAAGATATTCTACTTCACTGCCATCAGACTTACCTAGTATTTTTGACTTTAACGATAATCTACAGTACACCGCAATGCCACCTCCAGTAGTTGTAGTAACTCTATCATTTCGAATAAGTTTATATCCAGGGATATTGTATAAATTATCTATATTTGCTGAATTACTGTATTCTGACCCTGAACTCAACCAAGTTTCAGTAACGCAAATCAAATCAATTTCCAAGCCATGTAAAATAAATTTTAAATAGTCTAATTTTGTTAGATTTAAACTTCGAGCATTTAAATAACATATCTTAAGGCCCTCACAAGCATTCGATAATATTTTTATGGCTGACCGAACACAAACTTCGCTACCCACATTATCCATCACAACGGCAACACGTAGGAAAACAAAAAAAAAATTGCTGGAGCACAATATTTTACTAATTTAATTGAAATAGAAGCAAAAAACTACCAAAAAATTAAAATGAGAACCTTATGGCCGATTTCATAAACAAACACTAAAAGCACTTTTATCAAAAATCCTCTTAAATTTTATCAGGCTCTTAAAAATTTTTAGTTTCACCAATCTATAAAAGGGACATTTTGGGGAAATTTTTGTTAAAATTGAGTTCTCTTCACATCCCTGGGAAAAATAAATTGCTTTTTTCTTTCTAACAAGCGAAATGTATGAGAAGAAATGAGAAAGCGTTATGTGTTCAAACAAATGCCAAGAAATGAAAAAAAAAAAAGAAATGAACACAAAATATTTGGAAAGATTCTGATCCTGACATTCTGTGGCATAAAATCATTAAGTAATAACCACTTAATTTATTTTGTATTGCATTTTTGGTTTTTTTTTGGTTCCAAATGAAGACCAAACATATTCAAGAAACTCATCCACAGATGCTTTGGAAAGTCGGAACCACATTTTGAAGTCATATAATGTATTTCTGTGAACCGAGAATATTCTTGCTCAGCGAATAACTTTGTGTTGCACTTTATTATTGAATGAAGACGATCAATATTTTTTTCGAAATAAAGAAACAAATCATTTAAATATTTAGTATTAATTTATTTATTTTGTATCTTCAAAAATTGAACACTAAATCCTTACAGAACGATAATTTCAGCTGCAATACCTATAACCAATTGTTGTTATCTACATCTGATGACATTTCAATGACACTTTTAAAAATTAATGAGCCAAAAATGGGCATTTAGTTTATAAGGGTGTTTACAAGCTTGTTTAATTTAAAAGCGCTTGGTGAAACCAAAACATCTCATTTTAAGGTTTAGGAGCCTGTTAAATGTTTAAAAGTCCTTCGTGAAATCGGGCATTAGTCTTGTATGAATTCTAAGTAAGAAAAAAGAGGAAAAAAATAGAATAGATTAGGAAGAAATTTTAGAATAATGAGAAAAAATAAAAAAAAAAAATTTAGAATTAAATAAAAATATAAAAATTTAAAATGAAAAAAGAGAATAGCGATTAGATTTAAATAAGAGAGTAATAATATGAAGAGTACCTATATATATATTTTTGTTTTTAAATTAATATAGAAAATATACTTATACATAAACGTAGCTATGGTGAAAAAAGCTCCAGATCGGTTAACAACGACGATGGTGAAAGTGTAAGGAGGGGAACATCAAAGTAATCAAGTGAGTATTGTTGTTGAATCAATTTTCACCTCAGTGTCATCTTTAGTTTTTCTGATGTAAACATGACCATTGCGAGTTCTTGCCGAAAACAGTAGACCTTCTCTGCGTAGTTGAAGAGCATTACGTAACAGGGAGCTGTTCTCTTGAGTTAAGCTCTCATTTATGTATATGCGAGTAGCGCTTGTGCTGGTGTTGTTGTGATCAAAAGTATGAGATTCGTTCTCTAGCTATTCAACTGTTAAACCTCCGTTCGATCTAAAGGCAGCAAGCAATGCACTTTGCTCCATGTGTGAAGAGAGTCTGATAAGTAGAGGACAGTTACCATCGGTGGATTTAGTTTTTAGGCGAAAGGCATCGAAGTGTGGGGTAATTTGATGATGTAATTTGGAAGCAATCGCTTTTGCCACATCAGCTGGTCGTTCGTCGGGTTTCATAGGTATACCACGTACAATCACGTCACGAAGCCTTTCTTTTCGATGCAAGTCAGAGAGTACCTCTTTAAGTTTCTGATTGTCGTCACGCAACTCAGAAATGTCGCTCTCAAATTTAAGCACTCTGCTTTCAAGAGAAGATATAGCATCACTAATTTTGTTGTTGAAATTACTTTCAAATTCCGAAAGCAACGATTTAAACTTGGTAATTAAACTTGCTTCAAGATCTCGAAATTGGTCAGATAGTGTAGCTTTTTTATCTGAAGCTTTCTTTGTTGGAACTATTGATTTCAGCTTTGTATTAACTGCCGGTGATGATGATGAATTGTTTGGTGTTAATGGAGATGCTAAAGATTTCTCTTTAAGCTCTGATGCTTGTAAACGTGTGGTAGTGTTGGACATGGTGAACAAATGAATGGAACTTCACAAAAATCGAATTAGTATTTACTAATTTATAGTTTATTTTATCACTTATTTGAGGAAACAAAAATAAGAAATTCACTCAAGATAGTCAGATGGAGTTATTATTTTTGAAAATTTTGATTTAAGATTAAATCTTTAACGTAACTGGTTAGTAAATATTTAATTAATCAGGAGCTAATAAAAAGCACGTCTATTCTCTTGACATTTCTTGCTCAGACGAGTATGCAATTTTTAACTCGCTAAGATGCCTAGTTTAGCCAGAAATCACGTTTGAAAATGTCAACTTTGGGGGGCCTACGGAGCTCCGTTTAGCCGCAAATCGCATTTAAAGATAAACATTTGTTTTTCGTTACATGTGATACGTGGATTGAAAGGTGGTACCCCCTAGACCACGAATATGCAATTTTTAATCCTCTAAGATGCCTAGTTTAGCCAGAAATCACGTTAGAAGATGTCAACTTTGGGGGGTCTACGAAGCTCCGTTTAGCCGCAAATCGCATTTAAAGATAAAAATTTGTGTTTCGAAAAACAAAATATTTTCACATTTTTTACTTCTTATGGAAGAAAAATATATGTATGTATTAAATGTTTTTTTTTTGGGTAATTTGTAATAAACTTCAACTACTAAATCAGAAAAAAACAATTTCTGCTAAAATAATTAACATGGCGATTTTTAAATGTGGCAACCATGTCTTATTTTTTCATATTTCAGCCGTTTTTTTAAAACCAAATGGATATGTATAGGTGTTTGAGCAGCATTATACATTCATTGCCAATAAATTTTCGCGTTTTTTTTCTCATAATCATTGTCTGCGCGATTGGAAGTGGTTATTTATTTTAAGGTAATGGTTGAAAACAATTTTTCAAAAAATGGGTATTTTTTGTACCTCCCATGGAACCATTTTTTTTTGTTTTTCACTGTCTCAAAAACGGTACAACCGATTTTGATCATTTTTTTTTTTTGCTAAAGCTCCCCAAAAACTTAAATATAATTGTGTATTAAAATTTTCAAAAAAAAATTTTAGTTTTTAAAATAAACTTTTCAAAACTCAATATTTCGAAAACCCCATGCTAGATTTTTTTAAACTTGATAAGTAAAAGTTTATCAATATAATCTACCAGATGTGAGAAAAAAAATGTATTTTACCTAAAAATAAAGTTACCCACCATACAAATGTAAAAAAAAAATAAAAAATGGTTTTCAAAAATCGTATTTTTCTCGAAAACGGCGCCTGGAATTTTAATAAATTTTTTTTTCTTTGTATGATCTTTAATTTAAAAAAAAAAACAAATTTTGAAATTAAGATATTAGGTACAGCTTGTACCTACCATAGAACCATTTTTTCAAATTTTCATATTTGACAATTTTCTCATTATCGAAATTTTTTATAGAGATGCTTCCAAAAAGTTTAAAAACATTGCGTCTCAAAGCTTTGAAAAAAATAAAGTACCTATGTAGGTATACTAAAATTAAAAAAAGCCTAATCCTATCAAGAATCAAATTTCAAAATTATTCCTACTTAAATCTATTCAAATAGGTATGTGTGTCCATACAAATAAAAAGCAACGTTGTATTTTGGTTAAATATACCGAAATTGAACAACGTTGCTTTGTTGCGTATGAATACAAAAAAAAATATTTGTATTCGTTGATAGGTATTTATATAATTAAAAATAAAAAAAAAAGAAATTTGATATAGGTATAGAACAGTTTTTAAAATTTATTCATACCTATAAACTTTGTTTGCAAAAAATATAGAAATTTTTTAATACTTTTTATATGTATATAAACAATTTCAGAAATGTATAAGTATTCACATAAAGCAATTGTGAAAAAAAATCAAATAAGTTTTCCGAGAAAAAAATAGTTTTAGAAAACTTAAATTAATTAAAAAAAAAATTTAATAAATAGAATAAAATTATTATTGACATAATATTTTTTGGAAAAAATATTTTGTATGCATTGTAAATGCTTATAAGCAATTTTAGAAAAATAAAACAAAAAGAAATTTCGTGTCAATTTTAAAAAATTATTGATGCACCCCACATGAAAAATTTTTAAAATAAAAATAAACATTTTCTTACAAAAAATATTTCTTATCCATATACATATTTTGTAAAAATATAAGATATTTGCCCCGCGAATTTTGAACAAACAAATATTTCCTTTAATGTTTGTCTACGAATTTTTATCAAATTTGGAAATTATTAATTCATTAAAATGAAAATTTTGTTTTTTTTTTGTATTTTGTTAATATAAATATAAAAAGTACGAATTTATGCAAACAAAGTTTAAAAAACCTTTTATTGTTGAACTAATTTTGAATATAAGAAATTTCTTTAAAATTGTTCTAGAAAAAAATTTGGGATATTAATTTTAAGTATTTAAAAATAAAGATTCTGGTAAATATTTTCAAAAATTAGTCGCTCAAACTTTTTCAAGACATTGATAGATAAAAAAATATTTTTTCGTTTTCTCTATCATCGTAAAGTAAACTTTGATCAAAATCTCGAGTTAAATTTTTTGCACATGCAAAACTTGCAATTACATAATTTTGTAAGTGAAAATAAAATAAACAAAATTTGGTACGCCAACCTTAAGTTTTTATTATTGTACGAATGGAAATTAGGTTTCGAAATAAAATACTGAGCCGTTTTTGAGATATCGAATTTTCCAAGAAAAAAAATTACTTTTTTTCTAAAAATTAAAAAAATATTTTTTTTCAAAGCTTTGAGACGCAATGTTTTTAAACTTTTTGGAAGCATCTCTATAAAAAATTTCTATATCTAATGTGAAAATTGTCAAATGTCAAAATTTGAAAAAATGGTTCTATGGCAGGTACAAGCTGTACCTAATATTTTAATTTCAAAATTTGTATTTTTAAATTAAAGATCATACAAAAAAAAAATTATTAAATTCCAGGCCCCATTTTCGAGAAAAATACGATTTTTGAAAACCATTTTTTATTTTTTTTTTTACATTTGTATGGTGGGTACCTTTATTTTTAGGTAAAATACATTTTTTTTTCACATCTTGTAGATTATATTGATAAACTTTTACTTATCAAGTTTAAAAAAAATCTAGCATGGGGTTTTCGAAATATTGAGTTTTGAAAAGTTTACTTTAAAAATATCCAAATTTTTTTTTTTGAAAATTTTAATACACAATTCTATTGAAGTTTTTGGGGAGCTTTAGCAAAAAAAATGATCAAAAACGGTACAACCGAGACAGTGAAAAACAAAAAAAAATGTTCCACGGGGGGTACAAAAAATTACCATTTTTTGAAAAATTGTTTTCAACCATTACCTTAAAATAAATAACCACTTCCAATCACACAGACAATGATTATGAGAAAAAAAACGCGAAAATTTATTGGCAATGAATGTATAATGCTGCTCAAACACCTATACATATCCATTTGGTTTTAAAAAAACGGCTGAAATATGAAAAAATAAGACATGGTTGCCACATTTAAAAATCGCCATGTTAATTAGATATTTTAGCAGAAATTGTTTTTTTCTAAATTAGTAGTTGAAGTTTATTACAAATTAACCAAAAAAAAAATACATTTAATACATACATATATTTTTCTTCCATAAGAAGTAAAAAATGTGAAAATATTTTTTTTTTTTCGAAACAAAAATGTTTATCTTTAAATGCGATTTGCGGCTAAACGGAGCTTCGTAGACCCCTCCAAAGTTGGCATCTTCTAACGTGATTTCTGGCTGAACTAGGAATCTTAGAGTATTAAAAATAGCATATTCGTGGTCTAGGGAGTGCCACCTTTCAATCCACGTATCACATGTAACGAAAAACAAATGTTTATCTTTAAATGCGATTTGCGGCTAAACGGAGCTTCGTAGACCCCCCAAAGTTGACATTTTCAAACGTGATTTCTGGCTAAAGTAGGCATCTTAGCGAGTTAAAAATTGCATACTCGTGATGTAGGGAGTAATGTATCACATGATGTTTTTTTTGTTATTTTGCATTTCAAAATTCTACATTTTGAAATTCTAATAAATAAATAAATAAATTTGGTGGTGCAACAGCTCGGAGTGAACCAGGACCTAGTGACTTACAACTCTCAACCATTCCTGTGTGCGTGTTACCAGGAACGGAGGGGACCTACAATTTTCTGCCGATTCCGAACGGCTAATGAGCTGCACTTTCCATGACAAGAGATACTTTTGGAGAATTTGTCAATTTCTCGCAAGAGGCAGTAAACCCCTGAAAAAAACTTTGCAGCGGCTGAGAATCGAGCTCGAGACCTTCCGCATGACAGTCCAACGCACTAACCATTATGCCAAGGGGTACTACTTGAATTTGAAATTCTACTTCTCAAAATTTTTAATTTCTAATTTTACTTATTAAGTTTTCTGCATTTAAGAATTCTACTTCTCAAAGTACATTTTTCAAGATTATATTTTCCAAAATTTTGCATTTAAAAATTCTTCTTCTCATAATTCTGCTTTTCAAATTGTACCTATTAAGTTTTCTGCATTTCAGAATTCTACTTCTCAAAATATCTCTTTCAAAATTTTACTTTTTATTTCCTAAAATTCTGCATTTCAAAATTTGCCTTTTCAAAATTTTACTTACTAAGCTTTCTGCATTTCAAAATTCCTTTTTCAAGCTTCTGCTTTTCAAAATTTTACTTATTAATTTTTACGCATTTCAAAATTTAATTTCCCAAAATTCTGCATTCCAAAATTCTACTCTTCAAAATTTTAGCTTTCAATATACCTAATTGTTCTGTATTTCTGAATAATACTCAAAACTCCAATTCTTAAAATTCTGCATTTGAAAAATCTGCCTACAAAAATAATTATTTATCTACACAAAATAATTGTTCTGAGTGGTAACCGTTTAAGAATTCGTGTATTTGAATAAAAATCCTACATTTGCTCCAATATAAATACAACGAAAAAAATCAAACCTAACAATATACCGTTTTTTCTCTATGCGTCAAGCAAAAAATGCCACCTCATACTTATTTGTATAGAAAATTGATAAAAAGAAAACAGAAAATAGCTTTCTTGTCGTCGCTTTGTTCTGCACATTCGGTTTGCTTTTACCGAAAATATTATCACCCCTTCCTGATTATCGTCTGTCCTCCAAATCCAAAATATTTGAATTCCAATTTACAAGTCTACCCATACGTGTCAAGGGCTCATGCATGCCATAGTTGGTCCTATGTGTTGGGACCTTAATCATATCGAGGCCTCGAAGATTATAACCTCCTCCCCGATAATTAAAATAAACCGAACATAAAAGATCTGGTGCATCTGTGACGATTGTTATTAATTGGTGGAAAAATACCAAATCATTGTTTGTTCTTCTTTGTTCCAAAGTTTGCATCTGAAGAATAGATAATCGTTGGTCATAAGAGAGGACATACGAAGGATCACTCCATTGAAGTCCTTTCAAGGCAAAACGAGTAAAGTTTCTTTGCACAAATTCTAATCTCTCAATATGAATATCATAAAGAGGAGTCCAAACCTGCGATGCATACTCAAGATGGGGACGCACCAAGGAGTTGTATAAAGCCCGGGTGACATTGGGATCAACAAGTTCTTTAGACCAGCGCTTAATAAACCCTAACATTGAATTGGCCTTATTCACGATTTTATTAATATGAGCAGAAAAACCTAAATTGGGTGTAAAAAGAACTCCAAGGTCCCTTACAGTCATAACACGAGTTAAAATGTGCCGTGAGATAACATATTCATGAGAGTAAGGAAAACGTTTTTTAGAAAAAGTCATAGTTTGACATTTTGTCGGGTTGAGGTTCAGACTGTTCTTTTCACACCACAAGGCAAAATGGTTAATATCATCTTGCAGTAGAGCCCGATCATTTGAAGATACTATATTTTTATAAATTTTCATATCATCTGCAAAGATTAGAATTTCGCTATTGCGAACACACAGAGGAGCATCATTAATAGCCAATGTAAAGAGTAGTGGTCCCAGATGGCTTCCCTGCGGAACACCTGATTTGGCAATAAATTCTCTTGAGTATGAATTTCTGAATTTGACTTGATATAACCTATCTTCAAGATATGAAGATATCCACTTGATGAAAAGTGGTGGAAATCCGTATGAGTGAAGTTTAAACTTGATAATCTCATGAGACAGTTGATCAAAAGCTTTCGAGAAGTCAGTGTATACACAATCAACTTCTTTACAACTTTCTAGAGAGTTTAAACATTTATTTAAAAAGACAACAAGATTAGTAACCGTAGAACGTTTTTGCATAAAACCATGTTGTTGGTTGCAGATAATAGTTTTACATATAAATGTCAAACTGTCACATACAACTTGTTCGAAAAACTTCGGAATGCAAGAAAGTTTGGAAATTGGTCTATAGTTGGTAATATTGGCTTTATCTCCCTTTTTAAATACTGGCGTTAAAAATGCTGCATGCAAACTGCAGGGAATTTACCTAATTTCAAGGATAGAACAAAAAATATTACGCAGAGGAAGAGCTAAAACAGACTTACATTTCTTCAATAAAGCGGGTGGTATTCCATCGGGTCCAATAGAATAGTCGTCTTTTTTTTGGCGAAATTGTATAATAAAGTGCTTAGTTGGTTTATTTAGTCAATGTAACTATAAATTCTGAATCGAACACAAAAATTCGAATGGTTTTAGGTCTTTTAGTTCTTGAGAAAATTGAAAATTACTAAGACTACTTTTTGTTTTTTGCTTACTTACAAAAATGCATCAGTGCTAGCATCCAGCATTATGGCGCATAAACAGTGAGATATGTATGCAACCCCCCTGCTTGGGCTCACTATAGGATTTGGGGTAGGTGCGAGGTTGGGTGCCTGCAAATTTTCTTTTGTACTACCAAAATATTGTAAATATTATTGTTTCTAAATATTCAAATTCGAAAAAAGGAAATTTCCCCAAAATTTCCCTTAAATAAATGAATAATTTCAAAAAAAAAAAAATACAAACGAAAACAATAAATTTCAAGAATATCCCAAAAAAACAGCTCGTATAAAATCACTGTACCAAAGAAAGAAAGGAGAAACGTCAAAATAAAGCAAACAAAAAAATTTTTCATTTGAATCGCAGCCATTATTGTGTTCAATTTGTATGAAAAAGTGAAACTTAAAAAATTATTAAAAATAGAAATAATTGTTTCCTCACTCTAAGATTGCGATAAATAGTGTTTTTTGTGATTATCTATCCAATAAAAAAAACTGCGTGTGAAAATTCGTGCTTACGTTTTGAAAGTTGGGTTGTTTTTATTAATAAAGAGGTAAAAAAAGCAAAATTAATAAAAACTTATTTGTATTTTAGAATTTTTGAATTTAACGGATTCCTTTTTTGAATATCCAAACGCACTTATT
Source organism: Chrysotoxum bicinctum (assembly GCA_911387755.1). Classification (NCBI taxonomy): domain Eukaryota; kingdom Metazoa; phylum Arthropoda; class Insecta; order Diptera; family Syrphidae; genus Chrysotoxum; species Chrysotoxum bicinctum. The sequence continues at coordinate 136,663,930 of OU426987.1, read as the reverse complement.
CAACTTTTTGCGCTTTGAGCAAAAACCCACAAAATTTTAACAAAGCTGTGTTGGTCCCATTTAAAATGCATGGGGCAACTAACACATCTTTGGACTGTGGGTTTTTTCCTCTCAATTCAGCTTGTAGGGTTAAAGAGAGCAAACCCCCGAAGTCGTGACTCTAGGTAATATATTTCCTCTATGGAAAAGAGTGTGAGGTAAGTAAGGAGTTGCCAGTGCGCGGTTCTCTTTCAACTGGTGATTAAACTATTTGATTTCGATCACAGTTCCCAGTGCGCGACTAGCCTTACCTTTGGTGAAAACGTAGTAATACCCACAACACCGCACGTACACAATTAAAACCAGGTTGTCATTTCGATCCTATTTCAATTCGATCTCTCGATCCAGTGCCGCCATATACCTGGATCAAAATCTCAATTGGGATTCCTCAATCTACTCTTGTAACCGGGGTATAAAAATCTGTATAGGGAATGCGCTATGCAGTGGGTGCCTTCGGCCGCGTATCCCAGGGTCACTGATCTCTATAATACACTGGACGGTGTTCACATTGGACTCACTACGCCGACTTATTTTGACGTCTCTGTGTTTTTTCTCATTCGCACTTCATCGTAAGAAAGAGACGAGAAAGTGAGGCAGGATTTTTAAAACAAATTGAAAATTAATGGATTTTTTTTGACATTTGTCTTGGTGACATAATATGACACACGAAGATACAGTGTATCACAAAAGTAAGTAAGCACTCATTAAAAAAAATTATGATCAAACACTATTTGGAAAATAAATCGGAGTGCGAAATGGTAAAATTGTTAACAAAAGTCCATCTACTATACACTAAATAATAACCATATAAAGTAACATTGGAAGTTTGCGAAATGACCCTCGATCAATGACAATGACAAGCAGGAATGCCGTATTATTGTTAGGAAAGTGAAGAGGAATCCCAAAGTAAGCCCATCAAATATATCAGCAGAAATAACCAAAGAAACAGGTAAGTCATGTAACCCTAAAAATATTCGACGAGTGCTCTACCAATCTGGTTATCATGGTCGAAATATTAGAAAGAAACCTTACATAAGTAAAATAAATCGCCAAAAGCGGGTCTTCTTTGCAAAAACCCATGAATCTAAACAGGCAGAATCTTAGAACACCGTTGTTTTATTTGAAGCATTACTTTTTAATTCGAAATACATATCAATTATAGACAAAAATATTAAGGTTCGTATTCACCGAGCGCTCCTAAACGGCTCTTAACTTTACGAGGCTCTTAACTTGAAATTTCTGTGCGGTATTCACCAACCACTCGCAAGTGTTTTTCGAAGTTCGAAAATGAGAGCCACTCTCTCTTGTTCAGGCATACCCAAACTGTGAAATGTTGTGTAATGTTGGTCTTGACAGCAAATGGATACTCTTCTACTTGGCATTGCTCACATGGATTCGAGTCAAATGCGTGCGTGGCACACGCACAAGCGAACAAATTTTCGAAGAGAGCGCTCGTAAGTTAGGAGTGGTCGGGACCACTCCTAACTTTTAAGAGCGCTCGTAGATCTTCACTAATATTGCTTGGTGAATACGTTTATGAGCTTCTTAAGTTATGAGCGCTCGGTGAATACCGGCCTAAGTGTTTTTTTAACATTACTATCGATTGTTTGAAGGAAATGATCTTTAAACTAAGACGTGCTTACTTACTTTTGTAATTCACTGTATATTTGTAGTGGCGTAGCAAATGGCCAATAATAATGACAACCACAAGACGTCAAAGTGAGTCTGGAGCGTTCACATTGCTTTTGTGTCTGAACACGACAGGGTGGCCTTACGTCAAAATAAATCGGTTGAGTAAGTCCAATGTGAACAGCTTCATTGACATATTTTATTGACACATGGAGTCACGGCACCTGGCAGTCAGCGCGTGAACCTTCAATTGGAGATAGATTTTCTTTCGATTTGACGTTCAATGTATTTCCCATAAGAAAAAAGCAAAAAAGGGTCGGAAAACATTAGCCGTGTTTTTTGGAAAAGTTATACGTAGTACAGTAGGATTTTATATGAATAACAAATACAACATCCGCAGTACGATCGCTGCTGATAAAAGGAGAGTTGAAATTCTACTGCGGATAGAGATTTGACGTTTATTCGAGTGTCGGCAGTGATCCTACTGCGGATGTTGTATTTGTAATTCAAATAAAATCCTACTGTACTACGGATAACGTTTCCAAAAAAACACGGCTATTGATTTAACTAATCAAACTTATTTGAACCGATATGCATTTTATGATTTTAAAAGAATAGTAATATGTGTTTATTTCTAAATCAAGTTGAAAATATAGTAAGAAACTTAATTAATCTTTTGTAATTTGGCTTCAAAAATCGTAAACATATCGTATGTGACTGACAGATGAAACAATTTTGTTGTCAAAACACAAACTTTTTAGTTACTCGAACCAAGCAGTTGCGAAACTAAAAATTGAATGTGCGCGCCTACCCTAAGAGTCTAGCGAAGATGAAGTTGAAGTGACGAATAACCAAAATTTAAGAAAAAATACCTTCGAAAGCAGGCAGCTGAATTTCAGATCAACCATTCGGCTCTTAAAAGTTGAATTGCAATTATAAACGAGCGTTTCAAAACAGGTGCGAAGTTATAACCTGAATATCCGAGAACTTTTTTGTTTTCAAACATATAATGTAGCTGCATTTAATGATTATCTTCATTTTGATCTTCTGTGCCCATATATTAGATATAAATGTGAATTTCTTTGGAAGAGGCATATATGTAAATCCAGCATGATATCTCTATATATCCCTCAAAGTGGAAATGCATAAAACTATAGATGGGTGAACTGACCAAAATGTTTGATGGTTTTATTACAAATAATATAAATAAATATTACATGAAAATAATTCACGATATTGAAGAAAGGCATAATGTATATTTAACATAACAAATGTCAAACTAAACGGAATACAAACATCTTACATATATGAATGAATGAATCGTTTTTAAGGACACAAATCAAAACAAAGAAAGAGTTAAGTTTTGTTTTTCTTGTGTGAACGTGGCCTTGGAAAAATTGTATATCGCAGTCTTGTGTTAATTTTGAAGTTTGAGAAAGAAATAGACTGATTAAATTTTTGCATCTTCCAAATAATATTCAATATGGCCCAGTGCGTAGACAGATGGACTATTACACAAGAGGTGTCGAGTTCGATCCCCAAATAAGGTATAATGTCATTCATGTTTTAAAATTATTCCAAATACATTAATTAATAACAATTACAATGTGTGATACATAGTTTCAGGTTTAAAATTGATTAAATGTCGTAAAAACGTCTTCAAAGTAATATAAATTTACTTTTATTTTCGTATTTTTCAGGCTCGGTAAAAGTTCTAGTGTAAGCTTGTAATAGACATAAAAAGCCGTGCGTTTGTAATTTTTGCGAAGCTTTATTGAAGCCATCTGTCAAAACATGAACTTCAGTTCAATTTCGAATAGGACTCTGTTAAAATTCTAATAGCTCATACACGAAGCTGGCACTTTTAAAACATCTGTGCATGGTACTTCTAAGAGGATTTTCATAATCACTTATAGAAATACATAAAAGGTTTTGTGAGCTTGTGTAATACTCTCCTTTTTGTTCTTAAACAACCTTTACAAATGTATTAAAGAACTTCGAAAATATATTTAGTTAGACCGAATCGAAGCTGAAATGTTAGTTGGGTGTACATATGTCGTTTAGTGTTTTTATGTTTTGTGAAAATTTTTATTTTTTCTTGTTAACAAGTTTCCATGATAAAAAAGACAAATTAAAAAGCAGGAAAATGTAAGAAACTTTGTTATTGTGACTTAATTCAAAAAATTCATGTTATCCATTTTCTTTAAGTATTTGTTGTTGTTTTCTTGCAATTTCCTTACTTTTTTTTAAGCACAAATTGCACAGGATTAATTATGTTTTTGATATATTTTCCACCTGATTTAAAAATAAACACATATTATTATTCTGTTAAAATCATAATATTGATACCCGTTCATATAAAATTAATTAGTAAAATTTATGTTTTTCGAGTTCCTTTTTGCTTTTTTCTTATAGGAAATACATTGAACGACAAAGCGTAAAAAATTCTATCTCCATTTATCAGTACACACACTGACTTCCAGGTGGTGTGGAAAGCAATTTACCAGGTGCCAATTACTACGTTTATATGCAGTATCGAAAGATCGAGTTGGATTAGGGTCGGATTTTCGACCCAGGTTTATCGTCATTTGAGTTGAGAGCTCGATTTGGAGTTGAGTTGAAATGGTGTTGAGCGATTCTGAGACATTTTGTTAAGCCAACTCCTCGACCCAGGGGCCAAATTACCGCATCAGTTATCGAGTAATACGTAACTGAATTATGTGAGTTTGGCATTACCGCTTACGTTATCGAGCAATAAATTACTCCAATTTGACATTTTCATTCGATCACTGATGGGACTCGTCACTGAAGCGGTAATTCGGCCCCAGGTTTTTCGTCTCATATTTCGACTCGACACCGCTGAGCGAGTGAGATCGAGTCGAACGAAGCTCATTTCAACTCAATACCCGTTTACAAAGGGTCGAAGCGAGCTTCAAGCTCGCTTCAATACCTCATAAACGTAGTAAATAATAAACGTGGTCGATTTTATAAAGTTACACTAGTTACTACGTTTATACGACCCTTTGTAAACGGGTATTGAGTTGAAATGAGCTTCGTTCGACTCGATCTCACTCGCTCAGCGGTGTCGAGTCGAAATATGAGACAAAAACCTGGGTCGAGGAGTTGGCTCTCAGAATCGCTCAACACCATTTCAACTCAACTCCAAATCGAGCTCTCAACTCAAATGATGAAAAACCTGGGTCGAAAATCCGACCCTAATCCAACTCGATCTTTCGATACTGCATATAAACGTAGTAATTATGGGTATTTTATCGTAACTAACTAGGTGACTGTTTTCCACCGTGGTCAGCTGTTCTATTTTTTCAGCTTGTTGGCAAACTAGATTTACAGCTGAAGTTTGCTATTTTTATTTATAATCTTTGGTTGAAAACATTGCACTTAGAGTACATAAAAATATTCTGTTAAAAATAAATTTTAGAAGTTATTTTACAATTGAATTCTGCATAATTGGTTAGTGCTGAACAAATTAAAACTCCTGTAAATTGATATTTTTAAAATGTTTATTTTTGTTCTTGTTCTCAAGGTGATTTGGTGCTAAAACAATATTATAAAAAGGATTATAAAGGATTCGTAAATAATCTGGACGAAATGTTAAGGATTCGAATTAAACGAAGTCCTGCAAGAAAAGAATGGGCGAGTTGTTTTGGATTACATGTTCATACAGTAACAATAATTATTGGGGTCTGGCATCTTGTGAGTAAATTTTCGTTTATTTTCTTTAGCTCTTTTTTATATCTATGATAATTCTGTAAAAGTATTAACATACATACATTTATCTATGTAAACTTGGCTTCAAATAAATAAAAGCAATTCTCTAAGGTTCATATCAATTTTTTCCGAACGTTGCGCGCTAATGGATCATTTGATAGATAATGCTTACTATTGTTGTATGTATTTGACCAATTATTTTTCAGTTTATTGATGATTTTGTACTTTAAGGCTCTTTTGGTCCATTTGATTTTTTGAATGCGAATAAAAGACTTGCATTCTTCACCCAACGTTTCGTAAGAATTCCTTACTTCTTCAGGGGTTTTGTATTTATTTAATCTAATAATATAATGTATACAATATTAAAAGCAGTTTCAAGAATAACTTTTATATTTTCTTACTTTTGTACTATATCATTATCATGTTTATTATTATTGCATCCTCCCGACGACGGCACTGACACAAATTGAAATTAAATAACAAACATGAAAACGAAATAAAACAAAAAGAAAACTATCAAATTAGACAAGAAATTACATTTATATCAGATTTTAGGCAGTTATTTTGTTAAAGTGCTACAGCATAGCTTTGTTTGATGTTATCGGTGTCTTCCTTTGTGTTCATTGTCCTCTATTTTTTGTTGAATGCGTAAGCTTTCTAATGTAAGCCTTGTATTTGCTTTTCTCTCTCTGTCTAATCATCATATAATAAAACGGCAAACATGTTTTTTGTGGTACACTTTTCTCTCCAAAAGTATTTAACCGATTTCGATAAATTTTATATGGTTGGAAAGCCACAGTTACGGAGATGTGCAGAATATACTTGAGACAAGCATTTACACACTGTGGGTCATTTTTGTTTTTGCACTGTCGAACACTGCATATTACATAAAATAAAATTTAATTTAATAAATTTGATTGAAAACACTGCCAAATATATAAATAATAAATAAATTGGCACTCGAATTTCGAGAGCTGGGTCGGCTAGTATTTTTACCTCTTCGAAGCTCACCGAATGTCCAGTTTGTGCTATATTACTGCTTTTACACGAAAGCGATTTTTAACTTAGTTTCTCTTTTGGAGTCATCTCCCGCCTTGTGTAACCCCGCCACGGCACGAGTACGATAACTTGGCCGCCAAGATTTGATGACGGTTTTTTTTAGAGGAGTCAAAAATAAGCACTTTTTACTATGGGAGGGGGGGGGTCTATCTCCCCCCGTTTAGGAGGTAGGGGCACTTTTAGAAAAAATGGTTTAACTCTTCAATTCCCAGTGTCACCTATGGGTGACATGTACATATATTTTTTTTTCAACCATACCGCAACGGTTTTTTTTATTCTTCCTTCACTTATGCAAAGCCAATAGGTCCTAGTAGGCCATATTATTTTTTCAAAATACTAGCTTTACGTCATTTCTTCATTTCAATTCATTGTTTCGTGTATAATTGTAGTGTCCTTACTTTTTGTGATTTAGTGGAATTTAAATTGAGATAAAAATGTCTAAACTGTAAGTATTGTTCTTTTTTTCTAATTGAATGTGATAAGAGAATATATAAAGTTGTATATAAATGCATTTCAGGACAAAAATAAAAAAAAGAATGATTATTACAACGGTAAAAATGTTAAGCGTCACCTGTAGGTGACACTGGGCATTGTCTCTATTAGTAGTAGTAGTATTAGGTCAATTACTGAATCATTGATGGCGATGGGATTTAAGAGCTATTGTACGTCTTACAGATTGACTTTAGATGAGATTGTTGAGGATTTGCACGCTGGAGGATCCAGGTGATATTGGGGGCTATCGTGAATAAAATTCCCATGGAAAGAATTCAAATTTTCGAAAAATCGCGATCGTGAATGAGTTTGAAATATTCCCGCGTAATTTATGGCTATCGTGATTTTCTTCCATTTCTGAAGGATTTTAATGTTATTGGAAGCCCTAAAACTACACATACCTAATTCAAAGGTGTTTTTCGACAACAGATGTATGGTACTTTCTTTTTATCGGAGGGGAAAAGTTTTAAGGGAGATTCACGATTGACGAAAAAAGTTCCGTGGCCACAAAAAATTCCGAGAGAAACAAAATTTCCAGGGAGATTCCCGATAGGCCCCACTGTCTTATTTCCGCCGAAAATTTCCACTTAAAACTAAATATTCTTGTAAGAAACGTGGTTTTATTTCTACAAGCAAAAAAAGGAAAACAATACACGCAGTGCCCAGTGTCACCTGTAGGTGACCCCCCTTTAAAAAAAAGGGTGATGAAGGTGTTTTGTTTTTATAATTTTTGTTGGTCTATTTTAAATCGAATTATGCTATTAAGAAGAAGAAATCGTTTTTTTGTTCATAAACATAAGCATGGGAATTGAAGAGTTAAATTGAAAAAAAAATATTAAAAAACAACGGCAACACCTACAATAAAGTGCTATACTGCGTTTGAAAGCCAGAAGATTGTTCTATAATCCTGCATTTAAATTAAATTACTCATATCAATTGTTTTTGAAAAATTCGCATTTAAAAACCAAATTTTGATAAAAAAAACGTGAAAAAAAAGTTTAGACCGATTGTTTTCAAAATTGTGAAATGAAATTGTAAATTAACTTATATGTGTTTCATGTATCTATCAGTTCTTTATTGAACACAAAAAACGGCATGGTTCTATGTCTTCTGGTTTTTGAGAAAACCTCCGTTTAGGAGGTAGGGGCACTTTTAGAAAAAATGGTTTAAATTGAAAAAAAAAAAAAAATATTAAAAAACAACGGCAATACCCACAATAAAGTGCTATACTGCGTTTGAAAGCCAGAAGATTGTTCTATAATCCTGCATTTAAATTAAATTACTCATGTCAATGGTTTTTGAGAAATTCGCATTTAAAGTCCAAATTTTGATAAAATAACGTGAAAAAAAAAGTTTAGACCAATTGTTTTCAAAATTGTGAAATGAAATTGTAATTTAGCTTACATGTGTTTCATGTATCTATCAGTTCTTAATCGAACACAAAAAACCGCATGTTTCTATGTCTTCTGATTTTTGAGAAAATCGAAAATAACTAAAACTACTTTTCTACAAAATGTTTGATATTTTTTGCTTCCTTACATAAATAAATCAGTGCTAGCTTCCAACATTACAATATATAAACAGTAAAGTATGTATGGGGGGGCATGCTGCCCCCCTGCAACCCCCCTGTTTGGGCACACTATAGGATTTGGGGTAGGTGCGAGGTTGGGTGCATGCAAAGTTTCTTTTGCATTCACAGAATCTGTATTTAAAAAAAATCAAATTTATTCTATTTATCCAATGTCCTATTTAGTGGACAATAAATAATACAATAAACGATCTTGAAAACCAAAACAAACTTTCGACCATGTTCACCAATACATGGCACTATTTTTCTATCGAAAATACTGCCTAGAAAGGAAATATAAGGACGACTGGGGTTCGCAAATAATAAAGTTTTTATCAGATGTAAAAAAAGTTTACCCTTGTTATACCGATGGTGATATATGTGAGGGTTTACAGTTAAAAGACATCGATCCTCCCACCCTTCAGAGCGAAAATTTAGAAAGTGTTTTACCGCCAAAACATCCTCGGCTTACCACCATAAGAGTAACTCAACGAACTGGACAGTTATAGTACGGACGATGGCTTTATTGACGAGACTTACACACCTTTTTAATACATTTTGACCTTTTTTAACTAACTATGACTGACTAACTGACAAAATAACTGACCCAGATGCAATTCTACCTCCTCATGGTGCATTCTGCGTAACGCTAAATGAATTGCGGTACTGAACTAACAAAGATTCATTATGTTTATTTAACATTAATCCTTAAAATGGAATCACCGTCACCACCAAAAATCAAAAAAAGCAGTTTTGGTAATTTTCGATTTTCTCAAAAACTAGAAGACATAGAACCATGGGGTTTTTTGTGTTTGATTAAGAACTGATAGATACATGGATCACATATAAGCAAATTTACAATTTCATTTCAAAATTTTGAAAACAATCGGTCTAAACTTTTTTTTTCACGTTATTTTATCAAAATTTGGATTTTAAATGCGAATTTCTCAAAAACCATTGACATGAGTAATTTAATTTAAATGCAGGATTATAGAACAATCTTCTGGCTTTCAAACGCAGTATAGCACTTTATTGTAAGTGTTGCCGTTGTTTTTTAATATTTTTTTTTTTCAATTTAAACCATTTTTTTCTAAAAGTGTCCCTACCTCCTAAACGGAGGTTTTCTCAAAAACCAAAAGACATAGAACCATGCGGTTTTTTGTGTTCGATTAAGAACTGATAGGTACATGAAACACATATCAGCTAATTTACAATTTCATTTCACAATTTTGAAAACAACCGGTCTAAACATTTTTTTTCACGTTTTTTTATCAAAATTTGGACTTTAAATGCGAATTTCTCAAAAACTATTGATATGAGTAATAAAATTTAAATGCAGGATTATAGAACAATCTTCTGGCTTTCAAACGCAGTATAGCACTTTATTGTAGGTGTTGCCGTTGTTTTTTAATATTTTTTTTTTTCAATTTAAACCATTTTTTCTAAAAGTGCCCCTACCTCCTAAACGGGGGGAGATAGACCCCCCCTCCCATAGTAAAAAGTGCTTATTTTTGACCCCCCTACAAAAACCCGTTATCAAATCTTGGCGGCCAAGTTATCGTACTCTCCCCCCCGCCACCACACACTTCTCTCTCCCACGGGCTTAAAAATCGCAAGGTAATATTGCTTCGTTTAAAAGCCGTCTATGCTGCGAAAGCCCTGTTGTCTCTTTTTTCTTCCTTATGTCCGCTTCGTGTTCAGTTATGGCCAAATCACAATCTCGCGTTCGTCGGTCCGGCGTTAAATGGGCGTTTGATCGTATATACGATTTTGTGTGTCAAAAAGCGCGACCGTAGCATTTGTAAAACGAAATTTAGCTTCAAACCTCGAGCGTTGACTGACATTTCCATGACATCTTTGATAAGTACCTACTTAATTGTTATATTCCAATGAATTTTGTTACTGTTTATTAATTTACAAGGTATATAATATTGTTGTATTTAACATGCTACTTTTTCTTAAGCAAAGCTAAAAATGCACTAAAAAAAAGGGCTTTGTTAACAAAGAAATACTTTTTGCTCTTGGAGGCACATCTTTATTGCAGACAGAATGAAGACTGCATTTATGTTTATATGCACCGTACATAGGTACTGAAAAAAAATTATTATATAAATGGAATATGTTTGAAAAACAAAAGAAATATATACCTTCCTTGGTGCGCTGGCCAAGATAAGTAGGTAGGTAGGTAGGTTAGTTTTTAATTGAAAACAAAAAACTTGGCCAGCTTTGCTGGACTTTTGTTATGGTTTTTTGTCTATATTTCTATCTGCTGTAATAAATTATACAAAAAGAAAATAAAGGTACTGTATAAATATGTATGTATGTATGTTGGATTGTAGGTAATTGATGGAAGGGAATTCAAATGTGGAGTGAAATCAAGTGTCTGTAAGTTAATTATGGTTAAGTGTATTATCTTTTTCGATATACATTACCTACAAACTGTTCAAAAGAATCGCAAGATGTGCTTCCAATGCTTTCATGATGGTGCACCGTGCCGCTATCCACGCCGGCGCCGCCGATTGTTGATAGTTTGGTGGTTCAAAGTTAATAGGGTTCATACAGCCGGGTTAAAGATTTCTGAAACAATATACTTATTTAAATAAAAACAGAACCACACTTTTTTTGATTTAATTATTTATAAAAAAAGAACTTCAATTACTTACTTCTTATTTCACTTTAATTTTCAACTTTCAAAACAAATACAAAATACGGCCGACAATGAACTGTCAAACGCCCGACCGAATTGAATTCTTTATTGAGTCTTTTTAAATCATTTACATAGTGTGTTCTTAGCGATATCTTATGTTAAACTGCGGCTATAATGTATTGCCTGCTTTGACGATTATTTTTATGAAATGCCTCGTGGCAGTGGCAGTCTTTTATCTATTGTTTGACTACTCTTGCTCATGAGAGTATGATATACATTTGAATTGACGAAAGGTCATTAACACTAATACGAATGTATAGCTTGAACCAATTCAGTTGGCCAACGGTCGGTTGCGCAGAGAGAGGATTTAAGAGAACAAAAATGGTGCGCAAGATATTTAATGAGTAAAGATTTTTCCTTAAATCTTACAGTGCCTAACTCAACTTTGCTTTGACAAATAGTTTAGGGATTATTGTTTATTTCTATGTTTTATGATTTATGGCTTAGCAACAGAAAGGTTCCGGGGGCGTTATGTTTATATTTATTTTATGGTGTTAGTGTTCATTTGATATATGTATTTACTATTTTTTGACCTGTGGGGTTTTGGGATTAATTGTAGATTAGTGTTAATTAGTTAGATTAGTGTTTACGAGTTTGAATAATTTTTACCTACGAGTTTTTAAGAATTTATTTTACCTTAAAATAATTATTATAAATTTGTACTTCAGAAATAAATAAAAAACATAATAAAAACAATATAAATAAGAATAATATAATTTAAATAATAAATGTTCATTTACATACACTTAGTTTTAAGAACTAATGTCGCTTTCATAGTCGGATGAAGAATCGTCACCTGGATTATTTATAATTGAATCCGAAATTGTGTCCCACGTCAGGTCGTGAGAAAAGTATTCGTCCTCAGTTCTTATGGCTTTTTCACACACTTTTCGCCAGTCTTCAGCCGTTATTTTTGAAAATTCTTCTTCTGCTAATTTTTGAACATCCAATAAATTGAATGTTGTGTTTCGTGAACCTACTCTTGCCTTGACAGTTGCCCAAATATATACAGTTCAAGTTTCAACATCTGTATAGTATGCGGAATATTGTTTTCGGTTAGCCATTGTATCATCTCGGATTTCTTGCTAGCAGAAGTAATTTGTTTTTCTTCTAATTTATTGTGGTACGAGGTGTTGTCCATTACAATAACTGAAGGTTCCTCCAAGTTATTCAAAACTTGTTCTTGGATCTATTTGCAGAAATTTTTGAAGTTCATGTCGTCGTGATAGTCTCCCGTTTTCGTTCCAGATTTGAATAAAAGTAAGGAGTTTTTCACGAAACCTTTTTCACCACCTGCATGCGCCATTATCAGCCTCTTTTCCTTTGAAATTGCTATTGTCATCAGTCCAAGCCTTGTATGTGAGCTATGAATATAGCTTTCGTCCAAATAAATGATATCAAATCCTTTTGTTCTGTATTCCCGGATTTTTCTCAGATACTTCACTCGCATGAGTTTAATACCATTTCTTTCACAGAGAAGTTTCCGGTTGTTTTGAGTTTTTTGCAGCTAAATCCGTTTCTTCTTTTTTTTTTATAATTCACTCGCGCTCAAGGGTATGTTACGGGACCCTTATAATGTTTTAAACACAGCACGGGCGAGGGAGAAATTAGCAGGGGAGAGAAAGGAGGTGTCGATGAACATTGGTTTTGAATGTTTTCAAATTGAAATGGCAAGGGGAAACTGTGCCGGGTAAGTTATTCCATAATCGTGTTGTGCGACTAAAAAACGAATCTCTATATTTGACGGTACGACGTAATACTTAAGTTAAACTCCAGATCTTCCTGAACTCGTTGTCTCAACATTTTTAAGGATATCATCATTTTTTCCTCCTGGTGGAAGTTGTGCATTATACGCCGAATAGCTGCGATGTCAAATTCGTCTAGTCCAGTTTTCCACTTCTTATGCTGCACTTTTTTATTTAGTGACTGCACAACTCCTGTCTCTTCGTATTCCTTAATAATCCTTCTGATTTAACGTTCAGAAATACCAGTAGTTTTCACTGTTTGCGTTGTTGCGTAACTCACAGGATTTTCAAGAAACGAATTCGTTGCTTCTTCCAGTTTGTCATTATACAGGGTGTCCCACAGTCACCGCCCCAAACGAAAACCATTGATTCCTGAGGTCATTTAAAGTCGAAAATCTTAAGAGGTCATTTTCTCATTTTCGTCCCGTTTTCGAGTTATAACGGTTTTTATGATTTTTGCTCTCTTTTCCCTTAACTGGCTTTATCTTTGCCAAACTACGTCCGATTTGTAAGATTTTTTTTATAACCAATCAAGAATTTATTACAGTTTTAGTTTGTCTCAGAACTTTTTTTTTCTGCGGGCAACCGTTTCTCCGCAATTTTGCATCAAACCCAATTTTTTTCGTTTTTTAAGTTGTTTTTTTCACTTTGATATCATTTTTTTCAAAAAAACTCGTTAATGAGTATTAATTTTTTTCGTTAATTATTAAAGCCCAGTTCGTTTTCTTAACAAAAAATATTTTTTTTTCCTTAAAAAGAATACTAAATGTAATAAACAACAAATAAACAAACTGAGTGAATTAAAAAAAAAAAATAATTTTTAAATACAAAATTAACTTTTTCTGAGCTATTGTGGTTAAGAAAAGGACAAATAGATAAAGTTGTCCCATTTCAGCGTAGGGTAAACTGCCCAATTGTTGGCATCCCCCCAATGATTGGCACTTACAGTTTAAATTACTTGTATTAATAACATTTAAAAGTTTTCTAATAAAATCTTTTTAAAAATATTAGCCTTAGTCAATTTCTGATGGTTTGGCATCATTTCTTTTGGCATCTGAAGTTAGTAGCAATTAAAAAAACGCTGTTAAAAATTTAGAATCAAGTTCGCGTCAAATTTAATGTGAAACTTGTGAAAACCGTAAGGAAAGTGGTGACATTGTAGTGTAATTTAATAATAAATTTAAGAGGAAAACCATTGTCAAGTGCAGTTATTATAAAAAAAATAACTATAACAAAGAGATTAGTTCTTTTTATTTTAATATTTTATTAAAAATATAGTTTTTATAAGGGGTGTCAACTATAGGAATGTAAATCCATCAAATTTCCATTTATTGGCACATGCCAATCATTGGATGAGGTGCCAATCACTAGGTTGATTGGCACTATACCCATCTTTGGATGCCATGCCAATCATTAGAAAAAGTGCCAATCATTGGCTATTGGCACTGTGCCAATCATTGGTAAATGAAAAAGTTATAGATTTTCATAATTTTGTATCAATTTTCCTTAGGGTGATAATAACAATTTTTTATCAATCAATAAAAATCTTATCTAATCTCGGCCTTAATTTAAACATAATGTAACTTAAAAGACTTAAATATAATTATAAAAATAAATTACCTTTTATTTACTAAATTATATAATTGAGTTATACTATTTTTTTTATTTTGTTTTTATTGGTTTTAATAAACTTTAAAAATTAAACAAAATCAATGTGCCAATCATTGGTTTGTTCAGTGCCAATGATTGGAAAATGGTGCCAATCATTGGTAAAATGACATTGTTTTACTTTTTATTAATTATTTATTAATTTTAACAAAAAATAATGTATTTAATGTTTTTCACTAAACAAAAATATAATTAAAAATAAAAAAAAATAAAAAAAACTGTCGTTTCTTAATTCCCATAAGTTATATAAGCCGAATAAGTGGTGAGTAACCTTAAGGTGCCAATGATTGGTCGGTTTACCCTATATTAATAACATTTCCAGATATTCCTGATAAGTGTAATCCATTGTTCACAAATAATTGAGAAAAAACTACAACTTGAATAACAAATCCAAAATGGAGTATAAAGTGAAAGAACACGACACGCGGACACTAGTTCACGCGAGAAAGACATTTACAACCTTCAAATCATAATGCAAATCTTTACTGTTTACATTAGTTAACGGTCTTACTAATTAACTTTATCTATTTGTCCTTTTCTTAACCACAATAGCTCAGGAAAAGTTAATTTTGTATTTAAAAATATTTTTTTTTTTAAATTGACTCAGTTTGTTTATTTTTTGTTAATTACATTTAGTATTCTTTTTAAGGAAACAAAAATATTTAATTTTAGAAAATGAACTGGGCTTTAATAATAAGTGAAAAAAATTAATACTCATTAACGTGTTTTTTTGAATAAATTGATATCAAAGTGAAAAAACTACTTAAAAAACGAAAAAATTGGGTTTAATGCAAAATTGCGGAGAAACGGTTGTCCGCAGAAAAAAAAGTCTTTGGACAAACTAAAACTGTAATAAATTCTTGATTGCTTATAAAAAAAATCTTTCGAATCGGACGCAGTTTGGCAAAGATAAAGCCAGTTAAGGGAAAAATAATAAAAACCGTTATAACTCGAAAACGGGACAAAAACGAGAAAATGACCTCTTAAGTTTTTCGACTTAAAATGACCTCAGGAATCCATGGTTTTCATTTGGGGCGGTGACTGTGGGACACCCTGTATATCTTAACAACTATTTTACGCGCCTGGCTTCCAATAGGTTTTCCTTTTCTAAATGGATTCATTAAAATTTCTTTTAAATGTATTTCAATATATTATTCTTGGTTGTTTTTTTTTAAACTGAATTGCAAAGCAAAGCAAATATCATTTAAAAACCTTAATTCCCTCTGATGCAAAAATTCATTCTTCAAAACTCGTAGGTAAAAATTGTTCAAACTCGTAAACACTAATCTAACTAATTAACTCTAATCTACAATTAATCCCAACCCCACAGGTCAAAAAAAAAAAAAATATATCAAATATACGCTAACGCCAAAAAATAAATATAAACACAACGCCCCCGGAACCTTTCTGTTACTAAGCCACAAATCATAAAACATAGAAATAAACAATAATCCCTAAACTTTTTGTCATTTATGTCGCAGCTTGCAGGTAGTTTTTCTTGTCTAACCCAATTGCATTTTGCAATAGACTTATTTTTTTATTATAGGTGCACTGAAATTTGTCCCACTAATAAAAACAAAAATTATTAATTTTATTTTTTCGAAGTAAAGTTTACACCTAAAAATCTTTTCCTTTTATCTCACCAGAGATGAAATAGTTTTTTAGACATCAAGCTATGAAAGAAAAGTGAACCATGATCATATCTTATTCAAAAAAAGTCCATCACTGGAAATTCATTTCTATTTTACTGTGAGCGAAGCTATAAACAAAACTCACCCTCCTAAGTTCTTCAGTATGATCTGATCGCAGCAGCGTCATTGACAACAACGCCGGCATATACATCTTTTTTTTCTTTTTTTCAGTGATTTTTCTGTCTCTTTAAGAATTAAAGAGTGGAGCAAAGAAATTTAAAGAGACCTGGGCAGTAGAATTGCCAATTGAATTGGTTCAAGCTATACAATATATTCAGAGGACTAATACTAACTTAAGAAACTAGATAACGAGAGGTAACAAACGCCAGAAAAGTATTTTGTTTTATACATTATTTCGAGAATATGAGCGAGAACGCTCTGTATTATTTTGTCTCATTTAGAAAGGATACAATATGTTTTGTGTTGAAAGTGTATGAAAAGAGATATTAAGTTACATTGAGATGCTACATTTATTTGAGATGTTTTATTTAATTTTTTCATTTTTAAATATAGTATATCGTCGGTTTATTGCGAAAAGTCATTAAGTAACATTTTGTTGATTTGGAGATAATCGAATTTCAAATTTTTAAATAATTAAAGATTAGTTAAACAAGTACTAGGGTATCAATTTTATTATTTAATTTATGTTTTTTGGATTTACATAATGTCCTATACCTTAGACAGTCATGTTTAAAATTTAATATATTATTTTGAATATAAAAAAACATAAAAAACTAAAACCAGGACGCACTTAGTGACTTTTTGCACTCTATATTTTGTGAAAAACAAAATTTTTGTATGCGCTTGTATGGAAAGTAATAAACGAAACAAATGAGAAAAACCGTTAATTTTTTAGTTGTTTTTATTATTTTATTAACATTGATTAGGTATTAGCGAAGGAAAATTTTAAAATTATTCTTGCATGAATTCATCTTCATCATCATCAACTCCTTTTGTTCATAGCTTCCGGAAGAGATTTATAGCACTGATGAAGCTCTAGTGGAATAATCCTTTTTCGCAAAGCTTCACAAGATTTTTTTTTCTTGGCTCAAAGGCAGCAACGTCTTGTAGTAAGGCTGAATTATTTTCTTTGTTATTTGTGTTTGGCGAGCTCTCGATGATGTATGAATTTTTTTGTAATTTTTTTCGTCATAGTCGTAGCTGAATTCTATAACTGACGGCATAGATTTAGAAAATTTGAGCATTTTCATTCGAAGCCAGTTTACCTCCTCCCCGCTCTCATCTTTAATTATATTTGAAATCAGTTTGGCAGACAAGGCTTTCAAATCAGGGGTGGCCGTGGCGCGATGGATGTGTGCTCGCCTGTCAACCTCATGATCACAGGTTCGATCCCTGCCGTTGTCTATGTCGCTTTAATTCCATTAAAAACCTTCTAAAAATTGTCATCAATGGGCTGCTGGTTTACTCATTACATGTTGTTCAGGCATAACACTAACAACATGTAATTGAGTTAAACTAGTATGCCCAACAAGGATGAACACGAATAAAATAATGTGAATTATAAGCGACATAGAAGTAAGACACGGCATTTCTCCGCTTTAGTTCAGCCGCCATCCCTGGAGATAAAAAATCTGAGACAACCACCATTAGTCTCAAAACATCGTGCCACACATCTTTCCTATCCTTCTTTCTCTTCCTTAACTTCACGCCCGCGCTGTGTGGAATCATTTAAAAGGGTAATCATAATCCCTTGAGCGCGGGTAGATTATAAAAAAAAAAATCCTCTTTCTACAAATGAGTCAATTTCATCAATCCACTTTTGTATGGCCGACCCAACTTCAAAACTTATTCTTTTGCCGTTCAACTCTGTCACACATAAAGCAATAGGCCTCTTTTGGTAACTTCGACTCATAAATAGTTAAGTTGTAGACGCATAATTTACGAGTATAGTATTGCAAGGACTCCTCTCCTGATGGTAATTGCAAAACACTTTTCAAGTCGACGGTGGCTGATAGGAACTCGGGATCAGTATTTGATTCGATTTTGTACACTTCTTTTGCATTCTGGGCGTCAGTCTTCCTGTTGTGTGATCTTCAAATGTTCTGGTAGTTTCCGTAGTTAAGGTTCCACTTATTTAAGGTCATTAAACTTGTTGCACAATGCACATTGGTCCTTTCGTGGAACGAAAAAAGAAAAATTATATTGCTTACAAAATACGCTTCTATAAACCGCCGATGAAACTGGCTTAACGTTGTCCTCTACACATTGAATTTCATATAGCTGAAACATTTTTATTATGCTTAGTTTGGCATCCAAGTATTTTCTTTTCTGCAGTAGTGGGAAATATTTCGATATGAGATCTGACCAATGCCAAATCCTCTTCTTTTGTTTTGAGGAGTTTATTTTACTCTTCTATCACTTTCTGTGAATACTCCATCAGAGCTGCATGAAAAAGCTAAATTTATTGGTCCATTAGAGATGGTAGTCGCCAGCCAGCTGGGCCCGCGACTCAATTAGCGCTGGGGTGCGCCGTTTTGATAATTACTAATGCATAACGTTTTTTTTTTATTTCAAAATCGTCCTTTTGAAAATAATATGATCTGCTTATTTTTCTTCTCTTGGAATCAACATCACATTTTCTTCTCCGAAGATCATTTTGCTTCACGTATTTTAAAACAAAGTCTTTTTGTCGTCGATAGTTCGCCAAACTCCAGTACCGAATGCAAACAGCAGTTCTTTCGTCTTCAGAAAAATTGTCGCTGCATTTAAAGATTTACTGCAGTCTATGGGTTTCATATTTTTGACTAATTCATGATTGCTTTAAATTGTATAAGAAACACAATCGTAACGATGTTTTTAAATAACATTCCTCTCCCAATTGCCCTCATCTCGGATGCCCCACCTTGAATTACTTCTTTTATTTCTCTGTATGGAAGAAGGTCCTAGAATCTCCATTCCTTCAGGAACATGGTGCTCTTGCACTTCTATATTAGCCGTAAATGATGCCGTGCAAGTCATACGAAGTTCGGCTTTGAGTTCTGATTCAAAGTTGCTGGATTCATTATGAACGTCAGGATTCCAAGTTTCATCCATGGATTATTGGTTTTCTATACGTACAAAACGTGTTCAGCAAAAATTACAGGAAGATTCATTATATCAAAAGAAAGAACCAAAGTCACTTTTCTGGTTAGCCTTTTCGTTAAATTGCGCATATTCAGTAATGTTATTATTTTCTTCCAGGATATTATTGTCGCTATTTATTTATATGTCATCTTCAACTTTATTCAGGTTCTTTGTAATCTAAAAATAAATACACACTACTTACAGGATAATTGATACAGGATTTTCCCTTGCAAATCCATACCGGTCAAATTGTATGATTAGAATGGAAAGGTAACTCATATCTGAGTATATTAAAAAGATGTTGCGTGTTTATACATAATATCTACCTATTATGTCTTATGTAACATTTTGAAAAATTTATTTTAACCAATATCTCGAGAACGATTCATCATGTGTCATGGCAAACTTTTCACTGCAAAAAGTCATTAAGTGCCACTTAGTGAGTTTTCGCACTATGTAATAATCGGGATTTCATTGCAAGAAGTCACTAAGTAACTTAATGACTTTTTGCACTATAAAATCATTACATTGTGTACTTAATGAAACTATTTTTTTACATTTAAGAGGAATTCTGCTGTTCTGATGCTTTTAAGCGTTATTTAATCGATAGCTATGATCAAAACTCACAACTTTGCATTTTTAGATAAAAATCCTTCAAAAGTGTACTTAGTGACTTTTCGCAATAAACCGACGATATATAGTACTTAGGTATATAGTATTTTTTTTTTTTTTTTATTCTTTTTTGTATAAATAGCTGATAGTTTTGAGGGGATCAGTGAAATTCCCGTGGGTTAGTAGAGAACAGAGGGGAATTAACACAACACGCGTTTATCTCAAAGAAAGATATTGAGAATGAAGGAAATTAGCCACGGTTTTGGCCAGATAAGGCCTTAGTGTAGAACATGGGAGTGGATGTTAATGAAGAATCCAGATTTAAAGAAAGAATACCGAGTGGAGACAAGTAACCAACGTCGTTCCAGGAGGACCCTGTCTGAGACTGTAAGACTTGATTAATCAAGTCGTTTTCTGAGAGGTCAAGATTATTAATTGTTTTTTTCATGAGTGAAAGATTATATCTCAACAGCGGAATGGTCTTGGTGATGTTGTAAATGTAGTTGTTAGAATAACGTTTGGTAGGCGTGGCAAAATTCTTACCAGCACAACATCTAAGTATTTTCCTTTCCAAAATCTCCATAGACTGTGCTACTTTGGGGGAGATGGAAAACCAAATTGGGAAGGCATATTTCAGAACGGGCCTGATCAAAGTTTTGTAAAAGAGTAGCTTGGTTTAAGAATTGAGATCTCTATGTCTGAAAAAAGGCATGAACATATTAGAGATTTTCCTGGCTTTTTCAGTTGTTATTTTGGCATGTGGGTTGAATTTCATTAAATTATTAAAGTTCACCCCTAGGTATTTAAGATTGTTTTTTGCCTGAATGTTGCAACCGTCAAGTCGAAGGGAGAGGTTTTTACTCTCTCTGACCACACCGGCTGGACCTTTGCCACTGGCGTTACGTATACAAATGACTTCAGATTTAGGAATGTTTATTTTAATTCCCCAGGCTTTGTAAAATAAGTTAATATCATTAAGATGTTTCTCCAAGAATCGAGAGGCCTCAATTGGTGATTCGTGACTTGAATAAGCGATGGTATCATCAGCATATAAAAGCCCTGTTGAGGTTAAGTTGTTATCTGAAATTTGGTGAGGGAAATCGTGGATGAATATGTTGTAGAGGTGGGGCCCCAGGATAGAGCCCTGTGGTACACCACACAAATCGCCCTTCGAACCTTGGATCTGTACAAAGAAGAGTCTGTCTGTTAAGAAACTGTGAAGAATGTTCAAAGTATGTGTAGGAATATTGAGAGAGGACAACTTAGCAATGAGTCCCATCCTCCAAACGCTATCGAATGCTTTTTCCACTTCTAATGAGCAGGCAACAGTACATTTTTTATCTCTCAGATTAAGAATCACGTCGTTTTGAAACTTGAGAAGTGCGTGGAGGGTGGAGTGTCCTCGTCTGAATCCAAATTGATTTCGGTTGGTGAGCTTAAGAAGTTCAAAATAATTTTTTCAAGTATTTTGCCCGTATTTGACAATAAGGAAATTGGTCTAAAATTGTTTACGTCAAAATTGTTTTGTTTTTTCAAAATGGGTAATATTCTGGCTGTTTTCCAAATTTTTGGAAAATGTGCATTGTTAATGCAATGATTATAAATGATTGTTAGAAATTCAATGCCTAAGTCTGAAATTTTTTTTTAACGCAAAGTTTGAAATCAAATCTGGTCCCGTGGACTTTTTGGGTTTTAGTTGTTTGATCAATGCTGTAACTGTCTCGGTGTCTGTAAAGAGGTGATTAGCTGTGTGGCTGAGGGCACTGTTTTCGGAATCAAAGAGGAAGATATGTTCAGGAATATTTTGAGCTATGGAAAGAGCTTTCTCTAAGGATTGCTGCGAGGAGGAGGGATTAAACGTGGGTATTTTTTCCTGGAATAATTCCTTGAAATGATTTTCGAAGGCCGCTATCACACTAGATTCGTTGTAATAAGTTTGACTGTTTACAGACAAATTTTTTTTTGTTTCCGACGAGTCTTAAGGCTTCTTTAAAAGCCAGAGGCCCAGGAGTGATTTTAGAAAGTCTATTGCTGAGAGTATTATTAAGCCAAATATTAACTTTTTCCTTTAATATGTTATTAAGAAGAGAGATTTGAGACGACAGTTCTCTATAAGGTTCGTTAATTCTGTTGTACGAGTTATGGAAAATATGTTTCAGACGTCTCTGCCATTGGTGTTTTATTTTATATAGATTCTCAATGTCTTTGGTTAGATTTTTATATTTTTTAAGTGAAACCGTTGCACTTGCGGAGTTTTCGTCCAAAGTGGATAAAAGTGATTCGTTGAAGTGAACTATATAATCATCAATTGTATCGTTAGAGATAGAGGTGGCTATGGGTGGGAAGAAGTTTCGAAGGCGCAGATCAAGCTGATTCCTGAATGTTTGGCAGTTGGTGTTTTTACCTAAAAGATCTTGAGGAGTGATGATCAAGGATACAAATGTTGGCTTCTTTTAGGTTAATTCTTAAAAGAAGTGGACAGTCATCCGAAAAAGAAGGAAGAGTTACAATTGAAAAGTTTGAATCTAAATTATTGATCAGGTGATTCGAAATAAGGAAGTGATCGAGAAAAGACGGGCCCCTTGGAAAGGTGGGAGTGTTCGAAGAGACCATTGTTAATGACGGAGTAAAGTTTTGAAGCCAGGATTCAAGAGTTTTTCCATTAATGTTATGTGAGTGGTCACCCCAGATGGGGTTCCTCGCGTTAAGATCCCCGCCAATAATGGCCTCGTCGAATCTGTTAGCCAGCTGATCTATCTTGTTTAGTTCGGATGTAAGTAGAGAGACAGGGGACGAAGAAGGAATGTACACAGAACCTAGAAGGAAATTCTTAGGAATATTGTCAACGATTTATTTTAAATTGATGAATACGGAAGGAAAATCGATGGACTCAAATTCCACAAGCTCATACTTAATATTGTTTTTGAGAATTAACGCAGCACCTTGATTAACGTCGTTGCGTAAGATGTTGTAGTTGTCGAGGATAACTTTATGTCTGCTAGACAAATGTGTTTCTTGAATGAATGCAAAAGTACAGTTATTATCTTGGAGAATTTTTAGTAGCTCAATTCTCCGAGAATGTGCAATCAACGACGAAATGTTATATTGTAATATTTTTAATGTCATCATTTCGAGCAGCAGAGAAGTTCATTGACCAGTTCAAGATAGGACAGTCTTTTTTCAGCAATTGAGTTGAAATTTCCGAGGTTAAACATAAATTTATCAATTTTTCCCAGCAGCGTTGTCATGTCAAAACCAAAAAGGTCGTTGGAGAGGGCCATAAATTGATTCAGAACACTATCACCAGGCGTTCTAATTATTGAGCTCGAAGGAGCTGGAGCAGAGATTACATTAGAGTTTTGAGCCTTAAAGAGGCTTGCAAACGGAACCCCAGGAGTAACAGAGGCACCATTTGAGAGAGCACGAGAAAGGCTCCTTGCATTTACTTTCTTGTCGGATGCTTCTTGAAGGAGTTGTTTCCTTCTAGCTTCGTATTGTTTAAACAGTTTGCATCCTCTGAAGTTAGCAGGATGATCCTCACCGCAGTTCACGCAAACAGCCTTGCTCCCCTGCTCTCTCACTACTGACGCCCGACCGAATAGAAAATAGATCTACTTTTGCTTTGGCCTGGCGTTGGTCTGACGTTTACGATATTACGATATAAAGCGGTCGCAACGCCGGAGGTAACATTTCAGATTGCCTCATAAGAGTCTATTGTTTTTATTCAAAATGTCAAAGCCCGACCGACCAAACGCGAGATTGTGGTTTGGCTATTAATCTTGTAGCCAATTCTCGTTCTCTTTTCCCTTGCATTCAATTTCATAGACTACGTTGTGTTGTTGTTGTTTTTGTATTTTAGTTTTGGTGTTTGTGAAAATTGATTTTAGTGTGAGGTTTGATTTATGTGAGAATGATATATTCTCTTTATTTATTACTCTATGTAACCTTCTATTGTCTGTAAGATTGTTGACGTATGGTATAGAGAAGAACTTTTTTTCCCTATCAGCTGTGTTTCCCGAATATTTGTTGTTGTTTTGATTTTGATTAGTTTTTGTTTTTAGGTTTTCTGTTCTTTTTCTAAGTAGGTTATTTAGGTAACAAGACAGTAATTATGTACAAAAAAGATTATGAAGAAAAAATGAATGAACTGCTTGAAGATAAAAACACATACAAGACGATAAGAGTTGATCCAACAACAAAACTACCAACAACAAATAACACACTCATAAACGAACCCTTCAAAAATGAATACATAGATCGCTGGCTCAAAAACAAATTACATTGCTCAGCAGCCATTGCACTGAGACTATACGGACTTCCAAAGATCTAAAGCTTTTAGAATTTTGCCTGAGGGAAAACAATTACTTCCAATATGGCGAAAGATTTTATTTGCAAACATTTGGTATGCCAATGGGAAACCCCCTTTCCCCTACAGTTGCAGATGTAATTTTGGACAACTTACTAGATGACACCATAGAAGAACTAAATAAAATGGGTATTAACATAAAATTCATAGTCAAATATGTGGATGAAATCTACGCGATCATTAAAACAACAGAAAAAGACATAATCCTTAACAAACTTAATTTGTACCACAACAAAATTCAATTTACAATAGAAAATGAACAAAATAACACTCTTCCATTCTTAGATCTACTACTACACAGAGAAAACAACATTATTGTATACAATTGGTACTCAAAACCAACTTCATCAGGACGCATGATTAACTTTTATTCTACCCAACCAATTAAACAAAAAATAAATACTGCATTTAATTTCATAAACAAAGTCTTAGATCTTAGCGACGAAAGATATGAAAAAGAAAATATAAGAAAAATCAAAACAATATTAAAAACTAACAATTACCCATATTACATAATAAATAACCTACTTAGAAAAAGAACAGAAAACCTAAAAACAAAAAACTAATCAAAATCAAAACAACAACAAATATTCGGGAAACACAGCTGATAGGGAAAAAAAGTTCTTCTCTATACCATATGTCAACAATCTTACAGACAATAGAAGTTTACATAGAGTAATAAATAAAGAGAATATATCATTCTCACATAAATCAAACCTCACACTAAAATCAATTTTCACAAACACCAAAACTAAAATACAAAAACAACAACAACACAACGTAGTCTATGAAATTGAATTCAAGGGAAAAGAGAACGAGAAATCAAATGCGATCTAGTAGGTTTTTAGATTAGATTAGATAGATTTTCTTTATTACAAAATTATTTTTTCACATAATAGTTTACAAAATCATTGAGCATGGCCTTGCCGTCTGCCGATTGACAAAAATTAACATAATATAAAATATTTGTACTAACATTTAAATAATTAAAAAAAAAACAACTTGCAATAAGCATAAACAATCTTTACACAATGATTAAAAGTCTTCATTTATTATTCTTTGTCGATACCGTAAAGCAGCTTTGCAGTAATTAAATAGTTTTGAGATAATCTATTGGCACCCAAGTATAATCTTCTCGTTTCGGCTAAGACTGGACACCGACCTATGAAATGTATGGTATCCTCCCTCTCATGCATGTTACAAAGCTCACAAATTACGGGTACATCGTCTCTATGTGGGATATAGTTAAGGCAAAGAAGTTCACCTCTTAATTTTCCCATCATAGAGATTTCCTCCACACTATATTCATCCCGAAAATAATTCCGCTCATTGAGATTATGGTTTAGACGGCTGTACAGTGTTCTATGAACCGAACTTGATGCTTCCAATAAATACTGTTGCAGAACGACAAGTCTAAACCCAGATTAATGTGAACGCATCATTACTTCTTTCCTTCTTCCACGTTCTGACATTTATTTATTCTCTTTGTGCTCATCCGCCTTACGAGCGAAGTTCATTTAAGTTGACTCATTTGTCATTCGCCAGCCGAGGAAGAAAGAAGGGAGTAAAACTGCGGTAAGAATATCAAATAATATTGTAATAAATGTAAAAATTTGATCTTTATTTAGAAATAAACGATTTACACGAAGTTCATGTTAACCATTCGTCGTATTGTGCATTATTTGAAGTTGGATTCGTTAGAATTGTTAAATTCGCATCCCTTCCAGTCGCCAGCCGCGACAAATACCCTTCTCTACACCGGCGATCAACGTTTTCAATTAGTTTGTAAAGCTTTGGTTTCCATTCGCTGAAGTCACAGCAGTTGAGGTTAAGTTGCATTCCGCACCATTGGCTTAGTTCCTCCCATTCATTCATCCAGCTTATTTTTTTTCTTATTTCGTGCAGTACTACTATCTTTGGAAGTCTCTCATTAGACATACTGAGAGTTTTAAGAATATAGTCTACATGTAGCTTAAGAGTGCGTATAAATAGAGGTGAAAGTCCAGTTTCTAGCATGACCATATAGTTCGGGGCGTTGGATGGGATATGGAAGATTCTTTTGATATAGTACCTCAGCAACTTCTCCACCGTTTCGTACTGTTTGTAGCCCCACACTTGAGCCGAATACAACATTATGGCTTCCGAAACTGCTTCAAAGACTCGAAATTTGGCACTATGTCTAATATTTTTGTTAGAAAAACACTTGTTCCACGAGGCACTCACCCGTATTCTGAAACTCGTATTTATGACTCGTATTCGACTATAGTCGTATGTTGGTATTCCAGAAGTCGTACAATCGACTTCACTTGTACTAATATCGGGAAACGCAAAACATCGCATACTACTATTCGTATTTTATCGTTATTCCGAATCTCGTATTCGATTACTTGAAGTCGTATTTGTGTACTTTTTTACTCGTATTAAATTTTCTAGACGAGACTTGTTTTTTTTTCGATAAAAATGAACAAAAAGTTAATGTAAGTACATTGGTACCTCTTGGCAAAATGGTTAGGTGTTAAACTGTCATGCGGAAGGTCTGGAGTTCTCTTGCAACGAATTGACAAATCCTCTAAGAGTATATCTCTTATCTTGGAAAGTGCTGCACATTTGCCGTTCGGAATCGGCAGAAAATTTTAGGACCCCTCCGTTCCTGGTAATACGCACACAGAAATGGTTGAGAATTGTAAGTCACTATAGGTCCTGGTTCACTTCGAGCTGTTGCACAACCAAATTTTTTAAAGCACATTTTTTATTGGTTTATTATTTGGACTCAACATTATTAACGCGTTCATGTTTAGTAAAATAATAAATCGTTCACAATTTAAGGCATTGGTTTGTGCATTGGAAGAAAATTTGGAGGTAGCAAGGGGCCATAGGAAGAGTGGAAAACTCAAAGCAAATAATTAACAGTTTTGGGCGGACTATTTAACAAATTGTAATTCATGCCTCTGTAGGTCTGCAATGATCAAAAGTATTTAGTTAAAACAGAAACTGCATCACAATAAACAGCAATTTAAAGGCACAGGGGTGGTGAAATTACAACCATATGCTAGAGCAAATTTGAGGAGTGCATTGTTAACATTTTAAATTTAAATTGTTAATCCCCAAGGATCAAACATTGGAGTTTTTCAGCCTCCTCCTGTAATCGAAACGATAAATACTGAAGATGAAACTGACATAGACCAAGAATATAACGAGTATTCACAAGCCAGTAACACCATTTAGACCGAGAGCCCAAAGCAATTTTTGGGTGTGATTGATAACAAAAAATAATTAGCATAATAAGATAGGCCTTATATAGATAAGTATTTGCAAATGTGAAAGTCTTGCATACTCTAGTGGGCAATAGTGCATTATAGTGCATTAAGTATGCAGTTCTTTCCAAAGTCTAAAAAATTAGATACAAAATTTGGCATAACTTCAAAATGAAGAGCTAAGTGCCCTGATTGCAAATATCGAGGTCCAAGACGTTTTGAAGGTGGCCTTCTTAGTGTAAGAAGTAGCATATTCTTATCGCGTCTGGCAGGCAGAAGGCTGTCTGTAAAACGTCTTGGACCTCCATATTCTCAATCGGGGGCTTAACTCTACATTTTGGCAAGGTTCTTATCACAATTATTTGGACTTGGAAAGAACTGCATACTATGTATTGCTCCCAATAGAGTATGCAAGACTTTCACATTTGTAAATAACTATAAAAGGCCTATGTAATTATGCTAATTATTTTTTGCTATCAATCACACCCAAAAATTGCTGTGAGCTCTTAGTCTAACTCATACAAACAAAAAACAAAAAGAAAAAACAAATAAAATAGAAGAAGAGCCACTTCAAATCAATGGAGCTCATCAGAATTTCATTATAAATAAAAAAATTTAATTGAAAAAACAACAAATGACTTTTTCAATTCAAATTTATTGATTTTGACAATTACCTACGGGCGACAATATACGTTGTTTTTTTTAAGCTTCTCGTACGCAACGTATACGACTTGAAGAATAACGATTTTGATACGAGACGAGTTCGAGTTCGACTACGAGTACGAGACAAAATACGACTTGTGGAATATGGGTGACTGATTGCCGTCTTAGCTTTTACAAGTTTATCCTGCAAATGGTGCCCCATATCAAGGTTCTTAGTCATAAGTACACCAAGGTATTTGTATTTGTTAACAACTTCGATTTCTTCACCATTGTACCACCACTTCTCACAGCTACGGTTTCGCCCTCCTCCATTTCTGAATATCATAACTTTTGATTTTTCTAAATTCACAGTTAAGTTCTATAGTTTGCAGTAGTCACTCAAGCGGTTTATCATGAGTTGTAGCGATTCAGGCGAGTATGCAAGAAGCACAATATCATCAGCAAACAGCAGTGCTTTGATAGCTTTTCCGGCGAATTCTATACCACACGGCAGGCATTGGACGAGATCTTCGATGAAAAGAGCAAACAGCGAAGGACTTAGTGTACATCCTTGTCGAACTCCTGTCCATGTGTGAAACCAATCCGACATCTCTTCCCCATTCCAGATCGCTGATTTTGTACTGCTATATAGATTTTTAATTAGCCTTGCAAACCTCCAAGACATTCCCATGCCATATAGCTTATACATCAACGCATTTCTGTCCACGTTATCAAATGCAGACTTAAAGTCAACAAACAATGTATACAATTTTGTCCCTTTGTTCAAAAATGATTCTGCAATACTTTTTAGTACAAAAATGTGATCATTTGTGGAGTACCCTGGTCTGAATCCTGCTTGACACTCACCAATCAGATTATTGCTTGTGATCCATATATTGAGACGACGCACTGTGGTCCAAAAAGGAAAATTTCGTGGCAAAAATACTAATTTCGATGTTTTGTTTTTAAAGTTTTGTGTTTTATTTCTAATAGAAATATAAACGGAGGTTCAAAAACAGCAAACAAAAAAATTTTCCGCTAACTAGTTTAACTTATAGAGGTTTTCAAAGTTGGTCTATTTCGTTCTAGAGTTAAAAAAAAATAGAAAAAACTAACTTCTTTGTTTTCGTATTTGAAATTTTGGCATATTAAATGTAAAATATTAATTTTCTATAGTTTATTATAGTTGTATTATTTGTGCGTAAATCAAAATTTTAATAAAAAAAATAAAATAAAAAAATATTTAATATTTTTAATAAATAAAACAAAAAACACCCTTTTTTAGCACATTTTTTCGGTTTGAATAGACCTACAAAAAAATACTCGCGAGTTCGCGCGGAAAATTGACCATGATAGTTTACCCTTACTATTTCTTAAACCATATGCAAAATTGTAGCTGCAACTATTTGCAACCTTCAGAGAAATTGTAATTTGTTTAAAAAAAGTCGTGTTCCCAGTGCTGACCTTTTGGTCTTAAAAGCAAATTCCCTTATGGAAAATTTCAATTATTTTATTAATTAAAATAGTCGAAAACGTGAAATTTTCTTTTTTAATTCAAAATCGTTTTATTACTATCTTGATTCTGACAAAAAAAACCGCCCACTTCTACGCCCCTTTTTATACAAATGCCAATTATTATTAAAAAAAAATATAAAATATTGTACACAAACTATTGATTACTTTATTGAACATTAAATTTTTTAATCCGCCCACTTTAACGACCCTCTTTGAATAAATTCCCCTTAACTTAAATTATTGTAAATATTTATTGATCTTTTTCTAATAGTACCTAAACATAGATTAACTTGCTAAAAGAAAAGGATTAATAGCTTTATTGCCTACTCCATATACAAAGTTGAAAGAATTATTTAATTTTGGATTATTATTTTATGATCTAATAAAACAGGTAGGAATAATAATTTTCTTCCGATACCCCATATTGTTAAGCTTAAATTTCACGGGTAAAATAATCCTTGGACATATACATTATGGAGGTATACAGGGTGATTGGCATAAGGTGTGACAAAAAGCTAGGGCGTGTAGGTTGGACTTAGACAAGAAAAAAATCGTATGGGAGGGGGGGGTCTATTTCCCCCTGTTTAGGCGGGAGGGGCAATTTAAGAAAAAAATGACTTAAAACAGAAAAAAAATTATTAGAAAATAACGGTGACACCTACAGAGTAATGCTGTGGCATTTTGAAAAGCCAGAAATACATTCTTTAATTTTGTTTTCAAATAAAGTTGTTCGAGTGAATAGTTTTTGAAAAATTAATTTTCAAAATAAAAATTTTGAAAAAAAAATGAAAAATTTTGTTTTTAAACAAATTTTTTTCAAAATTTTACGTAATTAAGTATTATTTTTTTATTCAATATTCAATGCTCATATTAATTTTTGATCAAACACAAGAAACCGGATGTCAAAATGTTTTGTAGTTTTTGAGAAAATCAAAAATAACAAAAACTACTTTTGTTCTAAGAAAAGCCTTTTATTTTAGTTTTTATACGTTTTTGGATTCTTAGGTGAATTTACGATTGAAAGGATTAACTTTCTTTTTACTATTTTTTTAATTATCGTCTTATAACAAAGTACTGGATTAACCATATTTCACAAATTTTTTTCATTGAGAACACCTGCCTGAGAGCATTGGATTAATATTGACCTGCGAATGTTTTTTAAGTAATGCAACATTACACGCCCTAACTCGTGACAGAAAAGTGCGATTGCGAAATAAGAACAAGAATGTTCCTGAATCTTGAAATCAATTAAAATAAGAAATACATGCATATTTAGATAAAATACATAATTATTGTTTATTTAAATTTTTAACAATTTTTTAATTACAAAAAATTGTTTGAAAAACATTCGCAGGTTAATATTAATCCAATGCTCTCACGCAGGTGTTCTCAATGAAAAAATGTGTTAATCCAGTACGTTGTCACTTTATTGTATGCTTATAAGACTGATAATAAAAAAAATTTAAAAAAAAGTTAATCCTTTCTTTCGTAAATGCACCTACGCCAAGCCGACCCCACCATAATAAAAAAAAGTGGCAGGTCAATTTTAAACCAATGCTCTCACGCAGGTGTTCTCAATGAAAAAATGTGTGAAATATGGTTAATCCAGTACTTTGTCACATTATTGTATGCTTATAAGACGATAATTAAAAAAATAGTAAAAAGAAAGTTAATCCTTTCAATCGTAAATTCACCTAAGAATCCAAAAACGTAAAAACTAAAATAAAAGGCTTTTCTTAGAACAAAAGTAGTTTTTGTTTTTTTTTTTTGATTTTCTCAAAAACTACAAAACATTTTGACATCCGGTTTTTTGTGTTTGATCAAAAATTAATATGAGCATTGAATATTGAATAAAAAAATAATACTTAATTACGTAAAATTTTGAAAAAAATTTGTTTAAAAAAAAATTTTTTCATTTTTTTTTTCAAAATTTTGATTTTGAAAATTAATTTTTCAAAAACTATTCACTCGAACAACTTTATTTAAAAACAAGATTAAATAATGTATTTCTGGCTTTTCAAAATGCTATAGCATTACTCTGTAGGTATCACCGTTATTTTTTAATAATTTTTTTTCTGTTTTAAGTGATTTTTTTCTTAAATTGCCCCTCCCGCCTAAACGGGGGGAAATAGACCCCCCCCTCCCATACGATTTTTTTCTTGTCTAAGTCCAACCTACACGCCCTAGCTTTTTGTCACACCTTATGCCAATCACCCTGTATATAAACTATGACAATGGATATATGTTGTTAGTTTTCAAGAGGCTTTACTGACGAGTGGAGTTTGCAAATTAAATACCAATATGAATATTTCAAACAGAACAATTTTTGAACATTTTATCAATGTTTCGAATTCTGAAGAATTTGTAATTCCGATCCAAAACCAATACGAAGGTATAAGTGACAACGATGAAACGAAAAAGAAACTCCAAAGATTATACGCATCATTAAAAAAAAAATGGATTGACTGTTTTAGAGTTAAAACAAGATTTCTCTCAAAATATGAAGAATTTTTGAATGGAACATTTACAATCCAATGTAATGAAATTGAAGACAGTGACGTGCCAAGTACATCAAGAGGAAGGCCTTCAAAATCCTTAGATACGTGTTCAGTATATACCAAAAGGAGGAAACTATTGGAAACTACGGGCCATATTTCGACTGAAAATGTTTCCACAGCTCTGAGTATAAAATATAAAAAGGAACACGAAAAGATAAAAGCGAAAAGATAAAAGACAAAAGCAGTTTTTAATGCAAGCCAATTGCGAGTGCAACGGATAAAGGAGAGTGTTCCCACACCTCAAAGGGATCCAATAAAATACGATGGTCCCACTGCGCTAGCCTTCTTCTTGGATATGGGGTTTTCTAAAGAAAAATATAATTTGATGAGAAAATCATTAAGAAGCCATAACGTTGATGTGTTTCCGAGCTATAATTTATTAATGGAAGCTAAAATACAAGCAACTCCATCAAATTTGATAGTAACAGAAACTTCTGTTGAAGTGAATCTCCAAGATTTGGTGGACCATACAGCAAAGAGGATTTTAAATAGCCTAGTCAATCAGGATCTTCTTTTACTTCCAACAAATTTTACTTTGATGAGCAAATGGGGATGCGATGGATCTTCCGGACAAAGTGCATATCAGCAAACAATAGTTTCAGAAGATGGCTAGGTAATATCTGATGCGAACATGTTCAGGGCATCACTAGTTCCACTTCGTATAAAAGGTGAATCAACCGAATATTGGAAAAATCCAAGGCCGTCATCAGTTCACTTTTGCAGACCGATTCTTTTTAAATATGCAAAGGAGTCAAGTGATATTATTCAGACAACTGTCAGAAATATAAGGAACCAAATAGAAAATTTGAGGCCAACTGTAGTGACTGTTGCTGAAGAAAAAAATGTGATGGTTCGACATGAGTTTTTTCTAACCATGATAGACGGGAAAGTGTTAAATGAACTAACAAATACAAAATCAGCATTGTCATGTCCAATTTGCAAAAGGACACAAACAAATTTTCGAAAAGAAGACGATTCAGTCGAAGCAGATGAGAGGAACTACGAATTTGGAATTACACGCTAGAATAAGATGTATGGAGTTCGTTCTTAAACTAGCTTATGGACTATACCAAGAAGATGAGACAACCGACAAGGAGGAAGCCGAAAGAAGAAGAAAAGCGGATATTCAAAACGAATTTAGGGAACAACTCGGGTTGATCATTGATACGCCAAAACAAGGATTCGGTAACACAAATGATGGAAACACTTCACGAAGATTTTTTGAAAATCCAGAAGTTACGTCAGCTATAACCCGAGTAGACAAGGATCTTATAAAGAAACTGCAAGTTATTTTAAATGCGCTGTCATCTAAAGAATCTATTAATGTAGATAAATTCAACGAGTATACCAAAACCAATTCGGATCTTGTAAAAGCCAAATACTCGTACATCTACAAACTCTGCACAAAATTTTGGACCATGGAGGGGAACTTATAAGACATCAAATTTTTCCAATCGGGGAGCTTTCAGAAGAAGCACAGGAATCAAGGAATAAAGACTACAAGCGATATCGATACTCAAATACATGCAAAGTCTCACGGAAACGACAAAATGAAGATTTATTTAATATGCTAGCTATATCATCAGATCCACTTGTTTCATCTTTAAGACACGTTAGATTAAAAAAAGAGCTGAAAAAGAGTTACTGCCCAGAACTAATAGGTCTATTAATTGTTGAAAATGATAACGATGCCGATGAATTTTTTTCTGAAAATTAGATCTATAGTAGTTAATTGTAAACAAATATTTATAATATATTCTATTTTATTTTGTTAATATAAATTTTATATTCTATTTGATTTTTTTTTTGATTTTTTTTTTTGATTTTTTTTCGTCCGTTTACTTTTTTCCTACACTGTTTCATATAAAATATATCAGTCAAACAGTTTATAGAATAAACTGATGCCCCACAACATGAAAAAATACTGTTTTATAATACTCCTTAAAAAATATTTCTGAAATTGGTGCGTTAACTTTAACCCTAGACCCGTGTACTGGGCACTCAGTGCCCAATACAATTTTTAAACGAAAAAAAAACGTATAAGTTCCCTTGTAACATGCCTAAAGGAATTTTCTGTTTAAGCATACAGTACCCAAGTACACGAAAATGAACTTTTTACATCTATTTTTTTGATATTTGAGGCAGGTTAGGGTTGCAAATAAAAAATGCCAATTTCGTGTACACGGGCACCCAGTGCCCATACGATTTTTATATAAGAATTGTTCTTTTGAACGGTTTTGACAACGGTATTTTCATTATTTTTGGTGTTTTTTTATTGTTTATTAGCCTTAGACTAAAAAAAAAATATAATCATTGAGTTAGTCTGCGCTAGTTTGTGCTTATATAACGAGAACAAAATCTAAAATAAGTACTGTGTGAAGCTATATGGTTTTCTGCTATTTATAATTTTTCTATAGAATATGGATAATAATATTATGAATCGTATACTGTTCTTGCTCAATGCATCTTCGAGCCGAGATTTGACTGAAGCAGAGCAAGAATTTTTCGACGAACACTACGATAGGTTTTTGAACGATGAAGAGGGTGGAGATCAAATAGCTAGTCCAAATAACTCTGATGATGAAGAAAGCGAAAATGGCGCAGATTTTTCAGATGCTGATGATCCAAATTACGATCCAAACGAAGCTATATTGGACATTCGTGTTCAAGAGGCTGGGTTGGATATGGAGGAAGAGGCAGAAGTAGAATCGCAGCAACTACAAGAGCTTCCTCATGAGGAATCAGTGGCAAATGAACCCAATCCGCAGCACCTAATCGAGGAATGCAATACTTAGCTCGAAATATAAGATTCTCTGATATTTGGTGGTCAATGCCTGATGAAGTAGAGAAACGAAGAGCGGCTAGAGCTCGTAATGAAAGGCTAAACAATGATGCCTCATGTTCTCAGACATTTGCGTCAAAGTTGGAATGTTTTAAGGCGTTGATCACTACAAACATAATCCAAAATATAGTTCTGGAAACAAATAAAAAAGCCAGAAGAGTTTACGAGGAAAATCTGTTATCTGACCAACCTAAAGTAATGCGTCGGTGGTATGAAACAACAGAGGATGAAATGTATGCGTACATTGCCATATTACTGTACGCTGGCGCTGAAAAAGCATACGGTGTAGAAGCAAGAGACCTGTTTCACCAAAGTAATATGGCATTTTACCGCGCGGTGATGTCCTTAGAGAGGTTTGAACAGATAAACCGGTTTTTACGTTTTGATGATGGAAGAACGCGTCCGTTTCGACTCCAAACTGATAAGTTAGCTGCCTTTAGGTATAAAAATAATAATTTTGGAAAATATTACCCATGTACAAATTTTACAAATAATAATGTTTTAGGTATGTGTGGGACTTATTCCAAAATAACCTGGTGAAATTTTATCAACCGACAAAAGAACTGACCATCGATGAACAACTCGTTTCAACAAGGGGTAGGTGCCCATTCAAAATGTACATGCCTAATAAACCAGGAAAATATGGAATCAAAATTTTTTGGATCGTTGATGCTAAAACCAATTTCCCTCTTCAAGGAGAAATATATGTTGGGCAACAACCAGGCGATAATCGGTCTG
This sequence comes from Chrysotoxum bicinctum, assembly GCA_911387755.1. Lineage (NCBI taxonomy): Eukaryota > Metazoa > Arthropoda > Insecta > Diptera > Syrphidae > Chrysotoxum > Chrysotoxum bicinctum. The sequence goes on along the minus strand of OU426987.1, from coordinate 136,627,993 downwards.
AGGGTATATCCCATCAACTCGTGATGCGATTGGCGGAAAAGTTTCTTGATAAGGGATACAATATTACCACGGACAACTATTTCACTTCAGTGCCATTAGCCCTTGACTTGATGTATAAAAAAACAACATTGGTCGGCACTATAAAAAGTAATAAGCCACAATTACCAAAGCTTTTTAAACCCACTGATAAGGAATTCAAAAGGAGCAGAAATAAGTTTTCGTCCATATTTTGCTACTCACGATGTATGCAATTATGTAGTTACGCAAGCAATACGAAAAAAAATGTGCTAATGTTATCGACTACACACCAAGAAGATAAAATTGACCAACCCAGTAGGAAATTTCCAAAAATTCACTAATGAAGAAGTAGGTGTTTCATCATGGAAAAGGAGCTGCACCCATGAATTTCCTACGGAATCCTATGAGGAATTTAACACAGGCTTGTCATTGGGAGGAGGTACACACTTTATCGATGCATATTTTGTTGTGAAATCTCTATGCTCACGGCATCTTCGATTTCATGGGTAATTTTTGTGTATGAAAAAACTGGTTCTATTGATGTGATGCTTTCCTCAATGGAAATAAATTAATGAAAAGTGAGTCAACATTTATTCAATTGCCTCAGGGAAAGAATCATTGAAAATACTAATTATTCACTACAGAATTGTGTACATATTTGAAGCTCGTTTTTTGAGTTTTGAAAAAAGGAATGCATTTGGGCGATGTTTTATTAAGAGAAGGAATATGAATGAAATCATTATCCATTTCTTTTCTTATTTCATCAATAGAAGAAGCGCTTGAAATGTATAGGCAAATTTATCGCTTGAATGAAAAAAACAAATTAAATTTGTGTTATGTACGTATTTATTTTTATTAACTATTATAGTACATTAGAAGTTAGTAGATATATATGTCTTACATTGTCTTTTCTTGTTTTAAGACGTAACACAAACAGTTGGTCGAAAAACTCTCCTTTGACACTTGGTAGAATTTGGGGAGCAGCTTAGGGATTATTCATTTTCATTTTCCTGTTCATTTGAGATCTAAGAAAAAGAGGAATATTTACTTTTGGCAAAACATTCAAAAGAATATAGGAAATTTACCGTTGGTGAATTGTTTTCCTTCTCCATGGTTGTTATTTAATCTTGAGTAAATTGATTGAAAACACAGAAAACTTTGCACAACCGTTTTCTTTGGTCACAAAATTGAGTAATTGATACTAAATCATTCCAAAACAAAAGAAATAACTCATGACAAAAAAAGACCTATCGCTGGAAAAACCCAAAAAAAAAAGTATTGTTTATTGCAGGTCAAAATCTCTCTCTCTTTTTCCTCTCATCTCGCAGACTATTTTGCTCAGTAAACGAAGTTCATGAAAAAATACATTCCTTTTCCCTAGCGATATCACCTGATCACCATAGTTTTGCTCTATTGAAAGGTTGTTTACTGATTTTCAATTCCAAAGAAAAGAAACGGTTGTTTTCTCTTTCACATCGCAGGCATTAAACACTCAATTATGGATTACAATAACCACTGAAAAGATGCAGAAATAATTTTAACGTGTTCAGCATTGTATTCATTAACATTAAGGATGTGTAAGAAGGATATTGCTTTGTTTCATGTTTTCTTTACCTTCTTTCGAGAACAAAGCACAAGATGCAACTGGGATTGCAAACTACTGACTCATTGCATGACTTTCGATGAATGAAACCAATGCAGACCTTCTACTCAATGAAAGTGCCACGTGATTTCTACGAGGAATTCAACTTTATTTTTCCTTGAGGAGCAAATTTCCTACTGGGAAGCTACAAGAAAACCACAAGTTATTTTAGATTACAACGCAACAAAAGGTGGCGTTGATACTCTAGATCGGATGGTGACAGTTTACACCTGTAAACGTAAAACTAACCGATGGCCTGTGACATTGTTTTATAATCTTCTGGATTCTGCTGGTGTTGCTGCTTACAGAATGTTTGATATTTGTAACCCCACTTGGTACACAAGTAAAAAAAGATCAGAAAAAAGAAAACTTTTTCTGAAAGAACTTGCATTGGAACTTGCTGATAAACATATTCAAACACGAATTATAAAACCCACACTTCAAGCAAAAGTGAAAATTGCTCTGAAACTAGTAGGGTATGAGATTCAAACTCTTTCAACGCTACCAGTTGCAAGACAAAACAATATAAAACAACGTTGTGAAACTTGTAAAACTTTAAAAAAAGATAACAAAACAACAGCCGTTTGTGATTTTTGCTATGTAGCTACATGTACAAAGCACTACGTAAGGATGTGCGAAAAATGTTACATTCATAAAGGAGTATGTGATGATGAAAAAGAAGATGAAGATGATGACAATTTTTTACCCTCGACCTCCACTGGACCTCCAGAAAAACGTCGAAGAACACACAGTCCAATTTAATAAAAAATAAAAAATCTTAATAATTTAACATCATTCAATATTGTCCAAACATTATTGTAAATATATATATATTTTTTAATAAACTTATATACAAAACTTGTACTTTTTTCAAATTAAAATCGTATTTTTCAGCAACCTACCTCACATTTTCTATGAAAACTATAGTGCCCAAGTGCACAGTTAAATAGAATTTTCATAGTACACGGGTCTAGGGTTAAGCATCCACTGTTGTTATGAATTCACTTGAATACTCAAAAACTTTTATTTTACAAAGTTTTAAAAACTTAGGACTGTTTTTAAAAGGTTTACTTTCAGACTTTATTCTATTAACTCCTTTTTCTAAGAAAATCTTACATCAACCAATTATTCTGAAACACCCTGTAAAGTAATTTTCTTAAAATTCACAATTTGTTTAAAAATCCTGCCTCACTTTGCCGTCTCTTTCTTACCATGAAGTGCGAACGAGAAAAAACACAGAGACATCAAAATAAGTCGGGGGAGTGAGTCCAATGTGAACAACGTCTATGACACAGCACTTACATTCTACACAAGATGAAAAGAGACAAACACAAATTAAATATATAATAAAAAAATATGTATGTAAACATAAATGACAAGTGAAAAATCAAATAAATAATAAATCCGCCTGAAGATGGAAACATAGTTTCCGAAACGCGTAGCGATTATAGAACTTAAGTTGTGATATTAGTTTAATAAATATAAAATAATATAAAACTAAAAATCTGTTACAAAATCATCGCGTCGAAGAAGTTATGGAATGCCATTTAAAAAACGAGACGAGAGACGTCTAAAAAACGAGACGACATCGGTAATTGGGGTGAATACATACATACATTAGGCGTTTTTCTTTTTTAGCTCCGAGCGGGGCACTGAACTGTCAAAAAAAGAACTATGTTACTTTTTTAACCCAGATCATCTTGCATTTCTTTTTTAGCTCGGAGCTCGAACGGGGCTCGCTCGATGGTCGATGAGCTCGATAATAAAAGACCGAGCAAAAAGCTGAGCGCGGCTAACTTAATTAAATTTTTTGGAAGGGATGATAGTAAAAGAAAAAAAGAAATAAAAAATCAAAACAATGGAAATGGCGGGCGAAGCTGGTTGTTCTCCCAGTGAAGGTAAGGAAAAATAAATATGAGCAAAGTATAATATTTTTTTTTCGAAGGGGTGAAGTGGACGAAACAGATGACGTTGTTCTTGATAGAATCTTTAAAAAGATTAAAAAATGTCTGGGTTCACCCGAAAATGTTGCTTAAAAGTTTTGTCGCTAAATCGGGGTACAATTTCCTCGGCATAATTTTCGTTTTTTTTGGATTCTCCGCGAATTTTGCTCAAAGTTTTCCTCATCATCAAAAAACAAATTGAACGCTTCCCTTAAAATAATTGCTTTTTCCATTTTCATTAATTAGAAATTAATTAAAAACAAGTTTTCAAGAATATGAAAACACAAATTTCACAAACAAAGCTGAGAATTTTGACAGTTTATTTGAAAAATGATACAAAGACAATTCAGTGCTTAGATGTGTTTCTTAAATAGTTCAGAGCGCTCAGGTCACGCTCGGTTCGGAGCGAGCTCTAAGCGCTCAGGCCCTGCCCTGTGCCCTGCTCGGGGCTAAAAAAGAAAAACGCCTATTGCAGAACTAAAACTAAAAAACAAAAATTATTCATTGCATTACAAAAAAAAAAAAAAAAAAGAAAAACAATTCAGTCTTAAAAGATTAAACAAAAGAAAGAGGAAAAGTTACTCCTTCTCGAAATATTTAACTGCATTTTCAAAGAGTCTTAAAATTTTCTCTTGAAATAACAATTCCTGCTGATTTCGCTCCGTTAGAACTTCGAGCAAATTTTCTTGAAACTGCTTATCGTTTGCAATTTGTTCTTTTAATATTGATGTCATCGTGTTTGCACCTTCTGTATTTTCTTTTTTCCTTGGTTTTTTAGGCATGGGTGGAGTAATGAGCGGTGTCAATGGTGTTGGTGGCCTCGAAAAGATTTAACCCTAGAAGGGTAACCATATTTTTTTGTACGTTACAGGTAACCATTCGTCGAATCGACGAAGTGATATTTAAATGCGCTGTTAAAAAAAAATTTATTAACTAATTCATGTGAAGTTAAATTATTTATGTTTATTAGTTTTTTTTATTAAGAAAAGAAAAAAAATATATATTTTAGATGACTAGGGTTACAAGAAAAGAGAATGGAATCAGAACATGGAGTAAAAAGATAAATGATAAAATTGATGTTCGTCGAATCGACGAAGGTTACTCTTCTATGGTTAAAGAATGTGAGCTTACTGTACAAATCATATTGTTGATGGAACCTACCGTTTGCATGTTACAGTTGTATTTTTTGTAGGACTTTCGACGAGTCCCCGAAGAGTCTGTTCTAAATCGTCCATTTTATTTTTTGTTGGATCGATAGTCTGTGGAACTCCGAAACAACGTCAGCTACTTCCAGCCACTGCAGTACGCAGTGAAGTAATTTGAATTACTTTCTCTTCCAAATCCGAAATGGGGACTTCTTCCGATGGACCACCACCGGTCTTTTGCATCGACAGCAAGTTGTGACTGCACTTTTTTGGCCCTGTATTTGAAATCAGTCCACACCTTTGAAATGAAATTATTATTAAGAAAATCTATAAATAAATATACTCTTTATTATATGACTTACTTTTCTCCAAGCTGTTACGGTCTTTGAGGGCAGTCCATCGGCGTTTAGTTTCTCAGCCAAATCTGTCCAAACTTTATTCAGTTCTTGCTTCTCTTGTGAACTGCTTGGAACGTAACCCCTTGCCAATTCCGGGTGCTCGTCCATAAACTCTACCAAAATCTGCATTTGCGATGGTGTTACAGACCTAAAGTATTGGTTTAGTATCACATTTGTTTAAATAATTTTAAATTTTACTTACATTTCCAAAAATAATTTAACCGAACCAAAACAACGAACATCAACTCTCTTCAAGTGCCACGACTAAATGTTTAGATAAGAAAATTTACTCTTTTTTATTGTGCATCTCGCGTTCGTTTGCTATGTGCTGGTTTTAGTCGGTCGATGCCAAAATTATAGTTTTCGAGTACGCTTATGATAAAACTTTTCCGAGGTCTTTTAATTACGTTAAAATTGCCTTCATATGAGGTTGCAGACCAACGCGAATCGCATCCACCCGCCTTAATACCCATTCGCATTCGTTTAAAAGTTTTGGAAAATACGTTGGAAAGTTGGGTAGTCGCGAAGAAGACGGTCGGAAACGATTAGTTCTTTCTCTTAAAAACTACTATCCCTTCCGGTTCGATTCCTCTGTCCTTACTTTCTGATGCACAAAGCTCTGCTGACCGTATACTAATTCTGCTGGGAAATAATTAATGTCTGGTTTGAAAGCACTACGGATTCCAAATAAAATAATAGAGAAATCATCACGCCATTTCTCTCGACTTTCCTTACACATCAATGCTGATATTAACTACCTGTTGAACCTTTCTACCATACCATTTGCTAGGAGATGGAAGTCTGTCGTTCGGATGTGGAGTTGCTGAAACATTCGCTACTCGAATTAGCTTCCCTGGTCCGTTGTAAGGCGAAGTGTTACGCCGAATCAATAAATAGTCTCCCTAGCAAAAGTTGTAGCAATAGTGGAAGTAAGAGTGTCTTTTAGAGGATATGCCTCAGGCCACATTGAATGTGTGTGTAACGATTCGAAGAAGGTAGTGGTCCGAGCAAGTACATGTGTACATATTCAAATCTCCCTCTAGGTTTAGGAATTTTCATAAGTTTACTTTTTGTATGTCACTGTATTTTGGTTTTTAACCAAATTCTTAACATCTAAGTTCATTTTCGGAGAAAAGTATCTCTCAGTAACTAACTTGCGAGATGCTCTTACATCTGGGGGAGCTAAGCTATGAAAAGATTGAAGAACTTTATCTCTCAATCCTTTGGGTATGAAAAATCTAGCTTCTTTTGTGGCTATGTCACACCAAATAAGAAGCTTTACCTCCACCCAAGCCCACTGCTCCGCTAGAGTAGCTGCCGTTTTTGGCTTCTTACTGACGTTCGTTGGCGAGACCCAGAGCAAAGTAAAAGTCTATGAATTTATTAAGCCTGTTTTTTTTTTGTAAAGTTTATTACAATGGTTGTGGAAAAAACATGCTTCGATCACTAAAGAAAACGGAGAACAGGCGTCTCATGAACGCTTTCGAAGTTGTCGTTTTCACCGTAATTAAATGAATTTACTAAAGCTGGTTGTCTACAACCATTGTAATATACTGTAAAGAAAAGTAGGCTTAGTAAATTCAGTATTAATTTGTAGGTCTGGATTTGATTTCCAACCGCTGCCACTAAAAACAAAAAGCATTTTTCACAGGTATATCCTCTTGCGAGAAAGTGGGAAACCAAAAAGAATATGTCTTATCATGAAAAATAATGTTCTTATCTATGGTTTCCTTAAATTTAACATATCAATTTATTAAGAAAAAATCAATATTCTATGTAATATAGAATATAGTATTGGAGCTTTATTCAATAAAGCACTAATAAGCATTCGCGTTTTAAAAAAAATCCAGTGTTACAAATAACCAATGATGAGTAAGACGAATAAACGATACAATTAGCCACCGGTTATTACCATTATAATAAGTTTATTTTATTTCATCTTCAAAAAATGTTTGGTTGTTTTACAATTTAAATGTATACTAAAACACAATAAAAAAATCAACAGTACATTCAACTATTAAATGTTATAATATAAATAACAAATATTATTTTTTTAGTTTCTTAACTGTCTTGCCCTTAGTCTTTTGGCTGTCATATGGCATAATCCACAAATGGTTGAGGAGCTTGAAAACAGTTATGATTATTCCGTTGATTTGAATGCTCCAGCGTTGCCCACTCCACTAAGCAAGATTGATTCACCAAATGCCTATCGGGATCGCTCTTTAAATTATCGTAAGTCTCAAATTTTTAAATATCTAAAAAAAATTAAATTTAAGAACTAAGCAAATTTATTTCTTTGTTTGAAATTTCTCATAACATGTGTTTATTTTTTGTTTCAGAAAACTTTGATATGGGTGGCTTAGTTTGTCTCTGTATGATCACGATAACACTTATGATGATATACGGCACAATAAAGAGCAAACCTTCTCATATATTACCATTCTTTTGTTTGCAGCTTTTCGATTTCGCTATTACAACGTAAGTTTTATTGATAAATACATATATACAATTTTAGTTATTATTTCATATATACCGGTTACAAGAGTAGATCATTGTATATAAATTTTAATAGTATACTCTCATGGAACACGAAAAAAAGTTAACATATTGTGCCGCAGAATCGAAAGTGTGGCTGTTACACCCTTTGAGTATATATAATACGGAGGGCTCGTTCCTATCCCTAATGCATTGTAGTACTTGAAGTTGTGATAGGGGTCGCTGTCTCACTTTCTGTAAGTTAAGGATACAGCCGTATCCTCCGATTTGTGCTTACCTTCTCCTCGCATATAGTTCTCCGTCACATGTGATATGAAGCACTCGGCAATAACTTTGTCTTACACAAATTTGAGTAGCGCCCCCTATGATAGTCACGCATTTGGAATAGAAACGAGCCCTCCATATTATGTATACTCAAAGAGTTTTACAGCTAACAGATACATTTATGTACATATTTATATTTGGCTCTCCAAGAACAAGTAAATAAGTAAAATAATTTAGATTTAAAATTTTCACGTGTAATACATAAAAAATCAATACTTAAAGATGCTTCATTGATAGAAACAATAGATCTGGATAAAGGTGCATTACTTCCATATTTGGTTTTATGCGTTCTTTGAAATAAAAACAAATTAGCTCTTAGTATTCTAGCAGGAACGTCAATAGGAACCTGCGCAAGAAGTGATGGACACTTTATGTGATAGCACAGCAAATCTCTAACGAGCATAACCTCATGCATTTTTCTCCGAGACTCTAGCGATTTAATGCCAAGAAATTGGCATCTAGCCCTATATCCAGGACAAAAACTCCAGCGCATTTGCTTAAAAATGAATTCGGTGAATTTTCTTTGAACTTTTTCTAGACGATCGAGTGTACCTTAAACGCGGGGCTCCAAATAACAATATCTGCGTATTCAAGAACCGATCTAACAAGAGATGTATATAAAGAAAGAAGTACATAAGGATCTCTGAAATCCTTAGCATTTCTCGTAATGAATTCCACCAACGAGTTGGCTTTTGGGATTAAGAAATCAAATTCTGGTTTAAAAGAAAGGGCAGAATCAAGTATAACGCCTAAATCATTGGTTTGTGAGACCCGATTTATAGGCTCAGATTCAATGGCATAATCAAACAAAAGACATAATGTTTTTCGTGGAAAAGAAATTGAATTGCACTTTTTAATACTAAGTTTAAGACAATTTATATGGCACCAATTTGACAAGCGATCGAGGTCAGATTGAATCAGTTGGCAATCTTCAAAAGTTTTAACTTTTAAAAAGAGTTTAAGATCATCTGCGTATATCAGGCAATCACAATAATTAATTGCGGAAATAATATCATTGATAAAGATAATGAAAAGAAGTGGGCCAAGATGACTTCCCTGGGGAACACCTGATGAACAAATAATTTTCCTAGAGCATGTATTATTTATTTACACCTGTTGACTTCTACCAGTAAGGTAAGACGACAACCAGCTTATTTTGTTAGTAGGGATTTTGCTGTCAAATTGAAACTTTTTTCATACATTATATGGATTGTGCTGTCAAATTAAAACTTTTTTTCAGTGCATTCATACAAACGGTGAGTCTTGAATTGTTCAAATGTACTATGTATAATGTGTGCGTGTACTTTTCTCAGTTTTTTAGCGATACTGATATACCACTATTAATGTAGCAATTTGTTTTTAATTTGATTTATTCTTTTTTATATAAAGCTAATGCATCGTAGCGTGAACGTAATGCACGAAATAGATATGTTGACCCTGTACCTGTACTGAATCTTGCACGGCGATCACGAATACGTCGTGCTCTTTTGGCTGAAATGATGCGTGCTGCTTTTAATTACAACATTCAAATTAATTATAGTATGTACGGATACATTGGAATGATGGACGCAATATGTTTACATTGTGATGCGGATAACTTTCCAGGTGAAACACCCGACATCATGGTTCGAACCTGAATCATGAAATGTCGGAGCAAATTTGAAAAAAAGTCGAGCAAATGCAAGATTTTCGGAAAAGATTTGAAACAAAAGGAAAATCCTTACTTTTCAGGAAAATTAAAACATACATATGTATGAACATAAAAAAATAGTATTAGCAAAAAAGAAAAATAAATCCAAGGTTTCATTGGAAAACTTAGTATTAATTTCAAAAATTGTTTTGTAAAAATAAACAAATTACAAATTCAGAAAGAATTTTTTATATAAATTAGACGATTTGTCTGTGTGGAAAAGTGGAGTAAATCTCGAAAAATCGGAGCGTACTAGTAGATTTGTGTTATGCTAATGGCAAAGTGAGATTGCCAGCTTTAGAAACTCCACCCGAACCATTGTATTAATTTATTTTTGGAACATCTCAAACGTCGAATCACTTCAACTATACAATTCGACATTTCAAATGACTTCTTTTGGTGCTACTAAAATTATTAGAGATAATTTTATGCCGACGTTTAAGGTAAATACTTCAACAGGATTGTCCCATGTTTATATCAATCTGAATCATAAGGTATTCGATAGTTTTAAAAATTCTGATCCAATATCTATCTAAAATTGCATACATGTTACAGATTCAGGGCCAGATTTATCATCAAGCTGGTTTGTTATTGCCATACCCCGATGCTTGATAATCAATTTTTGCACACTCTACATTAAAATTGCCATTGAATGTACAGGTTATTGAAACTCCAACTTGCAATATTTCGAGAAATTCTCCTATGGCAAAAGTTCTGCGATTAACGTCAATTATTTTATGGGATGAGTGTACAATTTCGAATAAAAAATCACTAGAAGCATTTAATCGAACAATCCTAGATTCACGTGGTAATCAACAGCTTTTTGGTGGTGCTTTGATATTACTGTCAGGGGATTTTCGTCAAACATTGCCTGTCATTCCTCGATCAACTACTGCTGATGAAATAAATGCCTGTTTGAAGTCATCAATTCTTTGGAGATATGTACAAAAATTGACACTGAACATTAATATGCGTATTCACCTACAAAATGATCCAGCTGCCCATGAATTTTCAATTTTCAATACAATTGTTAGAAACTGGTGATGTCGAAATATAAATCGACAGTATCAACGGATTGATCGCTGTACCAAACAATTTTTGTACAATTGCGCAATCTATAGATGAATTGATTGAATGTGTTTTTCCGAATATTCTTCAGAATTACAGAAATTATGATTGGTTGAGAAAACGCTCCATTTTAGCACCGAAGAACATTCATATCAATGCCATTAATTTTCAAATTCAAGCGAAACTGCCAGTTGCCAATTGACAGTGTTATGAATCAAGATGAATTATCCAATTGAGTTGTTAAATTCATTGGAACCGGCTGGTATGCCACCGCATTGCTTGAATCTGAAAGTTGGTTCTTTGATTATTGCCAAAATTGATTGAAGCTACGATCTTAACTGCTAAATCAAAAGGAGAAGTTTGTTTGATACCGCGTATCCCTATGATTCCAACTGATATACCATTTGAGTTCAAACGATTACAATATCCTGTGCGTTTATCATTTGCGATGTCCATCAACAAGGCCCAAGGGTAAACACTTCACGTTTGTGGTGAGAATTTGAAGGAATCATGTTTTTCATATGGCCAACTTTATGTTGCCTGTTCCAGAGTCGGTACCCCCAGCCGTTTGTTTATTCATGCTCAAAATAGAAAAACAAAAAATATTGTTTATCCAAATGTTTTGGGATTAAGTTTATAATAGCTAGCAATTAATAAAATATTTTTTTGTTTGAATAAATGAATAATTTGATGTTACAATTAAATTTATTTTATTATTTCACTTTATACGTAGCGAAGCACGTACCGGGCCGCTAGTTATTGATATAAAAGACATCTAAGTTTGTTGAATTTAAAGTAGTAGCTTTGTATATAAAAACTATAGTAATATCGTTGTATATATATCTTATAGTAATATCGAGAAGTCGAAAGATTGTGGCGACATCTTCAGGCTACGGACCCCATTTGCTAAATTTGTCTCTGCTAAATTTTGGAGACTTCAAAATATGGGTGTGGGGATAATGGAAGAATGAGAAAAAATAAATTGTGTTGAGAATGTGCGCTGAAAGAAAAAATAAGAATAATAACAGAACGAGAAAATTATATTCATGGATGTATATGTGACGTTTTGTGAGGATAGGGAAAATATATTTGTATGAAAAAATATAAATCTGTGACCATGGTTGCCACAAACAAATAAATATAAATATTTATTTTTATATATGGATTGTGCTGTCAAATTGAATTGTTCAAATGTACTATGTATATGTGTGCGTGTACTTTTCTCAGTTTTTTAGCGATACTGATACACCACTATTAATGTAGCAATTTGTTTTTAATTTGATTTATTCTTTTTTATATGAAGAAATAATGCCACGAGCCGGGCGAGCATATATAGGTCGGCGAACGCGTAATGCAAATGATGTGGCATTACTAAGACGATCACAGACTGCAGATGAATGCGCACAAGCTAATGCATCGCAGCGTGAACGTAATGCACGAAATAGATCTGTTGACCCTGTGCCTGTACTGAATCTTGCACGGCGATCACGAATACGTCGTGCTCCTTTGGCTGAAATGATGCGTGCTGCTTTTAATTACAACAGTCAAATTAATTATAGTATGTACGGATACATTGGAATGATGAACGCAATATGTCCACATTGTGATGCGGCTAACTAACAGGTGAAACGCCCGGCATCAGGGTTCGAACCTGAATCATGAAATGTCGGAGCAAATTAAAAAAAAAAAAGTCGAGCAAATGCAAGATTTTCGGAGTAGATTTGAAACAAAAAGAAAATCTTTAATTTTCAGGAAAATTAAAACATACATATGTATGTATGAACATAAAAAAATAGTATTAGCAAAAAAGAAAAATAAATCACAGGTTTCATTGGAAAACTCAGTATTATTTTCAAAAATTGTTTTGTAAAAATAAACAAATTAAAAATTCAGAAAGAATTTTTAACAAAGGTTTAATGGTTTTTTTCAACAACGTCATATTTGTATATAAATAAGACAATTTGTCTGCGTGGAAAAAGTGGAGTAAATCTCGAAAAATCGGAGCGTAGGAGTAAATTTAGGTTCGAACCCTGCCCGGCATGTGTTGTGCTAATGGAAAAGTGAGATTGCCAGCATTGAAACTCTACCCGAACCATTGTATTTACATATTTTTGGAACATCTCAAACGTTGAATCACTTTTTGAGTCATATTGAACTATACAATTCGGCATTTCAAATGACTTTTGGTGTTACTAAAATTATTAGAGATAATTTTATGCCGACGTTTAAGGTAAATACTTCAACAGGACTGTCCCATGTTTATATCAATCTGAATCATAAAGTATTGGATAGTTTTAAAATTCTGATCCAACATCTACTTAAAATTGCATACATGTTACAAATTCAGGGCCAGATTTATCATCAAGCTGGTACGTTATTGCCATACCCCGACGCTGATAATCAATTTTTGCACACTCTACATTAAAATTGTCATTGAATGTACAGGTGATTGAAACTACAGTTTGCAATATTTCGAGAAATTCTGCTATGGCAAAAGTTCTGCGATTAACGTCAATTATTTTATGGGATGAGTGTACAATGGCGAATAAAAAATCACTAGAAGCATTTAATCGAACAATGCAAGATTTACGTGGAAATCAACAGCTTTTTGGTGGTGCTTTGATAATACTGTCAGGGGATTTTCGTCAAATATTGCCTGTCATTCCTCAATCAACTCCTGCTGATGAAATAAATGCTTGTTTGAAGTCATCAGTTCTTTGGAGATATGTATGTACAAAAATTGACACTGAACATTAATATGCGTATTCACCTACAAAATGATCTAGCTGCCAATGAATTTTCAAAACAATTGTTAGAAATCGACAGTACCAACGGATTGATCGCTGTACCAAACAATTTTTGTACAATTGCGCAATCGATAGATGAATTGATTGAATGTATTTTTCCGAATATTCTTCAGAATTACAGAAATTATGATTGGTTGAAAAAACGCGCCATTTTAGCACCGAAGAACATTCATATCAATGCCATTAATTTTCAAATTCAAGCGATATTGCCAGTTGCCAATTGACAGTGTTATGAATCAAGATGAATTATCCAATTGAATTTTTAACTTCATTGGAACCGGCTGGTATACCACCGCATTGCTTGAATCTGAAAGTTGGTATTGCGAAATATTAATCCACCAAAACTGTGTAATGGGACCAGATTGGCAGTGAAAAAGTTATTGCCAAATTTGATTGAAGCTACGATCCTAACTGCTAAATCAAAAGGAGAAGTTTGTTTGATACCGCGTATCCCTCTGATTCCAACTGATATGGAAAAACAAAAAATATTGTTTATCCAAATGTTTTGGATTAAGTTTAAAAATAGCTAGCAATTAATAAAATATTTTTTTGTTTGAATAAATGAATAATTTGATGTTACAATTAAATTGTTTTATTATTTCACTTTATACGTAGCGAAGCACGTACCGGGCCGCTAGTTATACATATTTTGCAAATCTAAAAGCAAAAATAAACTATACCAATCAATATTTAAGAGATAGTTATTAAGTTCTAAGAAATTAGCTTTAACAAAATTAAAGGATTTACAATTTAAATTTATTTCGCTTTTCAATATGCATAATACTTTATTTCAAACAGAAGTTTTTTGTGGTGTGTTGATTCATTCAATAGAGAGAAAGGAGCATTATTTACATTACTTTGCAGATCATCACAGCATATAAATATTAGATCTAATATCTTCATCAACGTATTAGGAACATGATTAACTTGAATCAAATTTAAGGAATAAATATAATCAACAAATATGAGCTCAAAATCTTTTTTTCATATTAAGAGGAATTAACATTTTAGCAGATTCAGACCAAGTCCATTTTATATTAGATAGATTAAAGTCTCCTAGGACGCATATATTATCGGAATTTGAACAAAGGCTATTTATATGTTCAATGTTATTAATATGTTTTTCATAAACATCAAGACATCTAATTGGAGGCACATAACTTACAAGAAAAAATATATTTGACTTAGGAAAAATATTACATCTTACAGATATGCAAATTTGTTCTATATCTCTTGAAGGAAGAATAATTAACGGCTATTAAGTTATTAAGAAAAGCTTTCAGAAAATAAAAGAAAATCAATGTCGCGATCCATTTTTCCCCTCGAATAAAACAAAATTAATCCATGATTGTGGAACATATAAAGGAAGATATTGACAGGAATACCATCTTCGCGAAATTACTCTAGAGCGTTGGGCTTCTGTGCAGATTGGGGGAATTGGGGACTAGCGATTAACGTTTTATCTTTTACAATATCATTTAAAATATAAATCAGATATGTTGGGCACTCGGCCATTCTCAAAATGAGTAACGTCTAGCATTCGGGGACCAACTGTCACCCGTGCTTTTCGAAACCAATTTGTTCGTATCGTCCGTTTGTTCATAATTTAATAATGGAACGTTCATCGACATTCGAGTTCATAAATGATGTTCTTGCTGATCTTGTTTCTGCAAGATACTGAGTGAGCGCACCGATGGCTTATGGACCATGGCTGCCCCACTCTCTCTCAATAAAGTGAATGTATCACCTGTAGGAAGAAAAAAACTGGTATGGAAGGAAAAGGATTTTGGGGAATAGAAAGAATGATTTTTGTCGCGGTAAATTTTACCGTGACAAAATGAACGCAACAGTTTTAAATGAAATGGACTCGAAATGAAAATATTTTTAGAACAAAAGGAAGTATAAAAATCCCAAATTCTCAATAACCAACAGTACATATACCTGTTATTGCTTTTCACTGCAAAGCAGACAATGAGTTAAAAATAATAAACTGATGAATTTTTGTATTGAATCGTCTTTGGAAATGTACTTTTTAATACAGCACTGAATTCAGTTGAGGAATGGGGAGTTGTGGGAGTGTGGCGGGAAGAATGCGTGGCCAGATGTAAGCAATACATACCTATTATGTTTATTCATTACACCCAAGATATCTGTCTCTCCAACTCAATGTCTGATATCTCTATCTCTACATTTTCTTATTGCTTCGCTGGGCAAATTATGTCATGATTTTTCATTTACATCCCTACTGCACGGGATGTGTTTTGTGCGGACAACAGAAATTAGCAAAACGTAAAACTAATAAAAATTATATATATTTGCAAAGAAAAGAATGCGCATCTACCTAAAGTATAAATAAATAACACCAAACATAACTTAACGCACGAACAAATGAAAAATATGACACATTAATGTATTTACTTACAAAATAAAAAAAAAATATTTGCCGACGGAGTACTTGACAAGAACCAACCAAATGAGAAGACACGAAATAATGAGACAAAAGTACGAAAAAAACCATCTGTCAAATTTCATATCAGACATCTATATCAAGACAAAACCGCTGATATAGATCGCTGACATCCCATCATAAGAGGAAATATCGCGTCTCCATTGGAGATTTCATATCATGATGAGCATCCTGAGAGAATTTATCTCCTGTGGAGTCGGGGTGTTAGGATTCATGTTGCTGGTTATTTTTATGCGGGAAACAGATTGACACAGCAACTTCAACAGCACCGAAAACTTCGACGTCAAAAGTCTTGTAAAATGAATTACAACGTGAACAGAGCTTTTGACCGTACATTATATGATAAAAATTAAGGTGAATCACGTCAATGTATACGACTTACGCTATTTGTTGTAATAAAATGAATTTGTTTTTAGTAATTCTATAAGATGCTCTTCCATTGTCAAAACCAAAATAAATAGACGAAACAAAAAGATGGTTGTCACATTTTCATTTGAGTGTTGATAAACCTGAAAAATGTCTTCTTAAAATTTGGTAGCATTTGCACAGCGACATTCAATTTATGGTTTAAGTCTTATGTTAATGTCGAAGTCGAAGTTGCTGTGTTAATATATTTAAAGCCATTTAAAACCAGTGACTCTAAAAATATTGATGTGGTCATTGACATACTAGATATGGACTGCTAGTAGCTGATTACAGAATGGTCCAACGGATTACCAAACGACACTAGCCCTCGTGCCGACACTGACGGAAAATTTGAGTACTATGAAATGGAACCAGTGCTAAAGGGGCTAATGTGCAAATAGTCCAATTGCCAAATCTGAAAATTTCCCTTTTTCATTTTTGTTTTCAACGTATAAATATATACTGCAACACAGTTTTCGTTGCATTTACTTGTATTATCTAATAAGAAATATTATTATTGTTTGTAAAAATACTTTTATTAAAGCAATTAGTTTTACTTTTACAAATTATTTTAATTTTTATACTAGAAATCAAGAGATAAGCTAAGATCTTTTTGGCTAGAGCGAAAATATTTGCAAAAAAATTAGTTATGCAAATAAATCCTAATTTTGATTGAAATTAACAACTCACTTTAGAGAAATAGTCCAGTCAAAGCGTCATGAAAAAGGGCCTGACCTTGCGCGCAGAGGCATGGTCAATTTTTTTTTCATGGATCGATAGGTGCTTATGAGAAAAGCTTAAAACCAAATTTGCACCACACGACAACTTTTTTTACCAAAGTTATTGGTAAAAATATGTTTTGTGTCATTTTTTGGTCATTTGCGAATATCTCGGCTCCACTATCTCGTACAAACAAAAATTAAACATGTATTTATTCCTAATAACATTATCTATTATGTTCTAAAAAAAAACATTTGTTTAAATAAATGAAAAAAAAGTTATAGTAAGTTAAACAAATTTTTTGTTGGTTAAAAATCACTTTTTCGTGATTATTAAGAAAAAAGCTCATTTAAGGATGAAATTTTTAGTTTTTATTACCTATTAAAGTTCTTGTAATTCCCTACAATTAAAAAAAAATCAACACTACGATGAACGAAAACCGAGTAATAAATTATTGAACATAGGTAAGTCAGTGCACCCACGCATTTTATGATTTTATGTTTTAATTAATATCTCAGCCCCAGTATGTCGCAAAGTGAAAATAAAAAAATTGTATTGCTAATAACAATATTATCTATCAACTTGCATTTAATTTAATATGTTTGAGCAAAAACATAAAAAGTTACCGTTGGTTTCAAGGTTTTTTTTCTTGTTTTTAATACCTTTTTTTGAAAGTTATTGAGAAAAAAACTGTATTTCACGGTAAATACTTTTCAGTTTTGGATTTTTGTTTTATAGTCCTGCTAATTTTCTTCAAATTAAAAAAAAAATTAGTCCATTACGACAAACGGGAGCCAAGATATTCATGATTTAAAAATTTAGGAAAGCTTACAATTTAGTATTTTAACCTTGTAGCTTGTAATTTTGGTGTCGCCAGCAACAAGAAGCAACAAATATATGTGTAAGTATGTGTGGGGTGCTTGACGGATACCAATATATCTTGTTGCTGGCGACACCAGAATTCCAAGCTTCAGAGTACCAAAATCCAAAATAAATATAAAATATAAACTGAAATAAATTTGTGTCGTCATTCCATGATGGAGAACAAAAAGAAAGCAATGGCAGTGGTTTTATGACTTCTCAAATGGAATTAGCTACAGTCCTAATGACAAAAAAGTCATATGCTTTTTCGTTTGAGAAGTGATATGCGTTTAATGGATGCGTTCAAACGATTTGATTTGTTTTTTTTGACAGGTCATATGAGAAAGCATATGACTTATAATATCGTGTAAAGTGGCTTTTACACTACTTTGCCATAAAAAGCCATTACTCGCCAGTGTAATAACTGATTTTTGGATCTTTGAAATAGATCCCGATAGAAAACAGGATCCCAAATTGTTTTTGTAATACATGTTAAAACTTAATCCAGATCCGGATCCAGATAGATTTGTGAATAATAAAACGCACCTTATCTTAAACTAGAACTGTGAGGCTAGGCGCGCACATTCAATTTTTAGTTTCTCAACTGCTTGGTTCGAGCAACTAAAAAGTTTGTGTTTTGACACAAACTAAACGATTGTCTAAAATGACTTCGCTATTTTGTGTAACATATAATTATATGCACCTGCGCGGACATAAAAACATTAAGTAAACTAAAATGATTCATAAAATATTTTAAAGGGGATTTTTTTTCGAGATCCCTTAGCACTATTCTCAGCCGATTATCTCTCTAACCATAGACTAGCACCGTTTCTTCAAAGCAATGTCAATAGATGTCCTTAGTTTCTATGAGTAAACATTTCTGTTGACACTAGTAGAACAAGAGATGGCGTTAAATATGTTGTTTATTTTTGCCACTAGTGTCGGCACGAGGGCTAGTTTCGATTGTATCCGTTGGACCATTTTGGTTGCAAATTTTGTATGAGAATTATACACAACTAGCAGTCCATATATAATAAGTCAATGGATGTGGTTGTCAAAGTTGCTGTGGAAGTTGCTATGCCAATCTGTTTCCCGCTTTATATTTTTATTTTATATTTGGCATCACTTTTTCTAATATTTACTACGTTTATTACTACGTTTATATGAGGTATTGAAGCGAGCTTGGAGCTCGCTTCGACCCTTTGTAAACGGGTATTGAGTTGAAATGAGCTTCGTTCGACTCGATCTCACTCGCTCAGCGGTGTCGAGTCGAAATATGAGACGAAAAACCTGGGTCGAGGAGTTGGCTTAACAAAATGTTTCAGAATCGCTCAACACCATTTCAACTCAACTCCAAATCGAGCTCTCAACTCAAATGACGAAAAACCTGGGTCGAAAATCCGACCCTAATCCAACTCGATCTTTCGATACTGCATATAAACGTAGTATATATGAGGTATTGAAGCGAGCTTGGAGCTCGCTTCGACCCTTTGTAAACGGGTATTGAGTTGAAATGAGCTTCGTTCGACTCGATCTCACTCGCTCAGCGGTGTCGAGTCGAAATATGAGACGAAAAACCTGGGTCGAGGAGTTGGCTTAACAAAATGTTTCAGAATCGCTCAACACCATTTCAACTCAACTCCAAATCGAGCTCTCAACTCAAATGACGAAAAACCTGGGTCGAAAATCCGACCCTAATCCAACTCGATCTTTCGATACTGCATATAAACGTAGTAATTAAGTCACTTACTTTTTCGCATTGCCTTTTCGATAGGCAATCCAGAAGCGTTTTGAAAGCGTATAAACTCTTCTGTTCTGTTGGCATTCTGGAAAGAAGTGAAAATAGTTCTTAATATAATTTCAGAATAGGATTGCTCACACTTGCACACAAACTTATCAAAGACACAATCTCAAGCTTAAATCTGATGAGTTAATTTTGCAAATAAGTGGCAATAATTAGAAATTTATTGAAAATAGCTTAAACTTAAAATAAATAATTAAAACAACATGCCTACAAAACACAACTACATATAAAAAGATCTTGTATACTTGTTTTTTTAATAAATTTAATTTCCTTTTTTTTAATATTTGAAATAAATCTATATTTATGCATTTATGTATGTGTGGTTTTCACACTCTTCTACACCAAATTTCACCAATAAGTGTTAGGCTGAAAACACACCGGATAAAGCAAAACGTTTTTTATTCGATAGTCAAAAAACATTTTTTATTTGAACACACACCAAGCGAAACAGAATAAAACAAAACAAAACGTTTTGTTTTTTGTTTCGTTTAGTGTGCGTTGAAATGAAACAAAATACGAACTATCGTAAAAGTTTAACTCCGGCTGAAAGATTATAACTCTACGGCAAGTAAACACAAATAACAATTTTGTGTTTACAAAACAGACATTATGTGTTTATTTATAAGAAAAGAGAAAAGCTTTTAATCTTGCCAATCTTCAAATGTCATAGTAGGAAGTAGCAATCCACAGCTTATCAATAGTAAGTTTATTGGCATGTTCCTTATCTTTATAATTATATATAGGGCTTCTTTCCTTAATTAAAAAAAAATGAACTTCTCTCCATCTATGTACATATTTCATATTTATTTAAAATTTGCGCACAGAGTAAATGTAGAAGCAAATAACTCTGTAAAGTGCAACGAAAGAAGAAAATAAAAACAACGGACACAAAATTTTGTTTTGCAAAAAACTATAGGTCAGCTATAGGCAACGAAACATGTTTTTCTGTTTTTCTGTTTTGCTTTTGTTTTTATGTTTTGTTTCATTTGGTGTGCATTGCGCCATAAGAAAGTATGCAATTATCGTCAACGACCCTTGTTCGAAACAGTTTTGTTGCATTCGGTGTGTGTTGCTCGTATACAATAGCATGTATTTTCGACAACCACCATCGTAACACTTCAAAACAAAAACATGTGTTTTGTTTCGTTTTCTTTGGTGTGTTTAGTCTCATAAGAAACAATGTTCTCTTGTTTCACGAAACAAAAAAAACATTTTTTGCTTTATCCGGTGTGTTTTCAGCCTTAAAGTTCATAGAAAATCTTTTAAAATCGGGCATCCTTATATATGTATATGTATGTCTGCCTCTGTATATAGTTCCATAACGGGTATATTTTGTATAAGTACTATAACCGCTAAAAACATCGATAAATACACAAAACCAACGATATGGTATTGTTATTTTTAATTGGGTAAATAATTTTTAAATGGAATTTTTGTTTGTATACTCCGTATGTTACAAAGTAAGTTCAAGTACATACATTTTTATGTGTGTCAAGTTTTAAGATTTTCCATCAATTTTCACATTTAAGGTGAAATTTCAAGTTAACTACTATGAAAACTACGTGTATTTTGAATACGAAATTTCAAATATAGGTTGCATGTTTAAATGTTTTTCAAATATAGCTTGAACTTTGTTAGAAATTCAAATATTTGATAAATAAGGGCCATCATCCTAAATACATACATTACTCATTAACCTCTTTAATTTTACATTTTTTTTTTTCTTCTTGCAGTCTCACCGCAGCTGGTTACTTATGCTATCTACAATCGGTACATAATCTTGTAGCTAAAAGCCACCGCCTTCCGTGGAGGGAGAAGCTTTTGGAGCTATCACCAAATGCTCTTGTGTTACTAGTTGTTATCACATTCGTAAGCATTGTTTTCATTAAGGCTTATGCAATTGGAATTGTTTGGCGTTGCTATAAATACTTAACATTGCGACAACATAGCATGCGGTCCCTAATGCCATGTGTTATGCATGATGTGGCTGCAAACATGTTTGCTAACCAGGGCGCTTACACAACTATTTTGCCAAACTATGATGAGGCAATTGCTCAGTATATGAAACAAGTACCGCCACCATCATACCAGGCCGCCATATCTAACATGAACGAAGAGAATTTTTTGCAAAATGAAAACATTTACAATAATAGGGCTAATGTTAATGCAGAGAACGACGCTCCTCAAGTAGAGCAACCGCCTTACAATGAAAATCTGATAGTTAACGATTCACACGCTCTTTCGGTTCCTACAAACACCATAACAAATGCATCATCTTGAAGCAAAACATTTTAAACAAAAAAACAGAAACACATCATTTTACTTGCAAATACATTTTAATAAAAATATAGAGCGTATAAAGAAATTTAAATGGAAGTGTCTACCGAAGTGTGCGCATCATTGTTTGTAATTATATATGATGATGATTCCAAATATTTTCGTTTTGGTATGCGGAAATAAATTTTTTTAATATACATACATATATCAACAAACAAAATTATAACCAAATAGTTCGAATAAAATTGTAAGAATATAATATTATAAATTATCAATTTAAGAGAAAAAGTAGAGCCTAGGTAGTATTCTGCACGTATTTACAACAAGTCAAATTAAACTCCATGTTCTAAAAATTATTTACTTATTACTTTTAGTTGAAGTTCTTCCTGGGGTTCTACAGGTTTGGGTCAGGGTAACTTCTGAGCCATGAAGTAATTAGTGATAAGGTTAGAATACGAAAACATTGCTATATTTCGAACGAAATAAGAACAAAAAACTGTTGGTGAAATGTACTCGTGCGATCTCCTAATATGTCATATGCTAGCGGATATCTTAGACGGCCTTAAGAAGCCTTCTTCTTAATTTGAAGAAAGAATGTTGACGTTCTTCCCAATTTTACGAAGTCATTTGTTTGCTTATGTCGATAAAATAACTATTTATTTCTTTTAAATTTTAGGATTTTTTGGGTAGTTCGCAGACATCAGAAGATATTTCAAAAATCTATCTACTGTTGTATTGTATTGAAAACACTCGGTATCCTTTTATATTTTTTATTTTTTGTTAATCACAACATATTATTCTATATTTTACAGCTTTTAATTTGATTTTAAATCTGAACATATTTCTAAAAAATAAAAATAGTTGAAAACTCATTAAAAAGTAGCTGGGCAAAACTAAAGCACATGTACGCTTTTTCGGTTTACAGCTATCGAATTTTACCGCTTACTTCTTAAATGCTACTACCTTCACTTGTTATTTTGTCGAGCATGTTCTAGGCAAAAAAAAAGTTAATCGCGGTGCTAACGGTCAAAGCTAATGAACAATTTAAAATTTAAATAAAAATTGTTAAAATGGCGCTGAATAAATATTAATAAATTAAAAGAAATACAGCCTTATTTTAAGATTCGAACGAATAGCTAATTCGATAGAATAGATACTTTCATTCGAATGAACTATCCATATTTTGACATTCGAACGAAAAATGTTCATTGTCGAATGATTGCATAAAATGAACCTCAATTAAATTCTTTTTCGAAATCAGCTGTTTGAAATTTACTGACATTTCTATCTGATTTAGTATGACCAAGCTGTTTTTTTTTTTGATTTTTATTTCAAAAAAAAAAAAATAAAAATATGATCTAAAAATAAAACTTTATTATTTAAGCAAAATAAAGTAAAAATAAGTGATGCTAACGGCCCGGTAAAGTTTGAATTTGAATACATCAATAAAAACTGACATTTTCAAATTTTGGAGCATTTAGAAAACAGTATGGTAAGTTTATTGATATCAAAAAGATGTTAAATAAGGTTAAAACTTCCCTGAATAATAAAATACTTGATTTATGTTTTAATTTTCATGTAAACTAATTTTGTTTTCCAAATTGATAAACAAAAAAAGAAGGCAACTTCAAAGCCACTTAATTTACACAAATCTGGTCACACTTGAATTTTGAACTACCATTTGTAAATTGTTTTATGAAAATAATTGATAAATTGAAGCCAGACGTTAAAAAATCAAAATGGCATTTGTTTTATGTATGAAAAGAGAAAACGGTGAGGAGCAGTTGTATAGGAGAAGGATAATGGATGCATCACATCCATTTTATGCATCCAATACTACTAACATTATACTAAACTTACATGTTTTATGAATCTATTCGCCAGAAAAAATTGATTGAGAATGAAATGACATTTCTTTCGAACGATTCGAAAGTGAAAATTTGCTTAGTTTTCGAAAGATAAATGAACTTTCCATTGATAATGTGAACTTTCGAATCGTTCGAATCTCAAAATACAAATTATTCGAATTCGACATACTTTCTAATGAAATCGAATGTCAAAATAAGGCTGATAAATAGTGTCTGACTTACAAAGAGGTGAATCAATTAAATTTATTTCAATAAATATGGTATAAGCCATACGGTTATTTCTTGGATAATAGCTCGATTTCGTTCTCGGGGTAGTGTTCAAACAGTGCACAACCTCGAAAAACCACGTCGCATTGCGATAAAAGAATAATAAGGTTAATCAAACAGGACCCTTATATTACCTCTAAAAAAATAAAAAAAAGAACTAGACTTATATATCTCTTGCAGAAAGATCCGGCGAAGAGCGGTTGATATCAGCTGGAAAGCTCATCGTGCTGTAAAAAAGTCATTTATTTCCCTTAAAAATAGACGTGCAAAACTAAAATTTTCCAAAACGCACCTTAGCTGGACTAGGAAAAAATGGAAGACGGTTTTCGGATGATCGAGATTTGGCACGGTACGAAGCCCGAGAGGTGAACGCCTCAATCCTTGATTTACCAAGGTAACTGTGAAGCACTGTTGTGGAAACATTATTGTCTGGGGATGTTTTTCAAGTCAAGGGATCGGGCCACTTCATAAGATAAGTGGTATAATGGATCGTTTCAAGTACCAGGAAAGCCTTCAAAACGTCATGTTTCCGTATGCGGAGGAGAATATGTCGTTGCGATGGATCTTCCAACATGACAACGATCCGAAATATACCGCTAAATTGGCGAAGGATTGGCTTAATGAAGGTAATATTATAGTTATGAAGTGGCCAGCGGAATCCCCTGATCTCAACCCCGCAGAGAATCTATGGGAAATTGTGGATCAGAGGATTGATCGAACAAAATATAACAATTTTGACTCGCTAGTCCATCCCCATACAAATAATTGACAATCTCATTGCCTCCATGCCTCGTCGATGTGATGCAATCATCAAATATAATATTTACGCCACCAAATACTAACATTAAAACGTTTGTTTTATTTATTTTTTATATGAAATCGAAAATGTTCTTTAGTTTTGTCGAGCTACTTTTTAATGAGTTTTGATCTATTTTTATTTTTTAGAAATATGTTAAGATTTAAAATCAAATTAAAAGCCGTAACATATAGAATAATATGTTGTCATTAAGAAAAAATAAAAATTATAAAAGTATCACGAGTGTTTTCACTTTTTATTCGTATGTTTCCAATGTGATATTTTTTCGTGCTTTAGTTTTGTCCAACACTGTATATTGATTTTAAACCCATAAAAATACTGTTTCAAAACATTTTTTTTTGTATGTTTTTAACGAATTTTGCACGTGTAATTGATATTTCTAAAGTCAAACTTCATAAAAAATAATTACATATTCTTGTTTTCTTTTATATAAAACAAAAAAATATTTAAATCATCCACCAAAAAAAGAACTAGCGAGATTTTAGTTCAGTAACCTGGTATATGGTAACTTTGATTGCTTGGCTTTCGTGAAAAAGGCGTTTTGTAACTATTTGCTGCGAGGCAAGAGGATGTGAGAATTGTTGGTATTTCTGATAGGTAGGAAAAAGGAAAGGCACGGCAGTTAGCTCGTCGGAATGGGGGGGATCTTGCCCCCGAAACTTAACCTCACCTACAACAAAAAACACAAATCAGGCCAGAGAAATCTATCAAAACGACAGCGGACGGATTATCACCACATCAAAGCGCTGCTAGTGGCATTGCAGCGTGGCCTTAACCCACCCAATCTGGAAATCTGCGGCCATATTTAGATTTCCCCAATATAATTAGTTCAGATCATACCATCATCACCAGAGGAGCTTGGCTATTATCCAAACCCCTGAAAATAAAGACTTCACCACGTCATGATTTCTTTTGCGAAATCAAAGAAAACAAAAAGTTTCATCAAACGAGACGTTCTTTGAAGTTCTTTTATTGAGTGAGATTATAATTATAATAACAGCATATTTCTGACAGCAATTATAATAAAGAAAATTTTATTTTTTTTCAGCTAAAAGCTACATTTAAACAAAAAAAAAACGAAGCAAAAACATATGAGAAGGGTTCGTTTTTCATAAGCACCATCATAAAACTCTGAAAAGAAGTATTCCTAAAACGCACGACTACTTTGACGACAAGAAAATCAATTCCCTACCTTCTAAGATCTCTGATGAGGTGACGGTAACGCGAAAGATACAACACAACAAAAAAGGAGAAATTAAAATGATAGTTGCACTACGATGGATTTTCTGATAGATTTTTTCGGGATTCGTAACAAGTTTCCGATTACGATGGAATTCGTGATAGGGCTCAATATAGAAAAAATATAAGGATAATAACAATAAAATGAACAATGTGATAAAATTAAAGGCAACACTTTTAATAACAAAATAAAGAACTTTACAACTACCACAATTACGTTTACAGTTACCATTCGTTAATACGAACAATCAGAAACAAAAAGATGATTTTTAATTAAAATAACTGTAAGTTTACTTTATATTCTCGGTCAAAACTCTACCGTTTAGTTTTTAAGTTGCAAGAAAATTGCATAAAGCACTTTATGATTTTACGTTTTATCATGTATTTTAAACTTTGTTTTTTTTTCCTTAATTTATTTTTTTTAGGATCACCTGGCAACCCTATGAGAGGGTATTCTGGCTGAGTAATTATCAATCCAGCTGCAATTTTGTCTTCTGGTGTGAAATTCCAAGCCTCTGACCGTGATCCAACAAATCACAAAGGATTTCACTGCTGGTTCTTTTTAACCATCAAATCAGACTCAGTATATGCTCAAGACACAAAAATATCTTCAGGACACCAAAAATATCCTTAAGCCACCAAAATCTAGTTAGGTTACAAAAAAATATGCTGGCGACACCAAAATATCCCCAAGCCACAAAAATATGGTTATGACACCAACAAAAAGACTGATGCCCGCAGA
Organism: Chrysotoxum bicinctum; assembly: GCA_911387755.1. Classification (NCBI taxonomy): domain Eukaryota; kingdom Metazoa; phylum Arthropoda; class Insecta; order Diptera; family Syrphidae; genus Chrysotoxum; species Chrysotoxum bicinctum. Next base: position 136,600,995 of record OU426987.1, on the reverse strand, counting down.
ACTGTAGTTGCGGATTTTTTTTTTTGAGCAGGTTCGTTTCTTGCTGTAAATGAGCCATGTTTCGGCGTCATCGGTTTCTGTGTTTGTGTAAAACACTGTTGCTTGAAGCTTGGCGTTGGTTGGTTGAATCAAGCTTCCCATTTTCGGGTTTTCCTCCCCTAGTCAGATTTACACCACATAGAACTAGTGTGCACTTTATGTTAAAGTGATCCAATTTTTTCAGCATTATCACTGCACCATCCGGCGATGAAATTAATTTTGGGGTGTTAAAAAAATTCGCTTTTGATGTAAGCGAGTACTATTTCGTCAAAAGACATGTTAAAAACGGAATAATTTTAATTTAAACCGCGCCACGTTTTTACTTTAGTTTATGATTACTATATTTTTTTTTTGTTATGGAGAGTGCAGACGCAGAACACGTCTGCACTCAACGACGTACAATGACCAACCCTTCGGTAAATTGTTGGAATGAAGGTTTGATTTTTTTCGTTCGCTGTGTTGTATGTATGTTGGAGCAAATAAATATATGTATAGGATTTTTATTCAAATACACGATTACCACTCAGAACAACAACGACAATAATGAAGAGCCCACTTCCACCGCATGCAAGTCTATCATTTGTATCAGCTTTGTGGACCTCGCAGTCAAGCAACGAATAATGAGGGAAAAGAAAACGAAGAAAGAAAACATCAACTCTTGCGTTCTTGGCGGCAGCAAAGGAAATGTTTACATCAACGATGCCTTGACCAAATACACCCAGGCACTTCTAATGCGAGCGAAAGGGGCGAGGAAGGAAAAAAAATTTAAATTTGTTTGGTATTCAAATAATAAAGTGTTAATGAGAAAAGAGGAAGGTAGCAACATCATTGTGATTAGGTCGTTTGAAGACCTATTAAAAATATAAAACTCAATTTTATTTTTTTTTCTTTAAATGAATTTTGATCTTATAGATATTGATAATGATGTTCCTACCTTAACTTTTAATAATATTTCAAATGGTGAAAATGTATTTTTAAATGAATTATATTGTGATAACAAACTTTTTTTTGTACACCAAAATGTCAGAAGCTTAAGAGAAAACTTTTCTGCTCTCATTACACATTTAGATTCTTTTCTTTGCATGCCTGATTTGATTCTTGTTTCTGAAATTTGGATTTATAATTTTGAAGATGGTGATTACTCTTTGCCTGGATATGATTTTGTAGCTAATACTAATGAAACTTACGCTGCTGGTGGTGTTGGGTGCTTTATAAGGAATGATATTTGCTATGATTACTCAGCTATTCATTTGGTGAGTGCTGATGTTATAAAAATTTCTATTAATATAAATCGCGAAGTTTTTGTTGTTATATGCGTTTATAGATTTCATAAATATGCATTTTCGGTATTTTATGAGGAATTTTCAAGGTTGTTAGAACGTGAAAACGCAAAAAATTTGTTGATCCTAGGTGATTTTAATATTGACATTTTAGAAAAAAACGATACAATCTCTTCATTTTTGGATCTAATAGCTTTGTTTGGGCTGGTGTCTTTGATTAATGAGCCAACTCGATTAATATCAGGGAAGTGTCTCGATCATATTTTTTGTCGCGTCACAAATAAAGACTATACTTGCTTAGAAAAATGTGTTTTCGATTTTCAAATCACCGATCATTCAATGACCGGTGTACTTCTTGAAACTTTAGATAAAATTAAATGTAAGAAGTATGATAAAGATAATTTTACTATTATGATGCCTAAACTTGATCGAACTAAATTAAATAATTTGCTATTATTTGAACCATGGGAATTAGTTTATATTGAAAGTGATGTATCCAAATCGTACGATCTTTTTGTTGAAATTATAAAACGGAACATGGAAAATTGTACTTATTTCTCAACTTATAAAAAGAAAAACAAAAGGTTAAAACCCTGGATTACCACAAGTTTACTAAAGAGGATCAAAACTAAGAATAAACTCAGGGTAAAATGTTCCAAGCATAAATTTAATATAAAATTGAAAATGAGATACAAAAAACTATCTTCTGAACTTAAAAAAGAAATTCCATTATATAGAGATGCATACTACAACAATCAGTTTAACGAAATTAAAGGTAACTCTAGACGTGAATGGCTAATAGTAAATAGTATTTTTAACAAAGCTACTACAGCAAAAAAACCCATTGAGCTGTGCATTAATAACATTATCTACAAGAATGAACATGAAGTAGCCAATGAGTTTAATAAGTATTTTGTAAATATAGCACAAGACACTCCTCTAAATGTTAGATCACATTCTTGTCCGAACTGCCATCGTAGCGAGCACGGTTGTCATAGTTTTTTCTTTGAACCAATCACAGCACTAGAAGTTTCTAAAACTATAAATAATCTTAAAAATACTAATAGCTGTGGATATGATGACATTTCTAACCTTCTATTAAAAGATATTAAATGGTCTGTTGTTGACATCCTAGCACATATATTCAATAATAGCGTAATATCTGGTGTATTTCCAGATGCGATGAAATGTGCTGATGTCGTACCACTTTATAAAAAAGGTGGTAAGGATAAGTTAAATAATTATCGACCAATTTCGCTGCTACCGTCAGTAAGTAAGGTTTTTGAAAAACTTATTAAGATAAGGATCGTGAAATTTCTTAATAGTAAAAATTTTTTTGCTCCATCGCAGTTTGGTTTTCGTGAAAGAAAATCAACGGAAGATGCACTCTTGGATTTTTGCTCAAACATTTTTAAAAGCTTAGATGATAAAAAATACACAGGTGGTTTATTTGTTGACATAACAAAAGCATTTGATATGGTTAACCACAAAATTCTATTAAAAAAGCTAGAGTGTGCAGGTTTTAGGGGTTCCATACTTTTGTGGTTTACGTCATATCTTAATAAACGATCTCAGAAGGTTAAAATTAATAAGATTAGAAGCAGTGAGGAATATACATATATGGGTGTACCCCAAGGATCGGTAATTGGACCCTTACTGTTTCTAATCTATATTAATTCACTGTTTGAGTTGCCTTTCAAGGGTGTGTTAACAGGATTCGCTGATGATATCGGATTCGCGTATGGGACACAAAGTGTTTTAGACTTAACAGCCAATATAAACGAGGATTTAAGTATTCTTCGTGTCTGGTTTGCTAGGCATGAACTTGTTATCAGCTCTAAAACAAAACTTATGTTGTTTAATTTATCGAATGTCCATAACCTTGATATAGATGTTTTTTACCACTCTCCGGAATGTGAACGTTTTAAACTATGTTACTGTAAATGTGAATCTGAACTAGCAAGGAATACTTTTAAAAATAATCTACCATGTAGTGAGAATTGTTTTCAAATTGAAAAGGTAGATGAGTTCCAATATTTAGGTATAACTTTGGATTCAAAAATGAGTTTCTCTGGCCATACTGAAAAGTTGAGACGATACTTTCGTTCCATTCTCAGGCACTTTTTTTATTTGCGCTCTGTTTGTAGTAATGACCTTTTAAAAACGATATATTACGGAATTTTTCATTCCAAGATGCAATACGGAATAACTTGCTGGGGGGGAACAAATTTTAACAAAATACAACCACTTTTAATATTACAAAAACTTATAATTAGAAAAATATTAAGAAAATCACGTATGGATCATAGTTTTCCATTATTCGCGAGTTTGAAAATTCTTCCTTTACGTCACCTGTACTGTTTTAAGGTATTAAAAACATTCTTTTTGAGATCTGGTCACAGAAATTTAAGAATTATTGAAAATTATAACATGCGTGGAGTTCATTCATTTTTGGTTAACATTCCTCGATCGCGCACCACTGCTTTTCGTAGGTTTTATAATATAACTTCTTGCAGACTTTTTAACAAACTACCGCTTTATATCAGATCAGAATTATCACCATCTAAATTTTTGAAAGATTTAAAATTATGGTTGTTTAGCTTTGATCATGCTTGTTTTGAATCATTTGTATAATGTTATTTACTTAAATATCGCATTTCGTTTGTATTTCTCTAATTTAAATTACTTATATTCATTGTATGAATTTTCTTTTTTAACTTTAATCTTTATTTTTGAAGGGTCACCCCACCCAATGTTAAATTAATTTGAATTTTTGAATATGAAGGGGCATTTAAAACAATTTTTTTAAAAATTCTAAATGCTTCTACTATATTTCTCTTTTATTTTTACTGTATTATATGAAATAAATTGTTATTGAAGAATTATTTGAGAAATAAAGAAATGTATCTATCTATCTATCTATCTATCTAAAAAAGTTTAGACCGGTAGTTTTCAAAATTGTGAAATGATATTGTAAATTAACTTATATGTGTTTTATGTATCTATCAGTTCTTAATGGAAATCGTTGCGATGGATCTTCCAACATGACAACGATCCGAAATATACCGCTAAATTGGCGAAGGATTGGCTTAATGAAGGTAATATTATAGTTATGAAGTGGCCAGCGGAATCCCCTGATCTCAACCCCGCAGAGAATCTATGGGAAATTGTGGATCAGAGGATTGATCGAACAAAATATAACAATTTTGACTCGCTAGTCCATCCCCATACAAATAATTGACAATCTCATTGCCTCCATGCCTCGTCGATGTGATGCAATCATCAAATATAATATTTACGCCACCAAATACTAACATTAAAACGTTTGTTTTATTTATTTTTTATATGAAATCGAAAATGTTCTTTAGTTTTGTCGAGCTACTTTTTAATGAGTTTTGATCTATTTTTATTTTTTAGAAATATGTTAAGATTTAAAATCAAATTAAAAGCCGTAACATATAGAATAATATGTTGTCATTAAGAAAAAATAAAAATTATAAAAGTATCACGAGTGTTTTCACTTTTTATTCGTATGTTTCCAATGTGATATTTTTTCGTGCTTTAGTTTTGTCCAACACTGTATATTGATTTTAAACCCATAAAAATACTGTTTCAAAACATTTTTTTTTGTATGTTTTTAACGAATTTTGCACGTGTAATTGATATTTCTAAAGTCAAACTTCATAAAAAATAATTACATATTCTTGTTTTCTTTTATATAAAACAAAAAAATATTTAAATCATCCACCAAAAAAAGAACTAGCGAGATTTTAGTTCAGTAACCTGGTATATGGTAACTTTGATTGCTTGGCTTTCGTGAAAAAGGCGTTTTGTAACTATTTGCTGCGAGGCAAGAGGATGTGAGAATTGTTGGTATTTCTGATAGGTAGGAAAAAGGAAAGGCACGGCAGTTAGCTCGTCGGAATGGGGGGGATCTTGCCCCCGAAACTTAACCTCACCTACAACAAAAAACACAAATCAGGCCAGAGAAATCTATCAAAACGACAGCGGACGGATTATCACCACATCAAAGCGCTGCTAGTGGCATTGCAGCGTGGCCTTAACCCACCCAATCTGGAAATCTGCGGCCATATTTAGATTTCCCCAATATAATTAGTTCAGATCATACCATCATCACCAGAGGAGCTTGGCTATTATCCAAACCCCTGAAAATAAAGACTTCACCACGTCATGATTTCTTTTGCGAAATCAAAGAAAACAAAAAGTTTCATCAAACGAGACGTTCTTTGAAGTTCTTTTATTGAGTGAGATTATAATTATAATAACAGCATATTTCTGACAGCAATTATAATAAAGAAAATTTTATTTTTTTTCAGCTAAAAGCTACATTTAAACAAAAAAAAAAACGAAGCAAAAACATATGAGAAGGGTTCGTTTTTCATAAGCACCATCATAAAACTCTGAAAAGAAGTATTCCTAAAACGCACGACTACTTTGACGACAAGAAAATCAATTCCCTACCTTCTAAGATCTCTGATGAGGTGACGGTAACGCGAAAGATACAACACAACAAAAAAGGAGAAATTAAAATGATAGTTGCACTACGATGGATTTTCTGATAGATTTTTTCGGGATTCGTAACAAGTTTCCGATTACGATGGAATTCGTGATAGGGCTCAATATAGAAAAAATATAAGGATAATAACAATAAAATGAACAATGTGATAAAATTAAAGGCAACACTTTTAATAACAAAATAAAGAACTTTACAACTACCACAATTACGTTTACAGTTACCATTCGTTAATACGAACAATCAGAAACAAAAAGATGATTTTTAATTAAAATAACTGTAAGTTTACTTTATATTCTCGGTCAAAACTCTACCGTTTAGTTTTTAAGTTGCAAGAAAATTGCATAAAGCACTTTATGATTTTACGTTTTATCATGTATTTTAAACTTTGTTTTTTTTTCCTTAATTTATTTTTTTTAGGATCACCTGGCAACCCTATGAGAGGGTATTCTGGCTGAGTAATTATCAATCCAGCTGCAATTTTGTCTTCTGGTGTGAAATTCCAAGCCTCTGACCGTGATCCAACAAATCACAAAGGATTTCACTGCTGGTTCTTTTTAACCATCAAATCAGACTCAGTATATGCTCAAGACACAAAAATATCTTCAGGACACCAAAAATATCCTTAAGCCACCAAAATCTAGTTAGGTTACAAAAAAATATGCTGGCGACACCAAAATATCCCCAAGCCACAAAAATATGGTTATGACACCAACAAAAAAGTGAGTGGTGACCCAGTACTTCTCTGGCTCACTGGAACCGCCAAAAATCCAAAACGTGGTGATATGGGATTACCTGTATAATTATGTTATGTTACCACCACTTTTCTCAATAAAGTTTTTCTAGATTTCAACTCACCAAATAATTTTGTATTGCAAGATAAAAATATATTTAACAATAATTCTTACACGGAGCTCTTGTATATAAAATCTATAGTACTCTTACTCTCATGAAGAGAAACGAACGACGCGCCGCCTGGACGAATGTATTCCCCAACTTCACGAAGAGTTGAGGAGAGTAAGGACAGTCGATAAATCAGGAAGGGGTGATAATAATATTTTCGGTAAAAGCAAACCGAAGGTGCAAAACAAAGTGACAACAAGAAAGCTATTTTCTGTTTTGTTTTTATTCATTTTCTATACACATAAGTACGATGTGGCATTTTTTGCTTCACGCATAGAGAAAAAACGGTAAATTGTTGGAATAGAATAGAATAATTCTTTATTGAGACTTTTAATATCAATTACAGAGTGTGTTCTTAACGATATCTTATGATAAATTGCGGCTATAATGTATTGCCTGCTTTGACGGTTGTTTTAATGTAATGCCTCGTGGCTGTCTATTATATGTTGTTTGACTACTCTTGCTCATGACAGAGTATGATATACATTTGCGTTGACGGAAGGTCACTAACACTAAAATAAATGTACAATATATACAGGAAACTAATACTAACTTAAAAACAAACGTATAAACGGTTACAAACGATAATGCCTTGAGCATTGTATAGGTAGATAACCTTACATTTTTTGTGTTGTATTTTCTTTCTTTTTCTTTTTTTTTTTTTAATCTTTCATTTTTGTTTGAAATAGATAGCTCTACATTTTTTGTATTGTATTTTCTTTTTTGATCTTTTTTTTTTTTTTTTTTTTTTTTTTTTTTTTGTTTAGAATTGAGCGATAGAGCACTTTACAAGTTAAATATACAGTTGTTGTTATGCAATAAGAGATTATTGTATATCGGTTATAATAATGACGTCAGATATGAGCGATGGCTATGTACTGTTACAAGTATACGTTTAGAAAGAGTAAGAAGATTATGCTGTTACACTGATATCACGTGACAGAGAAAAATAAAATGATGTTACATTTGTTTAGAATAATAAAATAATTATCACAGGTAAAACTTTATAAAGACTCAAGGAATAAAGAACATTCAATTCCATTCCATTCTATCGGTTGTAATGATGTCACTTAGTTTTAAATGTTAAAACTTATATGTTGTTCAGGTCTTGATTATGAGCGCCATATGTTGGTAAGCAGCGGTCAGTTTCCGTTTATCGGGAATTCATCCGGTTTTTTTTAGAGACTTGATTCTCAGTTTTTGACGACATGGATAGGTCACTCGGTTAAGTAGTATCTTCAATCCCAGGTCCAGGATTGAAATTTGGTTGCTGTTCGGCGGACTGATGCCCGCAGAACTGTAGTTGCGGATTTTTTTTTTTGAGCAGGTTCGTTTCTTGCTGTAAATGAGCCATGTTTCGGCGTCATCGGTTTCTGTGTTTGTGTAAAACACTGTTGCTTGAAGCTTGGCGTTGGTTGGTTGAATCAAGCTTCCCATTTTCGGGTTTTCCTCCCCTAGTCAGATTTACACCACATAGAACTAGTGTGCACTTTATGTTAAAGTGATCCAATTTTTTCAGCATTATCACTGCACCATCCGGCGATGAAATTAATTTTGGGGTGTTAAAAAAATTCGCTTTTGATGTAAGCGAGTACTATTTCGTCAAAAGACATGTTAAAAACGGAATAATTTTAATTTAAACCGCGCCACGTTTTTACTTTAGTTTATGATTACTATATTTTTTTTTTGTTATGGAGAGTGCAGACGCAGAACACGTCTGCACTCAACGACGTACAATGACCAACCCTTCGGTAAATTGTTGGAATGAAGGTTTGATTTTTTTCGTTCGCTGTGTTGTATGTATGTTGGAGCAAATAAATATATGTATAGGATTTTTATTCAAATACACGATTACCACTCAGAACAATTTTTTTGTATAGTTAGATAATTATTTTTGTAAGCAGATTTTTCAAATGCAGAATTTTGGGAATAAGAGTTTTGAGTATTAGAGTTCTGGGCACGAGTACGATAACTTGGCCGCCAAGATTTGATGACGGATTTTTGTAGAGGGGTCAAAAACAAGCACTTTTTACTATGGGAGGGGGGGGTCTATCTCCCCCCGTTTAGGAGGTAGGGCACTTTTAGAAAAAATGGTTTAAATTGAAAAAAAAATATTAAAAAACAACGGCAACACCTACAATAAAGTGCTATACTGCGTTTGAAAGCCAGAAAATTTTTCTATAATCCTGCATTTAAATTAAATTACTCATATCAATAGTTTTTGAGAAATTCGCATTTAAAATACAAATTTTGATAACAAAAACGTGAAAAAAAAGTTTAGACCGGTAGTTTTCAAAATTGTGAAATGATATTGTAAATTAACTTATATGTGTTTTATGTATCTATCAGTTCTTAATGGAACACAGAAAACCGCAAGGTTCTATGTCTTCTGGTTTTTGAGAAAACCTCCGTTTAGGAGGTAGGGGCACTTTTAGAAAAAATAGTTTAAATTGAAAAAAAAAAAAATATTAAAAATCAACGGCAACACTTATAATAAAGTGCTATACTGCGTTCAAAAGCCAGAAGATTTTTCTATAATCCTGCATTTAAATTAAATTACTCTTGTCAATGGTTTTTGAGAAATTCGTATTTAAAGTCCAAATTTTGATAAAATAACGTGAAAAAAAAAGTTTAGACCAATTGTTTTCAAAATTGTGAAATGAAATTGTAAATTAGCTTACATGTGTTTCATGTAGCTATCAGTTCTTAATCGAACACAAAAAACCGCATGGTTCTATGCCTTCTAGTTTTTGAGAAAATCGAAAATAACTAAAACTACTTTTCTACAAAATGTTTGATATTTTTTGCTTCCTTACACAAATAAATCAGTGCTTGCTTCCAACATTACAATATATTAACAGTAAAGTATGTATGGGGGGGCATGCTGCCCCCCTGCAACCCCCTGCTTGGGCACACTATAGGATTTGGGGTAGGTGCGAGGTTGGGTGCATGCAAAGTTTCTTTGGCATTCACAGAATCTGTATTTAAAAAAATTCAAATTTATTCTATTTATCCAGTGTCCACTAAATACATATATTTATATAAGTAGCCCAAAGTTCCAAACTTAAAATTTTTAAATATTAAAATGCATTATGAAAAATTCACATGTAATGCACTACTGCTCGACTGCAGCAAATATATATAATTTCTTAATATGTATCTATGTTTGTGTCTTACATACCAATTTATAAAGCAACTGAAATGTTCAAAGTATACCAACTTAGATAAAAAAAAATGCTAACATTCCAATTTGTACCGTTGTTTTTTGTTCGTTAATGAAAATGTGGTACAAGTTATTGTTTACCAAGGTCATTCGTTTTTCAACTTTTGTAAGAGTGAAGTGTTTTTTTCTCTAAATGAAAAATGGCGGTTAAACATCCACTACTTCTTTCGGTGATTTAGTGTCGACCAACGAAAAAAGCATTACTTTTTTCAAAGAAATTGGTTTAATACCAAATGAAAATTCAACTCCCGTAGTTGTGAGCAATTCTGGGTAAAGCTAAATGAATTGCTGTACTGAACTAACAAAGATGCATTATGTTTATTAACATTAATCCTTAAAATGGAATAACCGTCATCACCAAAAATCCAAAAAAGCAGTTTTGGTAATTTTCGATTTTCTCAAAAACTAGAAGACATAGAACCATGCGGTTTTTTGTGTTCGATTAAAAACTGATAGATACATGGAACACATATACGTTAACTTACAATTTCATTTCACAATTTTGAAAACAATTGGTCTAAACTTTTTTTTTCACGTTATTTTATCAAAATTTGGACTTTAAATGCGAATTTCTCAAAAACCATTGACATGAGTAATTTAATTTAAATGCAGGATTATAGAACAATCTTCTGGCTTTCAAACGCAGTATAGCACTTTATTGTAAGTGTTGCCGTTGTTTTTTAATATTTTTTTTTTTCAATTTAAACCATTTTTTCTAAAAGTGCCCCTACCTCCTAAACGGAGGTTTTCTCAAAAACCAGAGGACATAGAACCATAGGGGTTTTTGTGTTGGATTAAGAACTGATAGATACATGAAACACATATCAGCTAATTTACAATTTCATTTCCCAATTTTGAAAACAATCGGTCTAAACTTTTTTTTCACGTTTTTTTTATCAAAATTTGGATTTTAAATGCAAATTTTTCAAAAACCATTGACATGAGTAATTTAATTTAAATGCAGGATTATAGAACAATCTTCTGGCTTTCAAACGCAGTATAGCACTTTATTGTAGGTGTTGCCGTTGTTTTTTAATATTTTTTTTTCAATTTAAACCATTTTTTCTAAAAGTGCCCCTACCTCCTAAACGGGGGGAGATAGACCCCCCCCTCCCGTAGTAAAAAGTGCTTGTTTTTGACCCCTCTACAAAAACCCGTTATCAAATCTTGGCGGCCAAGTTATCGTACTCTCCCCGAGTTCTGAAATAGGTACAGAAAAATTATGTTGAAAGCTAAAATTTTGAAGAGTATAATTTTGGGAAATGAAATTTTGAAATGCATGCAACTTAATAAGTAAAATTTTGTAAGGCAGAAGTTTGAAAAAGGAATTTTGAAATACAGAAAACTTAATAAGTAAAATTTTGAACAGCAAAAAATAAAATTTTGAAATGCAGAAAACTTAAAATTTAAATTTTTGTAAAAGGTATTTTGAGAAGCAGAATTCTGAAATGCAGAAAACTTAAGTAAAATTTCGAAAAAGTTATTTTGAGAAGTAGAATTCTGAAATGCAGAAAACTTAATGGTGCTTATTTTGACATCCTCTTTCGTTAGAAAGTGAGTCGAATTCGTTGAAACTTAATTTTGAGACTCGGCGATTAGAATGTTAATCGAACAAATCGAAAGTTCACCCAATCCATAGAAAGTTCATTTATTTGCGAAAGCTAATTCAATTTTGACATTCGAAGGAATAGAATTAAATGTCATTTTTGTGTCGTTTGAATTTTTCTGTCGAGTAAACAACAAAACATGTAAGTTTTTAATTATTTCATGGCAAATAAATTACTTTTATTATTTATTTTTGTTGTTTTATGTTAAAATGTCGCATTCCAACTGGACAAACCGCGAACAAAAGGAAAAGTTAATTAAAATAATGGAAGAAAACCCGGAGGTAGCAAAGGGTTTTTTTACCACCCGCGTTGATACGGAAAGCATCCACTATCCTTCTCCTCTGCACTTCTTCAACACCATCTTTATTTATAAACAACACAAATGCCATATTTTTATTTTTTATTTATTATTTTATGTTTTTATCAAAGAAATTTAAATTATTAAACAATAAACAAGACAACTACAACTGAACAAAGGTCGCGTTCGGGTACGTATCCAAAGGTATCTGGATTTGTTGGTGTTGTTGTAATCCCGTAGGAAAAAACAACTGATTAACGAAACAGCTGATGTCAAGTAGAAATCTAAAGCTGTCCAAAAATTTTTGGTATACTTAACTATCCAAGGGGAATTTTGAAGAACAGCTGACATTTCAGCTGATCTATTTTCTTTTGTGTCGAGTACAGGGTTGGCCGAACTGTAACTTTTTAACATTTGGTACGTCTAGTACTAATTTACTAATTGAGAAAAGTAAAAAGGAAAAAGTAAGCATTAAAGATCTCATTCGGATCCTACTGCAAAGCTTTTATTCTTTGAACTTCAGATTGTTTCTTGATATAGGAGGTATTAAACTCAAATTCTTTTAGGGTTTTCATAGAAATATGAAATGATCTTAACTCTTAAACATGATTTGTTATGGGATTATATGGACATATTATTTAGAACTGAGTTTTCAGAAAAGGATTCTTTTAAGACTATAAGCTTATATAATCTTATTGCAAGAAGAGAAAATAGTTTAGCTATAAGATTTAAGTAGTTGTAAGCTGCAAAAGTGTTTACCTCTTAAAATAAAAATGTTATGAAACCCAGTTCAGTTTCATAACAAGATATTAATACTTAGGTATAACAATGGGATATAAGAGAGTTGTATGGGAGTTTTTTTTTGTCAGATTTCAAGAGTTTAGCTCTGGATAGTATGTTAGTTGGACTTATTCATAAACAAAATAAACAGTTTCAAGTTAAAATTTAATTGCCAGTTATTGGTTTTCATTATTTTTAAAAAGTTTTTTGGTAATATTTATATGTACGTACCTTGAAACGACAGCGTCTGCTCACCAAACGCGAACAAGCACTAAAAGAATTCGTAGCTTAACTCTGTCGGCTTAAAGCTCACCGCTAATTAAAATAACAAAAAAAAAGCTGGTTGGCGTCAGATAATTTGTGGTTAAAAAATCTGCCCTTTTCAATTTACCTTTCCTCATTGCAGGATTAAATTATCAAAAAATTGAACTAAAAACTTAATAGAGACATTGTCAGTTGTATATATTTATAAGGGCTATACCATATTATATTTTTAAAAAAAATTCATAGGATTTGTAATCCAGTATATGTATAATATTATTTCTTTGCTTTGCGGATTAGCAAATGGTCTCTTGCTGCAACTAACTCGTCGCAACATACCTTGGACAATAAATTCAGCATTAAAAAATATCTTTAAATCATGTATTCATAATCCAAATCCTTTAATTATGCCAAAGAAAATTGTTTGTCTCCAAAAATAAACTTCCCATCTATCATGTATAATTCCTACAATTTCTCATCCTTATGGTAAATGAAACATTTTCAGTTTTTGTACAAACCTTCATAAGATTAAGATCATAAATGTCCAAAATTGTTTGGTTTCCATTATTCTATTTTTTTATGAATTAACTACGTATGTAGCAGACGTAACAAATTGTAGTAAATTAGGCATGTAGTTGATTCGGCCAACCCTGGTCGATTCACGTCGTTTTTTGACTTTGACAGTAAATGGTACCTATCCGGTTTTGGTCGTTCGCCAACGTATCGGATACTAAAGTATCTTAGATACCCTATCGGACTACGAGGTGAACGCGACCAAAGATTTCACTTTTTGCTTTTGAGTTTTGACATTTCACAAACACTTCTCTTTTGTTTTTGATATTTTAGTGTGACCAAGTGTATACGAAAAAAAAAATAAAAATTTAGAACGCGTCATGAACAACTTATTTTTTTTAAGAAAAGTTTCACAACAGCTGAGTTGACACAAAAAATGTAATAAATATATTGTAGTTCTTTATGGTTAAGCTTTTCTTTATAATGAAAAAGTGTATTATTTATTTTGTTTCTTGATTATTTATCCAACATCCATAAAATGTTTAGAAACAAAAAAAATGTAAAACGGTCATACTAATTCAAATAGAAATATAGTAAATGTCAAACAGCTGACAATGAAAATGAATCTTTTTTGAAGTTCATTTTATGCTATCTTTCGCAAATGAATGTTATTCGTTCGAATCTCAAAATTAAGAACGTTCATTCGAAGGAATAGAATCATTCTAACGAATAGACTATTCATGAGAATGTCAAAATAAGCATGAATAAGTAAAATTTAAAAAGTAGAATTTTGAAAAAGGAATTTTTAGAAGTAGAATTTTGAAATGTCAAATTTCGGGAAATACAATTTTGAAAATGGTATTTTGGGAAGTAGAATTCTGAAATGCAGAAAACTTAATAAGTAAAACTTTGAAAAAGGTATTTTGAGAAGTAGAATTCTGAAATGCAGAAAACTTAATAAGTAAAATTTGAAAAGTAGAATTTTGAAAAAGGAATTTTGAAATGCCAAATTTTGGGAAATAATATTTTAAAATGCACAAAATTTAGTAACTAAAATTTGTAAATGCAGAATTTTGAGAAGTAGAATTTCAAAATGCGGAATTTTGAGAAGTAGAGTTTCAAAATGCAGAATTTTGACAAGTAGTATATTGAAAACAAAAATTTTATCAATTAGAATCTTGAAATTCAGAATTTTTTCTTTTCAATATGCAAATTAAAACAATTCTATATTAACCTTCAAATAAAAATTCGTTGTGGTTTCAACAAAAAAAAAATAAATAAATATAAATATTTTTTTTTCTCAAAAACTGTTCGACAGATTTTAAAAATAAAAATGTAAAAAAATTTCATTTAGTTAAAGCTAGGTAATGGTTGAAATTTTTTTTTCCAAAATATGGTTATTTTTGGTACCCGCTATGGAACCATTGTTTTTGTTTTTCATTGTCTCAAAGACGGTACAACCGATTTTGATCATATTTTTCTTGCTAAACCCCCCCAAAAACTTAAATAGAATTGTGTATTAAAATTTTCAAAACAAAATTTTTTGGATTTTTAAAATAAACTTCAAAACTCAATATTTCGAAAACCCCATGCTAGATTTTTTTTAAACTTGATAAATAAAAGTTTATCAATATAATCTACAAGATGTGAGAAAAAAAAATTATTTTACCTAAAAATAAAGGTACCCACCATACAAATGTAAAAAAAATTTAAAAATGGTTTTCAAAAATCGTATTCTTCTCGAAAGCGGCGCCTGAAATTTTGACAAATTTTTGTTTCTTTTAATAAATTTGTATGATCTTTAATTTAATAAAACAAATTTTGAAATTAAGATATTACAGCTTGTACCTACCATAGAAGAATTTTTATAAATTTTGACATTTGACAATTTTCTCATTATCGAAATTTTTTATAGATGCTTCCAAAAAGTTTAAAAAACATTGCATCTCAAAAAATATTTTTTTTTAGTTTTTGGAAAAAGATTAATTTTTTTCTTGGAAAATTTGATATCTCAAAAACGGGTCAATATTTTATTTCGAAACTTAATTTCCATTCGTACAATAATAAAAACTTAAGGTTGGCGTACCAAATTTTTTTTAATTTTATTTTCACTTACAAAATTATGTATGTATTTGCAAGTTTTGCACGTGGAAAAAATTTAACTCGAGATTTTGATCAAAGTTGACTTTACGATGAAAATATTTCCTAGAACCTTTATTTTTAAATACTTAAAATTAATATCCCAAATTTTTTTCTAGAACAATTTCAAAGAAATTTCTTTTATTCAAAATTAGTTAAATAATAAAAGGTTTTTTAAGCTTTGTTTGCATAAATTCGTACTTTTTATATTTATATAAACAAAATACAAAAAAAAAACAAAATTTTTATTTTAATGAATTAATAATTTCCAAATTTGATAAAAATTCATAGACAAACATTAAAAGAAATATTTGTTTGATCGCAGGGCAAACATCTTATTTTTTTTTGTAAAAAAAAAGTTTATTTTTATTTAAAAAAAAATTTTCATGTGGGGTGCATCAATAAACTTTTAACATTGACATCAAATTGCTTTTTTTTTTTTAATTTTTCTAAAATTGCTTATAAGCAATATGTAAATGGGTGATTCTACAAACGATGGAATTTTCGGCGGCCCAAGAAATATTTTAAAATCCGTTCAATTATTTAATCTGATTTTTTTTTATAAAAATAAATCTGATTGATATCTACCTGGCCTAACAATATTATTACGGTGACAATATTTTATTTTGCTCAAAAAATTCTTCAAAGTGTCTGATTCTCAGTCCCCTGACGTGTTCCCAGTGCGTTTTCGCAAAGAAAAATTATTACCGTTCTCTTATTTCAGGTCTCTTCACTAAGATGAATTGCACCGAAGCTACGCCAAATAATACATCTTTGCTACGAAATAGATAAATATTTTTTAGTAATTTATTGTATTACAAAAAAAAACCTAATTAAACTTTGTCCCCCGCATTTCATATCAGTCCCCTGGAATATTGAAACAGTCGAAAAAATCAATAACTAGGATATCGTTCGAATTTCCAGCACTGGCAATTTGAAGTACCAAGTCTCCTTACAATAAAATTGTGATGCAACTCGATTCTGTTTCTTATGTTAGTATTGTGAAAAAAGAAACATTTGTGCAAGAAGTCGTGGATTGTCCGTTTAATTTATCAGTCCTTTGGAGAGTTTTTACGAAACAAATTTGTATGTAAGTAGGCATCTGTTTTAGCAGTATAGTATAGGTTTGATAAAACTGTAATATTATATATATTTTTTTTGATTTTTTGAGTAAAACCTTTATATCTTTTTTGCGCAAAAATCATGAAAAACCTCAGTCTCCTGGTCTCAGTCCCCTGGTTAATAAATGAACAAATGATATTTTATTCAGAAACCTGAGAATCTTCATTGCGAAATATTTTTAAATTTTTAAAGAAAAATATAATTTATTAAGTAGAAAAAAAAATTATTATAATATATTCTTTTAATAAAATGCTAAGTTATTCAGCCTTATTCCGTAAGGCGTTGAACGCCAAAATAAAAACGTCAGTGTGAATTTGGTATTACGTAAGGCGTTCGACGCCAAATAAACGTCAATTTGTCGATTCTCTCTTGTGGAACGTGTTCTCTATATTGTTTTTGGTATTCCGTAAGTCGTTTCCATACAAAAAACGTCTGTAAAAACACCGAAATCTGTCGTCTAGAAATTTGTTGACGACAGGGTACAAAATATAAGTTTTTTTTAAATTTATTTTAGTTTTTATAATTTAAAATTCTTTGTTAAGCGTGAAAATAACAAATCTATAAGGAGTTACAAGAAAAGGCTCGAGTGGGTACCCCCAGCATCTCCTGCAAAAATGTATTTTTATTTGAACTGTTATCAGTCACAATCACATACCCAAAAGTCAAGTATTTCTTTCTCCACCATCATATTATGCATTTGTATATATACAAATATTTATATCAAGCGATCTATCTATGTATGTATATATCCGATTGAAATGGAACATAAAAGAATTCGTAGAAATTACAACTTGGCAAAGATAAAACGCGAGCAGGTATTTCCTTAAGAATGTTGCTTAGGCTTGGCTGGGCTAGTCCCAAATTGAAGTCGTTCCCAACCCCTTTTGGTAGCTCATCATCATCATCGGCTCGACAACCGGGTTCCGGTCCTGGCCTCTTTCAACAAGTCTCTCCACCTATCCCGGTCTCTAGCCGACGCCATCCAGTTGCGCACCCCAAGGCTTCGGGCGTCCTGGTCTACGCCATCTCTCCAGCGCAAGCATGGTCTACCACGCTGTCGTCTACCATAGAATGTACCACAAAGAACTTTCCGAGCAGGTTCCTCTTCGCTCATGCGAGCTAGGTGCCCTGCCCACCGGAGTCTACCGAGCTTAATTTTTGTCACGATATCTGCTTCTAGGTAGATTGCGTACAATTCATGATTGTACCGTCTCCGGAATCGTCCTTCCTCACATATGGGGCCAACAATTCTCCTTAAGACTTTTCTCTCGAACGCAGCTAAGAGGTCGGAGTGCCTTTTGCTAAGCACCCAAGTCTCGGATCCATATGTGAGTACTGGCAGGACCATGGTCCTGTACAGCAGCAGTTTTGAAGTTATGGTGAGATTTCTGGATTTGAAGAGCTTTGACAGACTATAGTAGGCTCTGTTGGATTTGAGAAGCCGCCCGCGTATTTCTTCTTCTATGTTGTTATCGGCTGCTACTATTGACCCAAGGTATTTAAAGGATTGCACCACTTCAAATTCGTGCTCCGCTACCTTGATTGTTTGACCAACTGTTCCTCTCGCATTCGACGCCACCATGTACTTTGTTTTACCTTCACTAATGTGCAGCCCCAGATTTTGTGCCGCCTGCTCGATCTGGATGAAGGAATCGTGTACAGCTTGTTCGGTTCTTCCGATGATGTCAATGTCGTCTGCGTAAGCCAGTAACTGGCTGGACCTGTTGACGATGGTCCCTCTTGTTGCCGTGCCAGAGTCACGGATTGCTTTCTCCAACGCCAGGTTGAAGAGGAGGCAGGCCAAACCGTCCCCTTGTCGGAGTCCATTAAAGATGTTGATTGGTCTGGATAGCAATCCGGCTATTTTTACTTGGCTTGTTACGTTGGTCATGGTCAACCTACATAGTCGTGTCAATTTATTTGGGATGCCGAATTCTCTCATGGCTTTGTAAAGTTCTACCCTGGCTATGCTATCATAGGCGGCCTTAAAGTCTATAAACAGATGGTATGTTGGGATGTTAAATTCTAGACATTTTTCCATCGCCTGCCTAAGGGTAAAGATCTGATCAGTTGTTGTTGTTGTTGTAGCTCGCTTTTGCAAAAAAAAAACTAAGGGTATCAGCAAGTTTGAATCTGTTAACAAATGCGATAAAATAAAAAATCAAAACCAGTGGTAGAATTACCTACTGCATATGGTCACGGCCACGAGAAATGAAACCAAGCCACAAATTTTTTTTTTAGAATTTACCGCTACTATGCTCATTTTTAGAAAGAATATATCTCATACTAATGGTTGATATCATTATCAACAGCAAAAACATTTTTGGTGTGTCCTAAGCCACACTTCAAATTAGCTTGTTGATCTCTTCACACATAGCCGGAAATTCAAGTACTCGAAAAAAGGTAATATTAATTACCTTTTATTTATTTTTTTGTTTACCTTCAACTATAAATTTTATGGAAAAGTCTTACTTTAACTAAATATCTCGTTTTTTTGGTAAAAAAATATTCAAACTTGTAAATTTTACAAAACAAAAGCGCTCTACTTTCGTGTAACGTTATAAGACCAAATTTCTTAAAAGTTTTCTTACTTATGATATGAAAGTTTTAGAAACTGAACTTTTAGAATTTTATTGAGTATTTTGTATTTATTTAATAAAACTATTAAAAAATCATTCAAATTAAGCGACCATTTTTTTTAAACAATATTGAAAGACGTGTAACGTTATAAGACATTTTCTGCTGAAACCAATAAAGATGAAGTTATGTATGTAACTTTTGAAACTCTATTGACTTTAGGTGACCTTGAGTAGGGCTGAAGGTAATAAGAAATACTTCAATATTCATTAGACTCATTTCCACTCTAAAAAGTTTCTGAAACACAGTTTTATCAAACGTGAATAATCAGAAACATTCAATAAAAACGATCGCCATTTTTCGCTTTATCCTTATTACCAAAGCAAATCGAAGTAAAAATGTTTATTTATGTTTTATTTTTATAAAGAAAAAGAACCACATTACTTAAAAGAGTTGTCTAACGTGTTTAAAATTAGGAAAAAGTTAGACGAAGTCTCCAAGCTAAACGACTGCGTTAAGCAGAGCCGGATTTATTCCTTAAGGTACTAGTACGGTCTAGAATTCCAAAAAAACGCATGATTTTTGGGAATTTTTTTCTCGGAAACCCAATTAGATATTAACATAATTTTTGTTTTAAATAATGAATACATGCGTCAAAAATACAAAACAAAATTGTTTTTTTTAATTTTCGAATTCTGGCCGAATTATAGAGAGCACCAACGTCGACTCATCAAAAAACACATTGTCCCATGGCGGACAGTTAATCTCCGGATCTACTGAACCGATTTTCAAAAAATTTGTTGCAACTTTATTGTTTTTATGTTTTCCAAGACAATTTACCACAATTTGACCAAAAAGTTATGAACAAAAAAATGGTGACCCAAAAATGGCCAACAAAATTGCCAAACAAATTTTTTTTTTCAAAGCTTGACATTTTTTTTTTGTTTTTGACTTTTTAAACAAATTGTGGTAAATTGTCGCGTAAGAAACCTTCCTTTAAATAACCCACTTTGTTTTTTTGTTTCAGTTCAGCCAATCCTGAGTTTAACTGTCCGCAATGGGACAATTTATCTTTTGATGAGTTGGCGTTGGTGCCCTCTATAATTTGGCCAAAATTCGAAAATTTAAAAAAAAAACAAAATTTTTTTTGTATTCTTGACTCATGCATTCATTATTTAAAAAAAAATTATGTTAATACTTAATAAGGTTTCCGAGAAATAAATTCCCAAAACTCGTGCGTTTTTTTGGCATTCTAGACTGTACTAGTACTTTAAACGAGCACTGTTTAAAATTTTGCGCCACTTTGTTTATTTCTGTTTTTTATTTCAATGAAAATTTTCAATCGCGCGTTTTTGTAACAGACAATTTGGCGCATACTAAAGATACCATTATCCCGTATTTGTATACAAACTTCTTTAACACTTCCAAGTAAGTTGAAAGTTTTTAGAATTTGGAGCGATTTGACCATCTTCCCACTTCAAAAACAAATTCTTTGCAGCCTTCTGTCTTTGAATCCAAATTTAGGATAACATTTTCTTGGAACTATTTTGCCACTTTCCATGGCAAAGGATGCGTTGAAGGAATTGGTGCCATCGCAAAAACTGTCGTGCGAAAGCACGTACGGGCTCGAGACTGTATTGTCAAAAACGCATCCGATTTGTGCAAGCTCTTAGCCGCACTTCTTCAACAATTTACGTTGAAGAAGTCCACAATGATGACATCTTGAAAATTAATAAAACTTTGAAGTCATCAGCCATTTTAATAATGGCAAAATAAAAACTTACCATACTTCAAGATTGGGATATAGTATTTATGTATTTTTTTTTGTTTATTTATGGATTAATGTTATTACAAATGAAGTACTTACCTTATAATAAATAAATTAACTTTGTTCTATTTGCTTGCTTTTCGTTTTTTTTTATGTATTTATATTACTCTTGGCCATATTGTTCCCATTTTTCATACAGAAATTCGAAAGGTAACGTTATAAGACTTTTTTCTGTAACGCTATAAGATACACATTTGAGTTGAAATAACCTAAATAATATAACTTTTTCTTTA
Source organism: Chrysotoxum bicinctum (assembly GCA_911387755.1). Lineage (NCBI taxonomy): Eukaryota > Metazoa > Arthropoda > Insecta > Diptera > Syrphidae > Chrysotoxum > Chrysotoxum bicinctum. The sequence continues at coordinate 136,579,658 of OU426987.1, read as the reverse complement.
AAAAAAAAGTTGTAAGCTATAATTTGGAATTTCATCTCAATTCTCTAAAAAGAAAAACTCAACTTAGCACACCAAATTCGCAGAGTTTTCAGAATATATTCAGCAACCTCAAAATCTACTTCCAAAAAATGTAACGTTATCAGCGAATTTGAACGGCAATATTTACAAATCTATAAGAGATAAATAAAAATTTTTTTTTACAAAAATTAGATTTTAAAGAGATCTATCACATGTATATGTTTAAAAGTTAAACTAGCATTGCAGTTTTCGAGTAATAAGTAAAAAACACGTACAATGTAACGTTATAAGACCATGGCCGTGACCATATGTGTATATTTTTTTATTTAATAACATACTTTGTGCCAGCCAAATCAAAAGGATTTGCTTTAGATGGAATGTGTATGTATATCTTCTGCAGTATAAAATCTTTCTTTTCTTCTTCTTCTTCGTCGTCACTGCTGCTCAAAGAAAAATAACTTTCTACACTGTACGTTTTTCGTATTTTTTTTTTATGTTTGAAACAAATTCACACAAATATAATTTTCAAATCCAAATGATTCAATTTGCAAACAATTTGATATGTCAGATGTTTGGAATGTATTGTGGAATGTAAGAGCGAGAGAAACGCTGGCGTTTTAGTTACGGAATACCAAAAAAAAACGAAATTTCTATATTTCAATGTGTACCCAAGAGAAAATACAAAAAAATTAAAGATTTATTCAGTCCCCTTAAAAAAACTCAGTCCTTTGAACATTCTTTTTCAAAATATGTCCTTAAAATCGTCATTTTTAATTTTTTTACTGGCCGCTTTCAACAACGCAAAGTGACGTTCTAATGATTAACTAGAACAATTCTTACGACTTTTGGTTTCCAACAATGTCGTGCCGAAATTTGTAACATTTTCTTCCATTCTTTGTAGAATCACCCAAATACATACAAAATATTTTTTCCAAAAAAGGTAGGTACATATCTGAATTTTTTTTAAATATTGTGTCAATAATAATTTTATTCTATTTATTCTAATTTTTAATTAATTTAAGTTTTCTAAAATTATTTTTTTCTCGAAAAACTTATTTGATTTTTTTTCTTCAAAATAGCTTTATGTGAATATTTATAAATTTCTGAAATTGTTTATATACACATAAAAAGTATTATATTTTTTGCAAACAAAGTTTATATGAATAAATTTTAAAAACTGGTCTATACCTATATCAAATTTCTTTTTTTATATTTAATTACGAGTATATAAATACCTATCAAAGAATAAAAATAATTTTTCGTTTTTGTAATCAAAATTATTTTCTATCACACCAAATTTCTTCTATTTTAATTTCATACAATTTTCTATGGGTATGTATGTACATTATGTATGTATTATGCAAAAGCTATTTTCTTTAATAAAAATATAGGTACGTACCTGTAAGATTTTCTTAAAGAAATAGTTTTCTAACTATGTATGTACGAGTACATACCTATCTATATTAATTACAAAGAAAAAATACAATTGCCACTATCCAACTACACTATAAAGACTGCCTAAAAGTGCACAAGCGAGCCATAGCAGCATCTAAAAAGCTTGGCTGGAGAGAATACTGTCACTCCATAGAAAACATTAAGGATTCTGCCAGACTAAGTAAGTTCTCTCAAAGGAACATTGCAACCCTTCGTTTTTGAGAAAAATCTGACGGTATCTGGACAGCCTCTCCAGCTGAGTCCTTGGAACTGCTGATGACAACACATTTTCCGGGTTGTGAGAACAGCTACCCCGAAACGCTTCATGTGCGATTAATACTTTCTCCCCTTACAAATCACCAGGCCCTGATGGCATAATCCCAATTATGCTGCAGAAACTGCAAGACTTGACAGTACCATGGCTTGAAATGATCTTCAAAGGTTGTCTCTATCTCAATCATGTATCCGAGTCATGGAGACATGTAAGAGTGGTCTTTATTCCGAAGGTCGGCAAACGAGGTCATGAATCCGCGAAGGACTTTAGACCAATTAGTCTGACATCTTTTGTACTAAAGACACTAGAGCGCATCCTTGATACTCACATCAGAGTTTTACTAGAGGGTCGTCCTCTTGATGAATCGCAACATGCATACCTAAAAAGCAAGTCTACGGAGACTGCCCTGCATGAAGTAGTGCGTACAATAGAGAAGACGATTCACTACAAAGAATATACCCTAGCAACCTTCCTAGACGTGGAGGGTGCTTTTAATAACGTCCTAACTGAATCTATTCGCGAATCACTTGCTCACTTTGGTGTAGAAAGCTTCATATCTAAATGGATTGTCTCTATGCTCAGTGACAGAAGGATCCAAGCAACGTTAGGAAACACAATTTCTACTAAACATGTTAATAGGGGAACTCCCCAGGGTGGTGTTCTCTCCCCTCTTCTATGGCTCTTAGTCATGGACAAAATTCTCGTCAAGCTCAGAAGTAGTGGTGTGAAAACTGTAGCGTATGCTGACGATCTGGTTTTATTGGTGTCAGGAAAGTTTACCACAGTGATTAGTGAAATCACTGAATTGGCTCTGAAAAGAGTTAGAAACTGGGCCACTAGTAGTGGACTAGGAGTTAATCAGATTAAGACGGAACTGATGCTCTTTTCTACCAGGAATAAAATACCTACATTCACCCTACCTCGACTTAACGGTCAAACTCTTTCCTTATCTTCCAAAGCTAAATACCTTGGAGTTATTCTCGACCCCAAATTGAATTGGAAGGTAAATATTGAAGAACGGGTTAAGAAAGCCTGTATTGCTTTCTATGCCTGCAGAAAAACTTTTGGCAAGAAGTGGGGCCTTCAGTCGAAGATGATTTTGTGGACGTACACTGCTGTGGTACGGCCGATTTTGTCTTACGGATCGATTGTTCGGTGGCCTGCACTTAGCAAGCAATATAACGTTGAAAAACTTAAAAGGGTTCAAAGAACGGCTAGCGTCGCCGGCACAACAGGGGCTCTCAGATCATGCCCAACAGATGCCCTGAGTATCCTGAACCTTTTACGACTCGACCTTCATATCAAATACCTAGCGGCATGCAGTGCTGTAAGACTTAAAGAATCTAATTGCTGGTTCTCCAAGCCCTATGGTCATGGAAACATAACAAAATTGATTCCTCCGGATATTTTCCTATCGAACACCGACTACTGCGTACCTCCTCTTGGCCCAAGCGGGGATTTCAAAGCCATTTTTCCAACCAGAGAGGATTGGAAAAATAATGTTGTTACAAAGGATTTCGATTCGATAATCTTCACTGATGGATCTAAGATGGACTGCGGTGTTGGTTCAGGAATTTTTTCCGAGTCCTTTAACATCTCCAAGTCCTTCAGACTACCAGACTTTGCGAGTGTATTTCAAGCTGAAATACTAGCAATCAGGACTGACCCGAGCTAAATTAGAGCCCTGCGCAAGCTTTATCAGTGGCGCCTCTCATTTGGATTGGATTGGCGGAAAAAGTCATTTCCTCATTACCCAAGAGGTACCCTTTGCAATGCGTTTTTTTTTAACGAGGGATCCCCAAGAGGCCTATTCCTAGATAATACTTATATTTAATTAAAATAAATATGATTTTTATTAAAAACTAAGAAATCAAAAATATGTATATCACAAAAATAATAGTCAACAAATATATCACAAAAATTTAGGAACTGAAAAAAGTATTTTTTGAAGTAAAAAATATTTAAAAACTAATTCAAAAACATAAACACATACAAATAAATAATGAACTCATTAATTATTGTTGTTTATGTAGGAAATAATAATAAGATTATTATTTTAATAAATAATATATAGCCATGATTGACTAGTCAACTTATCTTTCCTGAGTCATTGGGGTAGTTTTTTATTAATTTTAGTTTCAAAAAACTACGTTATTTAAGGAAACTGTGATGGTATTGTTGTGAACAGAGCTTTATACTACTACAGCGCCATCTGTTGGAAAATTTCATATCTAATTTATGGAAGAAACAAAAAGCTCTTTTCCAATGTCAAATGTATTTCCCCTTATTCCAACCATCTAGAACATTCCAAGACAAGAACTTTCGAGAACAACTAATTTGAGTATTATAAGGGAGTGTTCACGGTGAGCGAGACACAGTTGATTTTGGATTATGAAAGTGTGCAAAAGTATTGCTTATTGGATTGTGTTATTAAACAAGTGTGATTTAAATTTGAATAAAAGTATTTGAGTTGTTTATAAATTGAGACTTACTGTTTTGAATTGGAAAGTGTGAATAAAGAAGAAATACTAAAAAGAGTAATAAGTTTTATTTAACGAACCTTGGAAAAATATTACATTGGTGTCAGAAAAGTGGAATAAAACTTATTGTGCAGTGCAGTGTGGAAAAAAAAAGAAGTAAAATAAAAAATGAGCAAGTTATTGAAAGAGCTCAACTGTAATGAGCTGAAAAGTGAATTAGGCAAGCGAGAACTTTCTAGAGCAGGATCGAAAAATGAGCTTGTTCTGCGTTTGGCCGAATATTTGAAACAACAAAATGAAGACCCGGACATTTTCGTCTTTGAAGCTGACACTGAGGAAGCAGACGTAAGTAAGAATGTAGATGTTTCAAATATGATTAGTCTTCTGCTCCAACAACAAAAGAATGTTCTCGAACGTCTCGAAGAACAACGAAATGAACAAAAGAAAGAACAGAAAAATGCTCTCGAACGTTTCGAAGAGCAACAAAAGAATGTTCTCGAACGTCTCGAAGAGCAACGAAATGAACAAAACGAACGTTTCAATGAGCAGAAAAATGAACAAAAGAATACTCTCGAACGCCTTGAGAAACAGCATAGCGAACAAAAAGACCTTCTCGAAGAGCAGAGAAACATGCTAGAAGGCAAGCTTGTTAACATCGAGAATAATGTATCTGCACTTGATGGACGTGTTTCATTGCTGGAGAATAAAGTTGACAACAAAATGGAAACGTTTTCAAAAGAGTTAGACCGTGTTCGAAATATAAAGATTCGGGAAAGTTCTGGAGAAACCTTGAGGAAAAAGGAGATGCAACCTCCAACCTTTGATGGACAAACTTCTTGGTCTATATACAAGAAGCAATTCGAGGCTGCTTCCACAACAAATGGCTGGGATGAGGCTGACAAGTACGTAGCCTTAACTCTTGCTCTTAGAGGAGCAGCTGCTGAGTTGTTGCAAACCATACCAACAGATAAGAGTGGTGACTTCAATTCCTTGGTTTTGGCTATAGACAAACGCTTTGGTAACAGCCACATGAAAGAAGTCTTCAAAGTGCAACTCAATTCCAGAGTTCAGAAAAGGGGCGAAACTCTACAACAACTGCAAGCGGACATTGAAAGGCTTGTTCATCTTGCATATCCAGATGTTGGAGAGGAAATTTGTAACCAGTTCGCAGTTGAGGCATTTGTTCGCGCTATTTCCGACATACATCTTCAAAGAGCCGTGCGAACTGCTGAAAAACGAACGCTTTCTGAAACATTAGCGTTTGCCTTGACAATGGAAGCAGCTGAGCAAGCTTCTCACGGAGTACATCGACTTAGAGAAGCCATCGTCGAAGAATGCTCATGCCAAAGAACTGCTGTCCAAAGGAACCAACGAAACGGACTTACAAAGTGCTGGAATTGCCACAAGACCGGACATTTACAGCGTCAATGTCGATTACCACCAACAAGAGCTTGTCAACATTGTGGACATGGAGTTTCAAACCCAGAACAACGTAACAATAACATCAGTGTTACTTCCCGAACAGTTTCCCAACAGGGAAACGAGTAAGAACCAACTTCGAGGGGCAGAAGCTGGTTTCTGGTATCGATGGCCCCAGAAACACCATCCAGGTCTCCCAAACTAAACGAGACAATAAAAGTCTGACTGTCGAGGCAACTTTAAATGGCAACAAACGTGTGGTCACCATCGACACCGGTGCCACAGCCTCCATTGTGTGTCAAGACCTAGTGCACCTGAATTGGCTACACAACACCAATAGCTACCGTCTGAGAACTGCCACAGGAGAAGCAGCTAGGGTTTATGGTGAAGTCCGACTTAGAATTCGAATTGCAGATCTAGAATTCTCATACAAATTTTTAGTGGCAGATATATGTGACGAATGCATCATAGGCATGGACTTCATGAAAGAACATCGAGCAATTTTGGATATTGGCAACCAGGTGCTCAAATACCAGAATACAGAGATTCCAATGATCTATGGGCACGAAGGAACAACAACTCTAAGGACTGTCATCAAAGAAGACGTGATTATTCCTACTTCTTCTGAGGTATTCGTTTGGACAAAATTAGAAGGTGAGTGTGGACGCCATCGATACCTAATGGTGGAACCAGGCCCAGATTGTTCTTCCCAAAACGTCATCATTGGGAAGACACTTGTGGCTCCGAAGAACAATATGGTCCCCGTACGGATACTCAACACCAAACCGTACGATGTAAAGTTCGTGAAAGGAGAAGTTATCGGTAAGTGCGAATCTGTCGCAGCCATAACACGAATTGACGCTGAAACACCGAGAAAGACATTAGACCCTGAGGAGCTCAATACCATCAAGGCAAAGATTCTCAATTCAGCTTACCTAGACCAACATCAGGTTAAAATAGCAGAAAGCCTTCTGAATGAGTATTCCGACATTTTCGCTTCACCAAACGGGAAATATGGAAGGACACAAATGGTGCAGCATCGAATAAATACAGGAGATGCAAGACCCATTCGTCAGCCCGCAAGACGTCTTCCACTGGCCAAACAAGGTGAAGCTGAGGAAATGATTACCACCATGAAAAAGGATGGTTTGATTGAGAACTCCAAGAGTCCTTGGGCATCACCAGTGGTCCTAGTCAAAAAGAAGGACGGAAGTACACGATTTTGTGTAGACTACCGAAGGTTGAATGACGTGACCAAGAAAGATAGCTATCCCCTTTCAAGAATTAGCGACACCTTAGATGCGATGGAAGGAGCACAATGGTTTTCAACACTGGACTTGAAAAGTGGATACTGGCAAGTTGAAATTCACCCTGAAGATCGAGAAAAGACAGCGTTCTCCACAGGTAATGGGCTCTGGCAGTTCAAGGTGATGCCGTTTGGTCTTTGCAACGCTCCGGCAACATTTGAGCGTTTGATGGAGTGCGTCCTTCAAGACCTGACGTGGAAAACTTGTCTTGTCTACTTGGATGATGTTATCGTTTATGGAAAAACATACGACCAACACTGTAAGAACCTAAGGGGTGTATTCCAGAGACTTCGAGAGGCTAACCTAAAACTGAACCCAGAAAAATGTGCACTGTTCAAGACTGAAGTAAAGTATTTGGGACATATCATCTCGTCCCAAGGAGTCAGGACTGATCCTGAAAAAGTTGACACCGTCAAAAATTGGCCAACACCACAGGACAAACATCAACTACGAAGTTTTCTTGGTCTTGCTACTTATTACAGACGGTTTGTTAAGAACTTTGCCGGAATTGCGAAGAATTTGCATCAGCTTACGGAAAAGAACAAGCAGTTTAAATGGTCAGGTGAGTGTGAAAAAGCCTTCCAAGAACTGAAATACCGTCTATGCAATGCTCCGGTGCTGATCTATCCGACTCCAGGCAAGTCTTTTATCATCGATGCTGATGCAAGCAACGTGGGAGTCGGCGCTGTTCTGTCACAAGTTCACAATGGCGAGGAAAAGGTTGTCGCCTATTTCAGCAAAGTACTGTCGAAGACCGAAAGGAACTACTGTGTGACCAGAAGAGAACTATTGGCACTCATATTGGCAACGAAACACTTCCACAAATACATCTATGGACAGAAGTTTCTTCTACGAACCGATCATGGTGCTCTTAACTGGTTGTTGAACTTCAAGAACCCAGAAGGACAAGTCGCAAGGTGGATAGAAAGACTGCAGACTTACGATTACGAAATTCAACACCGAAGGGGAAAGCTGCACTCAAATGCCGACGCACTATCCCGAAGACCTTGTAAAATAGATTGCAAGCATTGCAGGCGACAAGAAGAAAAGGAATCCATCAACATTCTGCGAATAAGGGCTGACCCCATTTGTGGATGGAGCAATGAAGAAATAAGATCTGCTCAACAAGAAGACCCCGACATTGAACCTCTTCTCGCATGGAAGGAACATGAAGAAAAACCCGCATGGAATGACATTTCCGATAGGAGTCCAGTTTTAAAGGCCTATTGGGCACAATGGGACTCACCTCATGTGCAAGAAGGTGTTCTTTGGCGAAAATGGGAGTCCGTTGATGGTAAATCCTATGTGATGCAGCTTGTGTTACCTCAATCGAAAATCAAAGAGGTTCTTCGAGAGATGCATGATGGACCTTCCGGAGGCCATTTGGGAGCCATAAAGACTTTAGAAAAGGTGAGGCAACGATTCTACTGGTTGCATGCAAGAGACGACGTTGAAAAGTGGTGCCGAAATTGTGATGCGTGTGCTGCAACCAAAGGCCCTGATAGAAAACTGCAAGGAAAAATGATGCAATATAATGTCGGCTCACCGTTTGAAAGGATTGCTGTTGATGTAGCTGGCCCATTTCCGGAAACGAATGATGGAAACAAATACATTCTGGTGGTAATGGATTACTTCAGCAAATGGCCTGAGGTATACGCTATCCCGAACCAAGAAGCCAAGACCGTGGCCGACCAGATTGTGTCTAACTGGGTAAGCAGATTCGGTGTGCCTATGGAGCTCCATTCTGACCAAGGAAGGAACTTTGAGTCGAACATATTCCAAGAGATCTGCGCGTTCCTTGGCATTAAGAAAACGAGAACCACACCACTTCACCCTCAATCTGATGGAATGGTTGAGAGATTCAACAGGACCTTAAAAGAGCACCTCACTAAAGTCGTAGGCGACTACCAAAGAAACTGGGATAGGCACATACCACTATTTTTGATGGCCTACCGAAGTGCAATACATAGCTCAACAGGACAAACACCATCTGAAATCCTGTTTGGAAGAAGCATACGGCTGCCTAGTGAGATAAGGTTTGGACACCCATCACAAGAGTCTCAGGAATCAGGGGATTACGTGAGTGACCTGAAAGAGAGGCTAATCGACATCCACGAAAGGACCAGGACTAGAATGAGCGCTTACAGCGATCGAATGAAGACAAGGTACGACACAAGAGCAAACACGACAGGATTCCAAGTAGGAGCTCGTGTATGGCTGCATAATCCACATCGTCAAAAGGGATTGTCGCCGAAGCTTCAACAAAACTGGGAAGGCCCTTATACTGTCGTCACGAAAATCAATGATGTCGTTTACCGAATTCAAAGAGGGTCAAGAGGAAAGTTAAAAGTTGTGCATAGCGATCGACTGCACCGATACAGTGGCGAAGCTGGAGATAGAATTGTTCGGGACGAACAATCTTAAGAAGGGGGCAATGTTGTGAACAGAGCTTTATACTACTACAGCGCCATCTGTTGGAAAATTTCATATCTAATTTATGGAAGAAACAAAAAGCTCTTTTCCAATGTCAAATGTATTTCCCCTTATTCCAACCATCTAGAACATTCCAAGACAAGAACTTTCGAGAACAACTAATTTGAGTATATAAGGGAGTGTTCACGGTGAGCGAGACACAGTTGATTTTGGATTATGAAAGTGTGCAAAAGTATTGCTTATTGGATTGTGTTATTAAAGAAGTGTGATTTAAATTTGAATAAAAGTATTTGAGTTGTTTATAAATTGAGATTTACTGTTTTGAATTGGAAAGTGTGAATAAAGAAGAAATACTAAAAAGAGTAATAAGTTTTATTTAACGAACCTTGGAAAAATATTACAGTATTTATAGATTTAGAGCTATGGCTTAGGTGAACACACCTAAAACAATGACATTTCGTGTAAAAAGTAAGTACACGAACCTTTTTTGATATCTGCAAATGTCAAAGAGTCATATGAAGCTAGAAGCTGAAGATACTAATGTCGTTTTTATTTGGCAATCCGGAATCTCTCTCCGATCCGGAATCCCAACTGAACACTTTTGTTTGCTTCTGATGATTCTGAAGTTTTGTTTGATTATATGTTAGGAGCCAGGTTTCCACGGGGGACATCTTCGGTACACCAGAGGTGGCTACGGCACGCTTGCGGTTGCTCGGCTTCGCTCGTCGCTTGGGGTGGTTCTTGCCATCCTCTAGTGCACCTCCTGCTCGACTAAACATTAATTTTTAATCGTTCCTAAAGTTAGGATGGAAAAATGTGACACAAATCTAGAGACCCTGACGATATCTGAGAGAAAAGATAGTTTGGTGCTTTGATTTTAATAAAAAAATGAAAGAAGAATAAAAAAATATAAAAAAAATACCCTATCTAAACTAACTAATCTATTAAACTAAAAACCCAGTACCAAAATTATTTTAAAAAAATTATAAAAAAAATGAATTAAAAGAAATGAAAAAAAATAACTAAATCCTAAACTAATCCTAAAACTAATACCCTACACCTATATCCTATATCTAAAGCACCTCCTTTTCATCGCCCTCAGATACCGCCATACTGAATTTCGAACGTTCGTCTGATGTTAGTGACGAAGGTCTGGCCAACCCACCCAAGTATCAGAAAGATACTTCCTTCGCTATTTCCTTGGCCATATATTCAAGGGAAATAGCCCCTAATGTAACCCAACTAGTCACGAGTTAGTCAGTAGAGAAAAGTCTGTTCATGTCACGTCCTCTAACCAAGATCACATCTGGACGGCTTTACCAAGCCTCCACACACCCTTAGCTATAAAATTAGAACTCCATTTCTTTTTAAATTTGTAAACTTCAAATTATCATTTTATTGAATATCTTCATAAAAAAATCAAAATTAAAAAAAATTCGAGATCTCCTGCTCGTTTCTTTTACTATTCAAAAAAATTCAAAAAAAAAATGTTTAAACTAAAAACTAATAAACTATATATATACGAATAATAAAAAAATTCAAAGAAAAGTGACCTTATTGATTAATTTAAGGACCTTTGTATCCGATAATATAAGTTTACTTACTGTTTTTTCTCGTCCCTCGTCGTTCTGCCGGCAGCACGTTCAGGAAACAGGTGTGATCTTGTATTCACCTTACTTTCGGGAATTTTCTTAAAAACTGATTTTTGTTTTATCTTTAAAGTCACTTTCTTCAATAAATTTCAATTTTTTTATAATAAAATTCCCTTACAAAAAAAAAACGATTTGGAGAACTGAATTTGTACACTAGTTCTTTAGTACATACTCTACTCTACTTTACTTTAATTTAAAAAAAATTCACTTAAATTGTCTTTCTTCTCTTATCTTCTTTTCTTCTTTGTTCACGATTTTCCCACTGTATAATTTTTTTTTTCTTAGCTTTCTGGAGCACCCTTTCCTCTTTTCACAAAATCTCTTTGTTGCACTATGATCTCTATGTGTATACTTTATATACATATAGGATCCAATGATGGTCTTTTGTGAACTCCAAAAGATTTTTCCTTGTCTTTCTTGAACAAAGAAAGTCTTCTGCTTCGAAGGATGCTTTCTCGATTTTTCGGTAAAAAAAATTGGCAGAGGCCTAGGCTCCTACGGTGGATCTTTCGAGATCGAAGAAATCAAGCCTAAACCTGATAAAAAAATCACACGTCAGGCTTTTGAATTTTGGATTTCAATTTTGTACACATACCTCTGCTTTAAAATGCTATTACAATCCAACAATGGAAATTCTGAGAGTTTGTCTCGAAGAACTTCTTCCTCCGCGATTCCTTTTCAGTACTCCTATGCATACATATATTTAATATATATATATCAAAAAATTTTACTTTGCACTTTGAATTTACCTTTTCAGATTCTTAAACTTCACTTTTATCAATCTATATAATCCGGATTTTCTTTTTCGAAAACAAATTTTTAACTTTTATTTTAAAAAAAAAAGTTTACTATAATTTTTCGAGTAATAAGATTTTAAACTCAAATTGAAACTCGCCGACAGTTTAACGTCTCTTAAATCTTTCCTCACAGCTCTCAAATACCATAGTGACCATAAAATCCTAAGGGCTAGTTCCTGGTCTTTGTCGTAATACATAAGTAAATAGTTACCACTACATCTGAGTGAGATCACTATTTTTAATCCTTCAATATTACAAAAAAATCAAAAATACTATTATCCATCCTTTTCACTATTATTATTTCCCCCCTCATCTATAACCAAAAATTCCACACACACACATTCATACCTGTCCCTTTTATATGTTTGTCCCTATCCTAACACATAATTTTATTTGAATATATATAAATATCTAATTATAATAAATCTTATTAACTTAATACTAATCTACTTATCTATCTATTATCACAGAGCTATACCTTTTTATATAAATTTCCCTACCTACCTTAACACTTAACACATTAACCTACACCCTTAAAAAAGTTCATTTTGTTCATTTTGTTCTCATTTCCGAACTCAGCGAAAACATTCTGCGCATGTGTCGTGGTATTATTTTGCCCCCCTTTACCTTTGGGTAAAAAGAGACAAACCCACTTTCACATGCGCAGAGATCAATATTATAAGTGAATTTCTATTAAAATTAAACGAGATGTCAAAAGTAAACAAGAATCATGGCGGAGTGTTCGTTTTCGATGGTGAGTTTTTTTATTATTATAAATTTTATTACTATTAATTATATTAATTATATTTTTTTGTTTGATTTTTCATTTTCAGATCATAATGAACATTTTGGAATATAAAAAAGGTAAGTAGCTTAAGTCATAATTGTGTAAATTATGATTTAAAAACTGTTGCAGGCCTGTGTATGTATGTATGTAGGTATGATTTTCATCCTACCATACATTTGTTTTGTTTTTTTTGTTTAAAAATATTAATTTTCGTTTAATTTCTTTGCAGGAAATTACAAGAAACTATAATTTGAGGACCTTGGGCCTGAAGGAAGGGACCAAGAAAAAAAAAAGAAGAAAAAGAAACAAAAAAAACAAGGGCTTAACATTTCTTGGTTGTGTGTTGTCTGCAGGAATAGAAATTCCTCGCAACACGAAAGAAGTAAAGCCAAGGTGGGAAAATACCTTGGTTTGTTTCTCTTCTTGGGACTGGCGGTACTCTTGGAGGATTTGATGCTTCCTCCGGGAGCAATATAAAAAAAAGGAAAACTTGTGTGTTGTGGCAGTGTTGAAAGTTGCCATCCGTCGGGTCATCGACGCGACGCTGCCACCCACCGCATGAGCAACGACTTCAGGTAAGCTTTCTCCGTAACAAGCTCGCTGCAAGTGGCTGAGTGGTCGTGAGGCCACTTGAAGTGTAAAACAAAAGGAGATAAGCATAATTAGTTCTTTTTGGTCCCGTAGTGTGGCTGAGCCTACTACCTGAGAACTCATGCTCTTTTTAGTATTGTGGGGTATTTAGTTTCATGTTTTTAATTTTTCTTACTGTGTCTACTAATCTTTTGTTTTTCTCTTCTTACTTACAGTAAGGAAAACTCAATTTTTTTTTTTGAAGTTTAACTTAATAAACTAACAAGTTTAACTGATGTTGGAAATTTTGGCTATATTATACTAACTTACTAAGCTTGATAAACAATTACTAATAAATAACCTATATCACAGTCGTGTATTTTCATTAACTAAAGAAAAATCACTGGTAATCTTCAGGTACTTTAACTTAAAACTAATATCACTAATGTACTTCAGCTTAATAACTAATATCACAGATCTTAATACAAATAAAATATCTTTAAAAGAAAATCAGGTACCTTGACTATTTGATAAAAAAAAGATAAATTACTATTAAATAACCTAATAAAATGATATCACAGATAAGAGTTGTATTTATAAATACTTTAAATAAGTAAACTATAACTACATAAAAAAAATATCACAGATAATAATTGTAAATAAAATAATCTAAAAAAAATATCACAGATAATAATTGTAAATATAAAACTCTAAAAAAATATCACAGATAAAAGAAACTACACTACAATTATAATTGCTTGTAAAGTCAAGTTAATATCACAAATGCTAAATGTAAATTTATAATTACTCTATAAATAAATACTCTAAAAATAAATAAACTAACTATACATAACTAGACTATGTAAATAAATAAATATAAATATAAATAAATAAACTATATGTATACATAAATAAACTATGTAAATAAATGACTAGAAATAAATAAACTATAAATAAACTATCTGAAGTACATATACTTAAACCTAATATCACAGTATAAGCAACATCATCTGAGTGCGTCATCTAAAATTTTATTTCGATTATACATGGAGATCTTTTGCGTGATAGACTCCAACTTGTTCACCTTTCAAATTGCCTATTACATAAAGCGAATTTCCTACAGTTTTTAAAATAATTGACTTTATAAATTTTTGACCAAGTTTAGCATTATAATTTTCATTCGCATTACTCTGTTTAAAATTTCGACGATAAACTATTTGACCTGGTTTATATTGAATAGGTTTACTTCTGGTATTATATACTTTGCTACTTTTTTAATGCGCGATTTTTAAATTCTCGAAGATTTTGGCTCTTATGAGTTCGAGCCTATCGTCTTTGTTTAAAATTTCAATTTTTGACTCTTTCACTACGCCTAATTTTCGAAGTAACTCATAAGATTTTCCATGTTGAATCATTGGAGTTCCGAAAACAGCGTAGTAAGGCTCAACTGTGATTGCATCGTGCGCAACACTTCGCAGTGAAAATGCAACGTTGCTCACATGTTGATCCCAGTGTTTTTGATCACTACCAAGGTAGGATCGAATTTTTGATAACACGGATTGGTTGACTCGTTCAGAGGCGTTCGCTTGTGGAGAATAAATCGCTGTTCTAACATGTTTTACTCCATAGCGTTTCAAGAAACTAGCGAACAGTTCCGAAACAAACTGTTTTCCGTTATCGGAATGAATGTATTCGGGGACACCAAATACATGAAATACATTTTCTTCTAAAAACTTGACTACCTCAGATGATGTTGCTTTTCTAATTGGTTTTAAAAATACATATTTACTGAAATGGTCAAGACAAATGAATATGTGGGTGTTTCCGTTTTTGGTACGAGGATAAGGGCCAAGAAAATCTATGTAAAGACGTTGAAACGGTCGTTCTGTCACAGTTTGTTGTCCCATCGGCGGCCGAGTAGTGGTGTTGACAGATTTGCTACACTTGCAAGTGTCGCATGACTTCACCCAGTTCTGAACATCGGTAGCCATCCCGGGCCAGAAGTACTTCTGCCTCAACTTGGATAGGGTTTTGTTAATACCACCGTGTCCAGAAGCTGGAGAGTCATGTGCGGCTTTTAAGAGTCCCTCGCACAACTCCTTAGGGACCCAAAGTTTCCATGCTCTGTCGTCTTGTACTGCGTCGCCTGTTCTGATGTCAGTTCGTTTATAAACAAATCCGTCTGATATGCAAATATCTGGTAATTTGTCCTGGTCTTTAAGTACTATTTTCTTTAGTTCAACATATTCCTCTGAAGAGAAATATGGTGAACTAAAGTCAACCTCCGGCGCTAAATCTTCAGTCGTGATCTCCTCCATATGGACTCGAGATAAAGTATCAGGGACCACGTTTTGGACACCCTTTCTATGCTCGATCACGAAGTCGAAACCTTGAAGTTTAAAACTCCATCTGGCCAAACGTCCAGTCAGGTCTTTTTGCGTCATTAACCATTTCAGACTTGCGTGATCGGTGATGATAGTAAAGGGTAAACCCTCAACGTAGGCCCTGAACTTCTTAACCGATAAAACTGCCGCATAACATTCAAGTTCCGTAACGCTATAATTCCGTTGAGCGGAATTTAGCTTCTGGGACATGAATGCTATCGGTCGTTCATTTTTCTCATCATCCATCTGAAAGATCACACTCCCTACACCTGAGGTTGAAGCGTCACACTGTATATAAAAATGTTTTGAAAAGTCCGGATTTGTGAGTATGGGTGCTGTAACTAAACTTGTTTTGAGTAGTTGAAATGCCGTTATTGCCTCGTCAGTCATTTCGAATGTTTGTCCTTTTTTCAAGCAATCAGTCATCGGGGCTGCTATAGACGCATAGTTTGGTATGAAACGCCTATACCAACCCGTCATGCCTAGGAACCTACGGAGTTGTTTGGGGGTCTTAGGTACCGGAAAGTCCTCGACCGCCGATACTTTGTCCTTGTCCGTCCGTATACACCCGTCACCAACCACATATCCAAGGTACTTTATTTCTTTGAAACAGAATTTGCTCTTTTCGACATTTATTGTCAACCCAGCTTGTCGTAAGGCGTAAGCCACTTCCTCCAGTACCTTCATATGGGTTTTGAAGTCTGGGGAGCAAATCAAGAGGTCATCGAGATAGACAAAGACATTCTGTCGAAGACGACCAGGAATGACTTTGTCCATTAACTTAGACATTCTCTGAGCGGCGTTACACAATCCAAACGGCATAACCGTGAATTGATATAACGGCCGCCCAGGGACTGTAAAAGCTGTCTTCTCTCTTGATTTGCTCTCCAGAGGAATTTGCCAGAAGGCATCCTTTAGATCGATACTGGAGATGAATTTTGTATCTTGCAGCCGGCTTATTATTCCCTCAATATGTGGAAGTGGATACGCAAATTTTTTCGTTCTAGCGTTCACTTTACGAGAATCGAGGCACAGCCTATTTTTCCCACTCTTTCTCACCAAAACAACTGGAGAACTCCAAGCGCTGTTACTCTCCTCTATTACACCCATTTCCAGCATCCTGTCTAGCTCTGCGTACAAGAGCTTTTGTACTACTGGTGAAATGGGGTAGTGTCTTTGTTTTATGGGAATCTGTTCGTCATCCACTTCTATGACATGTTCCTCGAGATTGGTTTTACCCAACCCGAGTACAGCAAAGGAGGGAAACAGCAGCTTGACACTCTCCAGCTGCTTTGCTTGATCTGTTGACAGATCACGAAAAATTTGCTGCTCTTTCGCCGGCACTACTGGAACGTTAAGTTCGCTTACTATATTTGGAGCTACTTTAAATGTACTCCAAAAATCTACACCCAGATATAGTGGTTGCAAAAGACCAGGAACTACAAAGATCTCCATCTCCTGAGTTTTACCACCCCACGAGACATTGATTTTAAAACGGCCTTCTATTTTCTGATGATTTCCATCAGCTGTTTTGATATCGTTGTTCATTTTAGTTATTTTTTTTTCTTATCACTAGTAAATTGTATTGCACCTTTCCCTAAACACGTAACGGACGCTCCACTATCTAATAAACCTAATATTTCCTCTCCTCCTAATTGCACTTTAGCGTATGGCCTGTTATCATCTGATACTGTCAGTATTGTCGCTTCTATTTTGTTTTTCGTCTGTCTTAATATTGCATGTTTTTCCCTTAGCCTATAAATTTTTAAATAATTTCTACTTTTCGTTTTCACAAGATCAATTTCCTCACCAAAAATTCTTCTCCTAGCTTCGTCATATTCTATCATCCTCTGGTGCAGACTTTTGTGTGGATTTCTTGTTTCATTTTGGTAAGTCTTGTCTCTATTTATTTCAGTCTTTCTCTCTAATAATGTTATTCTTTCAGGGTTTTCTTTGGATCCTCCGGGTGCGGCTTCGACGTCGACGGTTGGCTCCCGGATACCCCGCCGACCTTCGGATTTCCCTGACAAGCTGCACATTTGAAAGAAACGCTTCCTTCTCCACAGCTGAAGCATGTCAAGGTATGAAAAGTAGACGGGCATACGCCCGAAGATTGCCTTACATCGTTAAATTTTTCTTTTCTCTTATCCTGTTCCCTATATTTGGTTGATTTTTCTCTTGGATCAAATTGTTTCTTTTCAACTCGTCTAGTTTGAAATTCCGCTATTTCAAGGTCTTCTTCCTCTGATTCACTTATCGTATTTCTCCTACGAGGATAACTATCTTCTTCGATTTCACTCACAAACCTCTTTGCCTTGAAATCTCTTAACGCTAAATGCTCCTCAGCTCTTTTACATTCGTCTCTGAGCTGACGAATACTCTTAATCGAGCAACCGAAAATTAGCGTGCTTATTCTATCTTTCAAATTCTTCCTCACCATTGATATTAGGTCACTTTCATTAGGCCTATTTTGCATTTGCAAAGTCAGGCCTCTAATATCTGCGTAAAAATCATCAAATGTCTCGTGGGATTGTTGTTTCCTATCCATTATTGCCCTAAGGATTTCATGGTCACGCCTGTTATTCTTAAATTGTCGGAGTAGTTCGGTTTTCAGGTCATAGTAATTTAACAGATCATCTCCCTGATTCTCCTCTAAGAATTGCCAATACCATCTCTCAGCAGAGGCTGTGACCAAATGGTGGAAATTTGCGAAAAGCTGGTCGTCAGTAAGTCCACTCTTCTTTTGTAATGTCACCACTCGAAAAATAAAACTTTCGACCGACATACTTTTTGACGTACCATCAAACTTAATTCCCCATTTATGAACATCAACCCTTCGATTGATATCCCTAAATGAGGAATGTTCATTTGACGGGTAGGACGTCGGTTGACTATTTGACGAGTGGTTCGTTCGTCTGTGAGTCGGTCTTGAGTTCGTTGTTTCTGGTTTAAAGTTATTTGAAGAGTCAAGTCCGTTTGTTGTATCTCTCTGACTTGTCATGGATTGTTCTAAGTTACTCAGCTTCGTATTCATTGCTTTCAAGTTCTTGTCGAAAATCTTATACATTTCGGACAAGCCGTCAGCAAGAATACTCAGCGTTTTTGTTTGGCTTTCCTTGACTGTCAGAGAGGCAACTTTTTGTATTTGTTCGTACAAGTCAAGTCCTGTCAATATTGGTACATGTACTGTTTGGCTGTTATTTAATGTATTCGTTCTAATCCTGTCTCGGTTAAGTTGTTCTGTCTGTTGTCTTTCTTGTTCGAATTCTAGTTCTAGTCATTCTTGTTCTAATTGGTTGTCTTGTTCAGTTAATCGTTCTCGTTCTAATCGTAGACGTTCTTGTTCAAAGTCGTAGTTGTGTGACGTATTAAGTCGTTCTTGTTCACTTGTATGTAAATCTTGTTGTTCGTAATCAGTATTGTCTTCTCCTTCTTCCAGTCCTTCTACCGTCTCGTGTTGTCTTACTACTTTGTCTTGAGTGTTTGTATTTGGTATTCTTTTGTTTGCTTGCTCTGTCCCAAGTAAGTCCATGCTTCGTATTATGTTAGTTATTTCTTGGTATGTCCTGTCTACGTTATCGTTTTCGTTCAAAGTCGGTGGTATCGTACGAAGTTCTTCGGTCATACCAGCTCCTTCGTTTTCCACATCTAACCCACCCGTCTGACGTGTGACTCTTCTTTTCCTCGATTCATCTCTAGGCTGCCTACCTTTAGGAACAGCTCCTGTTCCTCTCCAATTCTCTGACATGGCCTATTTCTCACACAAAAATCAAAGATAAATGTAAAAGAGAAAGAAGAAAAACCACAAAAAAAAACTCAAAGAAAAATTTTGAAATATCAAAAAAAAAAAAAAAAAAAAAAAACTTTAAATTTAAAAAGAAACAAAACTATAAAAAAAAATGGAATTCAATATAAAAAAAATTAAAAAAATGCAAAAAAAAAAATTCAAAACTAAGACTAATTTATCAAAATTAAAAAGTAAAACAAAAATAAAAAAAAAACTATTTATGGAAAATTTAAGTTAAAAGTAAAAAAAATGTGATATAAAAAAAATGTTTAAAATGAAGAGTAAAAAAAATGTAATAAAAGAAAGTTTAAAAATAAAAAAAAATTAAAAAAAATTAAAAAAATTATCAAAAGAAAAGGTTAAATAAAAAAAATGTTGAATGAATTATAAAACAAAAAAATTGGATATACTTTGTATTATGATTGACGCTTAGGTGTGAGAAGACTGGCAAAGTTTCCTTTCCATCAGCAATCTGGTAGTCGTTATTTCGTTCTTTTGTCTGTCTTGTGACTAGTGCGTTCGAAATTCAGCATTTGCTTCAGCCCATCTCTTCACCACAACCACTACATATTATCTGGCGTGTAGCCTAATCTATGGTTGGCTGTAGTTCCAAGATGAACATCCACATGAACAAGGTTTTCGGACTTTGAATCTCTACCTCACGAAGAATCTGGTTGTACCTGATTCTGTGGACAGCCAAGACTCAAAATCTTCCAACCCCGTTCCACTTTTGGAGTTGTCACCGACCCCAAGCTACCTCACAAAAACCTCTGACTCTTGGCCTTAAGAATCGGATAGCCGCTTGTGATCTGTGACAAAACCAAAAGCTCTTAGTCTCTAGATTTGTGTATTCAAAAAAAATTCTCAATAAAGCAAAAACAAGTCCAAGGTGATGACCTTTAATAAAAAAAATCATCCCCTTGGAGTTGCTTTAGTCTTTTTAAACTAAAAGAATCTTTAGGTCTCGTTGGGCGCCATTGTTAGGAGCCAGGTTTCCACGGGGGACATCTTCGGTACACCAGAGGTGGCTACGGCACGCTTGCGGTTGCTCGGCTTCGCTCGTCGCTTGGGGTGGTTCTTGCCATCCTCTAGTGCACCTCCTGCTCGACTAAACATTAATTTTTAATCGTGCCTAAAGTTAGGATTGAAAAATGTGACACAAATCTAGAGACCCTGACGATATCTGAGAGAAAAGATAGTTTGGTGCTTCGATTTTAATAAAAAAATGAAAGAAGAATAAAAAAATATAAAAAAAATACCCTATCTAAACTAACTAATCTATTAAACTAAAAACCCAGTACCAAAATTATTTTAAAAAAATTATAAAAAAAAATGAATTAAAAGAAATGAAAAAAAAAATAACTAAATCCTAAACTAATCCTAAAACTAATACCCTACACCTATATCCTATATCTAAAGTACCTCCTTTTCATCGCCCTCAGATACCGCCATATTGAATTTCGAACGTTCGTCTGATGTTAGTGACGAAGGTCTAGCCAACCCACCCAAGTATCAGAAAGATACTTCCTTCGCTATTTCCTTGGCCATATATTCAAGGGAAATAGCCCCTAATGTAACCCAACTAGTCACGAGTTAGTCAGTAGAGAAAAGTCTGTTCATGTCACGTCCTCTAACCAAGATCACATCTGGACGGCTTTACCAAGCCTCCACACACCCTTAGCTATAAAATTAGAACTCCATTTCTTTTTAAATTTGTAAACTTCAAATTATCATTTTATTGAATATCTTCATAAAAAAATCAAAATTAAAAAAAATTCGAGATCTCCTGCTCGTTTCTTTAACTATTCAAAAAAATTCAAAAAAAAATGTTTAAACTAAAAACTAATAAACTATATATATACGAATAATAAAAAAATTCAAAGAAAAGTGACCTTATTGATTAATTTAAGGACCTTTGTATCCGATAATATAAGTTTACTTACTGTTTTTTCTCGTCCCTCGTCGTTCTGCCGGCAGCACGTTCAGGAAACAGGTGTGATCTTGTATTCACCTTACTTTCGGGAATTTTCTTAAAAACTGATTTTTGTTTTATCTTTAAAGTCACTTTCTTCAATAAATTTCAATTTTTTTATAATAAAATTCCCTTACAAAAAAAAAAACGATTTGGAGAACTGAATTTGTACACTAGTTCTTTAGTACATACTCTACTCTACTTTACTTTAATTTAAAAAAATTCACTTAAATTGTCTTTCTTCTCTTATCTTCTTTTCTTCTTTGTTCACGATTTTCCCACTGTATAATTTTTTTTTTCTTAGCTTTCTGGAGCACCCTTTCCTCTTTTCACAAAATCTCTTTGTTGCACTATGATCTCTATGTGTATACTTTATATACATATAGGATCCAATGATGGTCTTTTGTGAACTCCAAAAGATTTTTCCTTGTCTTTCTTGAACAAAGAAAGTCTTCTGCTTCGAAGGATGCTTTCTCGATTTTTCGGTAAAAAAAATTGGCAGAGGCCTAGGCTCCTACGGTGGATCTTTCGAGATCGAAGAAATCAAGCCTAAACCTGATAAAAAAATCACACGTCAGGCTTTTGAATTTTGGATTTCAATTTTGTACACATACCTCTGCTTTAAAATGCTATTACAATCCAACAATGGAAATTCTGAGAGTTTGTCTCGAAGAACTTCTTCCTCCGCGATTCCTTTTCAGTACTCCTATGCATACATATATTTAATATATATATATCAAAAAATTTTACTTTGCACTTTGAATTTACCTTTTCAGATTCTTAAACTTCACTTTTATCAATCTATATAATCCGGATTTTCTTTTTCGAAAACAAATTTTTAACTTTTATTTTAAAAAAAAAAGTTTACTATAATTTTTCGAGTAATAAGATTTTAAACTCAAATTGAAACTCGCCGACAGTTTAACGTCTCTTAAATCTTTCCTCACAGCTCTCAAATACCATAGTGACCATAAAATCCTAAGGGCTAGTTCCTGGTCTTTGTCGTAATACATAAGTAAATAGTTACCACTACATCTGAGTGAGATCACTATTTTTAATCCTTCAATATTACAAAAAAATCAAAAATACTATTATCCATCCTTTTCACTATTATTATTTCCCCCCTCATCTATAACCAAAAATTCCACACACACACATTCATACCTGTCCCTTTTATATGTTTGTCCCTATCCTAACACATAATTTTATTTGAATATATATAAATATCTAATTATAATAAATCTTATTAACTTAATACTAATCTACTTATCTATCTATTATCACAGAGCTATACCTTTTTATATAAATTTCCCTACCTACCTTAACACTTAACACATTAACCTACACCCTTAAAAAAGTTCATTTTGTTCATTTTGTTCTCATTTCCGAACTCAGCGAAATCATTCTGCGCATGTCGCACCTCCAGTGCAATAATGACGTAAGTGCAATTTTCCTAAATGTTGAGGAATCACGTTTAAAGTTTTCTTGACTATCAAAATACCATACGTTTCAGCTTTTGTGTCCATACAAAAAGTGGCTTCTTTTGGGCAATAGCAAAGATACAATTACGTCGATTTTACCACTTATAAAACTTGACATTTAGGTAATTATGTCAATCTTAACTCAATTTCAGAAAAAATTGCAGTTACGTCGATATTGCACCGGAGCACAGTGGTCCATTTGGTACAACGCTAGCTGGTCAAAAGTAAGATTTTTTTTGTCTTTCGATGTCAACAAAAAGCCGTTAATCATTAAGTCTATTGCTCATTATAGCAAGGAATGGTAATTTTTTTTCAATTATTTCCGTTAGTTTGGCAATGCAGAGCTTTGTAATGCAATGCATTTAAATTTCCTTCACTCGCGAATTTACCTTTCAAGTGTTAGCAAGTGTTTACGAGTTATTTTATTGAAATAAAAGTTGTGCAATTATTTGAAGAAAAGATGTCAGAATCTAGTACAGGTAAGTATTTTAATATTAAGCAAGTTATTTAAACAAAAAAAGTGAGTTTTTTTCAGTGTAAATTACCATGTGTGTTGAAACCTTTGTGAAAAAAAAGTAATGTGGAGTTAAATCTCAAAATTTTTGTCATTGAAAGATTAGAATATTGCCTTTAAAACAAACCTAAATTTAAGTGCCGCTACATTGCGCAACCTTCTTTTTTTCTCTTTTATAGATACCAATCCGCCCTTTTTAGGGCGACCTTTGCCTTTGTTGCGTGAAGACATTTTTTCATTTATTTTGAATGAAAACTTGTTGACATCAGTTACCGAGTGTGCAAGTGCTGTTTTACTATACGCAATGTCAAGAATGTCCATTTCCGATCTTGAAGAAGAGGATCGCATTACATGTCTTGCATACAGCAAGGTATTTGTAAGCCAACTCTTTAAAAAACTTAAAGTAAAAAAAAAGTCTCCAGAACAATTTTTAAAATCTGAAGAATCATGGCTTAAGAAAGTGTTTGAGATTCCTTTCCGTGGTATTCCAGGACCATCAACAAGTAGACAGGGTAGACCTGAGAAGGAATTTCAAGAATGTGGCAACAAAGCTAAAAAAAGAAAAATTAAAACCCTATTGGATAAATCAACCGAAGAATTGTCGTTTGCTGTGGAATCTAAGCTTAGGCAAGAAGGAAACCGTTCGAAAGCTGATGTGATAAAAAAAGTTGTTGAATGTTCCCCGAAAACACTTAAAACGTTGAAAAATCCAGAAATTCCGAAAACGATGAAACCATACACACCAGATGAAGCTCTTGCCCTCATAACTGATTTGAAGCTAACAAAACACCAATATAAACATCTGCAAAAAAGTGCAAAAGAAAGAAACGCCAATATATACCCATCTTATAATGCTATTCTGGAAGCAAAACAAAAGTGTTATCCCACAAACGATTCTTTGATTATAACTGAAACATTATGTCAAATCAAATTGCAGTCTTTATTGGACTTGACACTGCAACGTTTGTCTGACGCGCACCAAGAAGATTTTGAAAATCAATTGGAAGATGGCGATTCCTTGGTGTGTTCCTGGAAATGGGGATCAGATGGAAGTGGAGGGCACTCGCGATATAAACAAAACTTTTTAGTAAATCCAGAAGCGAGTGATACCGATTAGTGCTAACGTGCATAGTTCCCTTAGAATTAAAAAAAGAAGGAACTAGTAACGATGATATATGGACTAACTCGAGAACATCTTCTCCCAGATACTGCCGCCCAGTTCGTTTCGAGTTTGAAAAAGAAAATATTGAAACGATAAAAAGAGAGTTCAACCGAATGGAAGATGAAATTAACAACCTTGAAACTTCAAGTATAATTTTAAATGATAAAACGGTTTTTGTGCACCATTCTTTTTTTAAAACAATGGTAGATGGAAAGACTTGCAATGCTGTGATGGAAAATAGGGCTAGCTCAGTTTGCTATATATGCAAAGCTTCACCTAAAGATATGAATAATCTTGATCTTTGCCTACAAAAACCTCCAGACACCAGTGCTTATTCGTTTGGTTTGCAAACCCTTCACGCGCAAATACGATTTATGGAAGCTCTTTTACATATATCGTACAAAATTGAGAACAAAAACTGGCAGGCCAGAGGGTGTGAAGAAAAATTGGCGGTTAAACAAAAGAAAGAACTTTTGCAGGAAGCATTAAGAACTGAGCTTGGAATTTTAGTTGATTTCCCAAAACAAGGTGGAGGAAACACCAATGACGGCAACACAGCCCGAAAATTTTTCAAAGATCCAGCAAAAACAGCTCGAATAATAGACTTGGATAGGGAGTTGGTTGAACGTTTTTCGATTGTTTTGAAAACCTTGACGTCAGGACTAAAAATTGATACAAAAAAATTCCGTTCATACTGTTTGAACACAGCAAAACTTTTTGTATCAAAATGTAGCTGGTATTATATGCCAACAAGTGTTCACAAAATTTTGTTGCACGGAGCTGACATAATAGACAGTTTGCCAATGGCTATCGGACAGCTTTCGGAAGATGCCTTAGAAGCTCGTCAAAAGGATTACAAAATTTTTCGAAGTGGGTTTTCAACAAAAACGTCCCGCATCGCAACCAATACCGATATTTTGCATAATATGTTAATATCCTCTGATCCAAAAATAAATAAATTTCGTCATCTTCCAATCCGACTTCATAACATACTACCACCTGAAGTAATGGAAATGACTTTAAATTAAATTGTAAATATTTCTTATATAAAAACTGATATAAAAACACCAAATCAGAATTAAGTCCAGCTAATGAACATGAATGGACCACTGTGCGGAGGTGCGATGTGTCGTGGTATTATTTTGCCCCCACTTTCACATGCGCAGAGGAGATCAATATTATAAGTGAATTTCTATTAAAATTAAATGAGATGTCAAAAGTAAACAAGAATCATGGCGGAGTGTTCGTTTTCGATGGTGAGTTTTTTTATTATTATAAATTTTATTACTATTAATTATATTAATTATATTTTTTTGTTTGATTTTTCATTTTCAGATCATAATGAACATTTTGGAATATAAAAAAGGTAAGTAGCTTAAGTCATAATTGTGTAAATTATGATTTAAAAACTGTTGCAGGCCTGTGTATGTATGTATGTAGGTATGATTTTCATCCTACCATACATTTGTTTTGTTTTTTTGTTTAAAAATATTAATTTTCGTTTAATTTCTTTGCAGGAAATTACAAGAAACTATAATTTGAGGACCTTGGGCCTGAAGGAAGGGACCAAAAAAAAAAAAAAGAAGAAAAAGAAACAAAAAAAACAAGGGCTTAACATTTCTTGGTTGTGTGTTGTCTGCAGGAATAGAAATTCCTCGCAACACGAAAGAAGTAAAGCCAAGGTGGGAAAATACCTTGGTTTGTTTCTCTTCTTGGGATTGGCGGTACTCTTGGAGGATTTGATGCTTCCTCCGGGAGCAATATAAAATAAAATGCACGACTGGGTCGCACGAACTTGCTCCTATGTAATCGACTGGGAATTTTAAAAACGAATGTTATTAGAGAAAACTGTTCATAAGGATAAAATTAATTTTTAAATTCTTTTAGTAGTAACAGAATGCTATGCAAATATGAATTTATGCAAGAACAAAAATTATAAGTCCTTGTAGTGGTTTCATTTAAAAGAAGCTTTTATATACAAACTTTTTAAAAGCTTTTTAAGTAAAAATTTTGGTACGCTAATTTAAAGTTTTTATTATTGTTCGAATAAAAATTAAATTTACGAAAAGAAATATTGACCCGTTTTGGAGATATCGAATTTTCAAAAAAACAGAAAAAAAAAATATTTTTTTTTTTTTAAATTCAAAAAATATTTATTTTAAAGTTTTGAAATGCATTATGTTTTAGACTTTTTAGAAGCTTCTCTATAAAAATTTTCATTAAGATCCGTTATGTGGATAATGAGAAATTTAAAATTCGAAAAAATGGTTCTATGGTAGGTACAAGCTGTAATATCTTAATTTCAAAATTTTTTTTATTAAATTAAAGATCGTAAAAATTAATTGAAAGAAAAAAAATTTTATCAAAATTCTAGACGCCGTTTTCGAGAAAAATACGATTTTTGAAAACCATTTTTTTTAATTTTTTAGCATTTGTATGGTAGGTACCTTTAGTTTTAGGTAAAATAAAAAAAAATTTTCACATTTTGTAGATTATATTGAGAAACTTTTATTTATCAAGTTTAAAAAAAATCTAGCATGGGGTTTTCGAAATATTGAGTTTTGAAAAAAAAATTTTGAAGTTTTTTTTAAAAATCCAAAAAAAATTTTTTTGAAAATTTGAGTGCACAATTCTATTTATGTTTTTGGTGAGCTTTAGCAAAAAAAAAATTATCAAAATCGGTTGAACCGTTTTGGAGAAAATCAAAAACAAAAAAAATGGTTCCATGGGGGGTACCCTCAATAACCATTTTTCGGAAAATTTTTTTCAACCAATACCTAGATTTAATTAAATGAAATTTTTCTGTATCTTTATTTTTAAAATCTGTTGAACAGTTTTTGAGAAAAAAAAATGTTTATAAAATTTCGAAAAAAAATCGTATGGGGGGTACCGTTATTTTTGGTCTTAAAAAAAAAAAGAAAAAAACGTGTGGAGAGAAAAAATTAAAAATGATATCTACCAAGTTTAAAGAAAATCGGCCGAGTCGTTTAGCCTGTAGTCGAACAGACAGACAGACAGACAGACAGACAGACAGACAGACAGACAGAATTGCGAGACCCACTTTTTTAGTCTTCGCTATCATCGTAATGTCAACTTTGATCAAAATCTCGAGTTCGATTTTTTTTACGAATGCATAACTTGCCTTATAGTACCTATAAGTCGCAAGTAAAAAAGGAAAACTTGTGTGTTGTGGCAGTGTTGAAAGTTGCCATCCGTCGGGTCATCGACGAGACGCTGCCACCCACCGCATGAGCAACGACTTCAGGTAAGCTTTCTCCGTAACATATATACATATGTGAAACATCAAATGCGTACAATAATCAAAATCAAGAAAAATGTTTGTTGAAAGCAGGGTTGGCCGAATTGTCACTTTTTAGAAATAACTACATTTGTTACGTCTGCTACGTATTTTATGTAGTTAATGTAGTTAAATGTAGTTAATTGTAGTTAATGTAAGAAATTGTAGCATTGCTGTCAATTAACTGTCAGTTATGCATTTGAAATTTGAATTTTTAAATTAAACGTTCAGTTATTCCTACAATTCTTCATCATGGTAAATGAAACTTTTTTTTTACAAACCTTCATTAGATCATAAAAGTGCAAAATTGTTTTTTTCCTTTATTATATTGAATTTTTATGAATTAATTTTTATGAATTTATTACTACTAATGTGTAGCAGACGTAACAAATTGTAGTAAATTAGGCATGTAGTTTCTTTAATAAACTACGCGTAGTTAAATACTACGTTTATATGCAGTATCGAAAGATCGAGTTGGATTAGGGTCGGATTTTCGACTCACATTTCTACTCGACACCGTTGAGCGATTGAGATCGAGTCGAACGAAGCTCATTTCAACTCAATACAGGTATATAAAGGTTCGAAGCGAGCTTCAAGCTCGCTTCAACTCATATAAACGTAGTAAATCATGTAGAAAATGTAGTGTAGTTAATTGGGCCAACCCTGGTTCGCACAATTTGAATACCAAAAATCACAGCTGTTGAGGTTGACGTTTAAGTATATGAATGTGTGAGTGCTTCTGGCTTTGCTTCTGATTTCAAATCCAGAAGCAAATTTCTCTTCTTTTCAGAATCAGAACTGTCATTTTTTCCCAATTGAACACTTTCAGAAGAGTCCGGAAGGCTTCCGGATTGCCAAATAAAAACGACATAAAAAAATAAAGTAGGCATTCGATGATTTTAGCTTTAATAAAAGGGTAGAGAAGTATGATGCTATATTCGATTAAAATTATTGTTCTAACCTAGTATCATACTCAAACAGCTTTAGCATCGTACTAATTCAATTAAAATTTTGCGCCATTATTTTTTTCTAAAATATCAAACTAGATTAATATGCAACATATAAACTTGAAACTAAAATTTTACTTCCTAATAAATGCATGTTTCTATTCTCAACGTTTCCAGCCTCAGATATTTCAATAAGAGCTTCATATTATAGCTTCAAAACTTTTTTTTGAATGGTTTTAAAGCATTTAGTCTACTCCCATCTGGTTTCAGAAAGTATATATGTTTGTCCCAACGCATTGTTGAACCTGATACAAAGTTTTATATTCATTGAGCAATGTCAAAAAACTTAACAGCTTCCAATGAACAGCAAGCTGAATCATTAAAAACCAACAACAACCAAAGGGAATGCAAGCAGCCTGAACAAACTAAGCTCTTGGTTCAAGACACTTAATTTTGTTTTGAACACCAGCCTCTTTTCCTTTCACGTTTGAACCATTATCATAACCTTATACATACTCGTATACACTACTAAAATAGTAGCGTACCAAGTTTTATTGTCAATATAGATTCCCTATCTTTTCTTTTGTTTTGAGTTTTTTTTACCATAAATACCTACATACTCGTAGACAAATAAAGTAATTATTAGATCAGTCAAAAAATCCCTTTTTAAATTTAAACAATAACTGGCAAGAACAAAAAAATAGAGAAAAGGAGAAATTGAATAAAACAGATTCACTCATTAACGACAAACCTTCCTCAACATTAGTCATCGCATCATCATAACTGAAGTATTTGCATATTTCAACCCTTTGTCTCATTCTCGACACACGACAGTGATAAAATTTCACTCATAAACAGAGGCCAGTGCCAAACTAAAACATAGTACAAGAAACACTCAACCGGAAGAGTTTAAATTTCTAGACGCAACTTTTAATTCTGCGCACTGACATGTCAATGAGTATGAATTTTGTACCTCAGAATTTCTGTTTGAGTAACATTGTTGACTTCGATTTCATATAGAAGAATTGGCATCGTGCGCATGTTACGAGTATTTATCAACATGCAAACTGTTAATTGTCTGTAATTGCTGTTGAAATTCTGTTTTATGTTACACTTCATAGGGGAGGGATATCAAAATAAAATAAAAGCCTTCACTCATAAACGCGATGGTGAGTGTGAAGAATAACGTAACAGTAGATTGATAAAGAGAAAAATAGCAAATATGTAGGTATCTGTTGTTAAGCGAACAAAATTGTGCACTTTGTAAAGATTTTGTGATGTAGTTTTTTTTACTGTGGGAATGGGGGTGTGTATAGGAAATTAAACATCGACTTATTTTTGGAAAAGTAGATATGTATCTATATAAATATGTATATCTGTCTTTAAATTCAGAATCAGCTATTAGTTATATAATAAATACCAATATTGGAGTGAGCTATAAAAAGAAATGAGACTTAAAAAAGATGGTAGGTAGTGGTTATGCAGTAGTGGCTTTTTTAACGCTTGCCCAAGGCGCCTTTTGAGTTCAGCGCCCTGCGCATTTGCACAGCTTGCACTTATAGCTTGTCTGGCCCTGCTAGCAATTAAGGAGGCATGCAAGTTGCTTCAATCTAACCAAAACCAATTCAGAAATACAGCTATCTGCTCAGATAGCCAGGCGGCCATTAAGGCCATTAAATCATCTACATCTACCTCAGTACTTGTCCAGCAATGTCGAGACGAACTAGCGAGTCTGAACATTGACCTCCAGGTCACTCTCATTTGGGTTCCAGGTCACAGTGACATAGAGGGTAATGAACAGGCTGACGCTTTAGCTCGGTAAGGCTCGGCCTTACATAGTTCACTAGCGGAAAAAGTAAATATTCCTCTTGGTGCTATGAAGAGAAAAAGTATATAAAAGACATATTCTTCCGTACTAAATCCTTATTAGGTTGACACGAGTAAATGGTATCAAAACGGCGCGCCGCGGCGCACCCCAGCGCTAATTGAGTCGCGGGCCCAGGGCTGCCGACTACCATCTCTACCTACCTACCTGTCCAACTACCCACTGCATATAATGTAGGCAGTTAACCTAGTTGATTGTAATTATTATTTTTATTCTTTAAAATTACACCAATTTAAATAAAAAAAAAACAATAATAATTGCAATCAATATAGGAAAGTTACCTAATATATTAACATAATGTACATTTATAATTATACTTATATGCAAAAAAAAATCTAATCCTATCAAGAGTCAAATTTCAAAATTATTCCTACTTAAATCTATTTAAATAGGTACATATCGTCCCCTCAGAAGCAAAGTGGCTTATCTCAAAATCTATAGTTTTTTCACAAAAGTGATTTGAAATAATTTGAGTCTTGAAAAACTAATTTCCGTCTAGAGGTTATGCGAGGCGGCAAAAGTCGTAGAACAAGAAAATTATTATTTTTTTTTCTTTATCGAGTGGTATAAATACATTTTTAAGAAAATCACTTAAAAAAAAAATGGTCGGACTTATGTCGTTTTGCATAAAAATAATTACTATTTATATGTTTTTTTTTTCCAGAAATGCTTGCAAAGTGTCGTTTTGTAATGAAATGAAACCAATAATTGTATTTATTAACAAATTTATTTATTTATTTATTTATATTTTTTTTATTTAAACACTTATCTTCAATAAACAAAAAAGTTAACAAACCTATTCAGGGTTTAAACAAAGCTTTAATACTCTTCAGAAGTATTTTTTAGCAAAAATATCAATCTTGATTGATGAAACAAACGAAAAAAATAAATAAATAACTAGGTGAATTAACATTAATTGAACAAAAAAATACTGTTCTTCAGTCTTTAAGTATCTTTCACAGTTGAAAAATTAAGTTCTTCAAGAGTTAAACAAAACGATTTCTTTTTAGATGTATTATTTAAAAAAAATATTAATGAAGTTGATAACAGTAAACGAAAATACAATAGGTAAATCAGCACTAACACCAAATAAAAAAAATACTGTTCTTCAGTCTTTCAGTAGCTTGCTCGTACATAGTGTACATACATAGGTTTAAATAACACAATGTTTTATCACAAAATTTCTTTAGAAACTTTTAGTTTTGAATAAAAGTTTTGATAGAAAGTAGGAATCTGATTTTTATCGATCAATTTCAATAGGCCTTCTTTCTTTTTTAAAGATACACCGCTCTCTGATGTTTGTAAGGTATGAAGACACAGATTAGATATTACTTCGAATGATCTAGTGTTGTTCGCTCTTATTTGGATGCGACGAAAAATGTTTTCGGCGAATGACAGTTTAACAAAAAGAACGCCAGGATCGTTTTTTTCAAATCTCATTATTCGAATATCCGTCATTTTAATTTGTTTTCTTTGATCATCCTTATTGTAATTTGATCCCATTTCAGCCGATAACGCTTTCAAATCATAGAACTTTGTCTCATCTAGCTCATGAACCTGAAATGGTGTTCCTGTTTTTTTAGCTGTGCGAATAATCATTACGTATTGGTCAGGAGTAAAGATAGGTCCTGATTTTAAAGCACTCTTAATACCACGTTCAATTACTGAGTGAACAGAGTCTCCCTCGTTTTGCGTATGACCTTTAATAAGGTATTTGTGAGTTATACTGTTCAGATTAGGGAGTATTTGTACCGCATAAGCATATAAAGCAAATGAGAAATTTGTTTTTCTGTTGTCCGCAGCAGTTGTCGGAGTAAAAAATGACATTAAACAATCCAGTTGAGTTTTCTTGAAGCTTTTTCAAATACATGAAAACACAGGAACCAATTTCGTTGGCCCCTCTTCCAGCTAGACCCTCGTGCCAAACATAACAATCCACATTTTTATTTTTTAGTTCACAGATTGTAAAATTGAACATATTAATCTTGGACACGTAGTAAAAAACACTTGAGTCTCCTCTCGGACATTGCAGAACAGCCTGAAGGTCATATACAGCTACTATATTTCTTTCATTGGCAGATTTCTTATCTTTTTCTTTTTCTTCCCTTGAAAGTTCTTTTTCTGCCAAATGTTCGTCATACTTTACTTTCAAGCTTTCTTTATCAATGCTGTTGTCAAAAGCGATGCAGTCTTCACATTGATCTTTTTTGGGTCGATGAAAGCTTATGTTGAAATTATTCACAAAAACTCTTTGGAAAACATTATATTTAGCATAAGGAATTTGTTTGTCCTTGCATTGTTCAACATAGTTTCGATGAATAGCTGTAACTGTCAAGCCACCATCAATGTATTCCATATTAGATTTCGACCTACAGTAATGACTAGGTATACGTGGTATTGATTCAATGTGATCCATTATTCCTTTCAAAATAAATTCGTCAGTTTTATTAATTGGGGAGTGCTTACCTCTCAAGTCACTTTGGACAATATTAGTGACTGATTTATCTCTTTTAGCCTGGACAGTGCGTATGGGTCTATCATTGATTCCCAGAGTCGATGTGAAAAATTTTTTGCATACTCTTATTCTCGAGTTTTCAATCGTAAAGTAAAATGCATTATTGTTTTTTCTCTGCTTTCTGTAAATAGAATTGGCAGTGAACTCATTTTCTACCCGAATGTATCGATATTTCGGTTTAACATCAAGCATCGAAGACGCTATAAAACATCGTTGCTTGTCGATACTTCCATAATTCCAGTAATTGGTAAATATTTGAAGTCGCTTCTCTTCATCTATTTTCGACGAACATCCAAGTCGACAAGAACAAACTGGACCCATCTTTCTTGCTTCAATTAATCTTTTAGTTTTTGAACTTGAAATATAGGCTTTTCCAAATCTTCTTCCATCATAAGCTTTTTTTCTTGTCCAATTTTCTTTTGAAATTTGCCTCTTTTTTGAGTTTTGCTTTTCATTTTTATTAGATTGAGTAACGTCTTTTATTGGGCTTGAAGCTGGGATATCAACCAAAGATTCCGAACTGCTAGAAGCTTTAAAATTTGGGTCTCTGCAATCATCATCTGAGGAAAAGTCACTGTCTGTTTCATCTGATGATGAAGCTGACAAACATGGTTTATTTTCTAGTCCGCGTTGACCAGATAATAAATTTGAGACACTAACAAAAGAAGTGATTTGATGGCAAGTTCGTGTATCTGTGTTTAATTGAAGAAGAGTATTTTCGGATGATTGTACAATAGGGGCAATTGATTGTTGATCGAGTAAACCAGGTCGATTCGAAGGTGAATCTTTTTGCTAAAAGACATATTTAAGTTAGTAAAAAAATAACGAAGATGACTATTAAATACTAACAGTGTTTTCGTAGCTGTAACAAATATTTTGTTCTGAAAGATTTTGCAGAGGTGAAACAGACCATTCGGGCATATTATTAACACTGTTTGACGTTCTCGCTAGTTTGACAAGCAACTGAGATCTGTTCAATCTACATACATTGTAAAAAAAATTGGTGCAATTCGAATTATAAATATTGTTTTAGATTTTCAAAAGCCTTGATAAAGTGACACTTCTTACACTGCTAAAAACAAAACTTTTTGATTTTTAAGTTCTTATTTTCGTAAGCAAAATGACATATTTTGTATAATGGCGTTTAGCATTCAAACAAGCAAAAATAATTTTGACATAAAATACATTATGTCTTTTTAGTTATCAAAAATCCAACAAATCTGTTGGTTTTTTTTCTAAGTAAAATGACTTATTGGGAATAAAACGATTAAGAACTAAAACAGTTCAAAAAAAAAATTATGAGCAATGACGTAAAACGAAAAGTGTCATTTTTCCTAAAACATAATATTTATACTTAAATAATGTTTTTTGAAGAAAAGTGTCATAAATAAAAAAATGTCGAAAACAAAAAATAAAACTTACCTCTTGGTTTCAATGCAGTCCGACATTTTAGTAATACTACTTTTCTTGCGAACAAGAACACAACATCTCACAATGACGACTGACACGAAACTGAAAGTGTCAGTTTACAGATGAATAGTTCAGGGATGATATCTAAAATGCAAAAGGACACAAACGCCCTCACGCCTTCAGTTTAAGAAGTATTTTTATAACAGTTTGACAGAAAAATAGATTTTTTTTTTGTGATTTTTTCTGTATACTCAACTCAAAATCGCTAAATTTTGAGATAAGCCACTTTGCTTCTGAGGGGACGATATGTGTGTCCATACAAATAAAAAGCAAAGCTGTATTTTGGTTAGATATACCGAAATTGAACAACGTTGCTTTGTTGCGTATGAAATAGACAAAACAAAACAAATATTCTTGACAAAAAAATATAACAACAAAACACAGAAGATCCTTCAAAAGAAAAATGCTACAGAACAAATTTGATTTTCTCATTCTCGTCTTTCTCATTGCCAGAGCTGATAAAATTTTCTCGCTCTATCCTCAATTACCATCCCCCCCAAATCAAAAGTCTCCACGTCAATTTTTTCCGCCGACAGCGCCATCCATAGAATGTATTCCCCAACTTTTTTTTCTGTTCCATGAGAGTACTATAGATTTTATAAACAAGGGATAAACTGGAAAAAAAGTAGAAACACTAACAAAAACATTACTCAGTGTTCATCTCCGTTCCCGCAATTTTAGTCCATAGTCCTAGGGACTTTGCTAGAGGACTTGAAACGGTGAGTCACACTTGACAAACAAAAAATTGAAAAAAAAAATCTGAAAAAAAACGTTGGAGTGGTGCATCGATGTTCAACGCTAACACTTTGAAATATTTACTCTTCACCAACACAAAGGGAACGATGGACAACATGGATAAGTCAGACGTTATCTACAAAATCGATTGCTTAGGTGGAAAAGAAATAGCATGTTTAGCGGTATACATACGCGGCTCTCCGGCCACCGCTCCGATATATAGAAGAAGAGCACCGGCCAGACTGATAATGTGAGGGTATTAGAAGTAGAGAGGCACCATGGTAAAAGAATGTTGTTAGAGATGTTGCACATCATAAACACAAAGAACACAGTCAATAGACGGTCTGATTGTGAAAATCTATGCAACATGTATAGCGAACTCGCTAGGAGAACATGAAACAGTGGGGAAAAACAAAATTGAATTGTTCTTTTTGTGTGAAATTGGGTAGTTTTGCTTTTCGGAATGTTTTGCAAGTTATATAAAAATATTCATAAAATGTAATGAATTATTTAACTTTTTTTTTTGTCATTATTTAATTTTAAATTAAATTTTAATTAATTTCATTATTATTGCAGGGCTTCAAGTGTGGAGTATTTTATAAATGTCTTAATGTTGTTAAAACGAGTTCTTTAATGTTTATTGAAAGTTTTATTGCTCTGTATTTTGGTAAAATATGTTTTACTGACATTAAATTTTTGTTTAAATTTCAAATAAAAAAAGGCCTGAAGAAGAGCGTATTCATGCTCGAAACTTCGCTTAACCAGTAACATCTTGTTTTATTGACCTAGAGCCCGCACAAATTATTCTTTGTACCAAAATA
Source organism: Chrysotoxum bicinctum (assembly GCA_911387755.1). Classification (NCBI taxonomy): domain Eukaryota; kingdom Metazoa; phylum Arthropoda; class Insecta; order Diptera; family Syrphidae; genus Chrysotoxum; species Chrysotoxum bicinctum. The sequence goes on along the minus strand of OU426987.1, from coordinate 136,543,516 downwards.
CGTTATCTTTCGCCACTGCAAGTCTTCAAGAGTTCTTCGCAATACAACTAGGTATGTCTGTGACTTTCCTAATGCAGACTTGCGAACCTTTTAAAGTCTGCAATAACTCCAGATAAAACGCCAAACAAAAACTAAGTGCATTCACTATCTATTAACTTCCAAAAAATCGTCGCAATACTTCTAGGTACGTTCGAGACCCTACTGGTGCAGACTTACGATTCTCGAAAGTTTATAGCAAAATTGGTTGAGGACATGTTCAATATAAAAGAACTGAAACTAGGACTACAAAAGCCCCACGTTGGGCGCCATTTTGTTGCGAGGCAAGAGGATGTGAGGATTGTTGGTATTAGGATAGGTAGGAAAATGGAAAAGGAAGAGGTCAGAAAAAGGACAGGAAAGAAAAACAGGAGCAATGAAAATAACCGTAAGTTTACTTTATATGCTTGGTCAAAACTCTACCATTTAGTTTTTAAGTTGCAAGAAAATTGCGTAAAGCACTTTATGATTTAACGTTTTATCATGTATTTTAAATTTTGTTTTCTTTTTCTTTAACTAATTAACTTCCCATAGGGAGTTATTGTAATCGGTCCGATTTGTCCAATTGGAATTTTTGACATTTCTCGACGTTTCAAGGTCCTTGAGGCTATATCAATCATTTTTAGAGAGATGTCTGTGTGTGTGTACGTACGTTCGTAAGTTCGTACGTTCGTACGTTCTGGTACCATTTTACGTCGTCGATATCTCAAGAACGAGTAAAGATATCGACTTCAAATAAATTTTGTTTAATAGATAATAAATTCGAAAGAGGTTGAAAGGACGTTTATTAAAATTCAGTGAGTAGTTTTTTTCACTATAACGTTATTTTTTTAAATAAAAAAAAACTGAAAAAAAAATTCAGATATTTTAAGAACGGAAAACAATTTGAAACTCAAAATAATTTTATTTTACGAAAAATAATGTGTTTGACAACTGGTGAAAAAATCAGTTTACAGTTTTTTTACAAAATTCTATTGAAAATTGGTAAAAATTGTTTTTCGACTCAAATTTCTCGAGAACTAGTAGTGATATTGACTTCTAATTTAGTTTGTTTTATACATAGTATAATTTTGTACAATTGGTAAAATGTTGACAAATATTGAATTAATAGTTTTTTTTAAACAAATGGGAAGTTATCAGTGTGGGTCGCACCCAGCCTCTTTTTTTTTTTGTTTAGGATCGACTGGCAACCCTATGAGCGTAATTATCAATCCATATCCATCTTTGTCTATTGGTGTGAAATTCCAAGCCTCTGATCGTGATCCAACAAATCACAAAGGATTTCACGACAAAGGGATGATGAAACGGGAGTAGTTCTTTTTACCCATCAAATCAGACTCAGTATATGCTCAGGATAAAAAATGTCTTCAGGACGCCAAGAAGATCCTCAAGCCAACAAAATCTGGTTAGGATACAAGAAAATATGCTGGCGACACCAAAATATCCTCAAGCCACAAAAATAAGGTTTTGACACCAACAAAAAGTGAGCGGCGTCCCAGTTATCCTCTGGCTCGCTGGAACCGCCAAAAATCCAAAACATGGTGATGTTATTTTACCACCAATTTTCTCAATAAAGTTTTTCTAGTTTTCAACTCACCAAATAATTTTTAATTGCGCGATATAAATATATATTCAATAATTCTTACACGGAGCACACCGTAAGTAATTTTTTAAGACTTAAAACATGAAAAAGGTGAAGTTGTTAATTATTTAAAAACAAACAAAACATATTTAATTCTAAAAAATAAGTTTACAAAAGTGCAAGTCATAAGTTCACTATTCTTACTTTTCAAATTTCTTCAAAAATAATTAATAGTTTTAATAATAAAAAAATACGATGTCATCCGATCCCAAAACTAGTATGTTGTATTTTGTTCGCCCATGGAGAAAATTTAAACACATGACTTTTCTGTCAAACGGTGTTCTGGTCTTACTTTTTCATTTGTTTTTGCAATTTCTCTTCCCTAACCGTTTGCATTAGTGTAGGGCATAATCGAATGATTTAAAGAATCGAATGATCATTCAAATGATTTTTGAAGGAAAATCATAGTAAAAAAAAAGCAGGGGCCAAATTACCGCATCAGTTATCGAGTAATACGTTACTGAATTATGTGAATTTGGCATTACCGCTTACGTCATCGAGCAATCCATTACTCTAATTTGAAATTTTCATTCGATCACCGATGGGACTCACTCACTCGGTCACTGAAGCGGTAATTTGGCCCCAGGAAACAAACACTCAATTTCAAAGCAAAAAAAAAAAAAAAAGGAAAAACAATACAAAAAAATCATACTAATGGTTCTCGCTTCTCGTCTTTCCTTTGCAATTCCATATTCCATATTCAACCCTCAACCCTGTCAAAACACAGAATTGCTGTTCCACCTTACTAATTCACGGCCCGCTTACACTGGGCTTACACGTCTACTTATTTCATTCTCAGATCGTATCATGTAAATGACAATAAGGAAACCCGGGTGTTCATAACATATTTGTAGATATAGCTGCCAATATTATATACTATGTATGTGCTCTGTAAACTCATATATAGATTTTGAATAATGCTGAAAGTGACAATTTATATGGTCAGCTTACATCATTTGGTTTGGTTAGGCTAGAAGCTTAATTCATATCATAAACAGATTGTTGAAGCAGAAGCAGTTCATCAATCTATTTTATTTGCAGTATAATTTCTTTTTACTTAAAATCTTAGTTTTAATTTAAAACTTAATGTATACAACTGAATTAAAAACTTAAAATCTAAATTTGAATTAAAATCCTAAAATCTCACCTAAAACTCATTACGTTTATACCTTAAAATCTAAACTAGTACTAAAATTATCAACTTTTTAAATTTGCCGACACCAAAAATCAGCGGCCATATTTATTGTAAATTCTTGTACTAAAACAGAAGAGAAGAAAGGTGATTAAAGAAGGAGCTGGCATTCAAGCACAGACTACCAAAACGAAAACATCAGTAAAAAATCGTCTTTCTTTTTTCTTTTCGCTCCACCGTCGCACATAGGTCAATTTTTCACATTTATGCGGCCAAAAACATTCATCCACTTATATTCTTTGTATTGGGTTTTATATGACGAAAAAAAAATATAATTTTAATAAAAAAACTATTTTGAGGTAAATTTAGAAATATTTTGAGGTTTTTTAATTTAAAATAATAACATTTAGATATTTATAATTATTGATTTAAGAAAATTAAATTTTTTTAACTTCATTTTTTTACTTTTTTAACAATTTTTCAGCTCACAAAAAATAATAAAAATAATAATTATTTAAACTTAATTCATAATACTCGTAATTCAATAACAAATTCGTCTAGTGGTTCAATGCCTGAATCGGGTTCGGTGTTAGAATCTGCTGGCACAAGCATATTTCTTGATTCAGGGCAAAATGATTTTAAAATGGTTCGCTTTTTGGCTTAAGGCTGCTTATGAGTGGATCGGAACTAAGTAATATATACATTCAAATTGCACTGTTCTCTTGAAAATGTCCTTGCAAAACTTTCGCAATATAAGCGAAAATGTTTATTGTGGGCCTCTGCAGCTTTTTCTGGTAATTGGCCTATTGGCAACAACAAGTTTTCGATTATGATTGCACCGTGTATCAATATATTGTGCATTGTCGGAGTCATTGGGTGCCAATTATAAAGATTGATGTATAGCTGACCTGTACCTTTGACAAATTGGTCATATTTTTGTGAATCAATTTTGTGTCCACTTGAAATGGTTTCCAATATGACCTTTAATCTACAGCTACGAGCAACTAATTAGAAACGAAATCTCAATGAATGAAAATGCACCTGTAAAATCTAACGGTTTTTTTTTAATTATTTAAATGTTAGTTTCTTGTTTACTTAGCTGTTGACTTCTAGAGTGGTAGGTTATGTGATATTGGTGCTTATACGAAAGAAATTTTAAAGGAAGTTCGAAGGTTCCGTTTAGCCACGACTCATTATTTTTCAAAAACGCCTCTTCTTTTCTATAGCATTTTGCCCATTTTTCCTTCAAAGTCGATTTAAATAAGGAAAATCTATGTTTCAAACTTTTTTATCATCTACAGTACTGCCATAGTTTGACAGTAAGCGATTTTCTAAATAATTAATTTTAGCTTCAAAATCTGGTAAATTTTGTTCTTTCTTAATCTCATAGAGGTACCTCCGACTCACAATTTTCACTCCTGATGTGCTCGGAGTTCCAACAGCAAGAAAACACAATGATTGTTTCACTATTCAGAATTTTAATTTTTTTGACCGAAAAATCTGTGCTGTCAAAAATGTCAATATTTTTGTCATCTGCAGTCTTCTGCAACCAATTTTTATTACATTTGGAGATGAAAAGGTTATACTTCACAATTCAAAAAGAATTATCATCCGATCTAACGCGGAAATATAACAAATTCAATTTTGAAAAGTAAAATATGGTAAAAATATAGCCAAAAAAATACCCAAAGTTTAACAGCACTAAATTTTTAGAATCATGCATTTCAACGGAGCAAATTCTTATCAAAATAAGAAATCATAACTGAGTTATCGAAATCCATCACTATATTATTAATAAGACACACAGAAATAGAAATATTGACCTTACAACTTTATTCGTCCTGTAAACTATATGGTAAGAAAAACGTGTACTGCGGTTAGAGATCAAGTTAAAATTACACGTATTTGCAAACGGTGTGCTTTTGTGAGGTAAAAAGAGTAAAATTAAAAACTGGGACTATTCTCCTAACGATCGACAAACTGTTTTTTTTTGTTACCGTAGGTTTACAAAATCGACTTTTGGCCGCATAAAAGCTAAATATTGACCTATGTGCGTCGTCGCTTAACGTTTCTCTTTTTTCGATCAGAAAACAAAAATGCTCCTTGAGCAAATGAAAACACGGAAGTTAAAAACTCATCTTTATTGCCACCCTTGAACATTGTGGAGCTGGATAACGCGTTTAGTAACATCGTCTGGATGCTACAAGCCCAAATGTTTCCAGAAGCTATCAGTCAGATTCAAAATGGAAAGGAGATAAAGAACTCTTTAAAATATTTAAATCCATTTTTAGATAATTCTTTAGGATACCCTATTCTTAAAGTAGGAGGGCGACTAACCAACGCTGGAATCCCAGAAGAAGAAAAACACCCCATTCTTTTGACTAAAGAATCAAACTTCAGTCTGTGTTATGATGACTATCTTCACCATACCAATTATCATGCTGGGCCAAAAGTATTGGTCACCTTACTTCGACAGAAAATGTGGATCATCAATGCACGAGATCTAGCACGGAAAGTAGTACGACAATGCGTACATTGCGTTCGCTACAAACCTAAGCTGCTGCAGCAGGTCATGGGAAATCTTCCTGCAGAAAGATTAACGGCTTGTCGACCCTTTTTACGTTGTGGAGTAGATTTTGCAGGGCCTATCTATATTTACCACCGGGTCAGAGGGAAAGTACCATACAAGTCCTATATTGCGGTTTTCGTTTGTTTTACCTCTAAAGCTGTTCATCTAGAACCTGTCTGATTTATCATCTGCCTCTTTTATTGCCTCACTTAAGCGCATGATAAGTGCAGAGGGCTCTCATCCGATGTGTTCTGTGACAATGCAACCAACTTCGTAGGGGCTGAATCTAAACTTTCTGAATTTCGTAGCATGTGGCTTAATAAATCCACAAATGATTCTATAATTAAGTTTTGTAACAAAGAACACATTAAATTTAATTTTATTCCTCCTAGGGCTCCGCATTTTGGTGGGATCTGGGAGGCTGCTGTAAAGGTGGCAAAAGGCCATCTCTATCAATCTCTTCAAAACACGAAGCTGTCCTTCGAAGAAATCGCTACAGCACTATGCGAAATTGAAGCAGTGATGAACTCTCGGCCCATCACTCCACTTACTAACGATCCCAACGACTTGGAAGCTTTGACACCAGGGCACTTGCTAATTGGTTCGTAGATGAGAGCGATTCCAGAACCTTCAGATGAGTCTACAAACCCTGACATTCTTCCTTATTGGCGTCGCATCAATAATGTCAAGTCGCACTTTTGGCAACGTTGGCAAAAAGAGTATCTACAAGAACTTCAACAACGATCAAAGTGGTCGTCAAATTCACCAAATATTGCTATCGGCTCTATGGTTGTTGTACACGAAGATAATTTTCCACCCATGAAATGGTCACTAGGAAGAATCCTGAAAACTTTCCCTGGTCGAGTGAGCATAATATTAAATATCCTTTTTTCATTTTTTAGTTTAGTTTAGTTTATTCATCAAACAAAGTTACAATATATAGGTACCTTAGTGATTACTTGATACATTAGCCGTGTTTTTTTGGAAAAGTTATCCGTAGTACAGTAGGATTTTATATGAATAACAAATACAACATCCGCAGTAAGATCACTGCCGATAAAAGGAGAAGTAAAATCCTGCTGCGGATAGAGATTTGACGTTTATTCAAGTATCGGCAGTGATCCTACTGCGGATGTTGTATTTGTTTTTCATATAAAATCCTACTGTACTACGGATAACTTTTCCAAAAAAACACGGCTATTATAGGTACAAATAAAAAAATATAAAACTTACACCACCAGCAAAGTTATTTAAAATTAACAAAAAATTTGTTTTAAATAAGTATAACTTAGATTAAAGTCGATCAAGACGCAAACAGTGTTCGTTTTCTTTAACATCTAGATATTTATTAATTGACAGCATAGGTTGGGTTAAAGGTTAGGTTAAAGTGGTTGTCATTAAAGCGTCTGACACACTTAGACCATTAGAGGTCTATTGTGATACCACGATCAACAAAAAGGTTTCCTACTAGTTAAAACCATTTGGAGCTTCTGATGAAGCGAAGAAGACTTTTAATGTCTGTGCTTGGTTCATTATAGAAATATTCTCCTAGATGAAGTTTGCGTTTTTAAGAGAGAGCAGGGCATGAACAAAGAAGGTGTGGGATTGTCTCCTCTTCCTCCTCGTTCAAGCAACTCCTGCAAAAATCGTTTGATAGTACACCGAGTCGTGCGGCGTGTCTACCTATGAGACAGTGTTCAGTTATGACACCTATTACGGAGCTGATCTGAGATCTACTGAGGGACAAAAGACATTTTGATCGTTTCAAATCCAGTTTAGGCCAGATTTGTTTGGTCGCCATACAAGTGGTAGTATTAAGCCATCTTGTGTTTGATTGTTCCAGAGCAATTCGTTTCAGCATAAGTTTACTTGTAGCTATGGGCATACCTATATTTGCCTTTTCGGGTAAGATATGCATTTCCGTTCCAATTCTGGCTTTGCAATTCCCCGGAATGTCCCTGTGACCCGGCACCCAGAATAGGTGAATGTTAAACTGTTTGGCCATCTCCATCAGAAACGATCGACAGTCTTGGGCTGTAATGGAGTTTACAGAGACTGATGCGAGGGATTTCAAAGCAGCCTGACTATCTGAGAAGATGCGGATATCCGTGCTAGATATCACGTTTTCTTTCGCCAGAATTTCCGCTTGGAATACGCTACAATGGTTTGGTAGGCGGAAGGAGAGACTAAGGTTTAGTCCATCTGAGTACTCTCCACCACCCACTCCGTTTTCATTCTTCGATCCATCTGTGTAAAAGTTTACTGATTTATTTCCTGTCAAAGCCCCTTCCTCCCAAGCTGACCTTGAGGGAATGGTGACTTCAAAGTTTTTATCGAAAACCAAAGCGGGAGTGATGTAGTCAGAGTGACTTGGGAGAGTTCCGAATAAATTCAGAATGGTGGTGTGGCCAATAGAGTTATTGGTCCATTGAGAGATGGCTTTGAGACGTATGGCTGTGCTCGCGGCCATTTGTTTGCTGTAAATATCTAGGGGTGTCAGGTTGAGAAGTATGTCTAGTGCAGCGGAAGGTGTCGAGCGGAGAGCTCCGCTGATGCACTTAGACGCTGAACGCTGAACTTTGCTTAGTTTATCGCGATTTGTCGTTTTATCTAAGGCCGTCCACCATACGGTCACCCCGTAAGTGAGTATCGGTCTGATGACCGCAGTATATAGCCAGTGAGTAATTTGTGGAGATAAACTCCACTTGTTACACGGCTTTTTTTACAAGAAAAGAGAGCTACCGTGGCTTTCCCTACTCTTTCCTGTATATTAGGTTTCTAACTTAACTTTTTGTCTAAAATAAGACCCAGGTATTTAGCTTCATCTGAGAAAGTAAGTGGAACACCTTTAAACGATAGAGGGTCTAGTTGAGGAATTTTGTATTTCCTTGTGAAGAGGACTAGTTCAGTCTTGTGGGGGTTAACACCTAAGCCACAGCGATCTGTCCATTTAAGTAGCTTGTTAAGAGCGGTTTGTATAAGTTCTGTTAGAATTTAAGGATGCTTTCCTGATACAGCAATGGCAATATCATCAGCGTATGCAATCACTTTGAATCCCTCTTCTTCTAGGTCTATTAGCAGATCATTAACTACCATGTTCCATAGAAGTGGGGATAGGACTCCACCTTGTGGGGTACCTCTACTGACTGACCTTCTTGTAGTAAAGCTACCTAATTCCGCATTTATAATTCTGCTTTTCAGCATGAAATTTATTAGGTTACCAAGTGAGCTATCCACATTGAGATTCTGCAGTGTCTTCGCTATTGCAGCGCTGTCGACATTGTTGAAGGCGCCTTCTATATCTAGGAATGCAACTAGAGTGTATTCTTTGTGATATAGGGAGTATTCAAAGGCGCGTACCAAGGTATGTAACGCAGTTTATACCGATTTTCCCTTACAGTAAGCGTGTTGTGCTGTAGAAAAAAGGTTTGGTTTTATAACACTACGCAGATGAATGTCAATCAATCGTTCCAGTGTCTTAAGAAGAAATGACGATAGACTGATAGGTCTGAGATCTTTGGGCGTAACGTGGGAGCATTTACCAGCTTTGGGTATAAAGACCACTTTAACTTCTCTCCATATAAGGGTAATATGAACCAGGTTTAGACAACTGTTTATTATTATCTCTAAAGTGGGTAACATAATATCTGAAGCAACTTGCAGTTCGGCTGGTATTATACCGTCTGGTCCCTCCGGTTTGTATGGGTCGAAGCTGTTAATTGCCCATTTTAGTTTGTCCCTTGTTATTAACCCTTGGATCTTTATAACTTTGTTGTTTGATTCTATTGAGTTAATGTTACAAATGTTTTGCGAGCTACCTGGGAAGTGAGTGTCAAGTAGCAAATTGAGTGATTCTTCACATGAATTTGTCCAGGAGCCATTTGACATTTTCAAAGAACTTGGCATGACTGGATTTGTTGAGAGGATTTTCCTCAATCTAGATGCTTCGGAAGTAACTTCTATTTTATCACAGAAGTTCCTCCATGAAGATCTTTTACTTGCCCTCAACTGTTTCTTATAAATCTTTAAGGATTATTTATATAAGTCCCGGTCTGAGGATTCTTTTGTATATTTAGCTCGGTTGAAGTGATTTCTGCAACTTTTCCTGAGCGGTTCTAGACCTGAATTCCACCAATAAGGCTTCTTTTTCCCTCTAACTTGCAGAAGAAGGCAGGAAATGTTCATTGCATTATTCAGGGCTGATGTAAGATCCTTGACCTTGTTATCTAGATCTAAGGTGTTGGAGGGGATGTCTAGAGATTCGGCTATGCGCGATCTCTATACGTTTGCCAGTTTGTTTTCCGATAATTTCGAAAAGCTGGCTGTTTGATTGCTTCATCATTTAAACTGAATTGGATGTATCTGTGGTCTGAGAAAGAGTGTTCCTCTAACACTTTCCACTTCGTTATTATTTGATGTATAGTGTCGGAGACAAGAGTGATGTCTAGCACTTTTTGTCGGTTTCTGGTAACAAAGGTAGGTTCATTGCCAATGTTACTGACTATAAGGTTAGTACTTAGAATATAATCAAAAAGAGACTCACCTCTGTCATTTATATCTGTACTCCCCCATACAGTATGATGAGCGTTTGCGTCACATCCAATTATGAGCCTGATATTTTACCGTTTTGCTTCAGCGATGATCCTCTGGAATGTTTCACCAGGAGGGCCAGGGTTGTCATGGCCAAGATATGCCGACACTATCCAGAATGTCCCATTTTTGGTGTGTAGTCTGGCGGCGGTTATATCTCGATCGCTGAAATCAGTTTTACATTTTTCCGACGCATACAGCAAGTAGTAACCAGGAGTCCTGAGTCCCTGAATTAGAGATTTAGCAATCCATGGTTCCTGGATCAGGACTATTTCCTCTCGACTTTTTTGAAGATGGAGAAGAAGTGAGGCCGAAGACTTGATATGGAATGTTGAAGATTAATCTGAAGTAGTTGCAGCATTTTGGTTACACTCCCTCAGACCAACCCCCAACATAGTTTTATTCAGGTCTTCCGATTCAGAAGACGAATCCAGTAGCTCGGCTTCAGAGTCCCAGCCAATGGGTTCATCTTTGCTCAGAAGAGCCTTCCTCATGGAGTCTTCAGCTTCCTTCTTGGAGAGACTGTCAACTGTTTTAGGAGCCTTTACGGCGATGTTTTTGGTCTTCGCTTCAGACTCGGAGTTACTGGAAGCATCAATTTCCATTGCTGGATCCATGTCTACCGTAGACTCCGCGACTGTGGATGTAACTATTTGTTGTGGAGGAACGGTGTTACTCTCATTTTTTTTGAAGATTTAAAGAGTAATCGTGGAGAAACCGTACCCAATCACACCTTTGGTTGCCAGTAGAGGAGCCAAGGACTCTTTATTCACTACAATGATTGCAGATCTTGAAGCGCCCTTTGGCTCATCCACTTTCGCAACTTTCCAGTTATGAGTGGGCAGGTCTGGATTACTACTTTTAATGATCTTAAGAATGATATCCGGACGGGAGGGTTCCTCTGGAATCCAAGCACGAGCCCTAGGCTTTGTAGGGATTTGCTCTCTAGCAACGACTTCGAGCTTCGCGATTGGCTAGATTTCTCCCAACTTGCTAACAGCAAGCTTATACAGATTGCAAAATATCTGATCTCCACAAGAGATTAGCTTTACTTGGCCTCGGTGCCAGCCGTTATCTCTAATAATTGGGGGTGATCCTGGATTCGCCTTCATAATGTCCAGGTAGCGTACCGAGAGCTCTCTAGTTACCACTGCCCAGCGATCTGTTGAGATCTTGCCATCTATATCGCTTCTGTCAATGACTTCAACGATTATGTTAGCTTTTAGCGCATCGCTAAACGCATGTCTTAACAGTTGTTCCGCCAACTGTGCCAGGTTTGATAGCAGTTTCACCACATAAAGCTGATGTAGTCGCTGGCGACTTATCCTCGTTAGAGGCTAAGCCCGTGCCGGCAGTCGCGACTCCTGCCGACATTTGAACGTATATCCCCGTTCGATTTTTTTTTATCTGTAGCTTTATTCATGGTTATTATAGGGTTTTTGAATTTTGTTAGTTGTCTCTACTACCGCAGCTGGATTGCTGGGGTAGAAAACAGGACGTAAGCCTTCCCACCGCGTCAAGGTCAAATTCGAGGGAAGGAATTGACAGCATCAAAAGTTCTATGATATTGGACATTAAAAAAAGAACTAGCTTCGAAGCATTCTCGCTGTGACATTAAACTCAATTAATTATAAGACTTGAGAATAATCAATGGGCCTTACCAATAATCAAATTTAGAGACGACTTTAATATTTGAGTGAAATGAACCAATATGTAATGAGCTCTATATAGTTAGCCATACATGTTGTGAACTTAATATTTAATTGGACTCTAAATTATGAACCATTTATTATACGGAACTAAAAAAATAAAATGTAACATGTATGGTCAGTTATATAGAGTCCATTAAATAATGGTTAATTTTGCTCAGATATTAAAGTCGTCTCTAAATTTGTTTATTGGTAAGGCCCAATATGATTTGCTTAAATGTGGCGAATGAACATAACCACTGAGAACTTTCTTCTAGTGTTTAGAGACAGAATGCTTAGTAAACTACATCTAATTTTATAAGGAGGCATATCTATGTCTCAGTGGAGTCTTTTTACTACAGCGCTCGTAAATCGTTTTTGGATTTTTTCAATTCTAGATGAGTCAACTGCATACACAGGATTCCGGATTACATTACAGTACTCAAGATTAGACCTTACAAAGGCAAAGTAAAGACACTTCAATGCATTGAATTGCATTTAGCAAAAAAAAAAAGCTATGTGATTTAAAAGGTTGAGTATTTTTTCAAAAATTACACCAAGATCTTTTTTAGATGTTACTATGGCCAGTGTTTTGTGATTTATTTGGTACGTAAATTTGATAGGCGAAAAGTTGCGGCAAAACATGAGACTTTGGTATTTGGAAATGTTTAGAAATAAGGAATAACTTATACACCAATTCGATAAATTATCAACAAGTAAGTAATCCTGTTCAGATTGTATGCAACGAAAGACTTAAATTATCCGCATACATCGAGCACTTCGAATTTAAAAATTGAAAATACGAAAATTGAATCCATATGGATTAAAAAAGGTTGGTCTGACATCCGATTGGATTCAATGTGCAGTGCAAGCAACTTGAAATCAAAAAAGCATTTTTGAAATCAACTGTACACGTTCTCATGAGCTGTCAAACAAGTTTGGATTTTAATGTTGCTGACTTCAAAAGTTTTTCTTTTATAATATATTATTATTTTAAAGTATTTATTTTTTTCGTATAAGATTTTAAACGGTGAGTTAATAAGCTAAAAAAGGTAAATGGGTTGCTTATTAGATTTTCAAGATTTGTGTATTTGATTGACATAAGATGGATGTACCTGTTTGAGTTTTACTCAAACTGTGGCAAGGCGCAATGCTGTCCTGGCAACCCGAAGGTATCATAGAATTCTAAAGTCATGCAGTGCCTTAATTCCTTTTAGATTCATTCAAGTTTTCAGATTGAATAAGGAATCATTTACATACACACATCTTAGAAGAGTTGCAAAATCTTTGGAACACTGGCGGATCACTTTTTCCAATAGTTAAATTATCCGCCAGCTTAAGGTTTCATGCTGAAGGTTGATATCAACGAGGAGTTGGGAATAATTTCCATGTTGATATGAGAAGGTCTACTTTTAGCAAAGTTTTAAAGGTTCTCAAACTAGCGGAAGAGCACCTGTGATAAGGTTAGGTTAAGATGGCTGCTGACCGGAAAAGGCCAACATACTTAGACCAATATTTGGTCCGTTGTGATACCACAGAATTTCAAAAATCACCCTTACTCGTTAAACCATTTTTAGCTAACAATGAAGCTTTTGAGACAGTGAATGTCGGAGTTATTTAGATCACTAGGATCGTTATAGTAGTCGTCCCTCAAGTGGAGTCTACGTCCTTGTGCTAGGGCAGGACAAGAACATAGAAGGTGAGGAACTGACTCCTCTTCTTGTTCATCCATGCAGCTTCTGCAAAAATCATTTGCAGGAACTCCAAGACGGAAAGCATGTCTTCCTATTAGGCAGTGTCCAGTAAGGACACCTATAACGGAGCTAATATGCAATCTATCAATAGAAATTAGTTGTTTTGAGCGTTTAGCATTAAAAATGGCCAAATTAGAGAGCATCTGTGACCTAAATGGATAAAAATTGAAAAGTCCGAAGTTGTAATACAAATTTTTCTAGAGTTATTGGGTGCGTAGATGGTACATATGTTAAAATTATGCAACCTTTAAAGCCAAACAGCTTTTTTTATTGCCGAAAGCAATATTTTAGTCTCAACGTGAATATTATAAGTTATATAAACTCTGAGATAAATGAATTGTTAGATTTTAAAAATACAAAAAAACTGAAAATTGATGATGTGTAGTATGCTTATCCCTTTTTATAATTGTTTAATAACATAAGGTTTTTTCTTAAAAAACATTAATAACTTACATTTATTCATAAACCGAATCTACAATCCGCCATCAAAAAATTAACCGAAATGAAAACGTCAAATATTTGGCAGATCGCAGATCCGCTCGTTTCGTAGAACACCCTTCAATCCGTAAAATTTTTAACAATACGGAATACATGTTGCAATATTTTGAACCGAATATTTAGGAAGAATTTATTGATGATTAGGATGACGAAAACTTTGAAAACCGCGACTTTGGATTATACGAATCCACTTATAATTATAAAAAAAAGAACAAACGAATTATTTAATTATTAAAATGTGCAACCGGCACACGCAATAGATTAGATCGATATGACGAAATGTCAAAAAGATCAACGAAGTAGGATTGAGAGAGAAAGAGATTAAAAATATTGCAACACAACTGCGATGGGTAACGACGCAGCTAACCGGCTAGTCAACTGGGGGTGGGTTCTTCGAATTAGATTTTCGATAAAAAAAAGGTAAAAAACTCAAATCGAATAAAAAGACGAATTTGGGTATTCTAAAAAAAGGCAATTAAATAAATGTAAGTACTGGGGCGTACTTACGTGGGAGGGGTGGGCGCCAGGAAACTATTTAGGGTCGTTTGCCTTAACCGGGATGCTGTAAATTGTTCTTCAAAGATGAAGTAAACACAAATTTAAATTCCCAATGGGAAGTAAGAATGGTTTATTTAAAAATATCTAGGAAACCGTGGCTTGCGCCTGGATAAAAACCTAGAATTTTTTCAAATATGATAAATTACAAATATAAATTTAATTGGATGAAACCAATTGAAAATAAATTAAATGATTAAAGATTGAATGAAAATGAAATTGAAATTATATAAAATAAAACAAAGGGGTTTTGAAAATGCAGACCGCAAGACTGGACCGCTATCGCTGGGTCCCGAAATAAACAGAAAATCAAACTACTGTAATAGGGGGTCGCGAGTCTCACAGTTTTGAGATTAGTAAAACGAATCAAAGGTCAACCGAATCTATATTTCACAACACTTTTAATAAACGAATAAAACTCAAAAAAAATAGCACTCTACTTATCTTTTATATCCTGTTTCTTTTCCTTCCTTCTTCTTTCCTCCAAGATCCCAATCGTCCCGTTCTGACGATTTAAACGCTTTCTAATTATGCTCCTTTTCCGAATCCTTCTTAATATAAATTTCTCCAAACACTTTAATTCTATTTTTCTTTTCCAAAACTATTTTTCTGTCTTCAACTTTTTATTTTTCCTTTCTTCTTTCTCAAATCAAAAATTTCCAAATTTCCTATCGGCTTCAATAGTCAACCAAGAATTAGTTTAACCATTTAGCCTTTTATTTCTCTTGGCCTCCTCTTTCACTCACACATTCACACTCTCAATCAAAAGCTTTCGTGGAACTCGGTTACGGTACCACTCCGATGTTGAGTTCCAACGAAACTCTCATTCACCCACACAATCAATGAATTCCCCAAGTTGTTGGTGCTGTCCCAAAACTTAGCGAATCCAAGGCCGTACCCTAACATTTTTATAATAACTATTTTTGAGAAAAACAAAAAGAAATTATAAAAAGTTGAAGATAACTATTCGGAGCATTCTCTCCGTTACTCTACTATATTTTACTATCATATACTTATTCGAAAAAGGAGCGTTTACTAATAACCAATCTTTAACAATATTAAGGAACCGAAGAAGGAAGGCAAATATTCAAATTAAACTACCTAACGCGCAATCTACTATTCGGTGGACCTTTGTGCAGATTTGGTGGGATAGGGAAGAGCGTTTAGCGTTCCATTCTTTGATGCTGGTCTGTTATTTAAGTTAAGTTTTAATTAAGAATTTTAGGGTGGGCTCAAAGCCGTGTTCAAAAATGTAAGTTAAGATATGTTGTTGTGTGTTGTGTTGTTATCATATCCACTTTGAGTGTAAGTGTATGTTTCGTGTTTTTGTTGCCTTCCAATATGTTATAGCCTCGTTCTCTGAATAGATGGCGTGTGAGTCTCCAGCCCATCCGCTGGCTCAACACGATCGAATTATCGGGTACCTATTTTGTCATCCTCTCTGAGCTACTCTCAAGCTCCATGAGGACAACGGACTCAAAATGTGGGTCGAAAAATGGGAATGGTTGGGATGGAGGGGAAAACAGATATCGAGAGTAAGACTATGACTATACAACATAGTCGAAAGAGATTTGAAGAACCAAGAATAAGAATGGTTTTTGTTGCGGTAAATCTTACCGTAACAAATTCCACCCTTACCTACCGAGGAGTAAAAGCTGGCTTTCAGAAATGAAAGCGAAGTAAAAAGGGATAAGAATAAGGTAAAAAATAATACAAGAATGGAAAACATACACTACTATACAACACAACTAACAATATCTCGATCGCTCCATGCGAGAGTAAGTACATCACAGAGCTCGAAGGCTCTCAGTATTTCTTAGCGCAGCTCCTCCGCTACGCGACTGATTTTCGGGTCCTTCGGGGTCGTCGCAGTAAGGCTTTAAGTCCTTAACGTTCCAGGTTCCTCTATTTGTACCTTTCTCGTCCACGAGAGTGTACGTCCATGGCGATACACGTTTCTTAACTAGAAACGGGCCTACAAACTTAGGCGCTAATTTCGAGGAATAATAGTTCGCTGCCTCTGATAGAGTGAAGTTACGTCGCCAAACCAATTCGTTCGGGAGGAATTGAACATCTCTCCGACGAAGGTTGTATGTTTTCGCTGCCTTCTTGGTTGCCGGCTCTAACTTTTTCCCTATCTCTTCCCTAAGCTTCCTAAACTGTTCCCTAGTATCGTCCGTATTATCACTCCTACCGCTCGGAATAGTGCTTAAGGATTCGCCTCCAAAAGTCACCATTCTTCGACCAAAATTTGCATAATACGGCGACACACCTAACACTTCATGCTGGGCCGTGCGTATGCTGCACGCTACTTTCGCCAACTGCGAATCCCAAGCCCTATGGTTTCCTGAAACATAAGCCCTAAGTGTTGTCTTAATGATTTGATTAATCCGCTCTGCCGGATTGGCCTGCGGATGATAATGTGCCGTGAACATTATCGAAGACCCGTAGCTATCACACAAAGATTTCAGTTCTTTACTTTTGAATTGGGGACCGTTATCACACACTACGAATTTAGGGACGCCGAATAGTAAAAAGACATTATCTTCCAATTCCTTACAAACAGATTTGGCCGTTGCAGATCTCAACGGAAACAACAAAGGGAACTTTGTAAAGTAATCCACGACAGTCAGAATATAGATAAAACCCCTACTCGATTTTGGAAGTGGACCAACTAAATCGACACATAACATCTCCCACGGATTGGTAACCCCTTTCCTTTCCGTCATCAACCCAGCCGGTTTTTCATTAATCGGTTTCACGCTTTGACAAACTTTACAATTCCTAACATACCTAGTAATATCTGACCTCATTTTTGGCCAGTAATATTTCTCTCCTACCCTAGCAAAAGTTTTCTTCACCCCCATATGCCCTGCTAACGGATGGTCATGATTCTCCTCTAAAATCTTCTTCCTATCATTCTTTGGAATAACTAATTTCCACTCACTATTTGCACTATGCACTAAAATATGGTTTGCTTTCACAAACTTAAATAATTTTCCCTCTTCTACTCGCCATGATGGAAAAGACAACGGTTTCTTTTCTACTTCTCCTATCATTTTCCCTATCCATGGATCGTTTGTGGGCTCCGAAATCCCAGATAAAACTGGTACGCTTCTAGAAAGCATATCTGGCACCACATGATCCTTTCCTTTGCGGTGAACAATGTCGAACTCGAACTGCTGCATACGTACAGCCCATCGAGCCAGCCTACCCGCTGGGTCCTTCAACTTGCTCAACCATATCAAGGAGTGGTGATCGGTAATCACCTTAAATCTCACCCCCTCCAGATATGGCCGCAACTTCTCTATTGCCCACAGAACAGCTAAGCACTCTTTTTCTGTGGTCGAATAGTTTCTCTCATTCCTATTAAGTGATCTGCTCAAATAGCAAACCACTTTCTCTCCCTCCTCAAAATCTTGAGTTAAAACAGCACCAATCCCGAAATCAGAAGCATCCGTTTGAACTACAAATGGCTTCGAAAAATCCGGACACGTCAGGATGGGTGCAGCAACTAAACACTCTTTAGCTTTTCTAAAGCTATCCTCACATTCTCTACTCCAAATAAACTTCCTATCCTTCTTTAAAAGATCGGTCAACGGTTTCACCAAACTCGCAAAGTTTGGTATAAATCTCCTATACCAGGATACCGTACCGATAAAACTCCTAACCTGCTTGACGTTCTTTGGCGATGGAATCCCTAACATACTTTCTATCTTTTCTGGATCCATGTGTAGACCGTTTCTGTCTACAACATAGCCCAGAAATTTCAAAGATGGCCTAACAAAACTACATTTTTCCCTACCTACTTTTAGACCTGCCTTAATTAATCTTTTAAAAACCTCACTTAAAACTTCCATATGCTTCTCGAAAGTGTCTGTCACGATGATGATATCATCGAGATAGACGAAGACATATGGCTCTAACTCTGCTCCTAAAACTGTATCTATGAATCTTTGCCATGTTGCAGGTGCATTGTGCAACCCGAACGGCATCCTCAAAAATTGAAACAAACCCCTACCTGGAACTGTGAAAGCAGTATACTTTCTAGAATTTTTCTCTACTGGAATCTGCCAATATGCAGACTTAATATCCAGTGAACTCAAAAACCTAGCATTATTTAATTTATCTAAGATGGCCGTAATATACGGAAGGGGGTATGCATCTCTAGCCGTAACCTCATTCAACTTTCTATAGTCTACACAAAACCTATACGAACCATCTTTCTTCTTAATCATGACAATGGGAGAAGCCCATGGACTGTCAGATTTTTCTATAACTCCATCCTTCAACATCTCTTCTAATTCCCTATCTATGAAAGTCTGAACCACAGGGGACACCGGATAGTACCGCTGCTTAATTGGTTCAGCTTCCGTCCTAATTTTGTGCTCCACCATCTGTGTGCACCCTAACCCTTCTGGCATCTCACTAAAAACTTTTTCTAAAAACCTATCTAACTTTTTCCTCTGTGTCTCGTCTAATTCCGTTAAATGATCCGCCACGGACATCGAAGCCAACGAACTTTGGTTCGAAAACGTCCACTCCCCTGATTTCAAATCCGGGACCACACCCGATAGAGCCCAAAAGTCTGCTCCTAAAATCAGTTTATGGGGCAGGCGCGGAATAACGAGACATTCTATGAGAACTACCTTTTCTTTAATCCTAATTGGAAGTGAAACAACTCCTTCCACTCCAATGCCTGCACCATCCGCTAAAATAACTCTACCTAAGTTTGATTTTTCTAAACCTATCCCTAAATCCTTTAAAATTTCCCATCCGTCCCTACCTATAATTGTGCGTGAAGCACCTGAATCTAAAAGTCCTAACATCTTAACACCGTAAATCTCAACACCAACATATGGTCGTTGATCCCTACCATCTTGCTCAAGCGTGAAACCTAAATTAATTTTCACCGACTGGTTACCAGTAGGCGACCTAACAGACTTTAACGGAACTCTCGTCCTACTGACCCGAAAGTTCGTCTTCCGTTTCCCGAACACTGTTGGCAGTTACTCCGATTAACTCCAACTCTACCACAACCATAACAACGCCTAACAGCGGAACACCTATTTGCAAAATGGCCTTCTCCATTGCAATTATAACACCTAATTATCCCTACACTACTATTTTTAAAAGGGTTCGAAGTCTGTCTTTGTCGAACAATTTCGTTGTTCTCCGCAACAACCGAAACTGTTGGAGTCTGTTCATGTCGAACAAGTTGTTTATTTTCAGAAACAACCGAATGTTCTTGAAAGTCTACACCTACGTATGCTAGATCCGGCTCTAGCAAGGTCCTATTTCTACTATTTGGAGGTGGAATATACGATTCCACATTTGCTCTCACTGCCTCCAAATCTCTACCTAACGCTACCAAATCAGAAATACAATTTGGTCTAGCCAAACCAAGTTGTGTCTGGTAGAAAGGTGTCAAGTTCCGCTGAATCATTGACAGCTTCCTCCGTTCTGATATTGGCTCTGAAAGCCGACCGAACAAATTTTGCATCGTCGCCACATAGACACCGATGGACTCATCGTGGCCTTGTGTGCGATGCCTTATCTCCTCTAACAACAAATCATCATAATTCGGTGGCAAGAACTCCAGTTTCAACTCTCTGACGAGTTCTGGCCACGAATTAATAGAAATCCTAATTGCCCTAAACCATATCAACGCTTTTCCTACAAAAAATTCCACCGCTGACCTAAAAATTTGCGCTTCCGTTACGCCACGGGACAGACGCATTTCCTCAACCCTCTCTAAGAATGCGTTTACGGAAGCACCACAACGCTCACCCGTAAATTTCACATCCCATTTGTGAACCTGCTCAAACTTTGGTTGTTCAATAAAAACCCTATCTTCATTTGAACCCTGCATCCTAAAATTATCCCTACTACTAACTAATCTACTATCTGCCACTCCTAAGCCCGTCGATGTACTGGCAGAAGTTATCATCGACCTGCTATTATGAGGTTCAGCTGAACGCTGCTTTTCAACCTCCAAATCCTTTCTCTTTGCATCTACTCTATCTACTTCTTTCTCAAAATAAATTTCCTCATCACTATCACTATCCTCGTCTTCTTCTAGTTCAGCCATTGCCATTACCAGTTTATTCTTAAGAGCCTGCTTGCTCTTTTCCTGCAACTCATTTTCTGGAATAGACCTATCTAACCTACGTAATCCCCACTCTACTTTAGTCAAAATCTTCAAATACTCCTTTGAAGTTTCTGACTTTGGAGGATTTTCCAACAGTTTCCCTAATTCGCCTAACTTTTTCTCAACCGCTATTTGATCCTGTTCAAAACTGAACGGATATGCGGGAGCTACAAAGGAATCCCTACGTGCCAACTTGGTGGCAACCCTAAGCGCCTTGCGCATCTCATCTACTGACCCTACTGGTAAACCTCGCCACTCCATCTCATAAGCGAGTTCGTCCTGCGACAATCTATTTATTTCCATACTACAATATTTATCTCAAAGAACTAAAAAAAAAACTAAATAACTATGTATGTCAAAAAAAAAAAATGCCTAAAAGTGCGTTTATTGCACTGAAAATATTTTCCTAAATTGATTAAAAAGTTCTTAAATCCGTTTAAGAACGAAGAAAAAAAATAGTTAAAACTAATCAAAAGAATTAAACAAACTCGAAAAAAAAATAATTATTAATCCACAAGCGCAACAAAAAAATAATATCTCAATAAAATTTCTCTAAAATGTTCGTACTGAACAAGTCCACTTTGACAAGGTGGGAACACTGGTTAATCTTGTGATTATCTAACAAAATCCACTCAAATAAAAAGTCACTCAAACTAAATCATGAACGCGAAAGAGAAAACACTATATATATACACAAAATTAATAAATGAAAATCAAAATCGAATCAAAATCAGATAATAAAAACCAGACAAATTATATAAAAAGTATATGAAATTATAATGAAAAATTAATTGATCAATAAAAAAAAACACCTTACTCTTTTTAATTTGTTTAGGTACTCCCTGCACACTTGCACTCACTCTTCAGATCGAACCAATAAAAAAACACAGGAACACAGCCTCCACACAATTATTATGATTTTTCCTTACAAAATTTTCCACTTCACTTGAATGAACCTAGGGATAAAAACAATTATTAAAAGAACAAACTAAATGGTAAAAAAAAGGAACAATTATTATGACCAAAAACAACACTAAACAAACACTTGCAGATTCTAAACACAATTATGTGGGTAGTCCGATATTTTTCCTAATAGATTTGCACTTCTTTTTCAGACACAACAACACGTCTGGGCGCCAAATTTGTTGCAATATTTTGAACCGAATATTTAGGAAGAATTTATTGATGATTAGGATGACGAAAACTTTGAAAACCGCGACTTTGGATTATACGAATCCACTTATAATTATAAAAAAAAGAACAAACGAATTATTTAATTATTAAAATGTGCAACCGGCACACGCAATAGATTAGATCGATATGACGAAATGTCAAAAAGATCAACGAAGTAGGATTGAGAGAGAAAGAGATTAAAAATATTGCAACACAACTGCGATGGGTAACGACGCAGCTAACCGGCTAGTCAACTGGGGGTGGGTTCTTCGAATTAGATTTTCGATAAAAAAAAAAAGGTAAACAACTCAAATCGAATAAAAAGACGAATTTGGGTATTCTAAAAAAAGGCAATTAAATAAATGTAAGTACTGGGGCGTACTTACGTGGGAGGGGTGGGCGCCAGGAAACTATTTAGGGTCGTTTGCCTTAACCGGGATGCTGTAAATTGTTCTTCAAAGATGAAGTAAACACAAATTTAAATTCCCAATGGGAAGTAAGAATGGTTTATTTAAAAATATCTAGGAAACCGTGGCTTGCGCCTGGATAAAAACCTAGAATTTTTTCAAATATGATAAATTACAAATATAAATTTAATTGGATGAAACCAATTGAAAATAAATTAAATGATTAAAGATTGAATGAAAATGAAATTGAAATTATATAAAATAAAACAAAGGGGTTTTGAAAATGCAGACCGCAAGACTGGACCGCTATCGCTGGGTCCCGAAATAAACAGAAAATCAAACTACTGTAATAGGGGGTCGCGAGTCTCACAGTTTTGAGATTAGTAAAACGAATCAAAGGTCAACCGAATCTATATTTCACAACACTTTTAATAAACGAATAAAACTCAAAAAAAATAGCACTCTACTTATCTTTTATATCCTGTTTCTTTTCCTTCCTTCTTCTTTCCTCCAAGATCCCAATCGTCCCGTTCTGACGATTTAAACGCTTTCTAATTATGCTCCTTTTCCGAATCCTTCTTAATATAAATTTCTCCAAACACTTTAATTCTATTTTTCTTTTCCAAAACTATTTTTCTGTCTTCAACTTTTTATTTTTCCTTTCTTCTTTCTCAAATCAAAAATTTCCAAATTTCCTATCGGCTTCAATAGTCAACCAAGAATTAGTTTAACCATTTAGCCTTTTATTTCTCTTGGCCTCCTCTTTCACTCACACATTCACACTCTCAATCAAAAGCTTTCGTGGAACTCGGTTACGGTACCACTCCGATGTTGAGTTCCAACGAAACTCTCATTCACCCACACAATCAATGAATTCCCCAAGTTGTTGGTGCTGTCCCAAAACTTAGCGAATCCAAGGCCGTACCCTAACATTTTTATAATAACTATTTTTGAGAAAAACAAAAAGAAATTATAAAAAGTTGAAGATAACTATTCGGAGCATTCTCTCCGTTACTCTACTATATTTTACTATCATATACTTATTCGAAAAAGGAGCGTTTACTAATAACCAATCTTTAACAATATTAAGGAACCGAAGAAGGAAGGCAAATATTCAAATTAAACTACCTAACGCGCAATCTACTATTCGGTGGACCTTTGTGCAGATTTGGTGGGATAGGGAAGAGCGTTTAGCGTTCCATTCTTTGATGCTGGTCTGTTATTTAAGTTAAGTTTTAATTAAGAATTTTAGGGTGGGCTCAAAGCCGTGTTCAAAAATGTAAGTTAAGATATGTTGTTGTGTGTTGTGTTGTTATCATATCCACTTTGAGTGTAAGTGTATGTTTCGTGTTTTTGTTGCCTTCCAATATGTTATAGCCTCGTTCTCTGAATAGATGGCGTGTGAGTCTCCAGCCCATCCGCTGGCTCAACACGATCGAATTATCGGGTACCTATTTTGTCATCCTCTCTGAGCTACTCTCAAGCTCCATGAGGACAACGGACTCAAAATGTGGGTCGAAAAATGGGAATGGTTGGGATGGAGGGGAAAACAGATATCGAGAGTAAGACTATAACTATACAACATAGTCGAAAGAGATTTGAAGAACCAAGAATAAGAATGGTTTTTGTTGCGGTAAATCTTACCGTAACATACAGAACTACGAAAATTTGAAAACGGTACGTTTCGGTAATCGTACGAAAATCAGAACAGGCGTGTATGTCAGGAATGTCGTTTATAAACAATAAAAAGAAAAGAGGGCCAAGGTGTACCATGTGGTACTCCCGAGACAAACATAAGCCGGTGAAGAATATTATTTATACGTACGTACTGAATTCGGTTCTTTAAATATGATTTCAACCAATATAAAAATTGGAGTGAAAACCTACTTTATTTATCTTCATTAGTAAAGCATTATGATTAACCCTTTGAAAAGTATGTGTTGACAACGTCATACTGAGCACTCAAGTACGTTCAATACTAAATTACTGGAAATAGTAAGGTTAGTCGCAGTAAGGATCTGGCAGCTACGAAACCATGTTGGTGAGGAGGATATATTAAGCATTTTAGGAAAAGTGGACATTTTACAATTTTTTAAATAGGTGTAACTGTTGAGTGCTTCTAAGTTTGAAAAAGCTCACCGGTTACCAGCGAACGATTCAGTTGACTCCTGTCAAAATTTAAACTTGCTGCGTCAGTTAGTTTGTGTTTGACAGCTATTTTTATCAGACTACTCACTAATTTGAGGAGAAAATGGAAAAAAGTGAATTTCGTGTGCTTATTAAGCATTATTTCTTGCGAAAAAAAACCATTACCGAGACCAATGCTAAGCTTGATAAATACTATGGGGACTCTGCACCATCGATTTCAATGGTAAAAAAGTGGTTTACTGAATTTCGTTGTGGCCGTACAAGCACTGAAGATGCCGAACGTCCTGGACGCCCAGTTGAGGTCTCTACACCCGAAACAATCGAAAAAATTCACGATATGGTGTTGGCCGACCGAAGATTGAAAGTGCGAGAGATTGTGAAAGCCGTAGGGATCTCGCATGGCTCAGTGGTTTCAATTTTGAATTATCACTTGGGCATGAGAAAGCTTTCCGCAATATGGAGGAGTTTTTGCGCCGTTTTGTAACCGTGGACGAATCATGGATCCATCACAACACACCAGAGACCAAACAACAGTCAAAACAGTGGGTTTCTAAGAGTGAATCGGCGCCAAAGAAGGCCAAAGTGGGTTTGTCAGCCAATAAAGTTATGGCGACTGTTTTCTGGGATGCACGCGGGATAATCTACATTGACTACCTTCAAAAGGGAAGAACAATCAATGGGGAATATTATGCCAACTTATTGGACCGATTCAATGACGACTGAAAAAAAAACCGACCTCATTTGGCCAAGAAAAAAGTTCTTTTCCACCAAGACAATGCAAGGGTGCACACATGTGCAGTTGTCATGGCAAAAATCCATGAATTGGGCTATGAATTGCTCCCTCATCCACCCTATTCTGCAGATTTGGCTCCGAGCGACTACTTCTTGTTCCCAAACCTGAAGAAATGGCTTGGTGGAAAAAGATTTGACTCCAATGATGAAGTCATCTCGCAAACAAAGGCCTATTTTGAGGACCTCGACAAATCATTTTTTTTTGGAAGGGATAAAAAAAGAAGTGTTGGACAAAGTATATAGAGCTCAATGGAGACTACGTTGAAAAATAAAATTATTTTTTTTATCAAAAAATCTGTGTTTTATTCCAAAAGTCACGGACTTATTGACCCGCCCTCGTATCTAATGGAACAGCCAAAGTTTTCGCACACATTTGTAAAAATATAGGGTAAATTACATTCATTTGGCAGCATATTTTCAATACAATCAGAAGAAATAGGTGTAAAGATAGATACATAGATAGATACAAATCTTTATTTTCTTCAAAAAGTTTTATAAAAATATAGGCGCAAAATTTTGGTTGAATAAGTACGATTTTTAAGTTGTTTTACTATGAAACTAGATTAAAACAACGATTTTGCAAATTTCAATCAAATAATGCATCATACCTCTACCCTTTTATTAAAGTTTTAAATTATCGAATACCTAATTTATTTAGTATCGTGATAACTTCATATGAATTTGACATTTACAAACGTGAAAAATGTCAGTTACTTAGCATTTTGCAACTTGGTCGTGTTCCATATTCTCCCCCACTTGAGCACATTAGTTCATTACTGATTTCGACGTGGCTCGATAAGTTGTGTATCTATGTGAATGATAAATATTATTAATAAATAAATTTGGTGGTGCAACAGCTCGGAGTGAACCAGGACCTTGTGGCTTACAACTCTCAACCATTCCTGTGCGCGTGTTACCAGGAACGGAGGGGACCTATAATTTTCTGCCGATTCCGAACGGCTAATGAGCAGCACTTTCCATGACAGGAGATACTCTTGGAGAATTTGTCAATTCCTCGCAAGAGGCATGTACATGTACACCCCTGAAAAAAACTTCCTTGCAGCGGCGGCTGAGAATCGAACTCGAGACCTTCCGCATGACAGTCCAACGCACTAACCATAATGCCAAGGGGTACATATTATTACTTATAATAAAATTGAATTAACTCACATAGAGAGTCCTTGAGTGAGATGGTCTACCCAAGACAAATTATATTTAAGGTTCCTCATAGATATTTATATTTAATAGTTTAGCTGCTCTTGGCTTTCATTTATTTTCATTTCATTTATTTATTTCAATGGTATCTTTTACAACGGGCTTTTAAAGCCTATAAGCTTTCCCTTTCAAAATATAACTATTTCCGTTTTATCTAGATTCACTTTAAGAACTGTTGCATTTTAGGTTAGAAAAGTAGGCGATAGGAATTCTAGGGCTAGAGATCGCACAAGCATAGTTACCTACGCCACCCACGTCTGAGAAAGCGTGAGTTTTCAATGAACTATTTAGCGGAAACAATTTATTTATCTAAACCTATGAACTAACCCACTAACCTTTGATCATTTTCACACAAATTCTTAAGTATATAATATATACATTAACTTATGTATGTGTATTTATTTTGATCATATAAATAATTTAATCTAAATCCTTACTAAGCCCTATTTCTAAAACTAACAAGAGAAATAATCATATGTCTGACCGTCTCACAGGTATTCGTCGAGTCAATAAATGGTTCGTCGAGTCAATAAATGGCCTTGCCAGATGTTTTCAACGGGAGTCGTACGGAATCCCCAAAAAAATAAATCCCCATCGACCTTAAATCCCCAAACATTTAAATCCATCTAGCTAATATCCCCACAGACATAATGCACATGAACAAAATCCCCAAATGAAACTATGTTTTTGCCAAATCCCCAAATCCCCAATGTCCGTGTACATCTACATACATCATGTGAAAAATTCATCAGAAAAATTCTCATCAAATTCTTTTATTCTGATACTAAACTTATTAATAAATGATAACGATTTACAGTTTCTAAACAGTAAATTACTATGAACGCATGATTGCATGCACTTTTCAGTCTAACTTTCGTATTCATGGGGAGTAGTGCTGTCTTAGTTTTGTAGTGTAGTGTTTTTTTTGTTTTTGAAATAAAAGTTGAAATGGATGATCATGACCTTATTTTGTTGTTTTGTATTGAAAATTTATTTTAACTTTAATAAATATTACAAACATTACATAATAAAGAATTTTATATTTACTCTTCGGATTACATTTTTATAATATAAATTAAACCAAAACCCCCAAAACCATTACCTTCAAGTAGTGAATCATGCGATTAAATCGCATTGGCGCACAGTGTGGTAAATCGCATATCTAGCTGGACAAAATTAAAAAATCATGTTAAATCGACTTTTTCCTCATATATTTTTTATTTAATGGGTGCAAATAGTTGAACACTCATAAACAAATAAAGATTTTTTTCAAAAAACTTTTGATTTTTCATATAAAATAGTCAAACAAAGCAGTTTTCATTGTGATGAAAAAAGACATTTTTAAGATTTAATTTTTTTTATTAATTTATCCTTAAAAAATTATTAATGGCCTTAAATATAGTAATAAATAGATTAAATATTTTACAAAATCTTTGATAATTTAAATTATTAAGTACTTTCTAGGAAAGAAGAGTCCCACAAAATAACAAATTTGAACATTTAGGGAACTGATACAAATGCCTTATGTTAATCACTTTCATATTCATCGTTAAACGATTCTTCTTCTAGGCTATCGAGCTATCGGCACATAATAACGAAAGCACTTCTTTTGTTACCATATCCCGTATTCGTAGAGGAGTGTGACGAAAGCTGGCAATATAAGGATCGGAAGAAATTAAGAGTCGATTGAAAAGATCTGCATTTGAGTCCAGTCTCGATGTTTTCTTTGTGAACATCTCTCTAAATTTCCTAGTGTCCTAATTTCTTGCCTCTTGAGCTTCCTCTGACAGCTGTCCTATAGGGAGAATGCATGATCTAATTATATCTCTTCCATGACAGAGAATTTTATGAACACTAACTGGCATAATATACCATGGGTATTCATTCAAATATAATTATCTTGTTTTTACTATACTTTGTAGCCAAAGTTTCCAAAATTATATGGAATCGGTCTATCAATGCTTTATTGACTCCGGTTATTTCGGAACTTTTTTTTACTGCTCGGAATAACCGTCTAGCAGTATTACCATCATTTGTATTACCTGCTTGCTGTGTTGGCATGTCCACAAGTAATTCCATCTCAGAGCGAAATCTCAGTTGAATATTTTTTTTTTTACTTCAGCGACTTTTGCTTTATTTTCTGCTCCTGGAGCTTGCCAGGTCATGATTGGAAGCTTATATGCTATGTGCAATATACACTCCATAAAACGGATCCATGAATGAAGAGGAGACATTCCAAAGGTCAAAGATCTTTGATCGACAACTCTGCTTAAAATCATAGATGGTTTATTAAGCTCTTGGAAAATGATTGTTTATATTGCTTTTGCGAGGCCCCATCGTATACCAATTTTATTAAAATATTAAGACGATTTTCTGTGAAAAAGTTTTTTCACTTCCGTACCTTTACTGGATGAAGATTCCGATAGATCTTTTAGGATTTGGGCTGAATCTCGTTTACCCATTTTCCGAAACACTAGCTTTTATAATTTAATTTTCGTCGTTCGAATCTACAAGACTTTGCACCTTTCTTCTTTTCGATTTCTCACCGCACTCATCGGAGCTTTTTGGTTTTCTTCCAGCTGTTTTGACAGTGACTTCTTCGGATTTTATTTCAGGCAAAACATATGTTTCATTAAGTCAAATTGAATTGGAAGTAAAGAAGCGGTTGCGATGACTTCCAATTTTTTCCCATTTTTCGTTTATCTTGGAGCAAAGATTGCTAATATTTGTCTTAAGTTTCTTTTTTTCACTTTCAGGTATTTGATGAAAACCATATCTGTCCATTATTAAAGCCAAGACAGCATCTTTACGATGTATCTTGTCTGCTCCTTGCCAAGTTTCAAAAATGTCATTTCGTGACAAAGGGGTAGTCATTCTGGAAAAGTGAAAAAAGTTGTATGGCGGTCGAGAAAACGCGAAACATGTAACTAGCTAATCTTAATGACAACACTCCACAAAATATTAATTAAGTAATTTCAGACCGGAAAAATGCGGAAAAATTAACTTTACCTCTATTTGAAACACAAGAATATTTTTTGTTTTGCACTTTATAACCTTCTTACGGAATTTATTGTTTTTTAATAGTTGCAATGGTAATTAATAAATATAAATTGTGGTACTTTACCTCCAAATGTAGATTAACAATAATAAAAAAAAATTACGATAATAAAAGTACCACAGCGTTTTTAATCGTCAACCAAACTCAATCGAAAAATAGAATACTTTGTATTATCACTATCCAACTGTTGACTAGAACCAACTTTCAAGCTTAGTTTTTGCTAATCCGAGATGAAAACAAAAAAACAAAACATGAATTACAGTTACCCATTGTATTGAGAAGCTAAACTCATGATTTAAAATCATATGACTAAACTTTTTTTTTTTAATTTTGTCCAGTTAGATTGGCGATTTACCACACTGTGTGGCGTGGGGATTTTTGCCCTGGGGATTCTCTTTTTAGGGATTTTGCTGCTGGAGATTTTTTCTTTGGGGATTTTGAATTTGGGGATTTTATTTTGGGGATTATAACTTGGGGAAAATGTCACCAACCCGTTTTCAGCAAGTTTTGGTCCACCTACCCTTGTATACAACGGATACAACCATAGCTAACTCTTGGCCAGAATTACAGAGATAGCCCCGTACTAGAAACCTCCTGTCACAATTTATGTCATTAATTCAGTCTAGTCCATAGTCATTTAAGCTTGTAAGTTTGTATACGAGTCTAGAAAATAGTTATCAATAGATGAGTTTACAGATACTAAGCATCTCAGTAAAGTAAATGTAGGTAATTAAATCCCTAGGTGTAGGTCAGTATAGTATGAGTATATCAGTTGGTGAGTGAGTCACTGCGTAAATATTTGTAAAGATAAGTAATTAAGTAGTTTATTATGTATATCAGTATATAGGTCAGTCTGTACGCTAGTAGTTATGTAAATAAATAAGCTTGTACGTATAAATGTAGATGAAGAGATCAGTAAGTATGTATCGCCGTAGTGTGTTATGGTCTCGTGGTCTTGTTAGTGTCCTCATATCCTTCATTCTGTAATGTCCTTGCCATATCTTTCCTCTTTATCGCCGGCCCAGCCGACCCCCACACACCCAAAATTCAATCTCTAGTACTCCATCAGAAAATGTCGTTTCACTGTTTGAATATTTAAAAATGAAAATAATTTATTTTGTTTCTTTTTTTTTGTATATACAAAAATTCAATCAAAATTTCAATTCAGTTGAAAAATTATTCAAGAAGAAACAATAAAAAAAAAAAAGAAAATTAATAACGACTTGAAACTGTAAGCAAAAATATATGGGTTTGTTTTATTTAGAAAGGAGATTCAATTTTCAAAGAGAAAAAAAATTAACAGGAATGACGTACATATGTACATATGTTCACTATGCATATACATATATAGATAGAGATGTATGTATTCAATATTTTTGTTTGAGACTTACTGCTTTAATTTGATTTTTGTGTGGTCCTTCGATGTCCTGCCGGCAGCACCTCTTTGGTTATTACACGTAGAGCTATCTCCTTTTTATTTGGACTCCGAGTTTTTTTTTTCAATTGAACCATGTATGTATATATGTATATGTCCAAAGTTTTTTTCAAAAGTAAGAGAAGACTGACTACAGAAATGATACTGTGGATTGGCAACTCTGGCTTTACGCAGTTTGATTGTGAATAAAACAGCTCCCGAATTTTTTTGAAAATTAATTGGTTAAACTAATTATATTTACTTAATTATAATTAATTATAATTATAATTATTTTACTAAAATGACATAAATTAATAAAGTTAATAACTTAAAAAATGTTTCTTAATTGTTTTTAAGTAGTTAAGTATATTTCTTAAAAATTAAAATCAAACAAAAGAGCAGAATAAAATATATAACGGGTGATTTTTTAAGAGCTTGAGAACTTTTTTTAAAAAAAACACGCATACAATTTGCAAAATCTCATCGATTCTTTATTTGAAACGTTAGATTGGTCCATGACATTTACTTTTTGAAGATAATTTCATTTAAATGTTGACCGCGGCTGCGTCTTAGGTGGTCCATTCGGAAAGTCTAATTTTGGGTAACTTTTTCGAGCATTTCGGCCGGAATAGCCCGAATTTCTTCGGAAATGTTATCTTCCAAAGCTGGAATAGTTGCTGGCTTATTTGTGTAGACTTTAGACTTGACGTAGCCCCACAAAAAATAGTCTAAAGGCGTCAAATCGCATGATCTTGGTGGCCAACTTACCGGTCCATTCCTTGAGATGAATTGTTCTCCGAAGTTTTCCCTCAAAATGGCCATAGAATCGCGAGCTGTGTGGCATGTAGCGCCATCTTGTTGAAACCACATGTCAACCAAGTTCAGTTCTTCCATTTTTGGCAACAAAAAGTTTGTTAGCATTGAACGATAGCGATCGCCATTCACCGTAACGTTGCGTCCAACAGCATCTTTGAAAAAATACGGTCCAATGATTCCACCAGCGTACAAACCACACCAAACAGTGCATTTTTCGGGATGCATGGGCAGTTCTTGAACGGCTTCTGGTTGCTCTTCACTCCAAATGCGGCAATTTTGCTTATTTACGTAGCCATTCAACCAGAAATGAGCCTCATCGCTGAACAAAATTTGTCGATAAAAAAGCGGATTTTCTGCCAACTTTTCTAGGGCCCATTCACTGAAAATTCGACGTTGTGGCAGATCGTTCGGCTTCAGTTCTTGCACGAGCTGTATTTTATACGGTTTTACACCAAGATCTTTGCGTAAAATCTTCCATGTGGTCGAATAACACAAACCCAATTGCTGCGAACGGCGACGAATCGACATTTCACGGTCTTCAGCAACACTCTCAGAAACAGACGCAATATTCTCTTCTGTACGCACTGTACGCATTCGTATGGTTGGTTTAATGTCCAATAAAGTAAACTGAGTGCGAAACTTGGTCACAATCGCATTAATTGTTTGCTCACTTGGTCGATTATGTAGACCATAAATCGGACGTAAAGCGCGAAACACATTTCGAACCGAACACTGATTTTGGTAATAAAATTCAATGATTTGCAAGCGTTGCTCGTTAGTAAGTCTATTCATGATGAAATGTCAAAGCATACTGAGCATCTTTCTCTTTGACACCATGTCTGAAATCCCGCGTGATCTGTCAAATACTAATGCATGAAAATCCTAACCTCAAAAAAATCACCCGTTATATATAAACAAAAAATTAAGCAGTTTATCATCATTGAGTGAAGTGCATTTACCATCCCTTTTCATCGCAGCCGCTAAACAATTTTTTTGTTTCTTTCCGTGTGGTGAGTGAAACATTTCTAGTATATGTTTTTCTATCGAAGTAATTTCCAGACTACACAAACCACACATTGTTTTTTATTGCATGTCGCAATTGCATCAAAATCCAAAAGCTAAATTCGAGTGCATTTCCTGTAAGCAATCATCTACAACGCCACAAAATTGCAACAACAATCCTACATATTGTAATATTTTTCCTAGGTTCTTTAAATTATACTTAGAACTTCTTCTTTATTTACACTTTTCAAATCGAAACAATAAATCTCAATTTATAATCAACTCCAATACTTTTATTCAAACTTAAATCACACTTCTTTAATTACACTTTCCACAATCCAATAATTCAGCTTGCCAGACTTTCATAATCCGACCATAAACTGTGTCCCGCTCACTGTGAACACTGCTTATATACTCAAATTAGTTGTTCTCGAAGGTTCTTGTCTTCGAATGTTCTAGTTATTTGGAATAAGGGAAATACATATGGAGGTTCTTGTCTTAGAATGTTCTAGTTGTTTGGAATAAGGGAAAATACATATGACATTGGAAAAGAGGTTTTTGTTCCTTCCATAAAGTAGATATGCAATTTTCCAACAGATGGCGCTGTAGGAGTATAAAGCTCTGTTCGCAACATTGCCCCTTTCTTAAGATTGTTCGTCCCGAACAACTCTATCTGCAGCTTCGCTACTGTACCGGTGCAGTCGATCACTATGCACAACTTTCCTCTTAACCCTCTTTAAATTCGGTAAACGACATCATTGATTTTCGTGACGACAGTATAAGGGATTACTTAGTTTTGTTGAAGCTTCGGCGACAATCCTTTTTGACGATGTGGATTATGCAGCCATACACGATCTCCTACTTGGAATCCTGTCGTGTTTGCTCTTGTGTCGAACCTTGTCTTCATTCGATCGCTGTAAGTGCTCATTCTAGTCCTGGTTCTTTCGTGGATGTCGATTAGCCTCTCTTTTAGGTCACTCACGTAATCCCCTGTTTCCTGAGACTCTTGTGGTGGTTCTCCAAACCTTATCTCACTAGACAGCCGTATGCTTCTTCCGAACAGGATTTCAGATGGTGTTTGTCCTGTTGAGCTATGTACTGCACTTCGATAGGCCATCAAAAATAGTGGTATGTGCCTATCCCAGTTTCTTTGGTAGTCGCCTACGACCTTAGTGAGGTGCTCTTTCAAGGTCCTGTTGAATCTCTGGACCATTCCATCAGATTGCGGGTGAAGTGGTGTGGTTCTCATTTTCTTAATGCCAAGGAACGCGCAGACCTCTTGGAATATGTTCGACTCAAAGTTTCTTCCTTGGTCAGAATGGAGCTCCATAGGCACACCGAACCTGCTTACCCAGTTAAACACAATCTGGTCGGCCACGGTCTTGGCTTCTTGGTTCGGGATAGCGTATGCCTCAGGCCATTTGCTGAAGTAATCCATTACCACCAGAATGTATTTGTTTCCAGCATTTGTTTCCGGAAATGGGCCAGCCACATCAATAGCAATCCTTTCAAACGGTGAGCCAATATTATATTACATCATTTTTCCTTACAGTTTTCTACCAGGTCCTTTGTTTGCAGCACAAGCGTCACAATTTCGGCACCACTTTTCAACGTCGCTCTTGCATGCAACCAGTAGAATCGTTGTCACACTTTTTCTAACGTCTTGTTGACTCCCAAATGGCCTCCTGAAGGTCCATCATGCATCTTTCGAAGAACCCCTTTAATTTTTGATTGAGGAAACACAAGCTGTATCACATAGGATTTACCATCAGCGGATTCCCATTTTTGCCGAAGAACACCTTCTCGCACATGAAGTGAGTCCCATTATGCCCAATAAGCCTTTAAACTGGACTCCTATCGGAAATGTCATTCCATGTGGGTTTTTCTTCATGTCCCTTCCACGCGAGAAGAGGTTCAATGTCGGGGTCTTCTTGTTGAGCAAATCTTATTTCTTAATTGCTCCATCCACAAATGGGGTCAGCCCTGTATTTGCAGAGTGTTGATGGATTCCTTTTCTTCTTGTCGCCTGCAATGCTTGCAGTCTACTTTACAAGGTCTTCGGGATAGTGCGTCGGCATTTGAGTGCAGCTTTCCCCTTCAGTGTTGAATTTCGTAGTCGTAAGTCTGCAGTCTTTCTATCCACCTTGCGACTTGTCCTTCTGGGTTTTTGAAGTTCAACAACCAGTTAAGAGCACCTTAGCACCAGACTTGCCTGGAGTCGGATAGATCAGCACCGGAGCATTGCATAGACGGTATTTCAGTTCCTGGAAGGCTTCTTCCTCACCTCACCTGACCATCTAAATTGCTTGTTCTTTTCCGTAAGCTGATGCAAACTCTTCGCAATTCCGGCAAAGTTCTTAACAAAACGTCTGTAATAAGTAGCAAGACCAAGAAAACTTCGTAGTTGATGTTTGTCCTGTGGTGTTGGTCAATTTTCGACGTTGTCAACATTTCTGGATCGGTTTTGACTCCTTGAGAAGAGGTGATATGTCTCAAAAACTTTACTTTAGTCTTGAACAGTGCACATTTTTCTGGGTTCAGTTTAAGGTTAGCCTCTCGAAGTCTCTGGAACACACCCTTTAGGTTCTTACAGTGTTGGTCGTATGACTTTCCATAAACGATAACATCATCCAAGTAGACAAGACAAGTTTTCCACGTCAGGCCTTGAAGGACGCACTTTCCAATACTCACTTTTTAAGTCCAGTGTTGAAAACCAATGTGCTCCTTCCATTGCATCTAAAGTGTCAATGATTCTTGGCAGGGGATAGCTGTCTTTCTTGATCACGTCATTCAATCTTCGGTATTCAACACAGAACCGTGTACTTCCGTCCTTCTTTTTGACTAGGACCACTGGTGACGCCCAAGGACTCTTCGAGTTCTCAATAAAACCATCCTTCTTCATGGTGGTAATCATTTTTTCAACTGCACCTTGTTTAGCCAGTGGCAGACGTCTTGCAGGCTGTCGAATGGGTCTTGCATCTCCTGTATTTATTCGATGCTGCACCATTTGTGTCCTTCCATATTTCCCGTTTGGTGAAGCGAAAATGTCGGCATACTCATTCAGAAGGCTTTCTGCCATTTTAACCTGATGTTGGTCTAGGTAAGCTGAATTGAGAATCTTTGCCTTGATGGTATTGAGCTCCTCAGGGTCTAATGTCTGTCTCGGTGTTTCAGCGTCAATTTGTGTTATAGCTGCGACAGATTCGCACTTACCGATAATTTCTCCTTTCGTTAGCTTTACATCGTACGGTTTGGTGTTGAGTGTCCGTACGGGGACCATATTGTTCTTCTGAGCCAAAATAGTCTTCCCAATGATGACCTTTTGGGAAGAACAGTCTGGGCCTGGTTCCACCATTAGGTATCAATGGCGTCCACACTCACCTTCTAATTTTGTCCAAAGAAATACCTCAAAAGAAGTAGGAATAACCACATCTTCTTTGATGACAGTCCTTAGAGTTGTTGTTCCTTCGTGCCCATAGATCATTGGAATCTTTGTATTCTGGTATTTGGATACCTGGTTGCCGATATCCAAAACAACTCGATATTTTTTCATGAAGTCCATTCCGATGATGCGCTCGTCAGATATATCTGCCACCAAAAATGTGTGTGAGTATTCTAGATCTGCAATTCGAATTCCAAGTAGGACTTCACCATAAACCCTAGCCGCTTCTCCTGTGGCAGTTCTCAGACGGTAGGTATTGGTGTTGTGTAGCCAATTCAGGTGCACTAGGTCTTGTCCCACAATGGAGGCTGTGGCACCGGTGTCGATGGTGACCACACGTTTGTTGCCATTTAAAGTTGCCTCGACAGTCAGACTTTTTTTGTCTCGCTTAGTCTGAGAAACCTGAATGGTGTTTCTGGGGCGTTCGCGTTCGATACCAGAAACCAGCTTCTGCCCCTCGAAGTTGGTTCTTACTCGTTTGTTTCCCTGCTGGGAAACTGTTCGAGAAGTAACACTGGTGTAATTATTACCTTGTTCTGAGTTTGAAACTCCGTGTCCACAATGTTGACAAGCTCTTCTTGGTGGTAATCGACATTGACGTTGTAAATGTCCGGTCTTGTTGCAATTCCAGCACTTTGCAAGTCCGTTTCGTTGGTTTCTTTGTACATCAGTTCTTTGGCATGAGCCTTCTTCGACGATGGATTTTCTAAGTCGATGTACTCCATGAGAAGCTTGCTCAGCTGCTTCCATTGTCAAGGCAAATAAAGCGTTCATTTTCCAGCAGTTCGCACGGCCCTTTGAAGATGTATGTCGGAAATGGCACGAACAAATGCCTCACATTCAAACTGGTTACAGATTTGCTCTCCAACATCTGGA
The DNA here is from genome assembly GCA_911387755.1 of Chrysotoxum bicinctum. Taxonomy (NCBI): domain Eukaryota; kingdom Metazoa; phylum Arthropoda; class Insecta; order Diptera; family Syrphidae; genus Chrysotoxum; species Chrysotoxum bicinctum. The sequence goes on along the minus strand of OU426987.1, from coordinate 136,506,558 downwards.
TATGCAAGATGAACAAGCCTTTCAATGTCCGCTTGCAGTTGTTGTAGAGTTTCGCCCCTCTTCTGAACTCTGGAATTGAGTTGCACTTTGAAGACTTCTTTCATGTGGCTGTTACCAAAGCGTTTGTTTATAGCCAAAACCAAGGAATTGAAGTCGCCGCTCTTATCTGCTGGTATGGTTTGCAACAACTCAGCAGTTACTGCTCTAAGGGCAAGAGTTAAGGCTATATACTTGTCAGCCTCATCCCAGCCATTTGTTATGGAAGCTGCCTCGAATTGCTTCTTGTATATAGACCAAGAAATTTGTCCATCAAAGGTTGGAGGTTGCATCTCCTTTTTCCTTAAGGTTTCTCCAAAACTTTCCCGAATCTTTATATTTCGAATGCGATCTAACTCTTTGAAAACGTCTCCATTTTGTTGTCGACTTGATTCTCCAATAATGAAACACGTTCGGCTTGATTCTCCAACAATGAAACACGTTTATCAAGTGCAGATACATTCTTCTCGATGTTAACAAGCTTGCCTTCTAGCATGTTTCTCTGCTCTTCGAGAAGGTCTTTTTGTTCGCTATGCTGTTTTTCCAGGTGTTCGAGAACATTCTTCTGTTGCTCTTCGAAACGTTCGAGAACATTCTTTTGTACATTCTCCTGTTCTTTCTTTTGTTCATTTCGTTGCTCCTCAAGACGTTCGAGCAGAAGACTAAATATATTTGAAACATCTACATTCTATATTTTTATTTACGTCCACTTCCTCAGCGTCAGCTTCAAAGACGAAAATGTCCAGCTCTTCATAACAAGCTCATTTTTCGATCCTGCCCTAGAAAGTTCTCGGTTGCCTAATTCACTTTTCAGCTAATTACAGCTGAGCTCTTTCAGTAACTTTCTCATTTTTTATTTTTTATTGCACACTTCACTGCACAATAAGTTTTATTAAACTTTTCTGACACTAATGTAATATTTTTCCTAGGTTCTTTAAATAAAACTTATTACTCCTTTTAGAATTTCTTCTTTATTTACACTTTTCAAATCAAAACAATGAATCTCAATTTATAATCAACTCCAATACTATTATTCAAAGGTTAATCACCCTTCTTTAATTACACTTTCCACAATCCAATAATTTAGCTTTGCAGACTTTCATAATTGGACCATAAACTGTGTCCCGCTCACCGTGAACACTGCCTTATAGTATACTCAAATTAGTTGTTCTCGAAGGTTCTTGTCTTCGAATGTTCTAGTTGTTTGGAATAAGGTGAAATACACATGGAGGTTCTTGTCTTAGAATGTTCTAGTTGTTTGGAATAAGGGGAAATACATATGACATTGGAAAAGAACTTTTTGTTCCTTCCATAAACAGATATGCAATTTTCCAACAGATGGCGTTGTAGGAGTATAAAGCTCTGTTCGCAACAATATCATTGGCCAACTGATAACAAAAACAATCAAACCCGAGCCGACACCTGAGTGCTGCCTGGTACTGGAAGACAAAAGCAATATCAGCTTTTGCCTTACCTTTATGGGTGCCAAGCTTTTATAACTACTCATAAAATTACCTTCATGTGGATTTCTTTTCATGACATACCTACTCATTGTTTGTGCTGAAAGATGGTCATATCGATCTCAACTCTTGGACTCCTCTATAACAATCACAATAGGATATAGACACAGCAGTAGATTGTGGATCGTATATGGATTGTAAGCTATCTTATGTCGATTTCCTTTACACACTAGGGATTTTAGGGATTGCGATCCCTTGTCAAATTTTGACGCTTACGACAGATTTTACGTTCCTTCACACCAAAAAAATCGATTTTTTTTTGACAGAGATCAAATCCTTCGAATCCGTATTTGGAGAGGGATTTACATGTATACGCAATACGCACACTAAAAAGACAAAATTTGACAAGGGATCGAAATCTCTAAAATCCTTAGTGTGTAAAGGAAATCGACATTAGTAAAAAAACGAAACCATCTGTGCATAAGGGTTTGTGTATTTAATACTGGGGTTCGTGAAAATACCTAGGACACTAAGAATACAAAATATTTTTGTTTTATTTTAAACTTTTTTTTTTAAAACAAGTTTTTTGCTAAAAAAGTTAAAATGAATTCAGAATTGATAAAACACCTTGAAAATATACAACATAAAATAGTTTCGGCAGTGAACCAAAACACTAACAAACAATTTATCCAAATCCAAACAGAGATGTCTGCTACAAAAGAAAAATTACTCTTAGTAGACAAGAAAGTTTCAGCTATGGACAGCGAGATTCAAAGGAGAAATAATATAATTATAAGAGGCCTAGCAGAATCAGAAAACAACTCCGACGAACTAGAAAACGTTATATTGATTCTCCTAAATACCTGCGCACCAAATTAAATCACTCTGTCTGATATTGACTATATTATGCGCATAGGATCACGACATCAAATTTCCGGAGCTGTCAAAGTTGCGTTAACTTTATATAGAGTCAAACTTATTGTCATGAGAAACAAAAGGAAACTTGCTGAAGAACCACAATTCTCAAAAATTTATATTGATGATGACTTCAGCAAAGAAGTAGCTGATACAAGAAGAGTGCTACGCAAAAAGGCAAATGATTTTAGGATTGACGGAGCCGATGTCAACATAAAATACGATAAACTAATTATTAAAAAGAAGCCTTTTACACTGCAACAGCTGAAAACTGAGGAGGAAAGAATCAAATCAATATCCAAGAAACGAAACAGGTCCCCGGAGGAAAAAAATTCTTATGCATCCGAATGCCTTGAACAAGGAACTTTATCTCAACAAGCAGGAAAATCTAAAAAACCGAAGAATAAGACAAACAATACACTCGATCGATAAGTTCTTTACTCCAATTAGGTCTCACGGTAGTCGAGAAACCATAGGTGACGAAGAACTATCGCAAAGAAGGCTTTCTCAGCAAAATGTAACAACATACGAGTAGCTTCGAGAGAACAATATCAAAACGTTTGTAGGGAAGTCTTATAATAGTAATTTTAAAATTAGCTTTTGGAACATTAACGGAATAAAAAATTTATATAATTTAGATATTATTGAATTGAATTCTTAGTTTTGATATTTTATGCTTAAGTGAAACCTGGGTCCTAGATAATACAAAACAAGCTCAATTTAAAATGTTTGAAGATTATAAAATGTTTTATTCGAACGTAATCAAAGATAAGGGCACGAGTACGATAACTTCGCCGCCAAGATTTGATGACGGATTTTTGTAGAGGGGTCAAAAATAAGCACTTTTTACTATGGGAGGGGGGGTCTATTAAAAAAATGGTTTAAATTGAAAAAAAAAAAATATTAGAAAACAACGGCAACACCTACAATAAAGTGCTATACTGCGTTTGAAAGCCAGAAGATTGTTTTATAATCCTGCATTTAAATTAAATTACTCATATCAATAGTTTTTGAGAAATTCGCATTTAAAGTCCAAATTTTGATAAAAAAAAACGTGAAAATAAAGTTTAGACCGATTGTTTTCAAAATTGTGAAATGAAATTGTAAATTAGCTTATATGTGTTTCATGTATCTATCAGTTCTTAATCGAACACAAAAAACCGCATGGTTCTATGTCTTCTGGTTTTTGAGAAAACCTCCATTTAGGAGGTAGGGGCACTTTTAGAAAAAATGGTTTAAATTGAAAAAAAAAAAAATATTAAAAAACAACGGCAACATTTACAATAAAGTGCTATACTGCGTTTGAAAGCCAGAAGATTGTTCTATAATCCTGCATTTAAATTAAATTACTCATGTCAATGGTTTTTGAGAAATTCTCATTTAAAGTCCAAATTTTGATAAAAAAAGTGAAAAAAAAGTTTAGACCGATTGTTTTCAAAATTGTGAAATGAAATTGTAAATTAGCTTACATGTGTTTTATGTATCTATCAGTTCTTAATCGAACACAAAAAACCGCATGGTTCTATGTCTTTTAGTTTTTGAGAAAATCAAAAATAACTAAAACTACTTTTCTACAAAATGTTTGATATTTTTTGCTTCCTTACATAAATAAATCAGTGCTAGCTTCCAACATTACAATATATAAACAGTAAAGTATGTATGGGGGGGCATGCTGCCCCCTGCAACCCCCCTGCTTGGCACACTATAGGATTTGGGGTAGGTGCGAGGTTGGGTGCATGCAAAGTTTCTTTTGCATTCACAGAATCTGTATACATATATTTATTGTAAGTAGCCCAAAGTTATAAACTTAAAATTTTTAAATATTAAAATGCATTATGAAAAATTCACATGTAATGCACTACTGCTCGACTGCAGCAAATACATATAATTTCTTAATATGTATTTATGTTTGTGTTTTACATACCAATTTATATAAAGCAACTGAAATGTTCAAAATATACCAACTTAGATAAAATAAAAATAAAAATTCCAATTTGTAGCGTTGTTTTTTGTTCGTTAATGAAAATATGGTACAAGTTATTGTTTACCAAGGTCATTCGTTTTTCAACTTTTGTAGGAGTGAAGTGTTTTTTTCTCTAAATGAAAAATGGCGGTTAAACATCCACTACTCCATCCCAAATTGAATAATTTTCCAATATTTTCTTCTTTCGGTGATTTAGTGTCGACCAACGAAAAAAGCATTACTTTTTTCAAAGAAATTGGTTTAATACCAAATGAAAATTCAACTCCCGTGGTTATGAGCAATTCTGGGTAAAGCTAAATGAATTGCTGTACTGAACTAACAAAGATGCATTGGCGCAAAATTTTAAACATTTAAAACCTACTCTAAATCAATTTTAGAATGGGAGTCGACTCTAAATATTGAGTATAAAACGAGAACCAACTTTTTGTTAATTTTAAAGGACATAAACTATACTTAAACGTTAAAGAGCTCGTCTTACTTTAACTGCAGCAAATAGCTAGTTTATCTTTTAAAAGTATACTTTATCCATATTGACAGTGGTCATTTCATACAAAAGCAAATCGAAGAAAAAATGTTTACTGATTCGATTTTTTAAAGATGTTTTTTTTAAAATAGACTGAATAACTGAATATTATAAATTCGAAACAATCGTACGAAAGTGCTCTACGATGAACAAATCTGTAAATACAAATGTATGTAGGTACATATACATATCTTATGTATGCACGCGCGCCGCCGCCGCCGCACAGTGTGGGAATTCGTGAATTTAGCGGAATAAAATTAATAACGCTTGCATTTTAAATTTTTTTGTAGTTTTGTTTTTGTTTAGTTCATTGAAAATGTCTATACAATCAAATGTAACTCACATTTTGATCATATTTTATTTAAGTTTTTGTAAAATGAGCTTTGAAGTGACAGGTTGTTTACACCAAAAAATACCTTTTTTTTGAAAATCATTATTTACAAAAAAATCTTTTGAGGAATGATGTATTGTTTAATATCATTACAAATATGAATAAAATAAAGAAAAAAGGTAATTATTATCAGATTTTACTATTTTTTTTTTGCAAACCGATATGTCAATGCCGTTGTTTATGCACTAAAGAAACTCCATTCTTAAAAAGGGTATTAAAACGTACAAGAAATTCTATTTCAAAGGAAGTTTTAAATTAGTTTTATTTCTAGACAATCAATGTTTTTTTTATATTGGTAATTGTTGTATCACGAAATTTTTCTGGCATACATCATCAAGGATAAAAAAAATTAAAAGAACCGAAAACTTCCTGTAGAAAAAATACAGTTTTGCTGCAATAGACAATTTTTATTTACCAATTCTGTTATTCTTGTAAAATAAAAAGCAAATTTAAAACAATTTTATTTAATTGTTGTTTATATGTTTTGATTTTATTGTGAACAATTTTACCTTTTCTATAATTTTAACTACATTCAACAATTCAACATAATGTATGTATATACATATAACACATTTTATTTACATTTTAGATTAGTTTGCAATATCCAAAATTTCAAGAACCTCAGGCTCTAAGTTACTTCGTTTTCTTTTAGGAATACACCTTAGGCTTGCTAGATATGGATCTGAGCCTATGAAATCAAAGCACTTTTGCTCTTCAAATAAAAAATTCGTTTTTTTTATTTTTAAATTAATTTATTTTTGTTACTATTATTGGAACACCCTTTATCCGATATAATAGTTTTTTTTATTAATTTACAGTTTCCGTTTTTTATTTTTTAAATAACTTAGTTCTTTTTTTTTTCTTACTGTTAACTTTGAATTTGAACACCCTGTATTTTTGTTGTAACTATCAAATTCACAAAATTATTTTTTTTTTTTGGAACACCACGTGAAATAAAAAAAGTTTTTTTGGTTTATAACATTCTTCTTCTAACCAAATCCCAAAAAGTTATTCGATTTTGACGTTATGCCATCATTTTTTTGCTGGATAGTCATTTAGAAACATTGAAAAAAAATATATCACAACATAATTGGGGTGTCAAATTTTAGTGATTCTTGATGGATAATAAATCAAGCTTTGCAGTGAATATTGTTTTGAGGCGCAATAACGCGGAATAACTAAAGTTTTGCTCTAATAAAGATACAAACATCGAAAAAAATCACATTTTTTTAACTTCAATCACCAAAACAAAAATGTGAAACACCCTGTGAAATAAAAAATTACTTACATTCTTATACCTTGATATTTAGGAAGTTTAAAAAAAAATAAAACTTTTATTAAAACACAAACCAAAGGCACGAAAAAAAATTAAAAGCAAAGTAATCTTTTCCAGCAAATATACAGAATAAAAATCGCCAACTGCAACTTCAATGCAATTTTTTTTTTGTTTACATGATCCCCACCCAACATTGCTTTTGTTATCACTTTCTACAATCTTTTAGCTTTAAGAAAAACCAGTTTTGGCATCAATCGAGACTAGTCATTTTTCGAATTAAATTCCGCTAAATTCGCGAATTCCCACACTGTGCGCCGCCGGCCGAGACGAGTATAGCTAAATGAATCTGCACCTTGCAACAACAAATTGAGTTTTTGTGCTCTGAATTTGCGATTTATACTTTATTTCCATCTTAAATAATGTAAATAACTCATAAACAATCAAAATCTGTACCGAGGTAGTATATAAAATGTACACTGAGAAAATTGAACTATGAGATATTCAAATAGAAACATGTTTAACTACATGTTTAAATAAGTACAAACAGAATTCGGTTATAATTTAACTCTTACCTGTTTACATTCGAAATTACTAGCATTCTAAAGTAAAGTATGGTTAAATCAAACTCATTCACGTTTGATTATTTCAAGAGAATCTGCCCTTTATTTTGCATATGCATTTAAACTATTTTCAGTTTGATTTTTGAAATGCTAGTTTAATTTTGTAACTCACTTTAAAATGTTTAACACAAAATAACCATAAACGAGTTTGTTTTAAACATAAACCGAGTTGAAATATTTATAAGACAAAGAGATTAAACATACATCTTAAATTTAAACTCGAACAAGTTTGAATTGAACTCAAACGAAGTAAATAGATAACTGTAATTTTCTTATTTTTCGTATAGTTTGGCGTTGAAAGTCATTGTAAATTCGTCCGTTCTGTTGCGTATATCGATTTGTGTTCCGTAAATATATTTAATTTGTGAAAGTGGTAATATAAACAATAAAATGGAAAACCAAGAAATAATTGACATTATACCATCGTACACCGTAGGTAATTTGGATATCGTGAATTCAAACTGCCACAATACGGTTTACGAGTACATTACATACTTGAACCTGAAGATTTACTTCAAGAGTATAAGGGATGTGTTTGTAGATATATTGCTATCAAGTTGAAATTAAGTTATTTGACAAACATTTTCAATCTTATGAAATTGGTAAGAAGCTAGTACTCGTATATCAAAAATATTTCTTTTTTTACGAGCCCACCCTTACATATTAATACTGTAAATAATGGAAAATGTTATTTTAGAAATAAATTCTTATAAAAAGTTATCTGAATGTGTTTTTATTCATATAGGTGATTAAAGCTTTTTCATAAACTTTTTTACATCGATTAAGTTATGTATGTGAAAAAAAGTTTGGGTAGAATTGGCTACCTGACACACTTATATAAATTGATTCGTTGTGATTTAAGTTCGGGTATAAGTATATTTGGATGTTCATACATACTAGTGTATTTGTAAATACAAGTCTCATATGTCAAAATTCGACACCAGTACTAAGTTTTTTGTGATTTGTGTTAATTTTTAATAAAATCAAATTTGAAACAAACAAATTTTATTTGGTTTTCAAATTTAATATTCTTATGTATGTACTCTATAAAGTGATCTAGAAATTCAAACAATTACAAAATATGCACCACCCTAATATGTAAGTATGTAAAATATTGGAAACTTTACTAGGTATCATAATAAAAAGAAAAAAAAAATCAATTTAAATCGAAGGTGTTTTTAAAGAAACTAAATAGATTTTAGTTTAGAATAACTAGTATCTGTTTGAAAAATCTGAAGTCAAATATATTTGTCTTGAACAAAATCGTATTTGACTCAAACACGGAAATGTTCAAAAAAAGTGAATATGATTCTATTTGAAACAACATCAAATGAAGTAAATTAAACAAAGATAAACATGTTTCAATCAAACAGAAATCGAGGTAAATTTAAACAAAATCCTGTTTAAATCGGATCAACCTTATGTAAATACGTTTCTATTAAAATTAAATAGATATCGATTCCATGCCAAATCGTATGTGTTCGAGTTTGATTTAAATATGAATATGTTTGATATTTTTCTCAGTGTACTCTTTTCGGCGAAAAATTTTGGTTTAAAGTTGTCTGTTCTTTTTACTTTTTTTTTGTGTTTTTGTAGTTGTGTGAGTTATGTATCTGTCAAATTAAGGGTTGTTCAACGCAAATTCGCTTAGGTTCTGTTGTAAAACCCACATCAGTTAGAAGAGCTGTCTAACGTGTTTAAAATTATGCAAAAGTTAGACGAAGTCTCCAAGCTAAACGACTGCGTTAAGTAGAGCCGGTTTTATTCCTTAAACGAGAACTGTTTAAAATTTTGCGCCATTATGTTTATTAACATTAATCCTTAAAATGGAATAACCGTCATCACCAAAAATCAAAAAAAGCAGTTTTGGTAATTTTCGATTTTCTCAAAAACTAAAAGACATAGAACAATGCGGTTTTTGTGTTCGATTAAAAACTGATAGATACATGGAACACATATAAGCTAACTTACAATTTCATTTCACAATTTTGAAAACAATCGGTCTAAACTTTTTTTTTCACGTTATTTTATCAAAATTTAGACTTTAAATGCGAATTTCTCAAAAACCATTGATATGAGTAATTTAATTTAAATGCAGGATTATAGAACAATCTTCTTTCAAACGCGGTATAGCACTTTATTGTAAGTACTGCCGTTGTTTTTTAATATTTTTTTTTTCAATTTAAACCATTTTTTCTAAAAGTGCCCCTACCTCCTAAACGGAGGTTTTCTCAAAAACCAGAAGACATAGAAACATGCGGTTTTTTGTGTTCGATTAAGAACTGATAGATAGATGAAACACATATAAGCTAATTTACAATTTCATTTCACAATTTCGAAAACAATCGGTCTAAACTTTTTTTTCACGTTTTTTTTTTATCAAAATTTGGACTTTAAATGCGAATTTCTCAAAAACCATTGACATGAGTAATTTAATTTAAATGCAGGATTATAGAACAATCTTCTGGCTTTCACACGCAGTACAGCACTTTATTGTAGGTGTTGCCGTTGTTTTTTAATATTTTTTTCAATTTAAACCATTTTTTCTAAAAGTGCCCCTACCTCCTAAACGGGGGGAGATAGACCCCCCCTCCCGTAGTAACAAGTGCTTGTTTTTGACCCCTCTACAAAAACCCGTTATCAAATCTTGGCGGCCAAGTTATCGTACTCTCCCCAAGATAAGTCAAGGGGAAGAGGAAAGGGTTGACTACAAATCTTTGTAAAAAATCATACAAAATACGATGTTCTACAAGAAATCAGCAAAACAAACCTTTAGATAATATAAGAAGTTGTTTTTCATCGATCGAAGTACATAATATACTTTCCCTATTTGTGCCCTTCTAAAGAAATTGATCATAAATTGTGCTGTGAGCTAATACAAGATGAATTGGAAAACCTACAGAATAATTACCCCACACATATACTTATAATAGGAGGAGACTTAAATGCTCGCTTCGGAATTTCAAATCAATTAGACAGTGACATCCTCGAAAACTCTCAATTATCTCGTACAAGAAAAAGTAGAGACACAATCATAAGTAGGAGAGGTAAATTGCTTGGTGAGATATTTGAAAGCGCTGGACTGTTACTTTTAAATGGGAGAAGTAGAAGCCATGCGTACGGTAACCTTACGTTTGACTCACATCAGGGTCGAAGCATTATTGACACTGTGTGGATAAATTTAGAAGGAGCTGCAATCATTAATGACTTTGAGATATCTCAGCTTCTCGTACAATCGGACCACATGTGTTGCATCTTAAGCTTTTTGTGCTGTTCTCCAGTAAGTTTTAGCAATGCACCACAAAGCTTATAGGATTGGAAGTTAGTTTGGAATTCAACTGCAGCTGAAAACTACACCAGATCAAAGCCGAAATTTTACAACCTGTAGGAGATACTCGTACATTAGAATATGAACAAATATTTGAAAATATTAAAAATGCTGCAGTAGAATGTTGTTAGGTAAGACATTATAGACTTAATACTGCAAAACTGCCTCAAAAGAACAAGTTTTTTAATGCTGAATGTAAATTACAGAAACGAAGTATGAGGCAAAAAATGAGATTATATAACAAAAATCCCAATAACATGGAAAAAAGATCTGAATAAATCTCTAGTAGAAAACAATACACGTCAATTATAAATACAGCCAAAATGCAGTACAACAAAAACCTGACTAGACAATTTCAAAACACTAAAAATAGCAAGGATTTTTGGAGAGCAATCAAAAGCATCCATCCGAACGACTTTCCACAAAACCCTGTTTCAAAAGAAGCCTGGAATAAGTATCTTCAAGTAATATTTGGTGATAATTTAGTAGAGAATATTACTTATAGTGATATCTATCATCGTTTTTTTGACAGAGCCATAAGCTTGGATGAATTAGCTTCCGTAGTACTAGGATTACAGAATAATAAAGCCTCGGGTCCCGGTAAAATCCCGAATGAATTCTTGAAGCACCTTGCAAACCTGTGGTTTGAATATATACGCACTTTCTTTCAAAGTATATTCGATAACGAGGGAAGAAATACCTCAGAACTGTTTAGAGCTGATATTTTGATGTTATTTAAAAAAGGAGATAAGCATTTACCAGGAAACTATCGCCCTATTGCAATTCAAAATGCGCTTATGAAAGGTTACACCCAAATTTTATCAAGCAGAATCCAGGAGTGGGCTGAAGATGCTAAATTAATACCTGAATTTCAAAACGGTTTCAGGAAAGGACGGAGATGTGTCGATAATTTATTTATAATACGTACAATTATCGATATTACTCTTTCAAAAACGAAAGGAAATTTCTTTGCTGTCTTTGTTGACCCAAAAGGAGCATTCGACAGTATCAATCATCAAAAGTTATGGATGCATTTAAGATCTATTGGAATTAGTGGAAAAATAATCCGAGCTTTTCAAAACGTTTACTCTAAAACCAGGATTGTTATTAAAACAACGAATGGGCTTACTGAAATGTCAAATATCACAAGAGGTGTACTACAGGGCGATCCATCAAGTGCTCTTTTATTTAATTTGTATACAAATGACCTTGAAGAATTCCTTAGGGTCTCACAGGAATGGACATTTCAGAGGTCACGCTCATGAACGTAATTTTGATAGCATATGCGGATGATATTGTTGTGTTTGCAAAATCTGAACTATAGCTAAAAAAGTCATTACAAGCACTGGATAAATATTTTGCGGCAAAGGATATGATATTAAATGCGGAGAAATCAAAAATTATAAACTTTGCCAAGAGAAAAAATGCAACTTGCCCGGAAAGATTCCTCTACAAAGAAGATTAGATTGAAGTTGTAGATAATTTTGAATTTTTGGGAGTAAATTTAAATCGCACTGGATCCTGGGATGGGCGAATCAAAGTATTTGAATCGACTATTAAATCAACTGCGCTATACTGTGCTGAAATATGGGGTATGGCAGCTGGCGATAAAATTGAAGTAGTTCAAACATCAACCTTGAAGAAATTACTTGGACTAGTCTACAACACTCAAAGCAACATAGTTCGTGTAGAAACTGGAACTATTCCATTAATATACGAAATAGCGAAACGAAGCTTAAACTTCTGGATAAAGCTTTTAAGTTTCTCAGATGACCGGTTGATAAAAAAACGCTGTTGTGTATCTACCAACCCTGAACCAGCCATCTAACAACACCGACGCACCCTGGAGAGAAATTTTGTGAAGAGTTTGATAAACTTCCTCCTGTCAAAAATACCTTGTGGTTTCTGCTTCCCTTTTGCTCGCTAACCTCCAAACCTACAGGTCATAATTATTCTTCTTGAATTCAAACTTTTATCAATAAATGAATTATATTATTTAGAACGATTCTTTTATTTGGTTAAACGAAGAATTTAACAGTGGCGACGAGTCGGAAAAATAAACCTACGTTTGAAATTTACAATGGATGCAGCTCAATTAAAAAGTCTTTTGGAGGTAATTACGAAGGCGGTTCAGGGCAGCTGTGCAAATGCCGGTCAACCACAGCCTGTGTCTGAAGGAGTCCAGCTTGAAAGCTTCAATGAAGAAAATGAAAGCTGGGAGATTTTCATAAAAAGACTAGAGAATTTCTTCTGCTTGAGAAACCTGACAGGGAACACTGAGGTTGTCAAAGAGAGCAAAAGAAATTGGTTAATTCACGCAATGGGCGCAAAAACTCTTCAACTGCTTTGCAACTTAACTAGTCCAGATGATCCAAAGACAAAAAGTTATGATGAACTTATTAAATTGGTAAAAGATCATTTAAACCCTGCACCCAGCGTTATAGCAGAACAAAATAGGTTCACCAAGCGAACGCAACACGAAGGGGAGACGATATCTAACTTTGTTGCTGACCTAAAAAAAATGTGCAAAAACTGTGATTTTAAGTGCACAACTTGTCAAGCGTCTACTGCCGATGCCCACCTGAGGCAGCAATTCATAAGCGGCCTCCGTAATGCACATTGGTTAGAAAAATTAATTCAATTAAAAGAACCGAACAATGCGTTTAAGGATTGCGTTACTGCTACTCTCGCAATGGAGTCTGCACAAAAAGACTCCAAAGAAATTCAAAATTTGCAAGCTACTACGCTGAGCAGTTACCAAAACCAGGTTGCAAGTACAAGTAAACCAAAGACAAAAAAGTTATTCACTAAACTTCAGCTACTGCTACCGATGTGGTGATAAAGATCACCTTGCGACTGTTTGCAAACACAATCGAGCAATGTGTTCTAAGTGTCGAAAAGTTGGTCATCTGGCTCGCGTTTGCATGAATAGCGGGACTAGGTCAAACAATAATGATAACAAATTACAACAAAATTCTTCACCCGCACTCAATACCAAACACAGAAAATTTTGTAAACAAAATCAACTTCACTCTCTAGAATCACCTACCGACGACGACGAGGAGCAAGAAGATTATTACATGAACCAGCTTACAAAGTTCGTTCTTCCTGAAGAAAAGAAGAAGCCGAGAAAGTTCATGCTCACAATAGTTCTAGATGGTGTGTCGAAGCAGCTAGAACTAGACACGGGCGCAGCAGTTACTTCAATTTCTTATCAAGAATTTAGTGATTCTTGGCCAAACAAAGAGATGTATCAATCCAATGTTCCCTTTCGGACCTATACTGGAGAGATAATTCAGCCAATTGGATATTCGACAATGCATGTGAGATATGGCAACGAGGAAGCGAATGCAAATATTTATATAATGCCGGGTAAGGTAGATGCTATTTTCGGAAGAGAGTGGATTAAATTATTCAAAGTTGAGTTGCCAAAATTAAATCAAGTGAGTAAATGTATACCTATGTCAAAAGAGAAGATGCTGTATGCCCTAAAAACTAAATTTAGTGATGTTTTTCAACCCGGAATTGGTAAAATAAATAATTTTGAAGCCAAATTATTTCTCGATGACAGTGCTAAACCAATTTACATCCCAGCTCGCAAGGTACCTTATGCGCTCCAAGATAAAATGAACATAGAGATTGACCGTCTAGAGAGTGAAGGCATTATTACAAAAATGCGATATAGTGAATGGGGGACTCCGGTGGTCCCTATCATAAAGAAAGATGGATCAATTAGACTTTGTGCGGATTATAAAATTACTTTGAACAAAGTACTAAAGAATGATCACTATCCAATTCCTCACGTGGAAGATATTTTTGCGACATCTATGATGGGTGGGAAGATTTTCACAACATTGGATTTGAGCGAAGCTTACCTGCATATGCCAATGGACATTCGTAGCGCTGAAATTCAGGCGATATCGACCATAAAGGGTGACTATATGGTAAACAGGCTGATGTTTGGTACAAAGGTGGCTCCAGCAATTTGGCAGAGGTATATAACGCAAACATTGGATAATATACCAGGAGTATGTGTATTCTTGGACGATATCAAAATCCAAGGATCCACACTTGCCGAACATACATTGCGTCTTGAAAAAGTGTTTCGCCGGTTAAATAATGTTGGACTCCGTATCAAACTCAGCAAGTGTAAGTTTTTTGAAAGTTCAATTACATATCTGGGCCACATAATTTCAGAAAAGGGGCTCCAAAAGACGAAAGACAAAATAAAGGCTATAACTGATGCACCAGCTCCAAGGAATATTACCGAAGTCAGAAGCTGGCTGGGTCTGGTAAACTACTATGGGAGATTTTTACAGAATCTCTCCTCCAAATTGCACCCGTTACACAAGCTGCTACTAAAGGATCAGGATTTTTGCTGGAATCATGAATGTGAGAAGGTGTTCAGAAGCATCAAAGCTGAAATAACTTCGGACGTAGTTTTATGTGCCTACAATCCAAAACTACCTTTATCATTGGCTACCGATGCGAGTCCATATGGATTAGGGGCTATATTATCACATACATTCCCAAATGGTCAGGAACGACCAATTGCTTACGCCTCGCGAACTCTTGCTAATTCAGAAAAAAATTATAGTCAGATTGACAAAGAGGCGACTGCAATATTCTGGGCGTTAAAAAGATTTTTTCGTTACTGCTATGGCCGTCAGTTCACATTAATTACTGATCATAAACCTTTAGTTGCTATTTTCAGCCCCAGCAAAAGTTTACCAAGTATGGTGGCTACTCGTATGCTGCACTATGCACAGTTTCTACAAGGATTCACATATGAAATTGTGTATCGAGCGACAGGGGACCACGGTAATGCAGATGCGCTTTCCCGTTTGCCTCTACGGTCGGACGAACCTAAAGATGCTGACAACGTCACATATTATCAAATGCAGCAAATAGATGTTGTTCCTGTTACCCAAAACGAGTTGCTGAGGAGACAAGTAGAGATCCAGTTTTAAAAGAGGTATATAACAATTTATTACTGGGAAAAAAATTAGAAATAGAAGGATTTGAAGGTAAAGACTATCAATTTTCTCTAACAAATGGTACAATTCTCAAGAACAATCGGGTGGTGATCCCTCAGACACTAAGGGAATTAATACTGGCTGAGTTACATATAGCACACGTCGGGATCGTTAAGATGAAGGCATTGGCACGAAGCTATGTGTGGTGGCCGCACATTGATTCCGACATCGAAGACTTAGCCCGGAAATGCATGTCGTGCAGAAGCGTTCAAAAATCATCAAAAGCGGTCCAACATCCATGGGAATACCCATCGACCCCATGGCAAAGAATACATGTCGATTTTGCGGGACCATTTTTTGAAAAATATTTTTTTATTGTAGTCGACGCACATTCTAAGTGGCCGGAAATTTTTCAAATGAATAGCATGAAAGCCACAAACACCATCGAGGTGTTACGTGACCTGTTTGCCCGATATGGACTACCCCTGACCCTGGTTAGTGACAATGGACCTACTTTTACCTCGGGGGAATTTAAGAACTTCCCAAAGAAAACGGTATCAATCATAAGTTTACTGCTCCATATCATCCGGCCACGAATGGTCAAGCTGAACGATTTGTTCAAAATATGAAAGTGGCTCTCCGCAAAATGATTAAAGACCCAGGTAACATTGCTTTTAAACTTTCTAATTATCTCTTGCGTTACAGAAAGACCCCAAACTCTACAACCGGAGTGGCACCTTGTACATTATTTTTGCAGCGAGATATACGCATCAGGTTTGATTTAATGCGGACAAACACCATTGAAAACATAAAAGAGAAACTTCATGGACCATACTCAAGTGGTGTTCAATATTATCCGGGGGATAAAGTTCAAGTCAGATGCTATACCAGCAAGGACAAGAGGTGGGAATTTGGAAAAATAGTGCGTCAAGACGGTCTCTTCCATTATTTCATCGATGTTCACGGAAAGCTGTGGAGAAGGCATTTAGACCAGATTCAGAGGTGTAACGTGGATACGAAACAAGCATCGAAAGATCCTGATGTTGAGCTACCAACCCCTGCACTGACATTTCGCCCTATGTTGTGTGATGCTACACCAAATTCGACGATACAAACAAAAAAGGTTGACTCTCTGCCTGTGGCAGAATCACCTAAGCCCAATGAATTCACGAGTGAAGAAGTAGTGGAACCGAAAACTTCGACGGAAGTGCGTAGTGAGGACCAGGACACGGTAAATGCATCCACTGTTCGAAGAAGCAGTCGCGTCAGGAAACCGGTAGAGCGGTTGGGTTACAAACAAAATTAAGAGGGGAGGACTGTTGTGTATCTACCAACCCTGAACCAGCCATCTAACAACACCGACGCACCCTGGAGAGAAATTTTGTGAAGAGTTTGATAAACTTCCTCCTGTCAAAAATACCTTGTGGTTTCTGCTTCCCTTTTGCTCGCTAACCTCCAAACCTACAGGTCATAATTATTCTTCTTGAATTCAAACTTTTATTAATAAATGAATTATATTATTTAGAACGATTCTTTCATTTGGTTAAACGAAGAATTTAACAAACGCTATAGTGAAATAATACGAATATCTATGATTTATGTAAAATCAAAGGGCACGGTAGTGCCCAGCCAAGTTCTGGCACTACACCCTTTTTACAGGAACAAACTCAGGTGATTTTTGACCCCCCCCCCTAACTTCAGTACCAATGAAGTCACAAACTTAAAATTCCGAATATGTGCTAAGCTAGTCAGGCACAGGCGTCTCACCAAATTTCAATTTTCTAGCATAAGCGGTTCCTGAGATATAAGGCCTCAAAAATCAGAAAAACCGTAACTGACTGACTGACAGATCATCAAAATTATGGAGCACTTCCCGACATCATAGAATCTTGTAATTTTGCACAACTGTAGGTCTTATCATGCCAGCAGAGGCAAAAATTGAAAATTTGAAGTTTTCCATTCAGGGGGCGTGGTATCCGCCCACTTTCTCCGAATCGGTGTTGGTTGAATGGAGCACTTCCGACTGCTGTAAAACGATGAGATTCGGTGAATCGGTAGGGCTTAAATTGCATATAAAGGAACAACAATAAACACTGAAGTTTTCCATTCAGGGGGTGTGGTATCCGCCCACTATCTCCGAAATGGTGTTGGTTGAATGGAGCAGTTCCGAATGCTGTAAAACAATGAAATTTGGTGAACCGGTAGGGTTCAAATTGCATATAAAGGAACAAAAATAAAAATTGAGGTTTTCCATTCAGGGGCGTGGTATCCGCCCACTTTCTCCGAATTGGTGTTGGTTGAATGGAGCACTTCCGACTGCTGTAAAACGATGAAATTTAGTAAAGTGGCAGGGTTTAAATTGCATACTAAGAAAAAAAATATAAAATTTGAGGTTTTCCATTCAGGGGCGTGGTATCCGTCCACTTTCTCAGAACTGATGTAAATTATATATGGCACACTTCCGATTGCAGTAGAACAATGATATTTGGTAAAACGGTAGGGATCAAATTGCATATAAAGGACCAAACATAAAAATTAAGATTTTCCATTCAGGGGGCGTGGTATCCACCCACTTTCTGAGAAAATGTTTAATTTATACGGAGCACTTCCGATTGCTGTAGAATGATGAAATTTGGTAGAGCGGTAAAGTTTAATGTACATTCAAAGCGAAAAATAGAAAATCTAAGATTTTTAATTCGAATGTCTTTTTATTGTCATTTTGAAACTATACATTCATTTTGAAAATTCATGACATTTCTTAGAATTAGAGTGGTCGATTTGATACTATATGTTATTTTAACATGAATGAAAAAAGAAAACATTTGCATACATGAAAAAATTATGAGCTTACATAAAAAAAATCTTAACTGTGATGTGAACTATAATCATACCACTAATTAGGCTATTAATTGGTAGGCTACCTGCATTTAAAAAAAGGAGTTAAAATTGCAGCAAAAACATCATCGCATCCTCAACAATTATTGCTTTTTTATGACTTTGAGCAGAGGTAGGTACTAGTATTTATAATTAAGGTAGGTATGTTAGTGTTAGGTATCTTGCCAGCAGGGCCGGACCAACCATATGTGCAGGATGTGCAAATGCACAGAGCGCAGAATTCTGGAGGCGCAGTCTCGAGAATAATGAAATGTGAATTGATCTGCATTTAAAACAATCGCAAAATAAAATCCATCGAAACAGCGCGATGTTATTTCTTGCTCACTTATTTACATCATTTCCATTGTGGCTTTCTTACAATAAAATATCCCACCAGGCCTTTGCAAGTTCATAATCTTAATCAGAAAATATTCCACCCCATTTGTGCTCGTACAACAATAGAAAAAAAAATCTCAAAACAGAAACCATTCACACCTCATCAGTGCGAGTTTTATTTCTTACACAATAAGTTCCAAAACTTACATTCTAAGGAATGACAAAAAAAACTTTTCATACCGAAAATTATGGGCTTGAACGTGCTGGTTTTTTACTACTATACACCGTACCTGTATTCCTGTGTATAGTCCTTGGGTATTCTCACTCGCATCTCGCGTCTATGAAAAAAATACAACAAAATTTCTCGGAACAGGTAGGTAGTTAAGTTAGTAGGTACATATAGCAATACATGTATAGGTATGTTTTGCATTGCGTTGGCTAGTTTTATTTGTTACACATTGAACCGCGAAACTGACATGAGTAAAAGATGTAAACAAAAAACTTATTCATATAAAATCATTATGGGTTAGAGCGTGCGGGTTTTTCACTATGCACTATCTAGTGTATGAATATTCAAATCTACGTATGACGGTTATAACGACTATTCTTGGCATTAGTGAATTTTTTTGTTTGTTTATTTATTTATTTAAAACTCCCATTAAATAACATAAATATCACATACTCATACATACAAGCAGATACGTAAAAGTATTTGTTTGCTAGTAAGGATTTGGTCTACCGGGGATACCTCAATAAAAAAACGCATTCGAAGTCTACCTCCTGGGTAATGTGGAAAGGACCTTAAGTGTGTATCATTGTGTGTATGTATGTACATATGTATTTGCTCAAACATAAAAAGGGCGCTTTCTAAAAATCTTGCCAGGGCGCAGTTTTGGCTGGGGCCGGCCCTGCTTGCCAGGACAAGAAGAAACAATTAAAGCGTAAATCAAAACAACCAATAAAAAGAAAATATACCAAAAGAAATAGGAAGCTATAAACTAAGTTGATTTTAGTAGATAGAGTCCACCCTTCTATCTTTTCGTATCTTTCGAGATTTTGACATGGCAAAATATTTAAAACTTTGCAAAAAAGAGTGAGATCAGACCAAAAACATAAATGTTAAAAAAAGAGCCAAGTTTCTTCTATACAAAAACCTTTGTGTAACAAGTCAGCCGTGAAAAGTACTGAGATCTAAAAGTACGCCAAGTTCCTACTTCATGAAGGTTTAATAGCGAATATTTAAAGTAGAATAATATTGAAACAGCTACAAAGTAATAGAGAAATTTAGTGAACCCATAAAATTTTAGTCAGTAATCATTAAATAATAAAATTTCTCTATTACATTCTACTTTATATATTATATTATTCTACTTTAAATATTCGCTATTAAACATACATTAGTGATTCTGACTAGTATCATCATTCATAATAATGTACATTCACACTCAATCATGCATCTCGTAGTCGTATACGTTTGTCATGTTTTTCTTATTTCTATTCCTACTGTGCCTGGTGTGCGTAAGAAGAAAATCTTAAGGTGACATACATTTGAAATTTTTTTTCAGGAAAATTGGTTTGACTTCGCACAAATAACTCGCAAAATTACGACGAATGACAGTCAATCTGCCGCTTGTGTAAGGCATGCTTTATGTAATGGGTAATAGCGCATTTTGCTTTTTGGTCAAAATGAATCAGTGTGAGTTATCGTTACCGTTAGGATTCGCGTTAACTACACCGCAGTTGTGCGAACATTTGTGTTTGTGTGGACGAGTGTGCTGCGTGTTTGGGGTGGTTTCTTACACCAACTTAATACGCTATTCACACCTGATCAAAATCTAGATTTCGAGCAAAATTCTCAAAATCTCATCCAAATCTACTAGATTTCCCATACATTTTCAGATTTCCAAATCTACTAGATTCCGACAAAATCTCCTCAAAATCTACTTTCGAACACAAGATTGTCAAAATAAACAAACGTATCGAAATGTTTTGCCTTGTCAGCAAATTGTCAGCAAGCGAAAAGGCAGATACAAGGCAGATAAAGGATTCTCTCTTTGAATTGTGGGGAGAGAAGGAGAGAAGGTAAATTATATCCGAGGAAGCAGGCAAAATGGACAGATTTATAAAGAAATAGTTGCAGCTTTTGAAGGAATGTCCATTTTTGATGAAATTTAAATCATTGACGAGCGCCTCAAAGTAATAGTAGAAAAACTAAATGAAATGGATGCCGACAATAACAACATTCTAAAAGAATATATTGAATCAGCTAAGGAATTTCATAGAGGTGTATTGAAATATTTAAATAAATGAAAAAAAAAAAAAAAAATAAAAATGTGGAATCGAAATAAATACACAATTATTTATTAAGTAGGTATTTAACAATTTAATTAAAAATTATAGAAAAGAACACTCCGCCGAACACTAGCTTCTGTTCTGTCTTCGGTATCTAAATCGACTGACTATTTGTTTTACAAAAGAAGGATTGCCAAAAAAAGAGATGAAGGAGATGGACAATAACAGAATAAAAGTGTCTGCGTGTGCGTGAGTTGGGCAAGTTAACCCAGGTGCGGAGCAGATGCATTGTCTGTCTTGCGTCGCGCTTGCGCTTTTGTTGTGGGGCCAATATAACCCACATTCGGCCCTCCTGAACGGTCATTCGTCCCGATTGACCTACACCACGGCTTCATGCTGTCTGCAGCTGTCGATGTTACTCGCGGTCCTTCGTGGTCACCAACTTTTTCTACATCGTAACGCTCGTGCTTATGAAGTTTCGTCACTTTGTAAGGTCCTAAGAATTTCGCCTTTAATTTGAGCCCTGGACCGAACTGTGTTCTTCGAACTGCAACCAGGTCTCCGACTTTGTATACTTTCGCTGCTTTCCTCTTCTCATTGAAGCTTCTGATGTTTTCTTGCTGGATTTTGTGGATATTTTCTTTTGCTTCATTTCTTACTTTGTCCCGCTCTATTAGTCCAGTCATTTTAGGTTTTATCTGCGGAAAAATTCCTAGTGAGCTGAATTTTTGTATACACCTTTATTACGGCATTGTAATGAAGATGTGAAAAATCGACATTGATATCGTGCCGGCTAAAAAAGTTATAGGGGTCAAAAGGTCACAAAAATCAGTTTTTCGCAAATATCTCGCGATCTATTGCTCAGAGGTCAATAAAGGTCATTATAAAAATTGTTTGTCGTGAAATTGTCTACAAAAAATGTCTCTTGCATTTTTCTGTAAAATTAACCGTTTTCGGAGTAGAGCGCTGAGAAAGCGAACATATTATGACGATGCACTCGTTTTCTCACCACCTTCGAGGTAGAATGCAGTGCGCGTTTTTTTTACATGTTTTCCCCCGTAGGCATAAGCCATGATATGTAATCAGAGGTTTTTTTTATTTACGAGTGAATAATTTTTTATTTGAATACAGAAAAATACAGAAAAATTAACCTTAGTATATAATTTTTTTTTATCATTCGCTTAACAGCTTAGCGATCGCAGCACCGACTTCTTGTCTGTAGGCTTCGAAAATTCCTTGATAGCTCTAGTTTTTTCGTCTGATGGCTTTATCGTCCCTCCTTCGATGATATATCCCAAAAACTCGATTTTGGTTTTCAAAAATTGACATTTGGTCCACTTCAACTTCAACCCATTCTCACTCGCTATCGCCAAAACTTTTTTCAGTCGCGAGACTGCTTCATCGTCATTTTTAGCCAAAATCACAATATCATCCATATAAGTCAGCATCACTCCTTCATTTACCAATGACTTGAATATCACATTCACGAAACGCGTAAACACTGCTGGCGAGTTACATAGCCCAAACGGAACTTTTAAGAATTCGTATTGGCCGTTGTGCACTATGAACGACGTGTATTTTCTCGATTCAGGCTCGATAGGAACATGAAAGAATCCGTTGACCAAGTCTAATGTCGTGAAAACCTTAGCCCGCTGTAATCGATCCAATAAGTCATCAATAATTGGCATCGGGAAGTGATCCTTCATGATCTGTTGGTTTATGCGTCTAAAATCACAACATAGTCGCTTGGTTCCATCCTTTTTGCCGACTAACAGAGCAGGTGAGCTGAACTCAGAATTACTTGGTTGTATTATTCCGTCGTCCAACCAAACACCTATCTGCCTTTCAATTTCTTCGCGGTCTACAAACGGCATTCTTCTTGGTTGATGGTGTATTGGTGATTCATCCTTCAATATAATTTTCATCGTTACTGGTGAATCTACGTTTTGTCTTGGCTTGTAGTTCAGGATTAATTCTTCAAGTTCGGGCTTGGCTGTTGATGGTATGAGAGAAAGGTCTACTTCATCAGTTACTCTTATTTCTGAATTGTTAACGACAGCACAACAAAGCTTTTCAAATTCTTTATGCAGTTCACGAATTTGATCTTCTTCGCCTTGGCACGGATTTATCGGTTTTTCATCTTCTGTCTCACAAGTCTCATTGATGTGTGAAATACTTGACTTCAGATTTCCTTCCAATTCATCATTGTTTTTGTCTTCATCAAAAGGCAACTTCTCTTCTTCTGTCTTCTCTCTTCGAAATCGTATTTCTCTATTACCAATGATGACGATAGCTTCGTTCAACAGTTCGTTTCCTATTACTACAGAAAATGGTGACTGGTCTTCCTTCACTACATGCATCTTTACTTCGAAGTCTATTTTATCTACTACTACCTTACATTGAATAAACCCCTGAGTAACAACTTGGTGGTTACCTAACCCAGATAAAACAATCGGTTCATCTATGATGTTGGCTCTTCTTAGTTGGATCATAAAATCTTGCCTTAATAAACAAATATCACAGCCGGTGTCCACCAGAGCTGTAGTATTTACACCCTCTACCTTAATATCTTTCATAAGATGTTTTGAATGCAACCCAAATTTTGCATTCATTACTTGTTCTTTCTTAATGCTTGCGGCCCCTTTGCACTCAAAAGAACGGTGCCCCAAAACTCCACATTTGTAGCATTTGACCTGCTTGCTACAATCTCTGGCCAAATGAGTTGTCTCATTGCAATTGTAACATTTTCGTGTTGAGCTCTTATCTAGCGATACATTTTTTGTTGACGTTCGTTTATCTGAGAGCGTTGAAGTCTGAGCTTGGCCTATAACCTTCTCGTATGTCCTAAGTTCATTCTTCAGTTCCTCTATCGTTTTCGCCTCATACAGGATAACTTTGTTTGTTTTGTCGTCCTTAAGGGCATCGACAAAGTATTCGACGATAGACTCCTCGTCGATAAAATTTAAATCATTGACGAGCGCCTCAAAGTAATAGTAGAAAAACTAAATGAAATGGATGCCGACAATAACAACATTCTAAAAGAATATATTGAATCAGCTAAGGAATTTCATAGAGGTGTATTGAAATATTTAAATAAATGAAAAAAAAAATAAAAATGTGGAATCGAAATAAATACACAATTATTTATTAAGTATTTAACAATTTAATTAATAATTATAAAAAAGAACACTCCGCCGAACACTAGTTTCTGTTCTGACTTCGGTATCTAAATCGACTGACTATTTGTTTTACAAAAGAAGGATTGCCAAAAAAAGAGATGAAGGAGATGGACAATAACAGAATAAAAGTGTCTGCGTGTGCGTGAGTTGGGCAAGTTAACCCAGGTGCGGAGCAGATGCATTGTCTGTCTTGCGTCGCGCTTGCGCTCTTGTTGTGGGGCTAATATAACCCACAAAAATATATGTTTTTGTTTACCTAAATGGATACTAATAGCATTCCGTATGTTTGTTGCTGTGTTGAATTAAAGTCACATACATATATTTATATGTGTTGTATGTTCTGGATGTTCTCATTCCAAATTGTTTGTTAGCAATAACAACAATACCATTGAGTGTTTATGTGATCATTATTTGCATTAAATTTTGTAGAACACAACATGCTTTTAAAATTAAAGACGTGTTGTCAATATAGTTGGGAAGGCCTTTTCCGAAATCTTGCTTTTATTTTAAATATCCGAAACAGTTTTCTACAACTCGACGACATTTTAACAAAGAGTAATTAAATTTTTTTCTTCGGATGATTGAGAAGTTGAGAAAGGATATGGCTTCATTAGGTAGGTATCTGAAAATCTTAGCACATTCATACATATAAAGAAATCTGTAACTTTATAGTACACATTATTATTGAGTATACAAAAAAAATCGAACCTTACAAAAATTCCTCACTTTTAATATCAAGAATTTTTAATTATCAGGATTCAGTTTTTGTTCATATAAACAAGAAATTAAAAGTAATTAGCAAGATGAAAGAAACGTCAAACGAAACCTGATTCTGTTCAGTGCGAACGCTTCAACGAGATTTCGCAATCTTGTTGCTGAAATCCGAGATTTTAATTCGGTGTGAAAAGCCTATAACAATGTGCCACACCGTGCGAAGAAATCTAAATAATTTTTATTTTTTGTGCTATGTGATGGAAAGCTGGATGTAAGCTCTTTTTCTTGCACGTTTACCTATTATCATTTGGTGAGAGACGTAAAAAAAAATTTCAGAGTGCGTTTCTTTAACTTATTTGGTTCATGACTGGTTATGTTGAACAATTATCGATCCCAATGGTGGGGATATACCCCCCTGATCTCCCCCCTATCTACGCCACTGGTTGGGTAAATCGAGTTTGTACTGTATTATTAATTTTCACAAATGTAGAAATGGGACTGTATTGTAAAATTGTCAGATTTTAAATTTTCATCAAAATACCCACCTTCGAAATGGTCAATATGTCATTGATGGAAAAACAACTAATTATCAAATACTCGTACAATATATTTATTGAATTTATGATCTTCCATAAAATAAATAATAACATATTTCCACAAAGTTCAGCACTGAAGCACCAAAGAAGAGTCCAGCTAACCCAGCTATTGAAACTGAAAGAAATAGAAATGTCGTTTAAACATTAACATTTTAGTAAAATAAATATATCTCAATAAGAATATATTTTTTAAAAACTTAAATTTTAATTTAATTTAATTTGCCTCACCCTGTGCATAAAAATGCATGCAGGCGTGCACGTAAGGCATTTCCTATGTGACTTCTGTACAAAAATGTATACATATATGCGTTGTCGTGGTAATGTATCTATGGGAATGATAATAAATCATTCTCTTCGATTCTTGTAACTGCATACGTCAACCAAAGCTAGAGAATAAATCCCGCTGTCTGCTCTTATATGAAATACCATGATAGTTACTAAGGAATATGAGGTATTGGTATACAGTGGTTTCTTTTTTAAATAATGTTATTTAACACTGAATAAACAGTTTCATACATTCATCGCTTTACGCTTGAACAACGACGGAAAATATTAAAAACTTATTCCCAAAGTGAGTGCTGTGTAGCCCAAACAGTCTGTTTTCTGAAAAGAAGTTTTTGCCGAAATGAAGCACCAAAATTCATGTATGGATGTTAGGACGAAATTATTTTCGGTAGAGAAGATATTAATATGGACAATTTGTCCAGGAAGTCGCGGAATTGGTGCAGCTTGCAGTTCACTCTTACTGGGATGTCCATGTCCATCGTATTTTTTTTTTCTCTGAATACTGAGCATTTTTTTTACAATTTTTATAAGTTTTGTATGTAGTCATTCCAGGAAAAAAATCCTTGTAAGATCGGTGATTCGTTTTCACGCTTTGGAGAGCTTGATTATTGGTCTGAATTATTATTTCTTCCTGTTATGTTGCATTGAGTACAAGCTATTAAAGTGAAAGGGTTAGATGGATTGTATTATTATATGAGAATTATGAATAAAAATGCCAGACAATTATCTCATGCGCTAAATTTTAACAGATAAGTTATATATAGTCCGGAGAGAAATTTTGATTTTTAAGATATAATTGACATACGAGTAATTTTACCTTGGCTGAATTTCGGAGAGAATTTTGTATGACATTTAAAACAAACCAAATTTTAACCTAAAAAAATGATTGAAACCGCCCTAGTTGGCTTTCTCGTATTGCCAAATGTGTCTCTTGTGGGTCTTCTTTTCGCAGATATGACCTATAGGCGATAATACACTGATGGTGTATTTATCTATTTATCAGGATCAGAGGTAAGAAACAAGTCTAGAGTGGTGGCGCTGCAACGTCAGGAATTCGAATTGTTTCATTAACAGGCTGAGTCAGGTAGATTAACTTAGCAAAGACCTCAACATACCTTCGTTCGGGCGTTGTCTGACCAGTAAAGCGTAGCGTTTCCATGACCTTAGAAAGAAGGGATTTAAGTGCAATTGGAAGATAGTTAGAGGGGCTATTTTTAAGGACATGCTGGACAAATTCTATTTTCCATCCACTCGGAAAGAGACCAGTAGAGTAGGACAGATGAAAAATCTTACGCAATGGTTTTTCAGCGTTGAAGAACATCTCTTCAGAACAATTGGGCGATATTATCCGCGAATTGTGTACATTGACACCCCCCGTAATGACTATTTAAGTGCGAGGAGGATGGTAAAAAAATCTTTGGATAGAATCGGACAGGGCACCAAATTCCTTAAAAGTTGAATTTCGGTCAAAATTTTCAATCCGGTAAATGAAACAGGTATGTATGATGTGCTTGTGTAGCGTGAATTTAAACCATATACAATTAGAGTTTGTATTTAAACATGTACCATATTGGGGTTGAAGTTGCTACGTAACATCATCACGAGAGCGTGGTGTGGAAAAAATAATGACACTGATCGGCATTTTCACCTACCTGAAGTTCATTCACAAGCACCGAATGTTACTAAAATCAACTATAAAATCACTTAACATTAAAATATTCACAAAACGAAAATACTTAAATAAACAAACAGTCTAATTTAACAATTAATAAAACTCAGTACCAATTGAACTTTCCAATACACATTACCATTAGTGTTATGACTAAATGGCAACATGCGCCCTTTCTAAGGTTAGTAGATGGATTAGAAAGTGCGGCCTGATGGTTAACCCGTCAAAAACAGAATTAGTCCTTTTTACAAATAAGAGGAAAATACCAAGCTTCAGAATACCTTCAATTGAAGGCATCCGCTGAAGATTTCGGATCATGCAAAGTATCTTGGTGTGACTCTAGATAGGAAATTAAACTGGAGTCTTAACACTAAGGAAAGAGCGAAAAAAGGAATGAATGATGAATTATCAGGTGGATGAATTATCAGGTGGATGTATTTGGCGATAACCAGACCAATACTAACTTAGGGTAATTTGGTATGGTAGAATGCAATGGAAAAAAGCACGAACCTCAAAACTCTGACAAAAGTACAGAGACTTGCGTGCATTAGAATTACGGGTACCATAAGATCCACACCAACTGCAGGGTTAGAGGCGATACACAACCTGAAACCCCTAGATCGTTTTAAGGCTAAGCCTGACTAATACCTGGAAAATCAGCGCAATAGGACATGCTCAAATTCTTCAGAAATATTTGGGTGATAGTATCATTACAGATTATACAACACCCGAACTTGACTTTTATAAACCATTCCAAACTGCCTTTCCAAGCAGAAAAGAATGGCTGAACAACCAACCCTACGCCAGTAGTAGTCGTATTTAAAAAATAGAATTTACAGTGCGGTATTTCGTAATGAGTATTCGAATGAATTTGTTGTCAACTTTGGCGTCCCTCAGGGTAGCCATTTAGGAGGTCCAATTTTATTCATTTTATTTATAAATGACTTGGTTTCGTTCATAAAAAATTCGTCTGTCCTTATTTATGCTGATGACATTAAGCTTTTCAAAAGTATTAAATATACTTCTGACTTTTTACCTTTGCAAGAACACTTGTTAATATTTACGGAATGGTGCAAAAAAATCGTCTTTTTTTAAATGTTGACAAAAATGTAAGGACATGAGTTTTACACTCAAAAAAGTTCCTTTTCTTTTTAATTATACGTTTGATGTATATCGTTTAAGCAAAGTCTCCGTTTTTTCTGACTTAGGAGTTATTTTTGATCCTAAGTTAACTTTTAATGATCATTTAAACTACATAGTTAAAAAAGCTAACAGGGTCCTAGGATTCATAAAGAAATTCGGCAGCGATTTCCGTGACCCTTATATTCTTAAGCTTCTCTTTGTTTCATTTGTAAGATATATGTATACTTGAATATAGTTGTGTAGTCACCCTACTACTCCATTCATATAACAAGACTTGAAGCAATTCAGAGAAGATTTTCGCGTTTCTGGCTTCGATTTCCGACCACTCCTAACTTACGAGCGCTCTCTTCGAAAGTTTGTTCGCTTGTGCGTGTGCCACGTACGCATTTGACTAGAATCCATGTGAGCAATGCCAAGTAGCAGATTATCCATTTGCTGTCAAGACCAACATTCCACAACATTTCACAGTTTGGGTATGCCTGAACAAGAGAGAGTGGCTCTCATTTTCGAACTTCGAAAAACACTTGCGAGTGGTTGGTGAATACCCCACAGAAATTTCTAGTTAAGAGCCTGGTAAAGTTAAGAGCCGTTTAGGAGCGTTCGGTAAATACGAGTCTTAGGCCGGTATTCACCGAGCGCTCATAACTTAAGAAGCTCATAAACGTATTCACCTAAGGTTCGTATTCACCGAGCGCTCCTAAACGGCTCTTAACTTTACGAGGCTCTTAACTTGAAATTTCTGTGCGGTATTCACCAACCACTCGCAAGTGTTTTTCGAAGTTCGAAAATGAGAGCCACTCTCTCTTGTTCAGGCATACCCAAATTGTGAAATGTTGTGTAATGTTGGTCTTGACAGCAAATGGATACTCTTCTACTTGGCATTGCTCACATGGATTCGAGTCAAATGCGTGCGTGGCACACGCACAAGCGAACAAATTTTCGAAGAGAGCGCTCGTAAGTTAGGAGTGGTCGGGACCACTCCTAACTTTTAAGAGCGCTCGTAGATCTTCACTAATATTGCTTGGTGAATACGTTTATGAGCTTCTTAAGTTATGAGCGCTCGGTGAATACCGGCCTAAGTCAGTTAAATTTCAGATTTAGTCGTACAAGTATAAGACTACAGCAACAATTATGCCATATATTTATTGGATCAAACTATGGTTCAAATAGCCCTCTCAATTAATTGATTTCAATATTTAATAAATTTAGCTTTTGTAAAGAATCTTTCAATGATGATTTGAAATGCCTTAAACTAAAAATTTTAATAGCTTAGAATAATAGAATAATTTAGTTAGTTAATAAGTATAAGTGTAAGTAAAAATATTGTTCACGTGAGTATTCAACGAATTGGAAATAATATAAACAAAACTCTGCTGGGTACCGGGACACAGCGGCATACCAGGTAATGAAAATGCCGATGAGCTGGCAAGGCAGGGATCAGCGCTTGACGCTAGTCAAGCAGAGATGGTAAGTATCCCACTCTGTAACATTAAACAGAAAATTTCAGATTTAATCCTAAAGAAATCCAATGAAAAGTGGAGTCTACTTGACATCTGTGATACTACTAGGAAAGTATGGCCTTGCTTTAACAAGCAGAGGACTGACAAAATTATGCAACTTAGTAAAAAGTCTCTTCGCTCTCTTACGAGCATAATCACCGGACATAATTTACTGAAATATCATAAATTTAAAACGAAACTAAGTACAGACGACCTGTGCAGAGGATGTGGTGATGAAGAGGTACATGAAGACACATCACACTTTCTCTGTCATTGCCCTTCACTATGCCACCAGAGAAGGAAATGGCTTGGTAGTTACTTCTTTCACATACTAGAAGATCTTTCTAATATTTCAGGAATTCACATATTGAACTTCGTCAATGCCTCTAAATGGCTTGACTGATTAACAAAATACATAGGTTTTTATCAGATAAAAGTGATTACACTCACGGGTAACACAATGGATCTACATTGATCTAAGTGTGACGATAGCGACATCAATCGTCAGCCCAACAACCTAACCTAACCTAAATGGCAACATGTATCAAATCCGCTCCTAGGTTAAAGCTTTGTATATACACTCTATAGTAGGGTGTGTCACTTTTGTATGGCCGCAAAAAAGTACTCTTATTTTTAAATGTAATAGTGATCAAAAGTTGTATTAGGGTCTGAGGTTTAAGAACATGTAAAAAAAAAATAAGATTTTGTTCGTCTTTGGCTCGCTCAAATCGGTTGAAGTTGAAAAAAAAAATTTAATTTACAGTAAATTTTTTTTTTTTTTTTACGTGTACTAAAAAAATACTAAACAAAATACAGAAAGAATTTTTGTCTTTACAAAAAGATATACCACGATATTGTAGGTGGTTCCGTTGATTTTTAAGAATTTTTTTTGCAGGAAAAAACAAAACGATTTTACATAAAAAAATGATTTTTCTTCCTTCTTTTATTATTTTATAACTTCTTTATCAAGTGTTCAATTTGAGCAAATATAAGCTTAAAAATGTTTCCTTGCAATTATCTTTGACTTGGAAGCCTAAAAATATTTTATATAATTTTTTTGTATCCACACGGTGCAATTTAAAACAACACCATATTTCAAAAATCTCGAAAAATCAAAATTTCTTGGATTTCATCCTATTTTTGAGCGAGCCAAAGATATTAATTAAAATGAAAATTGTAAACGCAGGATTTAATTTTGATAAGCAATACAACTTTTAAAAGCTATTACATTTGAAAATACCATAGTTGAGCACTTTGACACACCCTACTCTATAGTATTCCTATGCAACACGATTTTGTAGTATTACATGCGGATTTAGATGTCGCAAAATCGCTTATTTTAGATTTGAACCTGACCAAAATAAACAAGGAAATTTTTTTGGGAAATTTTGTTTTTAATCCCCTTATGCATTCTTGCAAACAGTCTACCAATGTGTGGATGGCTGCGGCGTGCGCGACGTAAGGGGATGATCTTGGTGGTTGGTTTTCTTTGCTTATTTCACAAATATTTTGTTTCGTTTTCTTTCGCTTATGGATGCAGGTGTAAGAATGAATGCGAGCATAATATGTATAGTAGGTTTGTACGGATTTGATTATGTATAAGTGTGGATTGTGAGTTTTACGTATTTTGCCTTGCAATTTTGGGTAGAATGTTTTCTTTGGATTTTTGGGTTGAATTTACAAATCGCTAAATGTAGGACAAATGCAATGATATGGAAAAGGTATCTTTTCGGATATTTTGTCCTTGCTTTTTTGGTGATCTTGACATGATTTTGATTGTCGCAGAGAATTTTATTATTTAGGTATATGCTAGTTTTTCACTGTTTTGGTGAATTAAAAACAAAGATAAATGTTTTTCTTAGCTTTCTTGGTGTCATGTCAAAAAAAGTAGACAAGTTTTAAGGACAAATCGAAGCATCTTTAATTCTTTATAATCTTATAATTATGTATGTATGTTGTTAAGCAGGTATTTAAATATTATAGGTACCTTTTTAATAAGTAGATAGGTACGTAGTAGCTATGTTTAAAAGAAAGAATGGCGCAAAATTTTAAACAGCTTAGTAGGTATGTATTAAGGTATTAGTGGGTTATAATATCTACTATTTAACAATTTGCTAACTTAAAAGTAGTTTCATTAATGGCAGTTCGTGAAAAAAAGTAGGTAATTAAAAAAAAGTAATTAAACAAACCTTTTAACCACTAAATGTCAAAGAGTCTTATGAAGTTAACACTATACTAACAGAATAAAAAAGGTAATACGATGATTTTAACTGTAATAAAAGGGTAGATTATATTCGAACAAAATTTGCAACATCAACGTTTTTAACTTTGTTTCATACTAAAACAGCCTTAGCATCGTATTAATTCAAATAATTGATTCAAATCTCGTCAAAATATTATCAGCATCACTTAATTAGACAATGCTACAAATAAAACTAAAATGCATAAACTTTTTAATCTAGGTTTTAGGTTCTGATTGAGTACAAAAAATAATAGATAAATAAATACCTAGGTAATTACTGAGTGACCGTGCACTAAACGACTTTTAACTCATTAATTTTTTGACCGATTTAGGGTAGTTTTAAGGTTTTGAAGGTAAGTGACTTAAATTTCTTTCTAATGATGTAGGTATTTTTGTATACCTATTTCTTTGTTCGCAATACAAAGATTTTCGCATGTGTAAATTTTATTAAAATTTAAAGTAATTTTTCCAGTTTTTCAAAGTCTTAATGTGAACTTATATGTACATACATACATGTATCCATGTACTATATCGACGCTTAACTATGAATACCTCCTATGTCGCATTTAGAAAACTTCAAAGGGGACACAAAAAAACTGATTATAATCTCAAAATTAAAACGCATAATAATAAAATTTTATACATAATTATCAGTTTTGAATATCTATGATGTGAAATAGTTTAAATTTTAAAAATTCAGCGAAGCAGATGGAAATTATTAACGAAACTGCACCAAAAAGTGAGTTTCACAAAAAATGTATGTTAGGAGATATTCATAGTTAACCGTCGATATGTAGAGATGCATATGTACTTATGTGTATGTATTTGTTGGTTTTGCTTTTAAAACTGGCCAGAAAAAGCTATTTGTTTATATTGGAAAAAACGAAATCGAAATAACAAAAAGGTTTTTTGAGGCGAATCAATTTCAATAAAGGATATGGTTTGTGGACTTAAAAAAAAAAACTACAACAAAATTACTAAATCTGTATTTTCTTTATCGGGAGAGTGGAATATGAGGTACCTATGTCTATATATCTATAATACATATATTTTGAGATATCCGCATATCTACCAGGACAAAACAACAAAAACATACACACATTAAAAGGTAGGTCAAGAACTTCAACAAAAAATCTTCATAACCAAATTTACAAAAACAAAACTAAAGCAATCTCTCATCCCTCACGTCTCACGTCTCACTTCTTACCAGACACAACGTATTGAATATCTATACACAAAGGTATAGAAAGATAAACAAAAATCATCCACACAAGAAAAAGTCCTTTTTTGATCCCCTTTATTTTATAACCGCCATTTATTTAAAATTTTGAGTAGTTTTGCACTCTGAAATAATCTGAAATAGTAAATGTGCCGACGATAGATGTCCTCTTAAAATAAGGTTTCATGAGAATACTATAGAGTGTATATACAAAGGTTATAGGGCCCATACACTACTCATGCCTGCATGCGCAATACAGTGATTGCGCATGCGAACTGAACATGTATGGTCTTGATTGTGTGGTTGTGCATGCGGCATGAGTGATTTCTAAAATTTTTGATTTTTCCATGTTTTCGCATGCATGATTGTGTGGTGTGTGTGTTAAAAATTCAAAATTGCTCAGTCAAGCGATAAATTTCAGTCAATTTAATAATTTTCTTTTTTACTTGCGATATAGGTACTATAGGGCAAGTTCTGCATTTAAAAAAAAATCGAACTCGAGATTTTGATCAAAGTTGACATTACGATAATAGCGAAGACGAAAAAGTGGGTCCGGCAAATTCCCCCTGTCTATCTTTATGTCTGTACCTCGAACTACAGCCAATAGGGCCCATACACTACGCAAACCGTTTGAGCAAACAAATGCCTTTTGTTGTTGCAAAAATGTTTGTGCAAACTGTTTGAGTAGTGTGTAGCGATGTTGAGTATTTGCGCAAACGGTTTGAAGAAATTCAAAAAAATTTGAATTTTCCGTGACTGCACAAACATGTTTGAGTGGTGTGTGTTGAATTTTGCTCAAACAGATGCCAATTTTCATGAAATTAAGATGAATAAACAAGACGAACGAATTTTTTTGGACCAAATTCTTTTTTTTTGTTTTTTCTATTTTTTTTTTCAATAGCCAAGGCAATAATTAAAGCTGCACACGCTGAATCGCTCATTGCTCCGTAGGTCAGTTGTCAGTGAGCGTATGAAAAGGTCGGTCGATGTCCTCGTGCCGTGCTGTGCTTCCGTTCGTTTTTTTGCCCCCGTCTCTGTCCCCGTCGCAGACGCGCCACAAAATATAACAAATCTAATTAAACAAAAACAAATACATAAATAGCAAACAGAATTTTTTTTTTTAATAAATACCCACAAACAAAAAAAAAAAATAATCACCCAAACTCAAAATATAAAAAGAATCAAATAGCCACAACAACAAAACAAGAACAAAAAAAAATCAAGCACACACAGGAACAAATAACAACAAAAAAAATACCTATGTCAGTAGCACGGTAAGTGACATTTTCCCTCCCTCCCTTTTCTTCCTACAGTTGTGTGGCTTAGTGGGTGCATGCATTGAGCTGAGCTTATATAAGCTCTCTCATGTGTTTGCATTTGCTAGGTCATACGATAACAGATGTATAGAGGATTACTGATTGATTGTTAGGGTTCGGATCAATTCAACGTCACTACTAAAGGCATAACACTTTTAGTGATGTTGCGTTGAGAAGGCTTTTTAATTAATCTTATTCAGTGATTTTTTCTCTTAGATTTCGTCTGTTTTGGTTTTAGTTTTTTTGTCATATTGTAATGGCTGGTAATTTTAGAGTTGATTATTGTAATATTCGCGGACTGAGAGCGAATTTTCTGGCTGCGTATATCCACACTGTTTCTAACAGGCCAGCTGTTTTGGCACTGAGTGAAACCCAAGTGGGTGAGGATTCCGATCCTGCTGAATTCTTTATTCATGGGTATAGCTTGGTGCCATTATTCTTTTCCCACCATGGTCTCGCCATATATATTAGGAATGATGTTGCTTATCAGCTCTTACCACAATATGGTCGCTGCACCAACTCCTTCTTCAATTTTATGTGGTTTAAATTTTCCATTAATAAGCACATCATTCACTATTGCTTTCTTTATAGAAGCCCAAATTTGGATAGAGTTTCAACTTCTCACGAATTTGATGCTCTGTCCGACTCCATCCAAAGAATTGTTTCCCTAGATCCTCGCACTGAAATCGTTATTACGGGTGATTTCAATGTTCACAATTCTTCTTGGCTTCTTCATTCGGGCCAGACAACACCCGAAGGAATGTGTGTTGAGATTTTTGCTGAGTTTAACCACCTTACTCAGCTTATCAACGAGCCTACTCGAATATCGGACGTTAATGGCCGAGCGGAAAATACTCTTGACTTGTTTCTTACCTCTGACCCTGATAAATACACAATAAGTGTATTGACGCCTCTAGGCACATCTGACCATAGTGTTATATCTGCAAATTTCTCGTGTCAAACAAATCCAGTTAGAGAAAGAGCTCCTAGAAGAACCGTATGGCAGTACGAGAAAGCCAACTGGAACGGTTTGAACAACTTTTTCAGGATCTTTAACTGGTCACTATGCTTCCTCGATAGTGACGTAGATTCCAGCGCAGATATGATAACTAACATAATTCTTTTGGGAATGAGAAATTTTATCCCGAATAGGGTTAAAAGTATCAGACCCAAGGATAAATCATGGTTTGATTTGAGCTGTAAAGAGGTTATCAAGGAAAAAGAGGTAAGCTTCCGGTGTTTTAGAGCCAACCCAACTGAGGAAAACCGGAAAAAGTTCAAACAAGCCAGGAAGGCCTGCAACGCCCATATTCGACGGACCAAATTTTTACATGATCAAAAATCAAGGCAAAAAATACTGCAATGTCCCAAAGGCAGTAAGAATTTTTGGTCATTTGTAAAAAATATGAGGAATTCTTCCTCTTCCTCGGTTCCTACGCTTGTTTTCAATGACACTCCTTTCGTTAGCTCTATTGATAAAGCTAACTTGTTTGTAAGGCAGTTCGCCGCAAATTCCACCTTGCCGGATAGTGTCATGACTCCCCCAATTCTTGAGCGCGTTAGTGATTCTATGGGACAAATCTTTTTTCGCACTCGTACCGTGGCAAGAGTCCTGAAAGATCTCAACATTCATAAATCCGCTGGTCCGGATGGTATCCCCGCTATTATTCTGAAGAGGTGTTCTTCCACGCTAGCAAAACCCCTGCGTAAGCTTTTCTATCTATCCTATTCTTCTGGACTCGTTCCGAGTAGATGGAAAACAGCATTTGTTCAGCCGATTCCAAAAAAAGGCGACTCTTCTTCTCCCTCAAATTATCGACCGATCGCACTAACGTCCCTTCTTTCCAAGGTCATGGAAACGCTGATTAATTATCAGCTCAAGAAATATCTTGAAGAACGAAAGCTTCTTAATGACCGGCAGTATGGCTTTCGTAGCAATTAGTCCACTGGTGATTTGATGGTTTATCTAACCGAAAAGTGGAACAAATCTTTACATTGTTTCGGAGAAAGTAAGATTATTGCACTCGATATTTCAAAGGCATTTGATAAAGTCTGGCATCTTGCTCTTTTATCGAAAATGCGTGCTTTCGGGATCGACGAATCCCTACTTCTTTGGATTAGAAATTTTCTTTCGAACCGTTCAATACAAGTTGTACTTGACGGATTCAAGTCTGAAACCCACAATATAAATGCTGGTGTGCCCCAGGGCTCCGTTTTGTCCCCAACCCTCTTCCTCATTTTTATTAATGATCTCCTGTCTGTAACTTCTAATCCAATTAACTGTTTCGCTGACGATAGTACTCTTAGCTTTTCATATTCGTTTTCAGACTCACATCCCTCCTCTTCGGATGTGGAACTGCAACGACAAAATATGATAAGCTCATTAAATCACGACCTAAACAGCATTGTACAATGGGGAATAAGAAACCGTGTCGAATTTAATGCTTCAAAAACTCAATGCTGTCTTGTATCGTTAAAGCGTGATATACCCCCCTTGCCACTATCTATGAGTGGCACTTGCATCAACGAAACTGAACATCTCGATATTCTCGGTATGTGCATCACGAACCACCTCTTGTGGAACGACCACATACGCGATGTTGCCAAGAATGCCGCAAGATGTTTGGGTTTTCTGAGACGGTGCAAGAAATTTTTCTCTCCTTCTGATCTGGCTACAATCTATAAAACCTACATACGTCCAAAACTTGAGTATAACTCCCATCTATGGGCTGGTGCTCCAGTAACTTACTTAAGTCTCTTGGACAGTATTCAAAGAAGAGCTTTTAAAATGATTGGTGACAACAACATAATTGGCTCATTTACGTCACTCCAACATCGTCGTAATGTTTCTTGCCTCACCCTTTTTTACCGTTATTTTAACGGACTTTGCTCTAGTGAAATAGCCAGTTGCATTCCTCCCCTTAAACAATTCAACCGTAATACTCGCACTTCTAGGAATGCCCATCAATTTACCCTCGAGCCCAACTTCGGCCGTACTGTGAAGTACAGAGATTCGTTTTTTAGCCGTACTACGCGAATGTGGAATTCCATACCACGCTCTGTCTTTCCCAGTCATTGCAATGTTCAAGAATTCAAAACCAATGTACACCGACACCTCCTTTCTAACCCCTCCCTTTTTTCCTAATGCTCACGCTGTGTCTCTGACATATTAAGGGTATACAACAAAAAACCTTTGAGTGTGTGCTAATTATAAAAAAAAAAAAAAAAAAAAAAAAGGTCCGATTGAGATGAAAAACGTCACGCAACTAATATCTCTCAAACATGTTTGTGTAGTGTGTGGCGAAACTATGTTTGCTCAAACACACGTTTGAACAAACGTGTTTGCATAGTGTATGGGCCCTATAAGCTACTACAGGTACTTTCTTAAAACTCGGTACTTAAGGGTATTCAGTGATTCCCTAAAGGGGAAATTGAAATTTTTATTTTAGCTCTAAAACAAACGGTACCCCCCATACACCCGTAATGCATAATCTTATTTATCTCGAAAACGGCTCTAATGATTTGATAAAAAAAATTTGGTGTGATATTATGGACATGAACTACATACATTTTTGTAAAAAAAAAATTGCGCCAAATGTTATTAATGGTGTCTGTCATAGAACCGTTTTTTTGATTTTCGAATTTCTTATTAACGGCCTTAACGATTTTAACCAAACATTTTTGCCAGGAGCCCCTTAAGTTTAAAATAATATCGTGTATAAAAACGTGTGAACGATTATTTTTTGGAATTATTTCCTAAAATCTTAAAATTGGCATCCTAAATTTTGTTCTAGAAAAATTTGAAAGAAATTTGTTATATAAAAAATTACTTTAATAAAACGATTTTTGAACTTTATTTGCACAAATTCATACTTTTCTGGAAATCAGACCGCAATTCCATGCATTTGAACATTTTTATCTCATTAAATCCATGTATGTTTTATATTTATAAAATGTATTTTAAATTCCAAAGTACTTTTATGTAAGAGCAAGTTCGTGCGACCCAGTAGTGTTTTTTATTTTTTTTTATTGCCAAGGCAATCAAAATTATTGCACCAGCGGAGTTTGACATAACTTTTCTACTAGCGATAAATACACGAATGAATATTGTGCGGTTTGCATGAATAGTGTATGGGGGAAGACATATTGTGCATGCTTGTGATTGTGCATGCAGGCATGAGTAGTGTATGGGCCCTATTAAAGAGACTAATAATTATTTAATATCCTTTTGTTGTTATGTATACTTGTTTTATCATACCTTTGTATATACACTCTATAGTATTCTCATGAAACATTATTTTAAGAGGACATTCTATCGTCGGCACACTTACTATTTCAGACTATTTCAGAGTGCAAAACTATTCAAAATAAATAAATGGCGGTTATAAAATAAAGGGAATTAAAAAAGGACTTTTTCTTGTGTGCATGATTTCTGTTTATCTTTCTATATTTTTGTGTATAGATATTCAATACGTGGTGTCTGGTAAGAAGTGAGACGTGAGACGTGAGGGATGAAAGTTTGCTTTAGTGATTTTTTTATGATTTTAAAGTTTTAAGGCAATAATATGAATATATGTACTTGGTTATACGTGCATGTACTACATCTACACGTTTATATGTATGTTTCTATATTTTTTGTTTTAAATTGCTTTTAAAACTGAGCAGAACAAGCTTTTGTTTTATTTGGGTCCCAGGTTTTCAATTGAAATAAAAATTTGAATTAAAATCAATTACTACACCTATGTAAGTAAGTACTTAAATTATTGAACTGATTTAATTTTGAAGCAATTTTCGCTACAACGAAAGTTGACTATATAATTATTATTTCCGTATGTACTTATGAAGGTATAGGTAGGTCAAGAAAACTGTTAAAAATAGTGAACGTGAAACCATAAATTTAGATCATATTATAGAGTAATTCCACGTACAATATTAAAGTCCCTCTTATAATACTGGCTTAGTTGTGGAACAGTTTTTCGAAATATCGAGTTCAAATGAAAAATCTGTTTGTTTTAACTCCAAACTACTTTTATTGAAAAATTCTAGCACACAAAACTATCCGAACTTTTGGGGATTTTTAGCATACAAAATTAAGAAAGTCTATTGAACCATTTTTGAGAAAATGAAAAAAAAGTTCTATGGGCGTACCAACCATCAATAACCATTACCTAGCTTCAACTTAATAAAAATTTTAGAATTTTGTTTTAAATCTGTGAAATATTTTTTGGAAAAAAAAACATTTTATAAAATTTAGAGAAAAAGATCGTACTAATACCTTTGTATATACATATATCTTATAGTAATATCGACAAGTCGAACGACTGTAGCGGCATCTTCAGGCTACGGACCGCAATTGCTAAATGTGTCTCTGCTAAATTTTGGAGACTTCAAAATATGGGTGTAGAGATAATAGAAGAATGAGAAAAAATAAATTGTATTGAGAATGTGCGCAAAAAGAAAAAATAGGAATAGTAACAGAACGAGAAAATTATATTCATGGATGTGTATGTGACGTTTTGTGAGGATAGGGAAAATATATTTGTATGAAAAAATATAAATCTGTGACCATGATTGCCAGAAACAAATAAATATAAATATAGAATGTAATGATGACTGATAGAATTAAAGAAAGTTTTTTTATGTTTTGGTTAACCTTATTTTACTAAGTACCTTAAATACTTGTAAATAAAATTAAATATATATGAATATGTGTACAGTAAATTATTAGGATAACCAGTACTAACTCGATTTACGCAACTAATAGAAATTAAGGCAGATGCAATAACGGAGTCTGTTGCACTTACTGGGTTATATATTTTTTTAAATAAATAAAATGCACGAATGGGTCGCACGAACTTGCTCCTATGTAATAGAATATGAATTTTAAAAACGAATTTTATTAGAGAAAACTGTTCATAAGCATAAACTTATTTTCCTTTTAATTCTTTAAGTAGTAAGCGATAAAAAAAGATTGCTATGCAAATATGAAATAAGAAAAAAAATTAGTAGGCCAACTTAAAGCTTCTATTATTGTATGAATAAACGTTTTCGAGAATAATACGATTTTCGAAAACCATTTTTAGCATTTGTATGGTGGGTAGCGTTATTGTTTGGTTAAATACATTGAAATTAGTAGTTTTGCGCAAGTAAAGGAACACGTTTTGAGAAAATGAAAAAATTTATCAAAATCTCAAAATTATATGGAATAAACGATTCGAAACATAATGCATTGAAAATAATCAATTTGGCAACCATGACTTTTTGTCTGATTTTTCCTCTGCAAATTTTAAAGGATTTTTGTGGATTTGTGAATACATGTATACAGTTCAACCTGGATATAACAAATCGGAAGGGAACAAGTAAATATTCGTTATATCAAGTAATTCGTTGAACTGAGGTTTGTTATGTTGAGGTTAGATTGGTCTAAAATTAGTTATAAAGATGTATAAGAGGTAAAAGTGACGAGCAGCAGTATTTGCATTACTTTCCATCAAACAACAATGATTGTTTTACGAACAAAAGCGGGTCGAAACCTGTAGCGACATGAATCACATACTATGAGATTAAGGGTCATACATTGGTGGGAACTTTTATACTCGTATAAAGGTTTGGGTTGAGAAAATTCTTTAGTTAAAGGTGTTTATCCTTTTTCTTGATAGTTGAAAATTCGTTATAAATAGGTTGTTCGCAAAAAATGTTCGCAATGTAAAGGTATATTTTACATTAACTCTTATGGACAATTTAAGGGGATTACGAAGAATTTGTTAAATCGAGTAAGTCGTTATATTTAGGTACGTTATATTAGGGTTGCACTGTATTTTTGTTTACGGCACGAGTACGATAACTTGGCCGCCAAGATTTGATAACGGATTTTTGTAGAGGGGTCAAAAATAAGCACTTTTTACTAAGGGAGGGGGCGGTCTATCTCCCCCCGTTTAGGAGGTAGGGGCACTTTTAGAAAAAATGGTTTGAATTGAAAAAAAAATATTAAAACCCAACGGCAAGACCTACAATAAAGTGCTATACTGCGTTTGAAAGCCAGAAGATTGTT
This sequence comes from Chrysotoxum bicinctum, assembly GCA_911387755.1. Taxonomy (NCBI): domain Eukaryota; kingdom Metazoa; phylum Arthropoda; class Insecta; order Diptera; family Syrphidae; genus Chrysotoxum; species Chrysotoxum bicinctum. The sequence goes on along the minus strand of OU426987.1, from coordinate 136,464,634 downwards.
CTATAATCCTGCATTAAAATTAAATTACTCATATCAATGGTTTTTGAGAAATTCGCATTTAAAGTCCAAATTTTGATAAAAAAAAAAAACATGAAAAAAAAGTTTAGACCGATTGTTTTCAAAATTGTGAAATGAAATTGTAAATTAGCTTATATGTATTTCATGTATCTATGAGTTCTTAATCGAACACAAAAAACTGCATGGTTCTATGTCTTCTGGTTTTTGAGAAAATCGAAAATAACTAAAACTACTTTTCTACAAAATGTTTGATATTTTTTGCTTCCTTACATAAATAAATCAGTGCTAGCTTCCAACATTACAATATATAAACAGTAAAGTATGTATGGAGGGACATGCTGCCCCCCTGCAACCCCCCTGCTTGGCACACTATAGGATTTGGGGTAGGTGCGAGGTTGGGTGCATGCAAAGTTTCTTTTGCATTCACAGAACCTGTATTTAAAAAAATTCAAATTTATTCTATTTATCCAGTATCCACTAAATACATATATTTATATAAGTAGCCCAAAGTTCCAAACTTAAAATTTTTAAATATTAAAATGCATTATGAAAAATTCACATGTAATGCACTGTTGCTCGACTGCAGCAAATATATATAATTTCTTAATATGTATATATGTATGTTTGTTTCTTACATACCAATTTATATAAAGCAACTGAAATGTTCAAAGTATACCAATTTGTACCGTTGTTTTTTGTTCGTTAATGAAAATGTGCTACAAGTTATTGTTTACCAAGGTCATTCGTTTTTCAACTTTTGTAAGAGTGAAGTGTTTTTTTCTCTAAATGAAAAATGGCGGTTAAACATCCACTACTCCATCCCAAATTGAATAATTTTCCAATATTTTCTTCTTTCGGTGATTTGGACTTTAAATGCGAATTTCTCAAAAACCATTGACATGAGTAATTTAATTTAAATGCAGGATTATAGAACAATCTTCTGGCTTTCAAACTCAGTATAGCACTTTATTGTAAGTGTTGCCGTTGTTTTTAAATATTTTTTTTTTTTTCAATTAAAACCATATTTTCTAAAAGTGCCCCTACCTCCTAAGCGGAGGTTTTCTCAAAAACCAGAAGACATAGAACCATGCGGTTTCTTGTGTTCGGTTAAAAACTGATAGATACATGAAACACATATAAGCTAATTTACAATTTCATTTCACAATTTTGAAAACAACCGGTCTAAACTTTTTTTTCACGTTTTTTTTATCAAAATTTGGACTTTAAATGCGAATTTCTCAAAAACCATTGACACGAGTAATTTAATTTAAATGCAGGATTATAGAACAATCTTCTGGCTTTCAAACGCAGTATAGCACTTTATTGTAGGTGTTGCCGTTGTTTTTTAAAATTTTTTTTTCAATTTAAACCATTTTTTCTAAAAGTGCCCCTACCTCCTAAACGGGTGGAGATAGACCCCCCCTCCCGTAGTAAAAAGTGCTTGTTTTTGACCCCTCTACAAAAATCCGTTATCAAATCTTGGCGGCCAAGTTATCGTACTCTCCCCTTGTTTACTATTTAGACATAAAGCCATATCAAAATATTTTCTTGCAAATAATTTTCCCGCTTTTTTGAATCAGTTGCAGTGCCAGTTGAAAAAAAAATTGCAAGAAATTGTTAGATATTTTTGGAACATTTTTTTTTGTTTTTGATTTTCTTAAAAACAGTACGACGGATTTTTCTGCTAAAGGCCCCCAATAGTTTGAATATTATTATGACTTTAAATTTTCAAACAATAATTTTTGAGATTTTTTTAAGAATTTTCAAAATTTTTTTTTGGAAACTCAATATATTTTTCGAAAACCTCATTCTCGATTTTTTTTTAAATTTGAAAAATAAAATTTTCTTAATGAAATCCACAAGATATGAAAAAAAAATGTATTTTACCTAAAAAATAAGGGTATCCTCCATACAAATGCTAAAAAATGGTTATCGAAAATCGCATTTTTCTTTAAAAAAGTTCCGAAAATTTTGCTAAAATTGTTTCCTTTCAATTAATTCTTACGATCTATAATTTAATTTAAAAAAATAATTTGTATCAAGATATTACTGACTGTACATACCGTAGAACGATTTTTTTGAATTTTGAATTTCTCATTATCGGCATAACGGATTTAAAAGAAATTTTGTATAGACAAACTTCTAAGAAGTCTTAAAAACATTTCATTTCATTTAAAAACTTTAAAAAAAAAAACATATTTTTGAATTAAAAAAAATAATTTTTTTTTAAATTCGATATTTCAAAAACGGATCCATATTTTTTTTTTGGAAATTTAATTTTTATTCGTACATTGATAAACACATTAAATTGGGCTTCCAAAATTTTTTCTTAAACATTTTTTTGTATATAAAAGCTTATTTTTTTGAAACCACTACAAGGAATTATAATTTTGTTCTTACATAAACTAATTTTTGCTTAAAACATATGGCATCCTGTTTTTAGCTGCAACTGCTAAAGGAATTGTTGTATTCATTTAAAAAATAAATCTTATGCTTATGAACAGTTTTCTCTAATAACATTCATTTTAAAAATTCATAGTCTATTACATAGGAGCAAGTTCATGCGACCTTGTCGTGTTTTTTTGTGTAGATTATGAAAAAACAATATAAAAATATAAGAATACCTAAGTATATCTAATATAAAAACTTCATTCGATCGCTTGTAAAAAAGTTATAAACAATTTATTATACGTGAATAAGTGCGTTTACATGAACATTTAAAGCCCTGAAACTAGTATAAATTTTCATTTTTTTCATCCTCGACATTTTTTTCATCAATCCGCCGTAAATACCTACGAAAATAAAAAAAAAATTCTAGAGAAAAAAAAAATATTTTCTAAGATTTGGAAAAAAAATGTATGGCAGATATTTATTTAAAATTAAAACAGTTTAATTAGGTACTAATTTCCATAAAATTTATCGCCAATATACTTTTTATAAAGTTTGTCATTGCAATTATTATGCTTTCTAGAACACACTGTATCTTTGTAGCATTGGTTGATAGTTCTCGTTTTAGATATCAACCTAGTAATTATTTGATTTTTCACCATAATTGAAAATTTCAAATCAAATGATAGGCATATCTCTTTTTTTCAATACCTACAAGAAACAAGAAAATGTATTCAGACAAAGAAGTTCAAGCAAAAAATATATCTACCTCCATACATACTCACAAAAACATACGAACAAGAAAATATATTTCAACAGAAAAAGGTCAAAAAAGAATTTTGTTTCATTTCCACCTCTCGGAAATCTCCCTTACTCTGTCTTTCGTTGAAAAATGAAAATAATAAAAGCTCTCTTTCTTACTACTTGTTTCTATCTTTCTTATCCTACTCTCCACTGACAAATTTTGCTGATTTCAGCGACATCACAGGCTAGGGACTCTTACATAAAATCACGTCAATTGATAATACTATAAGATATAGTATATACATTAGGGTGTGTCACTTTTGTATGGCCGCAAAAAAGTACTCTTATTTTTAAATGTAATAGTGATCAAAAGTTGTATTAGGGTCTGAGGTTTAAGAACATGTAAAAAAAAAATAAGATTTTGTTCGTCTTTGGCTCGCTCAAATCGGTTGAAGTTGAAAAAAAAAATTTAATTTACAGTAAATTTTTTTTTTTTTTTTTTACGTGTACTAAAAAAAATACTAAACAAAATACAGAAAGAATTTTTGTCTTTACAAAAAGATATACCACGATATTGTAGGTGGTTCCGTTGATTTTTAAGAATTTTTTTTGCAGGAAAAAACAAAACGATTTTACATAAAAAAATGATTTTTCTTCCTTCTTTTATTATTTTATAACTTCTTTATCAAGTGTTCAATTTGAGCAAATATAAGCTTAAAAATGTTTCCTTGCAATTATCTTTGACTTGGAAGCCTAAAAATATTTTATATAATTTTTTTGTATCCACACGGTGCAATTTAAAACAACACCATATTTCAAAAATCTCGAAAAATCAAAATTTCTTGGATTTCATCCTATTTTTGAGCGAGCCAAAGATATTAATTAAAATGAAAATTGTAAACGCAGGATTTAATTTTGATAAGCAATACAACTTTTAAAAGCTATTACATTTGAAAATACCATAGTTGAGCACTTTGACACACCCTAATATACATACTCGTACAATGCTACTACTTAACAATTTGCTAACTTTAAAGTAGCTTACAAACTCGTTCATTAATGGCAGTTCGTGCAAACAAATAAGCAAACAGACCTTGTTTTACGTTTCTAAATGTCAAAGAGTCTTATGAAGTTAACACGATAGGTTCCAAGAAAATAAAAAAGGTATACGATAAAAACTATACACTTATAGGTATATAGGTAGATATATGTATAACTATAACTATAAAAAAAGGGTAGAGAAAGTATGATGCTATATTCGATCAAAATTTGCAACATCGACGTTTTAAACTACATATTTCCATACTTAAACAGCCTTAACATAGTACTAATTCAAATAATTAATTCTAATATTGTCATGAATCATGATCAAAATATTATCATCATAAGTAAATTAGACAATGCCACAAATAAAAAGAAAATGCATATAGTTTTTAATTTTGGTTGTAAGTCCTAGTTGAGTACAAAAAGATAATAGATAAATAAATAATAACTGAGTTACCGTGCACTGAACGATTTTTGGGTCATTAATTTGTTGACCGATTTAGGGCAGGTTTAAGGTTTTGAAGATACCTTAGTGAGTTAAATTTCTTTCTAATGATGTAGGTATTTTTTGTATACACATTTCTTTGTTCGCAATACAAAATAGGTAGGTAAGTGTAGATTTCATAGAGGCTACGTAAATTAAAAGCAATTTTTTAAGTTTTTCAAAGTTTTAAGACAGTAATATGAATGTAAACTTATTACTTGTATACCTACTATATGTAATGTAGGTATATTTATATATTTTTTTTGTTTTAAATTGCTTTTAAAACTGACCAGAAAAGCTTTTGTTTATATTGGAAAAAACACATACGAAAACGAAATAACAAAAGTGTTTTTAGGCGATTTTGTTAATCTACACAAAAAAACGAATAAAAGAACGAACGAACGAACGAGAGCTTCGTCACTCTACAATAAGCTCATTGTTGAAAGATCAAGTGTCAAGTGCATTTCAGTGAAAAAAGTTCGATTTTTTATAAAATTATTATTATAAACAGGTAAGTTCGATAGACAGCGATTGTTCCAATGACGAACCCAAATCAAATCTACCCAAGACAGACAAAAAAGATCAAAGAAAAATCTAGGCCTGAAAGACCACTAAGAATTAGTAAAAATAAATAAAATAATAAAATAAATAAAATAATAAAATAAATTAATTCAAAAGTTACCTAGTGACTTATGAATTAAAAAAAATTAATTCACTGCCTATAAGTGACTTGTGAATTAAAAAAAAATTTATTCACTACCTATAAGTGACTTATGAATTAAAAAAAATTTAAGTCATGAGCAAGTTAGTGACTTATGAATTAAAAAACAATTAATTCACAAGCGATTTTGCGACATCTGGATCCGTATGTAATACTACAAAATCGTGTTGCATAGGAATACTATAGAGTGTATATGGGTGATTCTACAAACGATGGAATTTTCGGCGGCCCCAGAAATATTTTGAAATCCGTTCAATTATTTAATCTGATTTTTTTTTATAAAATTAAATCTGACTGATATCTACCTGGCCTAACAATATTATTAGGGTGACCTTATTTTATATTGCTCAAAAAATTCTTCAAAGTGTCCGATTCTCAGTCCCCTGACGTGTCCCCAGTGCGTTTTCGCAAAGAAAAATTATTACCGTTCTCTTATTTCAGGTCTCATACTAAAATGAATCCCACCGAAGTTACGCCAAATAATACATCTTTGCTACGAAATAGATAAATATTTTTTAGTAATTGATTTTATTACAAAAAAACTTAATTAAACTTTGTCCCCCGCTTTTTGTATCAGTCCCCTGGCATATTGAAACAGTCGAAAATATCAATAACTAGGATGTCGATCAGATTTCCAGCACTGACAATTTGAAGAACCAAGTCTCCTTACAATAAAATCGTGGTGCAAATCGATTCTGTTTCTTATGTTAGTATTGTGAAAAAGACATTTGTGCATGAAGTCGTGGATTGTCCTTTTAGTTTATCAGTCCTCTGGTGAGTTTTTACGAAACAAATTTGTATGCAAGTAGGCATCTTTTTCGGCAGTATAGTATAGGTTTGATAAAACCGTAATATTATATATATTTTTTTGATTTTTTAAGTAAAACCTTAATATCGTTTTTGCGCAAAAACCATGAAAAACCTCAGTCCCCCTGGCTAATAAATAAATAAATGATATTTAATTCAGAAACCTGAGAATTTTTAAGTTATGTTGAACTTTGAACTTCATTACGAAATATTTTTAAAATTTTTAAAGAGACTATAATTTATTTTAAATTGATTCTAAGTAGAAAAAAAAATTTATTATAATACACTGCCGCTCATCTGAATAGGTTCACTGTTTTTCGTAACTTACTGTAAGACTACCTGCATATATATGGCAATGACTCGTCTGTGTTATGTATGTAATGAAAGAGCATTATTATGCGCTTAGTTTGGGAAAAAAAGTTTTCTCTTAAAGCTTACCGTTATTCTCACACGCTAGCTAAACTTAATTCATTAAAAAAAACTAAGTGTTTTTTTGGCTCATCTGAATAGGTTCAAAAGCAAAAAAATCATTTTTAATTGATGTGCGCGGCGGATGTGTACTGAAAGTTAAGTTTTTTGGTAAATCGAATTGTTTTAAACCGTTTAACAAGAAAAATGGGTCGCAGAAAATCTTTAAAATAGGAAGAAAAAGGCAAAATAAAAGCATTTATTGAATTAGAGATAAGCGAAAGAAAAATCACAAGAAAAAATAGAAAGAAGCCAAAATTTAGTGGGTAAATATTTGCGGAACATCGAAAACTACCGGAAAAATATGAAAGGTTACACTTATAAGGCCACATCAATGGCCGATAGACGCACAATCACAACAGCTGCTTCTAATTCGCATGATTCCGCGTCAAAAATTAGACTCAAAACTGGTGTTAAGTGTAGTTTGGTGATGGTGAAACGCGTTAATAAGAGTACTAAGCATTCAAAAAGAAAAAAATACCAAAAAAACACCTTTGAACGAAAAACGAAAAGAAAATCGTCTCCAATTTTGCAAAAAAAATACATGTCGTTGAAATCGGAGTGGAGGCGAGTTATATTTTGAGATGAAAAAAATACAACTTAGAGGGCCCAGATGGCTACAACTATTACTTTCATGACCTTCGTAAAGAAGAACATTATATAAGCCGTCTGCATAGCTGTGAAGGCAGTGTCATGGTGTGGGGAGCAATTTCATATTATGAAACCTTTGAGCTGCAAATTCTTACATACATCGCGAATGAATGTCGATGTGTACAAAGGTGTGCTGGAAAAGGTCTTCCCTCAAGTCTCTGATCTTTTAGAACCAATACACCATTGTCATTCCAGCATTATAATGCCCCTATCCATACAGCGAGGTCGGTAAAACAATGGATCGAGAACCAAAATGTAGAGGTGTTGGAATGGCTTCCATACTCACCTGACCTTAACATAATTGAAAATGTTTGGGGACTTCTTTTCCGTAAGGTGTATGAGTCGGGGAGACAATATGAAGACAAGTTGTCCTTAATCGAGGGAATTAAGAAAGCGTGGGCAGAGATTTCGTTGCAATATCTAGAAAAACTGTATGACTTCATTCCAATTCCAATTTTCGAAACAGTTTCAAAAAAAAGGTGGCGATACACATTATTAATATGAATTATTATGTCTCTACCTATTCAATGTGCAAAATAAATCATTTAATTACAGTTATTTTTCTTGTTTTCCTCCATTTTTTGCTTTTGAACCTATTCAGATGAGCCAAAAAAACACTTAGTTTTTTTTAATGAATTAGGTTTAGCTAGCGTGTGAGAATAACGGTAAGCTTTAAGAGAAAACTTTTTTTCCCAAACTAAGCGCATAATAATGCTCTTTAATTACATACATAACACAGACGAGTCATTGCCATATATAATGCAGATAGTCTTACAGTAAGTTACGAAAAACAGTGAACCTATTCAGATGAGCGGCAGTGTATATTATTTTTTTTTAATAAAATGCTAAGTTATTATGTATTAACCATGAATTTTTATGTTTATGAAGGCTAATTAAATTTAATTTCTATATTTCAGTGTGTACCCAAGAGAAAATACAAAAAAACTAAAGATTTATTCAGTCCCCTTAAAAAAAAAACTCAGTCCCCTGAACATCCTTTTTCAAAAAATGTCCTTAAAATCGTCATTTTTAATTTTTTTTACTGGCCGCTTTCAACAACGCAAAGAGACGTTCTAAGGATCAACTAGAACAATTCTTACGACTTTTGGCTTCCAAAAATGTCGTGCCGAAATTTGTATCATTTTATTCCATTGTTTGTAGAATCACCCATATACAAAGATAGTATTCTCATGAAACCTTATTTTAAGAGGACATCTATCGTCGGCACATTTACTATTTCAGAGTGCAAAACTATTCAAAATTTTAAATAAGTGGTGGTTATAAAATAAAGGGAATTAAAAAAGGACTTTTTCTTGTGTGCATGATTTCTATTTATCTTTCTATACCTTTGTGTATAGATATTCAATACGTGGTGTCTGGTAAGAAGTGAGACGTGAGGGATGAAAGTTTGCTTTAGTTTTGTTTTTGTTATGAAGATTTTTTGTTGAGGTTCTTGACCTACCTTTTATTCTGTGTATGTTTTTGTTGTTTTGTCCTGGTAGCTGCAGTTGGAGTTTGATGATTTTTTTCAGTTGTGAAGAAAATCTTATTTTAGTTTTCAGTCTTTTATTAGGTAGGTATACTATTATTTGTTTTTGCTTTGTACGCATGCGTATGTAGGTATATAATTGGAGGATGGGGGTATCTATTTTTTTTTTCATTCATCGCGATCTCGATCATTGGCTTGTCAACCGCCGCCTAGTACAGACGTGTTTTCAATTTGTCTCTCCATTCGTATTCCTGTGAATAATTTTTCTGTTACAATTTCGCCTATCCCTGCACATTTTCCAACCACGAACTCTGTGACCCAATTCGCTTTAAAATAATTAAATCTAAACCTATAGCGCGTGTGACCCATATAATTTGCCCACGGCCGCCGTTCCTCATTTCTCAACTGTGCTTACTACACACGCACCTACTTTAAACTCTTGCCAAAAAAAAATAAAATAATAATAATAATAACAAATTATGTCATCCAAGTGCGGAAACCCCATTTGCGTCAACATCGAACCCAGTGTTGAATGGATAAGTTGCAGTGGTATTTGTGGAAACTCTTTTCACCCTTCCTGTGTCGGTTTAAGTAAGAGACCACTTGCCTATCTAAAAGACTTTAAAAAAAACTTCTTCTTTTACTGTGATGAGTGTAAAAGCATATCCCTTTCCCATATTATGCTAGCTATCAAATGCCTAAGTGACTCAACAAATAACAATAACACTGACCACCTCAATAAAATTCAGAATGTGTCCAAAAACTTGATTTAATTTTAAAAAGTGTTGAAGAACTTCACCAGCAGTGTCAACAAAATACTTCAGTATGTGTTTCCAAGATCTCAGACTTTGATAAACGTTTCAACTCCTTTCATAATATGTTTGACTCTATTAATGATTCGTTTGTACTTCTAAATAATAATATATCTTCTAAATTTAAGTCTCTCCAATCAGACTTAGAGGTTCACTTCCAAAGTAACTCATCTAAAACTGTATCTCCCTTCTCTTCGCCGGACCAACCCTTACTAATCGGGATTTTTGATGAACTTCAAAGTTCGAAGTCTTTGCTATCTAGAGTCTCAGCAGAGCTGATATCTATCGGATACGACATTAGCAGCAATGGTCAACGGACGATGGAAATTCAGCATGACATGAGCCGCTTGAATTCGAATTCGCGTGAACTACGGCTGAAGATCAATGACATTTTGGATGAACCTAGATATCCCACACCCGAACCCGTAACGGTGTTTAACAATTTATCTGTTTTGGAGGAAATCCAGAACACCGAAACGAATACCGTGCCTCCTATTACTCCTTCAATCTCACAAATTGCTGATGTAACTTCTCCTCCTGTTCGTGAGTTACCACCCGTCCGACCAACAGTCACCGATGTCACTTCTACACGTCCATCCCCACCCACGATAAAAAAAATTGGCGTCTCCTGGAACCTTACTGAATGGAATAATCGATTAAGCAAATTGGAAACCGCCAATAATAGCTACTTTTGCTTGAAAAACACTCCCCACTTTGCTAATGTAACCTGGGTCAAGTCTTACTTTAAGCGTCGATTCTCCATCACTGTCTCTGAATGTCATCGGATGTCGTCCAGATGTTATAAAATCCAGTTTTCCTCAAAGTACGCCTGGATATTTCACCACCCTAGTGGATCGCTTCGCCTAGAGAACATGATGCTATCCAAATGGAAGACCGGAATTTCAACTTTTAAACATAAAAATCCTAGTTCTAAGAAACATGTTTCATCTAACCTATCCATACCAGACCCCACCTCTGTACCAAAGCAACGTCAAAACCCTTTTCGTAAGCCACATCAGCCGTCGACATCCAGAAATAAACAAAACCCTAATAACTGGTCCTTCAAAATGGGCATCATACCTAACTTCTCTCGTTCCCTATTCCAGAACTCATCTCTATCCGGTAATCCATCTAAACCTAAAGGTCAAAGGGTTTCCTTTAACCTAACTCCTTCAACTCATCTCTTACCCCCAACAAACTCTAATTCAAAGTTCAACCTCAATTCTGGAGCCAAATATTCTAATTTTCGCAGATCTCATATTCTTAACCCCTCGCCAACTTCTAAAACACCTAACCACACATCCTCTTCTACACCAAACCCATCAATCCCCGTCTCTTATTCTTCAGTCCACTCTACCTCTCCCCCGACATCAATTACCCCTCCCTTAATCACCACTCAGTCTTTTACAACTTTCCCAACGGCAATCTCACCTTCATCTTCCTTTATAGACCCCCTTCTACCCCCTACAGTCAAATGCACCCAACAATCTAGTGAATCCACTGAATGCCGCTATGCTCTCTCTAGGCTTAGAGATAAAAAAACCTACGAAAACATTCGTCTGTTTTTGGCATATCTGCACAATAAACCGGACTCCGTCTGCTTTGAAGGTAAAACGAAAACAAGTGTAATGGTTTCGATTCAACAAGAAGGTCTCCCCACCGATGTCCCCAGTCTTAGGAACCTCTTCATGAAATACCATGATTTTCTTAATTTGTCTCCCCAAAAAGTTGCGAATGACCTTGAGGCCTTGGGACAATATATTCACTCAAAGCGGATCTCGCACCTTCAACGTAGCAGAGCTGACCATGATAAGTTTTTTCGCTTCTAATATTTTCCCAACCTCCGCTTCTCCTTCTTCCAAAAATCTCCCTTTTTCTTTCTACTATCAAAATGTAAGAGGCCTTCGTTCCAAAACTCAGTCAGTTTTGCAACAAACTCATGCCTTACCCTTTGATTTATACGCACTAACTGAAACGAACCTTATCCCCAGCATCAAAAATCAAGAATTGTTCCCTTCTACTTTTAACGTTTATCGCGATGACGATCTTAACCGACCCACCAATGATTACCCTAACCGTGGTGTCCTTCTTGCTGTAAAAAATACTATTGACTCTTCCCTCATTGCCATATCTTCTTCCCCTATACTTGATTATGTGTCAATTAAGATTTCACTACCCCGAAAATCACTTTACGTTGTCTGTTGTTACATCTTACCTTCACAAACCATCGAATCCTATGAACTTGTAATTAAAACGATTGATCACATCACCGATTTGTGTGACCCCCATGATGAGATCATTCTTTTCGGTGACTTCAACCTTCCTAATTTAAAATGGTCTCCATCAGACGATCTTTCGTTTTATATTGCTTCCAATCCCACATCTGCCAAAGAATGTCTTTTCTTAGATAGCCTCGCTGATTCCAGCCTCTGCCAAATTAGTGGCATCTCAAATTTCATGGGTAGGCAACTAGACCTTATTTTCACAACAGACCCCATTAACTCATCTGTCTCACCTAGTCCCCTTTTTCTATCAACCATCGACAACTTCCACCCTCCCCTTCTTGTCTCATTTTTTCACGATTCTCCACTACGGTCCACCCCTCCTACGGATCTGTCTTCTTACGACTTCCATAAAGCAAACTATCGTCTAATAAATGAATACCTCAACAAACTCTCCTTCAATTTTGACAACTTAACCGTAAATGATGCCATAACCTTATTCTACAGAGAAATATTTAACTCTATTTCTCTTTATGTTCCTTTTTCCCGCCACAAAACCTCGTCTACTTCTCCACCCTGGTATAATCGCAAACTTCGTTCTCTGCGAAATAAAAGAAATAAGTTGTGGGAAACTTACCTCCGTTCTCGTTCTCCTACTGACTACTCTAACTATCTGGGTTCTTATCTCCATTTCACCGAGCTATACAATTCCCTTTACCAGCGTTATCTATTGGAAACGCAATCCAACCTTATCAAAGACCCAAAGTCATTTTTTCAGTTTGTTAACTACAAAAGAAAATCCGATGGCTACCCAACCACTCTCTCTTTCAATAACGAAACATCAAACGATCCTAACACTATCGCCAACCTTTTTGCTACATTCTTCAAGCAATCTTTTGCTGATGACTGCTTTGTTCCTGATTCAGACTATTTCAATTATCTACAAAGTTTTTCTGTTGGACCGCTTCTCCCTTGTTCCGTCGATCCCCATATCATCGAATATAAATTGAATCAACTTAACGATGAATTCAATCCTGGTCCAGATGGTCTCCCTGCCATACTTCTAAAAAAATGCTCTTCCATCCTTTCTCTTCCCCTCTCAAAAATTTTCAGCCTTTCCCTAAATAAAGGAGAGTTTCCTGAGATATGGAAATTATCTTTCATAACCCCTATTCACAAAAAGGGTCCGAAGAGCGATGTTAATAATTATCGTCCCATTGCCAAACTTTCACACATACCCAAACTCTTTGAAAGTATTTTGTATGAAACCTTAAGTTTCCACTGCAAATCTCTCATCTCCCCCTCACAACATGGCTTTCTCAAATGCCGGTCTACAACCACTAACCTTGTTGAATTTGTATCCGTCACCCTTTCAGCCTTAGAAAAAGGCTACGAAGTCGATGTAATCTCAACCGATTTCAGCAAGGCCTTCGACAAAATTTCCCATAAGCTTATTCTTTTCAAATTGTCCACTCTCGGCTTTGAACCCTCTTTGTTACAGTGGATCTCTTCTTACCTTGAAAACCGTTATTACAGCGTTCGATTTAGATCTGCCACATCATGCCCTTTCTTAGCTACCTCCGGTGTCCCCCAAGGCAGCCACCTCGGCCCACTTTTGTTTATTCTTGCTATTAATGATATTGATAGGGTCATCAAACATTCTTCTGTCTCTCTGTACGCTGATGATACCAAGTTTTTCAAGACCATTTCCTCAACACATGACTCTTCGCTTATTCAAAAGGATCTAGACAGTTTTTCAGTTTGGTGTCTAAAAAATTGCATGGAGCTTAATGTCGTCAAATGCCAATCAATTACTTTTTCACGCAAACGTAACAAATCTCCTCCCCGTCTCTACCTGCTCCATAATCAACCCATACCCACAGTTGATAATATTCGTGACCTTGGCATTTTATGTGACCCAGAGCTTAATTTTCTCACTCACATAGACGATATCATTCTCAAAGCAAACTCAGTGCTCGGTTTCGTCAAAAGATGGTCCAAAGAATTCTCCAACCCCTACGTAACCCGGTCCTTATACATATCGTTTGTTCGTCCACTGCTAGAATACGCCTCTCAAGTTTGGAGCCCTTACCAAATTACTCATATTTCCAGAATCGAAAGCATCCAACGTCGATTCCTACGCTTTGCTCTTCGAGGTCTATCATGGAACAATCCTCTGATTCTGCCTCCCTATCTAGATCGACTTAAACTAATCAATCTGAATTCGTTGGAAGAACGAAGAGAGATATCAGACATTCTTTTCATTCATCGACTACTCTCCGGTTCCGTTGACTGCATGTCGCTCTACAACTCCATCTCTCTCAATACTAATCCCCGTAATACACGAAACCCTCGTCTCTTTTATATACCCACCCACCGAACCTCTTACGGCTCCAACGAACCTGTCTCTCGCATGCTACGGGCTGTTAATTTAAACATATGCTTCTTCGACTTTAACCTGAGCACTCCTTCCTTAAAACTCCTGCTTCTGAACCGTCCTCCCCCTCACTAACCTTAGCTTAAGTTCTTAGTTTTTAAGTTAGATTAAGAATTAGCTTGTATTAAGCCGAATAAATGGGGGTTTTGCCCCCACCAAAATCAAGGAGTTTTTTATGTTATCTGAGAATTTTTGTAGGTCAGAAAAATATATCAAAGAAGGTTTCAAATAAACTGTTTTTTTTTTGAAGGATTTCTCTGTTTTCATTTAAGGGTGAAGAATACATGTATGTTTTTGTTATTTTTGACTTGGTGGCGATTGTTCTTTTTTTTTCTTTTTTTTTGCTGGCCTCTGCAAGTACATTTTTACTTGCGACAAATAGGTACCATATGACATTGACATGTTATGCATTTGCAAAAAAAAATAGAAGTCGAGATTTTAATCAGTCTTAACATAACAATTTTTACTGGCGACTATTAGGTAAAGCAAGTTATACCTACATTTGTAAAAAAAATCGAACTCAGATTTTAATCAAAGTTGATATGACGATGATAGCGAAGACGAAAAAAGTGGGTCTTGCAATTCTTTAAACTTGGTAGATACCTTACCTACCTATCATAGATTATTTTAGCCACACCTGTTTTTTTTTTTTTTGTAAGACCAAAAACAATGGTAGTATTAGCCTTGTATATATATCTTATAGTATTATCAATTGACGTGATTTTATGTTAGAGTCCCTAGCCTGTGGTGTCGGTGAAATCAGCAAAATTTGTCAGTGGAGAGTAGGATAAGAAAGATAGAAACAAGTAGTAAGAAAGAGAAAATTTATTATTTTCTTTTTTCAACGAAAGACAGAGTAAGGGATATTTCCGAGTGGTGGAAATGAAAAAAAAATTCTCTTTTGACCTTTTTCTGTTGGAATATATTTTCTTGTTTGAATGTTTTTGTGAGTATGTATTGAGGTAGATATATTTTTTTCTTGAACTTTTTTGTGTGAATACATTTTCTTGATTGTATGGCCTTTGTAGGTATTGAAAAAAAGAGATATGCCTATCATTTGATTTGAAAAATCAAATAATTAGAAATTAGATACTATCTGAAGCGCGAGCTCTCAACCAATGCTACAAAGATACAGTGTGTTCTAGAAAGCATAATAATTGCAATGAAAACTTTATAAAAAGTATATTGGCGATAAATTTTATGGAAATTAGTACCTAATTAAACTGTTTTAATTTTAAATAAATATCTGCCATAAATTTTTTTTTCCAAATGTTAGAAAATATTTTTTTTTCTCTAGAATGTTTCTTTTTTATTTTCGTAGGTATTTACGGCGGATTGATGAAAAAAATGTCGAGGATGAAAAAAAATGAAAATTTATACTAGTTTCAGTGCTTTAAATGTTCATGTAAACGCACTTATTCACGTATAATAAATTGTTTATAACTTTTTTACAAGCGATCGAATGAAGTTTTCATATTAGATATGATTAGATTAGATTAGATTAGATTAGAATCTTTATTGATTGTTCTTAAAAATATACATAAATACAATTTTAATAAAGAAATTAAAGCATGGCCTATGAGCCGTCTGCCGCTTATCTATAAATTATTATTCTACATAAGAAGATTACAAAGTTTAATTTAAAACAAATTTAAAATAAAATTATTCTTAAAAGAAAAAAGAAACCAAGGTAGAGTTTAAAGCTTTTACAACAGAAATATAATGAACAAGCAATCAACAGTAGTTTTTATATTTTTATATTCAGAAATAGGTACAAAAATAAACATAAAAGAGAACCATTTAAAATATATTTAAGAATACAGGCTTAAGAAGCAATGATAGACAATTATTAATACTTGAGGAACGAGTTGGGTTAGAAAAATGCAACATCATTAATAAGTTGGCTTTTAGTTTAGCTAAAACAAAAAAAAAGTAGTTATGTATTTCACAAGTGAAAATGGGCTTTTAGTTTAGCTAAAACAAAAAAAAAAAAAAACAATTATGTATTTCACAAGTGAAAATGGGCTTTTAGTTTAGCTAAAACAAAATTATTAAATGTGTGTATTACTCACGACATATTCAAATATGTGTTTCTGTAATTTTTTGCATATGAGATATATCGTACTAGCAACTTCCAACCATATTCTCCATTTAGAACACTGACACATTCTTCGTAAGTCAGAAAACTCTTACTGAAATAGAACCTTCGTATTTCTTGCAAAATAGGACAAACTGCTAAGAAATGAAGGACATCTTCATTTTGGTTTAAATTACCCAGTGAGCAGATAAGGTTAATATCGGGTCGATATGGTCTAAAGTTCATTTCAAGAACTTCCGTTCTTGCCTTAAAGATAAGACTCATATCTAAGACAGAGAGATCCCTCCTAAAATAACTGTTCTCAAACAAATTAAGATTTAGGTTTCGATATATAGCCCTAGAAGTTGACTCCCTAGCCCTATTAAGATTCAACTGATACATTTGTTCATCTACTTTTGCAATGCAATCATAAAAAATATTTTGCCATTCTGCTACATTGCTAGTACTCAGGTTCAATGGAACATAATGTGCCAAAGCAAGTTCCTGCCAGTTTTTAAACGGAGTATAGCCGCAATGATGGGAAACTTGCAATATTCTTTTGTGCAAATTGTTATCTGGTCTTTTCATTAGTTTAACCATGAAATCTGCACTTGCCTTCAAATTTCTTACGTAAATAAGGGGTAAACCGGACTCAACATAAATAGCGTAACTTGGAGTATTCGAAGGTAATTTAAATATTCTTTTAAAGAAATATCTTTGAATTAATTCAATCTCGTCTATCCATTGGTATCCATACACTTCATTACCATAGCAGAAACAACTGTTTATTGTAGCGTCGAACACTTTGAATTTTGATGTCGGATCAACAAGAGACTTTGTAAAAAATTGCGCCCATATCGTATTAATTGCTGATTTAGCCACAGTCAATTTTTCTTTTATATGAGCCCTTATATCCAAGTTATAAGAAATTACGAATCCAAGATATTTGAACTCATTCACAACTTCTATGCTAACGCCATCTAGTGTCCAATTCCTTAGATTCGTATTAACACGGTTTCGAGCTCTGAAGACCATGATCTTAGATTTGGTAGTATTTATTTTGAGATCCCAAAGATCACAAAAAGTTTTAAGTTTATTAATTTGGTGCTGAAGTGTCGTCGGGTTATCAGCAAAAATTACGAGATCATCTGCGTATAACAGCAGTTTTACATATATATCCCCAAAGAAAACTCCCCCTGGTAAATGGTTCTCAATGTCGTTTATGAACAAAGCAAACATTAAAGGGCTTAAAACACGCCCTTGTGGGACACCTGTTTCAGACCTAAATTGACCTGATTGATTTTTACCGCTGCATACCACTGCAGACATATTAAACAAGAGCTGTTCATACACCCGAATAAATTTAGTCGAAACCCCAATGAGCGCGAGTTTATACAAAAGGGACCTTCTATTGATTGTATCAAAAGCGGCTTTAAAATCCACAAAGATTGCATATAAGGGCTTTTTTTTATCAATAAACCGTCTTGCTATAGTAGTCAGTGCGAAAATTTGGTCCACTGTCGACAAGTTGGCTTGAAAACCAGCTTGAAAGCAACTGATTATGTTGTTTGACTGCACCCATCTAGAAAGCCTCAGGTATAGGACTTGAGTGAAGAGCTTCCTCAGGGAGCTCAATACAGAAATGCCTCTATAATTTTCCGCTAGATTTGGGTTCCCTTTTTTATATATGGCAGATATTTTCGCCAAGCGAAAACTACTCGGGAAAGCTTCCTCACTAAACATTTTATTTAGAAGATTTAGAATATATTCCAAAAACTCAGGAGTTGAATTCTTGTAGAATTCTATTGGAATACCATCCGAGCCAGGTGCTTTATTATTTTTCATTTTGTTGAGTGATGTTAAAAGTTCAAACATAGTGAAATTGGAATCTAACTCTGGGATCAGTATATACGGGAGTACAAAACTTATTGAGTTTTGGTTTGGATCAGGTAACAGAAGGTTTTCAAAATATGAAGCGAGCTGGTCAACGCTGATGCTCAAAGACACTGTATTACTACGCCCTCCCAGTACGCGCACGTTGCACCAAAAAGACCTAGAATCTCTGCAGTCAATGAGATTTTTTGCCGCTTTTTCAAGGAATAGATGTTTCTTATGACTACATAGATCCTTATATATTTTATTTTGCTGTAAGTAAAGATGTTTGTGAGCATCATTATTTGATTCTCGAAACAGTTTTAAAAATTGAAAAGATTTATTTCTGCTTTTTCTGCATTCCTCATCATACCATTTACATTTTGACCACGGTGAGGTGACATGGGAGGTGTTTGGAGTTGCGGACTTACGTATCAAATCAAATGCAACAAACACCGCTTCTTCAACTGAAACGGCACCTTGGGTGTTTGTATAAATCATTTGTCGTCTTAAATTTTGTCTATACAAATCAGCCTTATGTTCAACCCATTTAAGTTTTCTATTGGTTAAAGAGTAATCTTCAATATGACCTTGGGTATCTTGGAAAGAGTACTCGCAGGAAGCGAGAATCGGCAGATGTGATGAAAAGTTTGTAGGGTAAACTTCAAAATTCCTAATGATATCAAGCCAGTCCCCCTTTATTAAACAGTAATCAATAATGGAACAACCTTGGGGAGATATAAAAGTGTAATTCCCCTCTATATCTCCTTTTGAGATTCCATTCAACACAAAGAAACCAAAATCTTCAATAATGTCTATTAGAAGCTTGCCGTTTGCATTCAAATTTTTATCCAGTGAGTTTCTTTCGAACGAAAAGTAACCGTTGTTCAAGATAGAAGAATTCTGAAAGTTGCTTATACGTCCGTTAAAATCCCCGACTAGCATTATGTTTTCGTGGTTGCTATTTAATAGAAAATTCTGCAGATCCTCATAGTCTGAGTTCCACCGGTTATAATTAAGATAAATAGGAACAATTTGAAAATGTTTTGAACCACACAGAATATCAATTATAATTTTGTTTTCAATATTTTTAAAGCTGATTTGCTCAATTGGTCTGTTTTTGATTTTATAACCAATCAGCATTCCTCCACTCGCTCTTCCAACTCTATTGTTTCTAGTAGCTGGGATAAATTTAACTTTAAAATTTTCAAGATATTGAAGATATTGCATTTCTCTATCCTCTTCTACAAAAGTTTCTAATAAAATAATTATGTCATAATTTATAATTAATTTAAAAAAATCTGGCATTAGTAATTTGCTTTTAAGACCTGTAATATTGTAACAGAAAATATTTAGTTTAAACAAGTTATTTTGGCAGACAGTGTTTAAAG